>HG992177.1:1986500-2642000 GCA_905220545.2 Melitaea athalia
CAAATGTATCTCCAGCTCACTAGGGTTATGATTCATTTTCGAGATACTGACGGACTGCGAGAGAGTAAGCGAGACCGGACTATGGCGCTTATCATGCGAATGAGAGAGACAGCTGTAACTCTGTTACTGAGCCAGAGTAAACGAGATCGGACGATGGCGCTTATCATACGAAAGAGAGAGATAGCTATAGCTCTGTATCTTTTCGATTCATATTGTATCATACGATGAAACACTTGTCAGTTGTCATTCACTGAGCCAAATGAGATGAAGAAACAATTGAGTGATATATATCCTAAGATCAAAATGATATATATCTCTCTTATCTTTTCAGTGATATAAACTTCGCACGGCTAGTTGCTAAGAGCAAATCTCGAGAGCAGCTGAACAGATTTTTCTTACGAAAAATTAGAAAAATTGCCTGAAAAGTCTGAAAACAACACTATTCTATATTCCCATACAAAGGTTTCGTAATAATACTTAAAAGTCAATTTGAACTTTAATACCATACCATAAAGTTTAAGTTTTAGTGGAGGGGTTTCAGTAAGACAAAACAATTGAGTGACGTTAGTATCGTATAAATATTAATGTCAATATTTGTCAATATATTAATTTATATATTTTTTTTGTTTTTACATAATGTAATTGTTGACTTATCAACTTTCTTTTTTCTTTTTTTTAATCTTTTTACTAGCTGACCCAAATTGCCGTTATCCCGAATAGCAATTGAGTGACGTTAGTATCGTATAAATATTAATCTCAATATTTGTCAATATATTAATTTATAATTATTTTTTTTACATAATGTAATTATTGACTTATCAACTTTCTTTTTTCTTTTTTTTTATCTTACTAGCTGACCCAAATTGCCGTTATCCCGAATAGCAAAATTAGTATTTAAAAATAATAATTAAAGAATCGACTGTTAGGCGGTACGAAGTTCGCCGGGTCAGCTAGTTATTTATAAGTTTAAGTAATTATACTTCATTGTTAGTATTTATTGAACGTAAGTGTAGTCACTGAATTCATTACCTAAAATATATACGCACCAATTAACATTTATTTCTTATAAAAAAATAATATATTTTTTTATTGAATGCCGTGCGGTCTGCGGATCCCTAGATCTGTAATTTTTACGTGTATTCGCAAGTTGTTCACCAAATGCCGCTAGATGTGCCGCGAGAGGTGGGGTGCGGCAAAGAGGGAACGAATGCTCAAGGTTATTTGCTTGGCATACCGCCTTAACTTGCTCTCCGAGGCACAGTGAGGAGACCCACAGGGACTAACAAGCAGATTGGAAATAAATATTTGTATAAACACAAAAATCCACTACAAGCGGGAATCGAACCCGCGACCGGCGGTACTTACTTACTTAGGTCCTGTATCTAAAACTTGTACTTTATAAATTGAGGTAAATCAGGTCCTAATGGCCCTATTCTACTTCCCGCTCTTAAAGTTTAAAAGTAACTTATTTGAAGGATAATCTTCATCCACAACTGGTAACACAGGCCCTTATAGGACTACCGATTGGAAAACATTTGAGATTGCATTTTTCTCAGTCATTTCCAATTCCATAAGATTATAACCGCTATCAAACAATAAGAAGGTATATACTGAGAATATGGATGCAATTATAACTATTTACTGACGCAAACATTAATTCTCTGTAGCTAATTATATCCAACGTTGTTTTATAAACGGATACTAATCAATTCATAACCATTCATGACATTTACAATTTGTTCCGATTCAGTACAATTCGAATAAATAATTTTATGGCAACTTATCTTTATGCACATCGTGTCACACATAAATATTCATGACTAGCTTCTGCGCTCGACTTCGTCGGCGTTGACTCTTCTTAGTCTTAGTGTGACGATACATAGCCTATAGCCTTCCTCGATAAATGGGCTATCTAACAGTGAAAGAATTTTTCAAATCGGCCCAGTAGTTCCAGAGATTACCGCGTTCAAACAAAAAAAACAAACAAACAACCAAACAAACTCTTCAGCTTTATATATTAGTATAGATAGCAACAAAAAACTTGTTCATGGTAAGCAAGTAAATGCATTAAGGATTTTAGTCTTTGTATTAACATTTGTGGGTCTCCCCAACGCGCCTCGGAGAGCACCAGAGACAATTGAATTTGATTGGAAATCAACATTAAAAAAAAACGGCCGCAAAGGCTGCGAAAAGTTAGTGAAAATTGGTTTTCTGCGCTTTGTACGCACCAGACGTGGCGGCGACATGACCGAAATCATATTTAAACATTAAAATTTTCTATCCAATAAAGACAGCTTCAATGATATTAAAATATATTATTGTTCAATAATAGCTTATACTAAGCAGTAGTGTTTTCTAATATGTAAGTCGATTCATTTGCTGACTATGCCATTAGATTTATTCTTAAAAACATTGCTATTGAACTAAATAATTAGTCATGAGCAGTAATATTTCATAATTCATGCAGTAAAGGCTTAAGGAAAAAAAATTCTTATCATTGTACATACGTGTTTGTTGTTTATTTATTGTTTTTTTTTTTTCATTGATACACATCATTCGTTTCATCACATTAAAATGGAATGAGCAAAATAGATTTGTATGTCTGATGAATTTGCTTATAATTATGGTTCGGTACTAAATAAAAATTAGGTAAACTTTTTGTTAGCACGCATTGTCACTGAGCCGTTTCTGTGAATATATTAAGTCCCTAATGATTTATCGATTATCATTGTTGACTTTTATGATTTCCATAAACGTAAGGTTTAAACAGGTCCCCTTCGCGGTCAAGGCGAGCGACTTCGAGCAGGTGTTCTGTATTGTATCAGGTTTCCAGTTAAACTTAAAGACTAGGTAACACTTTGATACTGTTTATAATTTTTTGTATATATACTAAATGCAATCCTGAAAAAAAATCTTAATACTTAGTTACCTTAGCCATGGAAAAAAATACCAATGTTTTGAGTCATTGAAAACGTTAGATCTGGATCTATGCGGATTGGGTCGGATTTAATAGGATTCGACCGGATCTGTATATTCGACGTGGACACTGACGAAGGGACTGGTCCACAAGTTTAAAGTCGCTCAACGTGCAATGGAACGGGCTATGCTTGGGGTTTCTCTTGAAGATAGGATTAGAAATGAGACTATCCACGAGAGAACGAAAGTAACCGACATAGCTCACAGAATTAGCAAGTTGAAGTGGCAGTGGGCTGGTCATCTGTGTCGCAGGACCAATGGCCGCTGGAGCAGATGTGTCCTAGAGTGGAGACCGCGTCTTAGGAAACGCAGTGTGGGACGGTCTCCGGCCCGCTGTACCCACGATCTACGTAAGATTGCCGGCGTAGGCTGGATAAGGACTGCAGAAAACCGGGACATCTGGCGCGAACTTGGGGAGGCCTACCTCCAGCAGTGGAATGCATTAGGCTGAACTGACCGGATCTAACCAGTTTAAAATGAGTGCCTAATTGCTTTTTTTATTCCTGTCAGTATTTACTCACCATCATTTCGGATGAATAGAAGAATAAGTGTGAACAAAACTTTTTAAGTCAATATTTTATTGAAATTGGCAAAATCAATGTGACGAAATGTAGACAGTATCAAATAAATTTGTTGTTGTTAACGCGCATCATAATTTAGATTATTACTGAAAAATAGTCATCAATTTATTGCTTTGTTAAAAAGGTAAGGATACAAAAATTTGCTTTTAAATAAAATAGAGTATGAAGTACCAAATATCCAGACATTCACCATGTGGAAGCGTTATGCTACATTGATTTTGCGATATTCGCAAAAAAAATCCTATTATAATAATAACACGTACCAAACAGTAAACGCATAAATAGATTTATAATACTACTAGCTTCTGACCGCGACTTCGTCCGCGTGGAATAGTTATTTTGAAACATTCTTCATTGGTGCTCCTCTCCTATTAGTCTTAGCGTGATGATATAGAGCCTATAGCCTTCCTCGATAAATGGGCTATCTAACACTGAAAGAATTTTTCAAATCGGACCAGTAGCTCCTGAGATTAGCGCGTTCAAACAAACAAACAAACTCTTCAGCTTTATAATATTCGTATAGATATTTAAGGAAACTTCAAACATTCTACGAGAAAATCGACCAGGCACATCTGAACTGTTTTAAACGTACACGGTTCAAAATATATGTACCACCAATGGATCTACCTGTATTGGCCATTGATTCTAGCTGTAATAAATCAACAGAGAACGCCCCAGTCTATGTACCATTAAATGTTATTAAAGCGAGAAGCAGGATGGACCAAATTATACGGTCTGACCGCGGTATGGGTCACAAAAATGCGGTCCCTGACCGAACGGAACACGCGCGTGCTCCAAATAAATTGACTTTTTAAATCTTGTAATAAAAGAAGTTTTAGTCGAATCTCCCTCTTTTAACAATATCTTGCATAATGAAAAATTACGAAAAAATCGTAAATTATAAAAGAAAAGGTTAAGACGAAAATAATTTTTCAATTAGGGGTCGTTCAAGTATTACGTAACGCAAATTTTGTAGATTTTTGACCCCCCCTCCCCCCCACGTAACGCGCCGTAACGTTTTCCTGTACCCCCCCCCCCCTCAGCCCATAAACGTTACGTAACACCCCAACTGACCATTTTTACCCAAATGTCACAACTTTGTTGCGAAAACTACCGAAAAGTCGCTTAAAAAAATCGCGTTTGCGGTAAGTATAAATATATATATATACAAAAAGGGATATAAACGAAAAGGGTTGCCAATTTGGGAGATTTTAGTACACTAGTTTTTTTTATTTAAATAAAAACAACGTTACGTAACGCGTTGTTCGAGACCCCCCCTCCCCCCCTTGTAACGCATCGTAACGTTTTACAAGACCCCCCCTCCCCCCCTAATAGCGTTACGTAATACTTGAACGGCCCCTTAGGTATAATATGTATGGCTTATAAAATAAATAAGTAAATATGGCTTAAAAAATGTACACACTCATTTATTTATTTGCTGCTTAATAAAGACCTGTACTTTTTCCCTAAGACCGTTGAATAATTTCGACTACAAAGACACGAATTAATTAAAATACTTAAATAATACTTTCTGTTTACCATTTTATTACGTTGGAACACCCAGTGCCAGAGCATTTTTGATACAAATATTATATTATTGAAATAATAAAGATTATGTATACTTAATCTCAAAGTTAAGAAGAGCATGTATGAAAGGAATAATGAAAGTGGACGAAGCGAAACAAGTATGTAAGGATCGTAGCAAGTGGAAAGAAGTGGTCTCTGCCTACCCCTATGGGAAAGAGGCGTGATTTATATATGTGTAATCTCAAAAAACGAAATAGTACACAAATAGCCATTACAATCGATATGTCAAGTCTCTGATTACTAAATTGTAATTTTTTTATTATTATTTATTAGTATTTATTCATTACTTTGTAATCACTATCAACAACTACAGGTGTGGGTCACTTTTGTTGCAGTTAAAACAATGAAAACCTACAGATGGACTATAAATTAAAGAATATCACGATCACGATCACGATTCAGCCTGTAATATCCCACTGTTGGGCATAGGCCTCTTCCTGATATAGGAGAAGGATCCACTTATTATTATTAAAGACAATAATTGGTCAGAATTCTCCTAAATTATTCATCCATACAGATATTCATAACCTTCAGGTTTGTTTGTTTATTTGTGCTACTCTCAGGAACTACTGCTTCGAATTGATAAAGTATTTTTGTGTGGGATAGCCCATTCACCAAGAAAGGTTATAGGCTATTTTTTCCTCAAATAAACACGCATGTTCGTGGCAGCTCTCCTTGAAACAGCTCAACCGATTAAAGGTAAAAGTGTTGATTGACTAATTATTGATTATGCTGTCCCTGTTCATAAAATGGAAGAACAATGTTTGTCGGGTCAGTTAGCTTATTATAAAATTATAAATGCAAATGGAAATCTGTGGTATAATAACTACTAATCAGATTTTAATTAGTTTAACCTAAGATGAGATATTTACTACAGATAGAGAATATTTATAAGATTTTAGATTAACATGGTTACTTCTATTACGAAAATTATTCGAAAACGGGATATTTACCATGTTTATTACTTTTTCTTCGCGGAGCTCGATATTTCGACATTAACTGCAGTCTCGTGAACAAGACATTCGCAGTTAATGTCGAAATATCGAGCTCCGCGAAGAAAAATTAATAAACATGGTAAATATCCCGTTTTCGAATAATTTTCGTAGATAGAGAATCTTGTTTGAAATATAATAATTTTTAGATGTTTACTAATTCCTATGCATTTTTAAAAAATATGAAGATACCACTCATGATCTTTCCTGCTACTTTACCGATGGTAAAGCTACTACTAACTGTTTACAGTTAGTTTACAGAAATACGGCAGATATACGGAACAACTCTTTTGATGTTATGTTTAAGCCCTTACACAAAACAATCATAGCTACAAAATAAAATAAAAATAATAATTATTAATTTAAATTTCTTCTTTCTTTATCAATAATTTTAAACTAAGCCTAGTTGCAGACAGAAAATAGTGCTAGATATTATCTTAAGTTTAAATGTTGACTTAATACATCCCGTTACATCTAGTTTATAATTACTATCTTTCTAGATAACATATCCAACAATTTTGTTATATTTAGAAAATTTTATTTAAAGTGAAAGTACCTCTGATAAGACTTTATTACATAAATATTGAGGCAACAGAATCTTAAGTTTTAATATATTTTACTTCTTTTTTTCAAACTATATGTATGTATGGGTTAGTTCACGAACATTACTATGACGGAAAACAAATATAATATAGAAAGTTTATTGAAGTATACAAAATTCTCCTTTCATTAAAATTCAACCTGGGTTTCGTTTCGTTTGGGTTGTCTGGAAGAAATGGCTAAATAGCCATAAGTCCGCCCATTGTACTTCACAGTCTGTAAATGATATTTGTAGTTGTGATGTACAATAAAGTATAAATAAAATAAATAATAAATAAAATAAACCTGTAACATCCCACTACTGCCTCTTTTTCTGTGTAGGAGAGGAATCTTTTAATTTATTCTTTACTATACTCTTATCTGATTCACACATACTGCTACTACAGAAAATTGTAAGTAAAACTTCTTTACGCATGCTTGATTTGGGAGTAAGCTGGGGAAGAGTGACAAGACGTTAGGAAAAGTGTGATCGGGTGAGGCCAATGGAATTGGAGAGAGAGACGATATAAGTTAGTGAAGATAGAAAGAGAGAGAGTTATGTTTCATAAGTTTTACTTCAGTCGTGTGGTCTAAAGCACACTGGATTTTTTTTAAGAGGTTTAATAATTTTGATAGTTATACAACTTACAATACATCACATTAAACCTTAACTTCATCAATATGAAGAACCGTTATTAATAACAAATGTTTAATAAGTAATGTGGCAACTTTGATAGAACACTTTGATTTCAGTAAAACCGTAATGTTTAGCAATTCAACAACCATTTTTTAGCAATTAGAGATTGTATTTGGGTTAGGAAATATAAAATCTATTACACAGTATGTTTTTAAGAATATCATATGAGAAGAGGTGTCAAAAATATTCAAAAATTCCACTGTCAATCCATTACTGTGTTGTAATGACACTGTAATAGGTACTCATAGATTGCTGTGGTAACTACAAATATATAAATAATGTAAAGATTAAATAGGGTCCTCAACTCTTCACACAAATTCAACAATACATGTTTTTAGGTGTTTTAAGATTAAATATTTTAGAGTAGTACGGGACCATTTGCGAACGAATCTAACTAGCACTTAGGCATTTTTGGTAATATTTTTTTAAATATTATTTTAAGTGATGAGATAATTATATGATTTACGAGCTGTTGCTAATAAATTATTATATTCATTTTGTAACTATAATATAAATATTATATTTATATTTTATTTTATTTATTTTATACTTTATTGTACACCACAAATATTTACACATAAAACTTATAGATAAGTACTGACAGTGAAGTACAATGGGCGGAATTATTATATCAGAAAAAATAAAAGATTAAAAACTCGCACTACAAAAAAAAATGTTTCAAAGTTCAAGTTATGAATGAAAATGAACGTAATATTCTAAAAAATTACTGTTTTACTCACCAGTACACGTTGTTTAGTATTGTTTCAGTCACTTTAGTCTTCTTTCGCCTATTCTATCGTTTATTTGCCACACGATTCCAAAGTTATCGTATTTCGTAATTTTTGTTTATACTTTCTCATCAATCTTAGTTACGTTATGTACGTAAGAAGTTCTTATAAAATTTACCGTCAAAGTTGTATATTACATTAATAACCATCATAACACATTTATTGTAAGAAAACGAAAGAATATTATGTGATCTCGCACACGGGTGATCCTGATCCGTACAAACAACAATTTATTTTGTTTTTCCACAGATACAGTACCTATACAGACTACAGAGTACAGACAGATCTATGACACTTCACAAATTTCACAATGCCAGGCACTCCAGGCAGCACCGGTTCATCTGTCTAACATGTTTAAAAGAGATAACGCTATCATAAAAGCGAGCGATAAAACGAGACAACACTATAAATGTCCGTTCTGTTTAATGACGATGTCCCGCTGTCGCCATCTTGTGAAAATGTTACCATTAATAATATTTTAAAGTTGTTACGTTCCAATTTGCGCCTTTTTGTTTTACTAAAAACATTTTTATCCAAAAAATAAAATTATTAATATATTAAATACAACTATAGAAATATAGAAAAATAATATAACGCATGTAATGTTAAAACAAAAAACTTGACCTGTCGCACCATAGCTGCAGCTATTACAACACTATCCCAATATAATGTGAATTACGAAAGTGAAGAAGAAGATGAGAAGTTCAAAGTTGTTAAATTGTAAATCTAGAAATCGAATTACATATTTAACTAAAGAAAAACATTTAAATTTTTTTTTCTTTTTGTTAAGAATTGTTTCGTTGTTGCCATGCCATGACTAAGTTAAGGCTGCATAAAACACTGGGTACCTACATTACGTAAGTTTGTAATGTACAATACCCATAGATATACAATACCTAATGTTAAGATATACATTTTTATTTTTTTATTTTATTGTTTGATTTCTTGTTGCCATAACTTTCTGTTATTATTGTTTAGTTTTTTTTTGTATCATTTTTTTTTTTATTTCGTTAAGTGTGTGTATCACCGTATGGCGAAATAAATGTTTTCATTTATCATTTAATATCAGAAATGTATTTATTTTTTACAAGATGTAATAATAATTTACTTATTTAACTTTTTAAAAGTTCCCTTAAATTAATGGCAATGCATATTTTGCATGCATAGTTTCAATACGCCATTTAGTGTCCCAAGCAGGGGCGTAGCTACCGCCGTATCAGCCGTATCAATGATACGGGGCCCCCGGGCTACAGGGGCCCCCAACGTGTAGAAACAAAAATAAATAAATAGTAAAATGTTATCCACGATGTTAATTAATTTCGTACTTTCCGGGAAAAAAACATATCAAATAACTGTCATACGTGCCTATAGAGTTTTCACTTCAGAAATGACAAAAATCAAAAATAAAAGATTGTTTAATCACAGAGATTGACGACACGTTGGCGCAGTGGTTACAGCACTGGCTGTTGCGCGTCAGTCGTGGGTTCGATTCTCGCTCACGACAGACATTTGTATTGGCCATATAGATGTTTGTCGTGGTATGGGCGTTTGTGCTTCTGTATTGTGTGTGTTTCCGGACCTCCGACACAGGAGAAAATACTGGGGCTGTTGAGTGTGAAGCGTTGAGTGTGAATCTTAATTTCTTTTTTTAACCGACTTCCAAAAAAGGAGGAGGTTCTCAATTCGACTGTATTTTTTTATGTATGTTAACTCAGAACTTTTGACTGGGTGGACCGATTAGGATCAATTTTGTTTTAATTGAAAGGTGTTGCGTGTCATGTGGTCCCATTAAAATTTAATTGAGATCTGACAAGTACTTTTAGAGTTATATCTAATAATGCGTATTTACTTGACTACTTTTTCGCCAACCTACGTTGTATTATACCGCATAACTTTTTACTCGGTGTACCGATTTTGATGATTCTTACTTTAATGGAAAGCTAATACTTGTCATGTAGTCTTTCTTCTTTAAATTAGATCGAGATTTGATTACAACTTTTTGAGTAATCTTTAATTGCGCGTATTTACTTGACTATTTTTTCGTCTTATTACGTTGTATTACTTGTCGATGTAATAAATTGAAGTCGGTTTTTTTTCGTTTGCGAGCAAACACAATTATTTGAGTTAAGTGTTCGTCCAAAACCTGAGTTATATGTTCAAAGTATTACAACCTGAGAAACTCCTATCTTCTTCAAATGAAGTGATAAAAAACACTTCCGGAAAACTATCAGCTAAATACAGTAAAGACATCTCAATCAACCTTTATGAACAATTAATTGGTCTGAAAACATTTTTAAAGTCCGAAATTGAAAAA
Organism: Melitaea athalia; assembly: GCA_905220545.2. Classification (NCBI taxonomy): domain Eukaryota; kingdom Metazoa; phylum Arthropoda; class Insecta; order Lepidoptera; family Nymphalidae; genus Melitaea; species Melitaea athalia. Next base: position 1,997,015 of record HG992177.1, read on the forward strand.
AATCATTCCATTGTACGGTTATCAGACTTGTTACTATTGTCTATAGAGACAGAAATTTTAGAAAAACTGAAATCATCTGTAAATATAGATGATTTAATAAATCAATTTGCCGAAAAAAGGCTACAAAAGTGCATAGGTATATTTAATTTTAATTGTTTGAATAGCTCAATTTTTAGGAAGATTGATAAGTTATTATTATTATTAAAGCTTTATTATTATTATAATTATCTCATCAGCATGTAATATGATCTAATCCCACTGCTGGGCATAGGCTTCTTTCCCCATGGGGAACAGGAACACATTCTACATGTAGGAGAAGGACCAGAGCTTAATCCACCACGCTGCTCCAATGCGGGTTGGCCGATATATTCCCTACTATAAGTAACGACGATCGTTATCAGGTGTACATGATAACAACCGGGACCGACGGCTTAACGTGTTCTCCGAGGCACGGTGGGGAGACCCAAAAGAACTGCACAAACACCCAGACCACGGCAAACATCTGTATGGCCAATACAAATGTTTATCATGTGCGGTGATCGAACCCGCAACCGCCAGCGCAACGGCCATAAACCAGTGCTGTGACCATTGCGCCAACGCATCAATAAATATTTATTTTCATTTAATTCAAGCATTTTTGTTTCTTTAGTGAGAAATCTTTACCCTTCGTTAGGGCCCCCTAACTAAATTTGATACAGGGCCCCTCAAAAGCACGCTACGCCACTGGTCCCAAGATTTTATTTACCTAGGTACTGCTCTTGTTGCCTTCGAAAACTTGATTTGTTAGGGCCTATTTCACCAGTTGCGAATAAAGTTTATTTTACAAATAGGTTACAATTGGACTTGGAAATAGGTTGGAATTGGCCATTAGGACCTGTTTTACTGTTTTACAGAAATTAAATTTGCAAATAGATATAAAATCAGCTGGTTAGGAATAATTTTTGATCAACTTGATGACCTCGTAAGGTCATCAAAAATTGTTTTTTTTTCTGATTTTTTTGTCTTTTAGTTAGTTAATATCTATATAATTTAATAGTAATATTTTCCTACAAATTGCGTGGTACGTTATCCCGGTCCTACGCTCACTGCTGCTCTACCCCCTGCTATCTCAGTTAGCTACACAACCGAGAGTTTTCGTAGAGGAATTTTTTGTTCGTCTCGTCAAAATGAAGCTACTCCCGGAAAATTAGCTTGATACTAATCAGGTAAAAAAAATGTACTAGGGATCCCTACCTAAATTGGTAAATTAACAGATTTTTTTTTAATTTCTTTGACCTTGTTATTTACATCTTTACCGACATTAAATATACATTATTACGTTATAATATGATTTGATTCTAATTGTAATTGATCAAGCTCCGACGCTTCTCCTACATGGAGAAAGAGGCCTATACGGTATCACAGATTAGTAAATAGTACTACGTAACGGTATGCCCAGTAGTGGGGTGTTACGGGCGAAATCAATCAAAAACATTATGAGATAATAAAATACTAATATTTAATGTCCAACGCTTCAGCCTGTAATATCCCACTGTTGGTCATAGGCCTCTTTCCCCATGTAGGAGAAGGATCAGAGCTTAATCTACCACGCTGCTCCAATACGGGTTGGCGGATATATTTCCTACTATGAGTAACGATCGCTATCAAGTGTCCATGATAACAACCGGGACCAGCGGCTTAACGTGCTCTCCGAGGCACGGTGAGGAGACCCCCCAAGGACTGCACAAACACCCAGACCACGGCAAACATCTGTATGGCCAATACAAATGTTGTCCTTGTGTATCGAACCCGCAATTTAATGTCCAGTTTATCTCAAACTAGCTTCTGCGCGCGACTTCGTCGGCGTGGACTCCGCTCCTATTGGTCTTAGCGTGATGATACATAGCCTATAGCCTTCCTCGATAAATGGGCTATATAACACTGAAAGAATTTTTCAAATCGGCTCAGTAGAACCAGAGATTACCGCGTTCAAACAAACAAACAAACAAACAATCAAACAAACAAACTCTTCAGCTTTATATATTAGTATAGATTATTGTACTTTAGGTATATAATTTAAAACAGTAAAAAAGTGTTTTACAAACAATCAAAATTCTTGCTATTACTGTTGTTTTCTATCGTATGGCAAACAAAATTCATTATAGACTGCGTCACAATCTTAATGATAATCTGTAAATTATTACGTACGTTTGATAGAATTAGAATTTTAAATTACATACAAGGAAGCTTTCAGGAAATCATTGAAATACTGTCGTAATGAGATTTTATTGTTTAGTGATAATTATGTAATTGACAAGTTAAAAACTTTATTGAAATATAATTCGTTATAATTATAGTTTAATTTAAGAGTTTTTTATTATTCTTTTTAGTTTACTTAAACTTCCAGATTCAAGTCGTTACAAAATTAAAAAAAAAAAAACTTTTAAAATAATTATTATAGTGTAGTGCCATAACCTTAGAACCGTTTATTTTTTTATCTCAACATTAAAATACTTATACTCGTAAAATTAAAAGCCACTGCCTTACATAGTTGTGCAATCTAGGTACAAAAAATCACATAAAGCTTTATTGAAATAGGTTAAAGCGCGCCCGCAGCGACTGTCTAAGGTCAATACTCTCAAGTAAACCCGCTTAAGGAATAAGTTATCATTGCACGTGGTCTAGATCACACGGTGATATTTGATACTTCTGAATAGGGCAACAGGGGTACATCTGTACAATCTAACAGAGATTTTGACAAGACTATTAAAGGACGAGATTCTCAATTCTACTGTATATTTGTACCTACACGTCTACTTAAGAACTTATATAATTATGTGTTTGTGATAAGTAATCCACCGTTCGCCAACCCGCATCCGCAACTCGGAGCAGCGTGGTGGATTAATCTCCGATCCTGTGCTCTGATCCTTCTCCTACATGGTGAAAGAGGCCTATGCTCGGCATTGGGATATTACAGGCTGAAGCGATGAGTAATATTTTCAACCGACAAAAGAAGAAGGTTTTTAATCCGGCGTTTGCTTTTTGTGTATGTTTGTGTGTATGTGTGTATGTTTTGTTATCCTCATAACTTTTTACGGGGAGCACCAACTTTGATAGACCATTTTAAAAATTCTTTAACAGACCATATATCTCAAAGGTGGTCGTAAATTCCACCTACTCATACATATCATATACCTAGATATACAAAGGTTATTTTCTAGTAATTATATCAAAATCCATTGCAACATAGACGAAGCGATCGAGTCAAATTGTTCGTAGTAACAATTACATAATACCATAGTTCCCACGCTTGATCGGACGTTGTTCTTTAATGAAATCTAGTTCATTGCTAAGGGGAAATAGTTCAGAATTTCTATTATGAGAAAACGAAAAATGAGTTAGTTTTTAAGTAACTTTGCTAAAAATTTATTCGGTTCTTTCTGGTTGTTAAAGAAATCTATGGATATATTCATTAGCCTCTCCTTTGTATCGATTAAATTCCAATACTCCTTAAACTCCTTATTGTTTTCTAATGTTTACGCGACTTTCACTCATTATAATGAAACAACTCTTTCGGATTTTATCACGGTTTATTACATTTTTGGAGTCCTCCCGTGACCATGATTGCTGTAAACTGTAAAGTATCCGAAACTTCGGGCATCTAAAAACATAATAAACCGCGATAAAATCCGAAAATGTTATTTCAATTCTCCTTCTTTACAGATAATTATAATATTGACAGACTATCATGCTAAATCGATATATTGCTTTATTTTTAATTAGAAGCGAAGTAAACATCTGGTGGCGTGTTTCATTGAAGGCGTCAATTTAATCTATACATATAATAAGAAATATAAACTGATAGGAATTCAATGTATGTCCGGGATAAACTCAAAAAGTACCTACTGCATGGATTTACTTCAAATTTGGCACGAATATTATTAAGAAGTCGGGTCAGAACATAGGCTACATATTATCACGCTATCACCTACGGGGAACGAGCAGTGAACGCACGCAGACGACGTCGCGGGCAGCAGCTAGTTATCTATACATATAATAAAATGATAGGAAAGTCAATGTATGTCCAGGATAAACTCAAAAAGTACTGCATGGATTTACTTCAAATTTGGCACGAATATTATTAAGAAGTCGGGTCAGAACATAGGCTACATATTATCACGCTGTCACCTACGGGGAACGAGCAGTGAACGCACGCAGACGACGTCGCGGGCAGCAGCTAGTTAATTAAATATACCAAAATATATTTTGCAGTAATAATTAGTTTTAAAGTTTTGCATTGTGTATTTTATTCTAAAATTTTAAAATAAAATGATTATAAAAAAATGAATAAGCTTCAGCAATAAATACTTTAGTTCAAGATCACGCAACTTATTATAATTGAATTCATTAAATTTTCGTATTCAGGGATTTGAAATGTTAAACAATTATTTTATTTTACTTGTGTATATGAAATAATGAGATTTTTTTTTTTATTCAATTCACATAATTTCATAGATGATTATTGAGGTAGGGCACAGCAGGAAATATCCTGCTCGAAATCTGGACCAGCCCGACTGGGCAAGTACCTTACCTTAACCTAACAGAAGATCAAAGTTGAATAAATAATAAACGCCTCTCACTCAACAGGCCCCACTTTACTTCGGAGTCGAGGGTATGGAAAACACACACAAAACACAAGCACAAAAGCTCAGACAACTGCAAACATATGTATGACCAAATGCCAATACAAATGTATATGTCATGTGGGGGGATCGAACCCGCGACCGCCAGCGCAACAGCCATAATGCTGTGACCGTTGCGCTAAAGCGTCGTCGCTTTTTATTAGCAGTGTTCAGTTGTCTTCCTATAGTGAATAAGGTGACCAAAGATCCTAGGGATCGTCGGGAGTAGAGTTGGCAGCGCGTTTGCTATGCTTCTGGTGTTGCAGACCTATATGTATAAGCTACGATAACCCTAGCTGTATAAAAACGACGGGTACTTACGATGAGTTAGCCAATAATTAAGATCAATTTAATGTTAATCTTTCATCAAAAGAGTACTAAGTCATCACCGAATAACATATATAATATAGCCACTGGCGGATCCAGGGGGGGGGGTCACGGGGTCATGACCCCCCCCCCCCCCCTGGGCTGTGTCCAGGACCTAGGTGGACCACTAATTAAAATTGTTAAACAAGATTTTTGTCACATTACCTACATAGATTAATAAAATACCTGCTTTTTACCTGTATCTATCCTTATAAAATTTAAATTATAACTTCTTTTTACTTGATCACGACTATGTGACCCCCCCCCTGGCGCCTTGACCATGACTGTGACACCCCCCCCCCCCTGGCGCCAAAGCTGGATCCGCCCTTGAATATAGCCTACATTTAACGAGAGAAAACAGATCAGCTAAAATACCTAGGTCACGAAGAGGAAGCCACAAACGGAAAGCCAGTAAAATATAAAGCCATCGTATTATAAAATTATATTCGAGAAAAGTAAAACCACAAAAGTTATTACGCACGGAAAACTTAGGTACTTACCTATCATAAGACAAACATGAATGTGTCACGATCATTAAGACACGCTCTGTGCCTAACTGCCTAAAACAACAATATAACAACATAGTAATATAATTTAAAACACAATGAACAACAGTTGCGTCCAACGATCTCCTTGCATTGGATTGATATAATCTGTGCATAATGCTACTGGCACATTTCAACTGCATCACAAGCCCAAACCATTTCCTTCATTAAAAAGTGAAATTTTAATTCAGCTGTAAGTCAGCAGACTGTAAAAGTAGACTTAATTATAAGTAAACAAGGTTTTTAAAGTACTTCATTGCATTTCCTGAGGTATTGGGTAAATACAGGTATTAGTAATACATTCAAGTAAGGAAATAAGTAGGTATCAGTGAGCTTAAGTTTAATACTAACTTATGTTTGCTTTGGCAAGAAAATTAAGAAAACAAAACGTTGACTTATAAATTTATTGAAATAAATCTATACTAACACTTAGTCAACATATAAAACCTACGTATCAAATTTTTGATAATATGTTGTAGGAAACAGAAACAGTGAATATCATTTTACGTTTTACATAGAAATAATATTTAAGATTTTAAAAACACAACATAAATGACACATTTCATTGGAGAGTTGCAATAAAAGTTCATATTTAACTGTACCTATCTCCAAAAATTAAATCTTATGACGAAATAAAGAATTTTAAATAAATTTGCTTCTAACCTTTAAATTGAACCAATTTTCTAAAACTACTCAAAATGGCTACAATTATTACAATTGGTGTTTCATCAATGTCAGCTTGATACATTCTTTAATCAACTTTATGTGCGTCAGTAGCAATAAAGTTATTTACAAAGGTCATTATTTACTTTTAAGGATAATTGAGTTTTAGACTAGAAGCTGAAACTCAACGTTGTAAACACATACCTACACACTTTTGTCTTATATACTCAGATTATTTATTACGATAACAATTACTAAATTGTTTTTAAGATCCTTCTAAAGAATGATCGTATCATAATAATTTGTAAAATTCGATCAAAATAAAATACATGTTCTCATTCCAAATTTCATAAGTTATTTACAATTTATTATATTACGCCCTAAAATAGCTCCTTAATCATAAAATTTGAGCATAGCAATACAAAAGTTTATCACATAATGAGCTAGATTGAGCTGTAGTAGCAATTATGCTAAAATAATTATAACGCTGTTTATTATCACAGCTTTGTTAAGTCCCTTTGTTATGAGGATTTCTCTTTAGAGTCCTGTTTCAAAGGTAACGTTTCATCAGCATAATCGACTCTGCCTAATAGAACTGGTTCTGATCCATTCTTTTCGCTTCCATCTTGTTCATATGGTATTTCCCGTTTCTCCATCTCTTCTGCTAACCGGTCAAATAGTTGCCTGGAAAAATTTAAAGAAATTAGCCATCACATTCTTGTACTCATCATTACGTAAAAAAATATATATCAAACTTACTGGAAGACGAATCCTTTCATGTTCTTAGCGAGATAATATAGAAAGAGCCAATCTGCATATTGACAACCATTTACTACGTGTATCACGTTGTGGGGATTGAACTTTCTGTGTGAAGCCTGACGGAATAACATCTCGTTGAACCTGAGCGAGCGGCGATACAGGTAGAACGAAGCGATGCGCCAAATAACAGCTAAAATAATTCATTTTCGTTCAATAAACTTTATCTTACTAGATTATAATCTAACAAATAAATGGCTGTGTTTAAAACTTTAAGTAAATAATAATAAATGATTTTGATTATATTTACCAAGAGCAGAAGCGATGAAGAGGAACAAGAACCAAAACCAAAGTATAACGTATATCTTCTCGTGAATAATGTTGAGGGCCATCACGCAGAGCGCATCGTGCTGTTGGAGCGAACCACTCGGACCATACTTGTGAAAGGTGCATTTTGTCACCTATAACAAATAAAACTTTACTATAATTATTGTGACTGACGCCGCGTTGGCGCAGCGGTCACAGCACTGGATTGCGATTGACTGTTGCGCGGGTGGTTGCGGGTTCGATCCCCGCACACGACAGCATTTGTTTTGGTCATACAGATGTTTGCCGTGGTCTGGGTGTTTGTGCAGTCCTTGTGGGTCTCCCCACCGTGCCTCGGAGAGCACGTTAAGCCGTCGGTCCCGGTTGTTATCATGTACACCTGATAGCGATCGTTACTCATAGTAGGGAATATATCCGCCAACCCGCATTGGAGCAGCGTGGTGGATTAAGCTCCGATCCTTCTCCTACACGGGGAAGAGGCCTATGCCCAACAGTGGGATATTACAGGCTGAATCGTGATCGATCGTGATCGATAATTTTTGTGAAATTTTTGGAGAAAGATATGATTCATTATCTAAAACAATAACTGCATTCTACATCGTCAATCACAACCCAGTCAAAACTTTCGCTACTTGTTTGTTAAAAAAACAGACTAGCGTACACTAAATCCTAATTCTCAAAAGATTTTCAGAGGGTCTTTAAAATTTTGTTAAAGCCAAATGATACGTTATAATTATAATATAGTATTGAAATTATTAATAGTATACCTTGGGGAAAACAGTCTCCAGTGGATCTGCAATCTTACCCCATTCACTGGGATGCAGTACTTTTGAACCCAAAGAGATAAACTCTCCGTGTAAGAATACATTTACGATCCAGATCTGGAACATGATGTGCAGCAGGTTAACGATCTCCATCGATACGAGCCAAACCGACCAGGTTCTGCTAATTCGCAACCTGAACAGAAGATTAAAAAATAGTACAAAAACTGCACAATTATCATTTTGTTGACAGACACTAATTAACCTATAAAACACTAGCTGCTGTGCCCACGACTTCGTCCGCGTGGAATTTAACAAAAAAGATATTGTTCAGTTGGCAGTTATACAAAGCATACATACACCTTATTACATCAGCTATCTGCCACTGAAAGTCCTGTCAAAATCGGTCCAGCCGTTTCAGAGATTAGCCGGAACAAACAGACAGACAGACACGAAAATTGAAAAAAAAATTTTTTTGGTATATGTACCGTGCATAGATCCATATGAATTTAGTAAAAATCTGTTATTTTAATGTTACAAACAGACACAATTTTATTTATTTGTATAGATTATTCGGAGCACCTGAAAACAATATTGTAATTTAAGGTAGTGTATATTTGTAATCATAAATGAGCAGTACCTTAATATGATATCCTTCTTTATAACTTCAATTCGATTCTCTAAAGAGCTTTTGGAAGGCACCGTTACAGAACCTACTTTCATGTCTTCCTCTGCTAACGCTATTCCTGCATATTGCAGTCCATCTACGAGAGCTTTTATTCTGCCACCTATAAATAAATAAATATCATACAATATTTTTTTCTACAGCACTATTTAATCGCATCTTCTTTATATACTATACTCCATTTTAGTGTTTTTATCTTTGAAAAATCTGTTCATAACCTTCTGAAATATTTATGGCTATAGCTAGTTAGCTATTAGGTATTAGCCGTAAAAATAAGGAAACGTATATAACCCCCCAACTGTACAAGTTATATATCTTTGTATATAAAATTCTCGTGTCACAATGTTATTTACCATACTCCTCCGAAACGGGTGGACCGATTTTTATGAAATTATATGTACATATCGGGTAGGTCTGAGAATTATCCAACATCTATTTTTCATACCCCTAAGTTGTAAGGGAGGGGGGATTAGGGGTTAATCTTCTATAAAAATAAAAGAGATTTCCGCCCATTGACTCATCACGATATCTCTGAAACCATAAGGCCTAGAGACTTGAAATTTGGTAGGAATATTCCTTTCGCCAAGTAGAGGTCAGCTAAGAACGGATTTTACAATGCGGGGGTTAATAACATAAATGACAAAACGACGTTTGCGGGGTCAGCTCGTATCATATATGGCAAAACGAAGTTTGCGGGGTCAGCAAGTATTGTCTATAAACATAACAAACGAAATCTTTTGAAAATAGCTGCATTAAATTAAAGAGATAAATATGCATATAGTTCTGATTCCTTTACGTTAAACTGAATTATTTAGATAAGATAGCGTCGCTTTCATGTAGGTACATCACATTGTAAGTATGAATCAAACGAAAAGAATTCAGATATGTAGGTTACAGTTATACAGGACATAATTGAACTTTTTATTTATTGTGAACTAGCGACCCGCTCCGGCTTCGCACGGTTGCAAAAATGAGCAGTGTTTCTCTACTATATTGTGCATGTATTATACATATAAACCTTCCCCTTGAATCACTCTATCTATTTAAAAAAAACTGCATCAAAATCTGTTCCGTAGTTTTTAAGATCTAAGCATACATACAGACAGACATACAGCGGGAAGCGACTTTGTTTTATAATATGTAGTGATTCTATTTAGAGTACGAGTATGTTTGTGTATGATTGTATCCCACAGAAAAAAAATTTTTTTTTTTTGATATATCATTATTTTCCAACATCGAATTCAACTTCATTTATGGAATATTTCTATTCGCTACCAGTGTACCTAAAAATCGTGGTTAAGTCAATTTTTTTTTTATGTAACTAGGTTGGCAAACAAGCGTACGGCTCACCTGATAGTAAGACCGTAGGCTATAGACGCCTGCAACACCAGAAGCATCGCAAGCGCGTTGCCGACCATATCCCCAATCCCCCCAGGAGCTCTGGTCACCTTACTCACCAACAGAAACACAATACTGCTTGAAAACAGTATTATTTAGCTGTGGTCTTCTGTAAGGTCGAGGTACTTCCCCAGTCGGGCTGCTCCATATTTTGAGCAGGAAATTTCCTGCTGTGCCCTACTAATGTACATTACAATGAGGTGAAATAAGTCTTATTGGCTTATTTTATCTCTTGTTAAATACCTACTCTTAGTAACAAGTTTATGAGTAGGATAAATTATGTCAACAACCTGTGGAACATGCTAAACATGCCCTTAACATCGTTTACATACTTAACTACAAAGACCAAATAGCGGAGTATCTCGCTTCAGCCTGTAATATCCCACTGTTGGGCATAAGCCTCTTTCCCCATGTAGAAGAAGGATCAGAGCTTAATCCACCACGCTGCTCCAATGCGGGTTGGCGGAATACATGATAACAACCGGGACCCACAAGGACTGCACAACAACACCCAGACCACGGCAAACATCTGTATGGCCAATACAAATGTTGTGGTATGCGGGGATCGAACCCGCAAATGCCAGCGGAACAGCCATACACAAACCAGTGCTGTGACCGCTGCGCCAAATAGCAATAGCAATAGCGGAGTATCTAAAATATGCAAATTACACAAATGTAAGTAGGAAAATTTATGGAAAGTTTATCCAAAAGATCTTGTTACTTCTGTATCTTACCTTCTTTCTTCTTCCATATATAATGTGGAAGGTAGAAGCATATTGACTGAATGAAGAGCACGAAAGGCACCCACTGATAGTACGTGTGAATCAATTTTTCATCGTTATTCGAAAGTGGACCCACTCCAGGGTGAGGCAGGTAACCGCCTTCAAGCAGACTTTCATTGTAATGCCGGACCTGTGTTTTGTAGATTTATTAAAGAATGTAGGTAATAAAAATAGCATAACTGGAAGACTTGCAATTTTTGCTCAAATATTCGGTGTTACGATTCAACGGGACATTACACCAGACATGATTTAATACCACAATTCTAGTTATCAGTAAATATTTAGTTTTAAAATTTAGTTTCAGTTTAAATGAAAAAATTGAAAAAAAATATTAAAATATCCATTTTCCAACCGTTTTGTACTTAAAAGGAGATATACATCAAAAGTACCAAGCTGCTGTAAAATGATCAGAAGAAAATGTAAATATTAAGCATTAAAGAGAGTAAGTAGGAGTCGTAATTCACAGTAGGGTGTTTAGTGTAAGGTTTTAACCAACAATGGCTTAATTTAAACAACTAGTGTTTTGAGACTTTAATTTATCTGTATAAAAAGTTTGATTGTTTTTGAATTATTGTGATATAACATAGCATGAAATATCCTACTCAAAATTTGGAGCAGCCCGACTAGGGAAGTGACGCAACTCAGTAGAGTTGTGTTACTGTGGTGAGTAAAGTGTCCACAGCTCCTGAATTAGTTCCATTACTTTCATCCAGCCGTCCATTGTAAACGGTTACCATCGCGGTGGGCCCTATGCTTATTTGCTATCCTAGTAGTGTAAAAAAGTTTCTATGTACCAAATTAAATAGTTATAATACGTACTATAGTGAAGGTCGCCATGAAGAAGCAGTAAGTTTGTATTACATGATTGGGCACCCCTTGATCGGAAATGCACTTGATGTGTTCTCCAAAGTATTCTCTTCCGCATACCAGGATAACACAACAGAGAAGGATAACAACAGTAAGCTTATAATGTAATTTAAATACAAAGTTTTCAAGCGTTGGTTTCGAGAAGTTGAACCGCAAACGCGGCGTGAGTTGATTTAGAGTTGACACCAGCATTTTATCTGGATTTAATTAACGTTTAGATGGTATTTCTTATTTTCAGCATCTGAAATTAATTAAGATTTATTTTAATGATACCTATTTCTTTATGTTCCAAGGTTGATATGGTAAAACGTTAGTAAACATTGGTCTTGAGTTCAAACTTAGTCCTAGTATTTTTTTTATAATGAAACAACTTTTTCGGATTTTATTTCGGTTTATTAAGTTTTCTTATACTTGTATTATAAGATAAACTAACACTTCAAAAGTATAACGACTGTTTTATCTGTTTCAATATAAGTTTACAAGGTCTCGTGGTCACTATTAAACTTTAAGCTAACTTAACACTTTCATTTAAAAGATCAGTCGTCCCGTGAAATAACATGTATTTGCAACGTTGTCGAAATATCCTTGTCTCAAAAGAATAATAGCAGTAAGTGCAATTTAAAAATGCAAGTGCTACGACAGCTTAAGAATTAGGTTAACTTGAAACTAGCGGTTTTCATCAATATAGTGTTTTGGTTTCAGATTTTTTTTTTTAAAATAAGGCACTTGTAAAAATATGAAAAACTATTAAATAAATAGTAATACATTATTCAATTGTTGATCGTCTGCAGTATAAGCTGAGGCACTATAAATTTATTTAAATTTAGAGATATAACCATTTACAGATATATACTTTGAGCCTTACCACTCCTACAATGAGATTAATATGACAACATTATAAAATCGAATGAAAAATAATTAGGATTCCTCACCTAGCTGTCCCACTCTACTACTCCTTTCAAAATTAGTTATCAATCTTACACTAATCTATCACAAATTTATCAGAAACACACCGAACAATAGCTACACCAGGCTGCGTGCGCTTCACACATCAGCCAAGCACAGTATGTCAGTGCTATCATTTGATACTGATAAGATAATAGTGATAAACAATAATACGGTTTCGACAGCAGTTTTATTGATCCAAGCGAACAGGTTGAAGTTATACTTTCTATTAAATTTACAGCCAGTTATTATGAAAAAATTATATAAACGATAACAAAGTTATAAATTATAATCTTTTGATATTTAATATAAATTAATTTATATTATTCATCAATATTTCGGTTGCTAATTGTAATAGTTTAGATAGATTATAGATAACACCACAATCATTGAATACTAGCTGCTGCCCGCGACGTCGTCTGCGTGCGTTCACTGCTCGTTCCCCGTAGGTGATAGCGTCATAATATGTAGCCTATGTTCTGACCCGACTTCTTAATAATATTCGTGCCAAATTTGAAGTAAATCCATGCAGTACTTTTTGAGTTTATCCCGGACATACATTAACTTTCCTATCAATTTAGTATATGTATATGTATAGATAAGGTGGTATTACACACTTAATGAAAGTCAAAAAAAAACTAAACAATACAATAGAAAGTCAAGGCAGCAAACAATCAAACAATAAAATAAAAAATAAAAATTTATATCTTAACATTAGGTACATTACAAACTTACGTAATGTATGTACCCAGTGTTATAAGCAACCTTAACTTAGTCAAAATATTAAATTACTAATGTCTCGGTAGACATTACCTACCTACTTTATCCTCGGCTTTATTAAATATTACAATAAATAACTTAAAGTCCCTAGTGTAGGCCGAGAGAAAAAAAGCCGGCGGAAAAAAAACTCTCGGTAGGTACTCTTTTAAAAAATTCAAAGAAACACAGATACATCTAAATCCTTCTTATAGTAGGTACAATATTTTTTAATCGACCCGGTTGCACCAATATTTATCATTATTGATTTGCTTCTGTGTCCATTTACAGTCTTAACTTCCACAATAAACATGCTTAGGTAAGTCCAGTAGAGCGTGAAATTAGCACATAAAAATACTTTATAGAATTTTCAACTATAAACATGCTTAAGCTTGAGAATTTGTATGAAACTATTCAAAAAAAATTTTTTTTTAGACTATCTGCCCGTCACATAATGCTGGCAATTAGAAAAGATGAAGAACTAGACGAAATGCTCACAATTGTCTAATTCCTCGTCATTTCTAATTGCCACAAATTTTTTGTCGGGTTATATACTCAATCGCTCAGGAAACTTCGATAGCGTAATCTAGAATAGTCAGTTCGTATGTGGCTCGATAGATGTCGCCACACTATAATTTATATATATTTATTTTCTATTTTAATTCTTTTTATATTAATTCCTAATTTAATTGCTTTTTTTGTTATTGAGAAAATATTAACATTACTTATTAATTATAATAAATTTGTTATCAAAATATGTTTTTGTTATAAGTTAATTTATTGTTTTATTTTTATGTAAGTAATTTTAGGTTGATTATATTATTTGTTATTAAATTGTATAAAAACCTTTTGAAATTTGTAATTAAAACTTTTTAAATGGTAAAATAGTTCATCCAACATTATTAAAATACCTTTTTTTTTAAAACTATCTTGAGAATAATTTTACTGTCATACGTCCTGTTTGTACACCAATAGTCAATTATTTTATAGTGTATAAAACTTTTGTGTTTCTACAATTTTTTTCAATCTAAACAAACAAGTTTAACTATAACTTAATAAAATAATCGTGCGACAAAGATCTTGGTAACTTTATGGTATGGTATTAAAGTTCAAATTAACTTTTAAGTATCTTTTGTATTGGAATATAGAAAATCGTTGTTTTAAGACTTTTTCAGGATTTTTTTTTAATTTTTCTCTGCGTAAGAACCATCCTCGTACTTCAAGGAATATTATAAAAAAAGAATTAGCCAAATCGGTTCAGCTGCTCTCGAGATTTGCGCTTAGCAACACATTCAGCGATTCATTTATATATATATATATATATATATATTACTTATTTATATATTAATAAATTAACTTTTAACAAAAACATATTTTGATAACAAATTTATTATAATGAATAAGTATTATGCATATATAAGAGATATATGTATATAATATAATTATGTATATACATATATATATATATATATATATATATATATATATATATATATATATATATATATATATAGATTAATGATCTGGCTGACGCGACTGAGGTTATTCTGTCATGTGAAATCGAGTCGAGATTTGCACTTAGCAGCATATTAGCGTTTCATTTTCATTAATAAACTCGTAGATTAGTAATCAATATTATCATTAAATACTCACCAACGACGTGTATGTATGCAGAACGAACATGGGTGTGGAATGATGGAGCGTCAGCGGATACTTCGCACCGGTATCGACCAGCACGCGCCCTTGTGGCATCCCTTAGTATTAGTACAACTTGTTGGGATGTTGATCTTGATATCTGTAACAAGGACATAAAATAGTATAGTAAAACGAGTGTAATAAAACTTTTTTAGCACCATCTAACTTGTATCTCCCTCTCAACTTCCGTTCGCTTCTCCTGATCACACTTTCGTAACGCTCTCATCACGCATTCACCAACTTACTCGCCAAGTCAAGCATGCGTAAAGGATTTTATTTATTTCCTCATGTGTGGGTAACACAAAAATAATAATTGTGTTTGCTCGCAAACGAAAAAAAACCGACTTCAATTACATCGACAAGTAATACAATGTAATAAGACGAAAAAATAGTCAAGTAAATAAGCGCTATTAAAGATTACTCAAAAAGTTGTAATCAGTTTTCGATCTAATTTAAACAAGACTACAAGACAAGTAAGTATTAGCTTTCGATTAAAGTAAGAATCATCGAAATCTGTACACCGAGTAACAAGTTATGCGGTATAATATAACGTAGGTCGACGAAAAAGTAGTCACGTAAATACGCATTCTTAGATATAACTCTAAAAGTACTTGTCAGATCTCAATTAAATTAAAATGGGACCACATGACAAGCAACACCTTTCAATTAAAACAAAATTGATCGAAATCGGTCCACCCAGTCAAAAGTTCTGAGCTAACATACATTAAAAAAAAAACATACGTGTCGAATTGAGAACCTCCTCCTTTTTTGGAAGTCGGTTAAAAATAAAAACGAATGCGTAAAGAAGTTTTACTTCAATAGTTGTTTACGACCCTTTGTACCTGACTGTCGGTTTATAGGTGTACCAAATGTCAATGCTTGTATATGTCCAAATCAATCTTAGAACGCACAGCTTGATATTTTTAAAGATTTTAATAGACATAGTGCTATTATCTTATACTATTAAACGAGCAATTCTTGTATATATGTATATACTAGCTGATGCCCGCGACGTCGTCTGCGTGCGTTCACTGCTCGTTCCCCGTAGGTGATAGCGTGATAATATGTAGCCTATGTTCTGACCCAACTTCTTAATAATATTCGTGCCAAATTTGAAGTAAATCCATGCAGTACTTTTTGAGTTTATCCCGGACATACATACAGACAAACAGACAAACAGATAAACAGACAAACAGACAAAAATTCTAAAAACTATATTTTTGGCTTCGGTATCGATTGCAGATCACACCCCAAGTATTCTTTTAAAAAAATATTCAATGTACAGTTTTGACTTTCCTACCATTTTATTATATGTAATAGATAAAATACTATAAAGAAGGAGAATGCGGAAACACGGCTCTTATGAGACATATTCCACTCATATTCATTGACAATAAAATTATGTAAATTTTACAGTTTAGAATATAAATAATAACATTTATTTTACAAAGTATTATACATATTTACAATTCATAGCTTAAGAACTAAATATTAGTTTAGAATTATCATTTATTATTTAAACAAGTTATACAACACCTTATATTAATATTAAAATTTTAAACAATAATATCGCATTCGTTTTTATTTACTGTCAGGCAATTCTTCAAGAGCAACGCTTATGTAATACTGTTTTATCGTTAATTTTATTAGGTTTTTAGACGATAACAATAAGATATAAAAACGGAGAATTATTAACAATATATCTTCCTATATCATGCCAAACAGTCGAAGTCGTCACATTTCGTTAGAATAATAAGTATTTATAATATTTATCCACACCAGGACACTACTTCAGAGCCAGTGTAATATATGTACGTGTACTTAAAAAAACACTTTTCGCTACGCGTTTATACATATATCACCAACACAACACACAAAAATTCATTCAATTTCAATAAGGAAAATTTAATTTCAGGAGTCACAATGAAGCATCGTGTAGGATGAGGATTCCCTCACATTTGAGAAGTGGTGTTTGCTTTAAAATGTGATATTGAGAAGATTTAACTCACAAACGCTTTATTTTCCAAAAAAAAAAAGAAAAGATTTACATTTGTGCTTGATGATGTATATAGTTACATGGCAGTTTCACAATAATTATATTTAGGATGCTTCTGCTGCCATACTAGACCTATGTTACGGCATCTGGCAAAAAAAGATATTGATATTTTCACAGTAAAATAAATTGACTACAAGGTAAATGTAATAATAGAGAGAAAACAAACATTTGTTTAGAAATTATTTATTTATATTAAATCTACTAGCTGACCCGGCGAAGTTAGTACCGCCTAACAGTCGATTCTTTATTATTATTTTTAATACTTATCCTTTCCGGAACCCCTCCACTAACAAACTTTATGGTATGGTATTAAAGTTCAAATTGACTTTTAAGTATTATTACGAATATCTTGTATGGGAATATAGAAACTTGTTGTTTTTAGACTTTTTCAGGGAATTTTTTAAATTTTTCTCTCCGTAAGAACCATCCTCGTACTTCACGGAGTGTTATAAAAAAAGAATTAGCGAAATCGGTTCAGCTGATCTCGAGATTTGCGCTTAGCAACACATTCAGCGATTCATTTTTAATTTTTATATATATAGAGATACGATTTCAGCCTGTAATATCCCACTGTTGGGCATAGGCCTCTTCCCCATTTAGGAGAAAGATCGGAGCTTAATCCATCACGCTGCTCCAATACGGGTTGGCGGATATTTTCCCTACTAAGAGTAACGATCGCTATCAGGTGTACATGATAACAACCGGGACCGACGGCTTAACGTGCTCTCCGAGGCACGGTGGGGAGACCCACAAGGACTGCACAAACACCCAGACCACGGCAAACATCTGTATGACAAATGTTGTCGTGTGCGGGGATCGAACCCGCAACCGCCCGCGCAACAGCCAATCGCAATCCAGTGCAGTGACCGCTGCGCCAACGCGGCGTCAAAATATAGCTATAAATAATTATTTAACTGACTGTATGGAATTGATCGTTTTCTCAATCGTTTCTAGGTCTCTAATCGTATTGTTTGCCCTTATAATTAAAAAGTCTGCTGTTCCTCGGAGAGAGATAATGTAAAATTATCGCGATCCTGATTGTCGTCTTATACCTACTTAACTATTCTTACGTTAGACAAAAAGAAATTCGATCATTATTATTATAGTATTTAGAGAACCTTATAAGTAGCTTTAGATATATACTGTTTGGACCACTCTCTATATCAAGCTTATTGTTGCTAATTTATTCATTATGCAGAAGCAAAATTTAATTTAATTATTTTCCGGTAATTCGAATTGCATTTTATATAAATACTAGCGCTACTGCGGCTTTGCCAGTGTTGATTAAACAATTTTGGCTGTTCCGTTTTCTGCCGATAAAATATCGTCACTCAGTTATGACGTAGCTTTCTTCAAGTGAAAGAGATTTAAAAAAAGCTATAAAATAAAATCTGATCTCTCTGAGAGTTAAAAAATGGTGAGTTTATCCATTCCAATAAATTCATCACTTCAGCCTAACGCAGTCCACTGCCGGACGTAGTCCTCATCAAACTCGCACAAAACATCCCGACTTTCCGCATTCCTCAAAATCGAAAATCAAATCAAAATCAAAAAATTTTATACAGCATAAAATTATTATTACAATTTCTTACTGAACGTCATACAGCTTTTCATACATCTCATACAGCCTTTTGCGCAATCTTACGTAAATCGTCGTCCTAGCATCGCGAAGGGTGACGTACGCTGCGTTTTCCACCACGTAGCCTCCACTCCAGGACACGTTTACTTAATCTCAAACCACTCGGATCTATAAAGAAAAAAATAAATCTTGGCTATTTATAATGTTAGTAGATATATATAAATATATCTATACTAATATTATAAAGAGGTAAAGTTTATAACTTTGTTTGTATATACGGGGTAATCTTCGCAAATACTGATCCGATCATGAAAATTCTTTCGCTAACAGAAAGCTACACTATTCAGGAGTGACAAGATAAAAGGAAAAAGATAAAAATATATAGATTTTAAATCAGCAGGATTTGAACCTGCGCCCTCTGACGTGCCGTGTCAACAATTCAATCTAATCAAGCATTATTATTTGCCTTAGAAATTAATTGGTGATTTTAAAACATTTATATTTATCTGATTTGCTGAAAATAGTGAGAGTGTATTGGAACATATCAAATTTCACCGTACCCTTCTTATGTGAAATGGATTATAACGCCCAACGAAGTGGGCACGGGTCGGCTAGTCTATATATATAAAAAAGAGATTTCCACCCATATATTGACTCATCACGATATCTCTGGAACCATAAGGCGTAGAGACTTGAAATTTGGTAGGAATATTCCTTTCGCTGAGTAGAGGTCAGCTAAGAACGGATTTTACGAAATTCCAAAAAAGAGGGGGTTGAGGGGATGAGGTGGTTAATAACATATATGGCATAACACCGTTTGCGGGGTCACCTAGTATAATTATGTATATATGAGGTTATGGCAAAGGAGGAGGTAGAAAAATCATCCGACACGCAATCACAGATTAGATTAAAGTACCTAATCCGTACTCTATCATAAATTATTTTCATTTAATTAATTATCTTAAGGAATTATACGGTGTCTAGGTATTAATTCTAATCACAGATAAACGATGATTTACATTAGGATTTACCATTTTAATTAAATTAATTGTTAGTTGCGTTTTTATTACTCTTATGGTCGATTTACATCAGACGAGCGAATGCTCATTCTATCCCCACTATATCAAATTCTTATCAAATTCTTTTAGTGTAAACAGGCGTAGAGTATTCTTTCGTTGTTATATATATGAATACGAGTGTTCGTTTACACATAAAAATCAAGAAAGAATGCTCTTGTTCTAGCTCTAGCTCTTTGTTCGTTTGGTCTAAATCCACCCTAAGGCAAGACAATACGCAATTGATTATTTACAATTTTTGACAAGTTACGGACCGCCAGGATGTGAAACCGACCGTATTATTAAATGTTTGCAGTCCGCCCGTAGGTCCGTAACTTTTGTGAAGTAATAAAATATAAAAACAAAACTTAACTTTTTGTGCAAAGCATATAATTACGACCTTTATTTTAGTTTTTGTTTATTTAGGCAACAAACAGTGTAAATAATTATAATTATATCAACACAACTAACGCATTTCGTAAACTAGTACAGTTTTTACGGTTACATATTATAATATGTAGTTAGGAAAAAGTGTGCTTAAAATAATAAGTAGTAAGAGTTTAGTTACATTCAAATTTAGTTTCAAAAATGAAATTAAGAACAATCAACTAACACAATAAAAAAAATTTGTTGCCCTACCTGGTGAAATTTACTAAAAATATCGCAATCAAATAGGAACGTCTATATTCTTTTTAAATTATATGAAAACTTTGATCTCATTATTTTACATAGGTACAGTCAAAAATAAATCTATACTATAATATATGAAGCTGAAGAGTTTGTTTGTTTGTTTGTTTGAACGCGGTAATCTCTGGAACTACTGGGCCGATTTGAAAAATTCTTTCAGTGTTAGATAGCCCATTTATCGAGGAAGGCTATAGGCTATGTCTCATCACGCTAAGACCAATAGGAGCGGAGTCCACGCCGACGAAGTCGCGCGCAGAAGCTAGTGTTTTATAAATGTTTTGGATAAACTGCAACTGCGAGTTTAACCAAACACAGCTAGCTAAATGAATAAATATAATAAAAAGTACATATATTTCATAGATATAATAAAAACTACATAATTATATTACACTACTGCTCCTAAGTATTGATTATTTACAAAGACGGATAAATCTATCTGTTTAAACTTTTACGAATTCTCAATTCAAAATCTGAAACTCTTACTGTAGAAGTGTAGATGCTAAGAGTATAGAATAATATTATAACAATGAAATAAGTGAAAAAAATCTATATGTATGTTATACAGTGTTACTTAATTCTTTGTTTACACTGTAAACTTAGCCTATTTTATTTACAATGTCTTTAACAGGGGCGTAGCTACCGCCGTATCAGCCGTATCAATGATACGGGGCCCCCGGGCTACAGGGGCCCCTAACGTGTATAAACAAAAAAAAAGTGAAATGTTATCCACGATGTTAATTAATTTCGTGCTTTCCGGGAAAAAAACATATAAAATAACTGTCATACGTGCCTATAGAGTTTTTACTTCAGAAATGACAAAAATCAAAAATAAAAGATTGTTTAATCACAGAGATTGACGACACGTTGGCGCAGCGGTTACAGCACTGGCTGTTGCGCTGGCAGTCTCAGGTTCGATTCTCGCTCACGACAGACATTTGTATTGGCCATACAGATGTTTGTCGTGGTCTGGGCGTTTGTGCTTCTGTATTGTGTGTGTTTCCGGACCTCCGACACAGGAGAAAATCGTACTGGGGGCTGTTGAGTGTGAAGCTTAATTTCTTTTTTAACCGACTTCCAAAAAAGGAGGAGGTTCTAAATTCGACTGTATTTTTTATGTATGTTAACTCAGAACTTTTGACTGGGTGGACCGATTTCGATCAATTTTGTTTTAATTGAAAGGTGTTGCATGTCATGTGGTCCCATTTAAATTTACTTGAGATCTGACAAGTGCTTTTAGAGTTATATCTAATAATGCGTATTTACTTGACTACTTTTTTGTCAACCTACGTTGACACATTATACAGCATAACTTTTTACTCGGTGTACCGATTTTGATGATTCTTACTTTAATGGAAAGCTAATACTTGTCATGTAGTCTTGTTTAAATTAGATCGAGATCTGATAACAACTTTTTGAGTAATCTTTAATAGCGCGTATTTACTTGACTACTTTTTCGTCTTATTACGTTGTATTACTTGTCGATGTAATTGAAGTCGGTTTTTCGTTTGCGAGCAAACATAATTATTTGAGTCAAGTGTTCATCCAAAACCTGAGTTATATGTTCCAAGTATTACAACCTGAGAAACTCCTATCTTCTTCAAATGAAACTATCGGCTAAATACAGTAAAGACATCTCAATCAATCTTTATGAACAATTAATTGGTCTGAAAACATTTTTAAAGTCCGAAATTAATAAAAATCACTCCATTGTACGGTTATCAGACTTGTCACTATTGTCTATAGCAGTGTTTCTTAACCTGTGGTCCATGGACCCCTAAGGGGTCCGTGTTATGAAAGCTGGGGGTCCATGGCAAGCCTACTTATGTTTTGAGTAAATATTTTCACTTTGCGCCGTAATTAAAAACAACTCCTCAATTTGATATTCTAATCCAGCATAAGCAGCAACAACCGTCACACTAGTTATTTATATGTAAAGTTTGATCGCAAACAATAAAAGGTGATTGAAGTAAAGCATCGTTGTGTTTTTTTTCTTTTTTTTTTTTGAGAAGGGTCCGTGGACTCTTTGAAATTTTTAAAGGGGTCCATCACTAGAAAAAGGTTAAGAAACCCTGGTCTATAGAGACATAAATTTTAGAAAAACTGAAATAATCTGTAACTATAGATGATTTAATAAAACAATTTGCCGAAAAAAAGGTTAGAAAAGTGCATATATTTAATTTTAATTGTTTGAATAGCTCAATTTTTAGGAAGATGTGATAAGTTATTATTATTATATTTTAATGTTCTCACGGAATAACGCGAACAAAATTTTTTGGTAAAATATATTACCTTGGGGCCTGACGTTTCGGCTAGGTTACACCAGCCGTGGTCGCGGGCAGTATGCCTTATTATTATTATAAAAGCTTTATTATTATTATAATTGTCTTATCAGCATGTAATATCCCACTGCTGGGCATAGGCTTCCTTCCCCATGGGGAACAGGAACACATTCAGACATTCTACATGTAGGAGGAGGATCAGAGCTTAATCCACCACGCTGCTCCAATGCGGGTTGGCCGATATATTCCCTACTATAAGTAACGACGATCGTTATCAGGTGTACATGATAACAACCGGGACCGACGGCTTAACGTGCTCTCCGGGGCACGGTGGGGAGACCCAAAAGAACTGCACAAACACCCAGACCACGGCAAACACCTGTATGGCCAATACAAATGTTTATCATGTGCGGGGATCGAACCCGCAACCGCCAGCGCAACGGCCATAAACCAGTGCCGCGACCATTGCGCGAACGCATCAATAAATATTTATTTTCATTTAATTCAAGCATTTTTGTTTCTTTAGTGAGAAATCTTTACCCTTCGTTTGGGCCCCCTAACTAAATTTGATACAGGGCCCCTCAAAAGCACGCTACGCCACTGGTCTTTAATCTTAAATGGTTGTGAGGAGAACGTTTTTTTGATAACTCATTGGCGAAGTTTACAGTAATCCTGTTTTCTGCACTGAAGATTATGGGTTCAATTCCCATCACGAGTCTGGGCATGTGCTTATTTATATCAGCCGGCTGTTACAATGTTACCTAAAAGACTAAAATACAGTCATTTAGTTGCCTACCTTAGAAATAGACCGTGTGTAATTTATAAGTACATTGAATATATTTATTTTTTATTTTGGTATACACAAATGTTTCACTTTATTTTGAGTGAAACGTCGCATTAAATGACATGATTCTTTGTCTAAATTAAATGAACATTTCAGGTGAAATATAAACGTTAAGCCCGCTGTAATGTGAATTGTACAACTCTAGAAATGTAGGTCGTATTTTCAAGTCAAGCGCTCGGATAAAATATTGAGGTTATCAACGCTATCGACAGTCGGTCGACACAGCTTATCGCGTTTCTGTAGTGAACAAATTGCAATCCAGTGGCGTAGCGTATGGGGGGCGGGGGGGGCGGCCCGCCCCGGGCGGCACTTTTTAGGGGGCGGCAAAATTTAACAATACTTAAAAATAAAAACATTTTGTAAATATTTGAAGCATTTTATACCTATTATTTTTATCGCACCTACACATTCGGACCGATTGAAAGGAGCACGGAATTTTTCATTACTTATTTTGTGGCGAAGTCGAGGAATCCCTTTTCTTTGAATGACATTTTGTAGCGACTGGCAACGTCTATACTTGTGGGAATTTCCCGTTTATGACTAAGTACCTGGATGACCGAGCTTAGTTCGGTTTTTAATCGTGTTTTTTGGAAATTTTATTTAAATACGAATTACCTACATACTGATGCAATCTCTATAATATTTCTCGATCTTATCGACATAATAATAAAAAAATTAACTGGTTATTTAGATTAAAAAACAACTAGAGCAATTCGAAAAAAAAAGAGAAAAAGATAATCGATCTGGTAACATGTGGATTTGAACCGGGGTCATCTAGTTTCGTGACCGCCCGATTTCCCACCTGAGCTATTTTTTTTTTTTTTTTTTTTTTTTATTACAAATGCCCCCGGACGTGATCCGAGACAGTGTCTACAGTTACTCTTTCATTCCAGTTCTATCATTTATGCTTCTCGCACTTTCATTCTGCATACTTATTTCTTTCTTTCATTCCTCCACATTCACCCTCAGGGGTCAAGGTCCCATCTAATCTATTTTTATTCTATTTTGTTCTTACTTATCTAATAAACGCATTGGGGAAAATAAGTGGGGACGGGGTCCAAACTTTTTAATTTTACAAAATTTTCCATCTTAGATACTACTATAATTTTAATACTATGACCCTGACCTGAGCTATTTATAACTTAATAGATGGTGGCGAATCTTACTTTCCTATTCTAATAATGTTGTAGCCATTTCTTCACTGTCTGAAAACGCGGGTAAAACGAATTTTCTAAAAATTAATCCTATTTTTGCAATTTATCGCCCCCGAAACCCCCTGCATACCAAATTTCATGAAAATCGTTGGAACCATTTCCAAATCCAAATCCGTAATGTTTCGTTTAAAGGTATTAGATAAAATAAGCGAGAATGACTTCTATTACATACGGGATGTAGTTAAGTGACAGCTTTATAAACTTTTGAAGTGAAACTTCTTTAGACCCATGAGGGGTAAAATTTGAGCGACCGGTAACGCGGCAGTGTCAGGGACGGTCAGTACTTGGATGGATGGGATCGCCTTTGAACACCACGTGGTGTTGCACCTTTTTGTTTTTTTTTTTCAATTGATTTTTTTTGGATTTTAAATTCGTTTTTTAATTAGTTTGCCAAAGAAGTTTTATTTCTGATATGTGTACTTTGTACGCACGCAATTTTTTATTTAAAAATAAATAATGATGACTTTTCTTGCCGAAAAATTCTCTATAATAATGTATGTAATGTACCTAGTACTCTTTCAAGAAAGTACCGGGAAAAGATCAATAATAGTATTATTTTAATACACAAACTGTTTGCTATTCAGCCAAATTTATTTTATCGCTTCAAAGTACATAATTATGCTCCTTCAGAAACGATACACTTACGCCAACGAATAAAATAATCCAATCAAAACATTTTGTAACCGCTGTTTCCGGAATTGAGTTCAGTTCTCGCCGCGAATTCTCCTTTATGTCTTCTACCGATTGAAAATTGGTGCCACGAAGTGGCAATTTGAGTTTATAGGAATAAGAAAGGAGTCGGCTGGAGCCATATCTGGTGAATATGGTGGTTGCTCGATAGTATTTGATGAGTGTTTGGTCAAAAATTCGTTCACAATAATGGCCTTGTGCGAAGGCGCATTATAGTGGTTCAAAATCCAAGAATTTTCTTTTCACAAATCTGGCCTTTTTCGTCGAATTTTCTTTCTTAAATGCCGCATAACGAGCAAATACTAATTCCTTATTTACCGTTTGACCTTCCAGCAACAATTAAGAGTACACAACACCGCGATAGTCAAAGAAAACACTCAACATGAATTTGACTTTTGAACGAGTTTGGCATGTTTTTTTCGGTTTCGGTTTAGATTAAAGGCGCCACTCCAAAGCTTGCATTTCAAACTCGTAAACCCACGTCTCGTCACCAGTAACAATGCGTTTCATGAATGTTTGGTCGGAATTGACTCGTTCTAGCATGTCCTCAGCGACTCTCATGCGATTGAGTTTTTGGAGAAAATTCAGGTCTTTTGGGACTAGCCGAGCGGCAACATGTTTCATACCTAAATGACTAGTTAAAATGGTACGGATCATTTCGTGAGATACAGAAAGTTCGGCGGCTGTCTCTCTCAAAGTTGAATGAGGATTTTCAGTCACTGTTTCCTTCACTTTTGCGATGTTAACTTCAGTTGCAGACTTTGATGGCCTACCTGAGAGAAGCAAATCTTTCATCACATCTCGACCACTTTTGAACGCTTTGTACCACTCATAAGCATGAGTTTTTGACAAAGTCGATTCAACGTAAGCCTTCTGTAACATTTTCATTGACTCCAGACACAAAATTCCATTGGCGATGCAAAATTTAAGACAAACTCTTTGTTCGATGTTTTTGTCAATTATGAAATTCGTAATACACACTAGATCTAGATATGTTATAACTAAAAACAGCACTGTATTTAATATAAATAACAGATGCAACTCAAACTCCGCGCCAAAATGGAAAACAGTTGTACCAATCTAACAACAACAATACATATCAGAAGTGAAACTTCGTTGGAATTTAACAAAACTAATTAGAAAACCAAATTTAAAATATAAAAAGAACTAGCTGAAAAAAAGGGTCTTGACAGACAGACGGACAACAATGTGATCCTATAAGGGTTCCGTTTTTTCCTTTTGAAGTACGGAACCCTAAAAACAAAAAAGCCGACCTCACGCGGTGTTCCCAGGCAGTCACCCATCCAAGTACGGAACGTCATGACGCTGCCGCGTTACCGGTCGCTCAAATTTTACCCCCCATGAGCCTAAAGAGGTTTCACTTCAAAAAACGAATTAAAAAAAAACTAATCGAAAAAAAAGCCAACGTCACGCGGTGTTCCCAGGCGGTCATCCATCCAAGTACGGAACGTCATGCCGCTGCCGAGTTACCAGTCGCTCAAATTTACCCCTCACTGCACGGTCACGCGCCTAAGGAAGTTTTACTTCAAAAAACAAAAATTTGAATTTGGAACCATAAACAAATAATCTATTCCCGATTTTGAAGTGAAATTTCTTTAGAATTGTTGTGATTTCAAACTGGATGCAACGGAAAAACGACAGGGAAGGGCGCGCCGCGCGGCCGCTAATTTTAAATTAGTTTGCCAAAGAAGTTTCACTTCTGACATGTGTACTTTGTACGCATGCAATTTTTTTTTTGACTGAATGTATAGGGGGCGGCAAAAATTTTCTTCCGCCCCGGGCGGCCAACAACCACGCTACGCCACTGTTGCAATCTTAAAGTAATCGTAAGAGAATTTAATAATAATTTTTACACACAATACCAAAGCACTGGCTAATAGGTAACACATGAGAGGTATTAATTTTTCTTTATTTTATTTTGTATCAATTTTTGAGGGTTTTTTAACCATCTGCAATGTCAAGCCCGTCGTCGTACCTAAAAGGTTTTTAAATGTATGTACCTATATAAAGATGTTCGAAAAGTACTATGCAGTTTATAACTTGACACATTAAAGTTATTATTAGTACATAACAATTTGGTAGTACATACCCATTTATTTTCTATTTATAAAATACCTAATACTTCTACGTCTCCAAAACTCTATTAAGTTTGTAGTCTTAAGCTATAAAAAGAAGAAGAAATTTACCCAAAGGAATCAATGAATTTAAAAAGAGAAATTACAATAAGAATCTTTGTGGTGACAACAGAAGTAGAAAGTTTATTTTAATTTTTCTGTCTGTCCCTCCCCTTACTTAGACACCATGCAAAAACCTTCATAAAATCAGAGTGTTGAAGTTATCTGAGTTGTATTTCTGAAAACCTAACTAGAAATCGGTTGATGTCTTTTGTCATGATCATTTGACTAAACGCTTAACATGTGTCATAAAAAATGACTATTATATTAAAGATGCCTGCAATACGAAAGGCATCGCAAGCGCGTTGCTGACCCCACCCCCGATTCCCCCCAGGAGCCCTGGTCACCTTAATTACCACAGGAGACAACACTGCTTTAAAGCAGTGATATTCAGCTGTGAACTTCTGTAAGGTCGAGGTACTTCCCCAGTGAGTTTCCCCTGGTTTTTGAGCAGGATATTTTCCGCTATACGTCAGTTATTCTTCTGACGGGGTCGGGAAACGCGTGACATAAAAACAAAAGTCCCTGTCGTAACTCGTAACCTTTGTTATTCAGACAAAATTATCATAATGACTTTTGCTATTGATTTTCCTGAAGTCCTAAATTAATTATATAGAAGTATACAAGTACTCGTATATAGTGGAATTCCCAAAGATAAAGATGAATAGATCTACGTGTATGTATACACGTTTGTCGGATTCGATCCCCGCACATGACAAACATTTGTATTGGCCATACAGATGTTTGCCGTGGTTTAGGTGTTTGTGCAGTCCTTGTGGGTCTGCAACCCTGCCTCGGAGAGCACGTTAAGCCGTCGCGTCGGTCCCGGTTGTTATCATGTACACCTGATAGCGATCGTTACTCATAGTAGGGAATATATCCGCCAATCCATGGATCTCTGATCCTTCTCCTGCATGGGGAAAGAGCCATATGTCCAGCAATGGGATATTAGAGGTCGAAGCATACACGTTTTTAGACTTCTTCAAAAATACTTCAATATTTTTGGTCAGTAACACTGTACCTACCTACTCACCTACAAAGATTCAATACTTTAATTTTCCTGTATTATTTTAGTTGCTTTGAAATGTAGCTATGTAGTTTATTTAAAATTAAATTGATTTGGATTAAGGCTTCTAAGGAAACGAATTTGAAAAAGCGAAAGCGATGGAAGAGAATTCGTTAAGCTTATACACAGATCAGGTCATCAAAAATATTTTAAAAAGATATGGATAAAAATGAATAAACTATAGAAATTACTAGACATTCTGATCGACGAAGGAATAAAAACGTAATTATTTTTCGATGAAATAGATACATAAAATTCCAAAGAAACGATGACAGGTGTCGTACATAATGACGTCATATCTATTATTATCTATCTATTCACTTAATCATATCTTATAGAGTAGATAAAAACTGTATCTATCACGCAATTCAAAGGTGATTTTTATTTTCACACAAAAAGAAATATTGTACTTTCAGAAATTTATTCTATTATTCTTAGGAAATTTGCGTTTTTCGGTTGTTTTCATTGTTGTATTTAAGTGAACCTACCCATTCTCGCAGGTTGCGATAATTCGATATTGAACGAATGTCTTGGTGTCTTTACCGAATCAGTCAGTGCTTCCAGCCTCAGGAAAACTCTTTCTTTTTTGAAAAATTCTTTTACTCTTGGGAAGCTACACTATCCGCGGGTGACATAGGCTATATATATATTACCTATATTTAAAAATATTTTTTTGACATTTTTGTTCAAAAACCGTGCGAAGCCGGGGGGGATGCTAGTATTTAATTAAAATACAGTACGCTTCATGCTTCAGCCTGTAATATGCCACTGTTGGGCATAGGCCTCTTTCCCCATGTAGGAGAAAGATCAGAGCTTAATCCACCACGCTGCTCCAAAGCGGGTTGGCGGATATATTCCCTACTAAGAGTAACGAAAACGATCGCTATCAGGTGTACACGATAACAAGCGGGATCGACGGCTTAACGTGCTCTCCGAGGCACGGTGGGGAGACTTTGGGATTTTGAGACAGATTTTGGGATTTTTAGCCATTTTTGAAAGTTTTTTTTTGTAATTTACTCTAATCAAATCGTGAAGACCAAATGGATGCCAAATTCAGATTCAGCGCATCGAAATACATAATCCTAGATGGACGTGGTCAAAGGTACAGCGCACTTTTTTTGCGGATCTATGGTAATTATTATCGCAATATACGAGACGTTTCACCTCAAATCTCAACGTTATTAATTGAGTAATGTCATAATATTACCGGTTCCGAGAATGTCTCGGTAACAGTATCGAATTTTTAAAAGCGATTTGTTGCAATAAAAAAATGCAAATGTGTGCCTCACGACTACCAAGAGTTGTGGGGATACCATTTGTTACAGTCGAATTTAATTGAAATTTAATTATTTATTGGTAAATTTTACTTTTCGGAGATTTTTTAAGGACATCATTTTTATTTATTTAGTTGTTAATAGGTATGTCATACTCATATGTAACAATTCATAACAAAATAATATTGTTTAAAAAATGCATAGCGGTCTCGAATTGTTTATAAGTCTATGTGTGTGTGTGTGTGTGTGTGTGTGTGTGTGTGTGTGTGTGTGTGTGTGTGTGTGTGTGTGTGTGTGCGAGTGTCAAAGCGGTTGCAACAGTGCCGAAGTATAGAAAACTAATAAATATCTCGGTTCACTTCTTAACAATACTACTATCTACTATCTTACGTCCTAACTATATAAAACGCAGATTGAATATTAATTTGTTAATTTAAAACAATGCAACACCTTTTAATAAAAAAAAAAGTAAAAAGTTAGATACATTCTAAGTATTTTAAAATCGAAATCAAAAATTACTCTATTCAAGTCTCGGACTAAATTCAAGTACGCTACAAAAGCACTTATGAACTGTCATTTTCAAATTAAAACTATATTATGTAGTTTTAATTAATTTCATAGTTAAAAGTAAAGCTACCACTAATTCGGAATATATTATATTCTGCAGAGTAGAATCGACATCAAACTGATTTTAAAAACACCTCAAAATGAGTAAAATATTCCAATTGTACTTATTTTTATTGAAGTTATACTTCTTTTGGCACGTTAGGGAAAAATGATGAGAGTAAATTTTTACGATGCGCGCGCACACCGCCACAAAAAAACCGACACCCTGAAGTTAGCTAGTCAACGAAGAAGAAGTTACATACATAAATACACACACGTTTTTTTTTTTTTTGGAAACTTTTGCAATCTAGATACAGTAGTAGACACATACACATACACGCTTACACTAAGTACTTCATTGTGTGCATGTATGAATGTGTAGTCAGTTAGTCCACGTGCGTGTGAGCGTGTATGGAGCCAGTGAGACTGCATTCTTCACAGCGATCCCGACTAAGAACGAGACAAATGAATTTTTAAGATTTAGTAAAAACTTAGAAACTTCAGTTTTTTTTTACCGTTTACGTACTTTGAAACTGAGGATATAATTTTTTGTTTACACTTACATAATTATGTACATTACAGAAGTAGTAGTAGGTACATTAAAAAAATACAAACCAAAGAAGTTTATCACAGCTACAAATTTTGAAATATGACATCTTCTACTTATGTCTAACTTCCCTTACTTTTAAACAATCCGAAGCGAATATTTTTTAATTCAAATTCCATTTCTTACTACTACTAAGTATGGCATAGTATACTTATAAATTTAAAACAACTGAATTGTTTTACATAACAAATATTTTTATATGTACCTACCTACGTATTTTATTTTTTTAAGAAGATTTAATTCATTTACTTTCTAGCTTGTAATAACAAGGTCAATTTCCAATTCATTAAACTAAAATTAATTAGGTAATTAAATTGAATTATGGATTAGTATAAGTTAAAACTGTGTCATACACCACAACTTTAAAAAAAATTGCCATTGAAAAATATACCTAACTACTTTAGCTAATAGAATACAGAAATAAAATCCTCGGTCATCTTTTAGGATTTGATTTACAGTCACTCCTAGTTACTACTTGCTTTAGTAACATTATATTTATCACTTTTTAAAGTAAAACTTTCATTATATCGTCTCAAACTTTTTCGTCACGTGCGTATTGCATGTCGCATGACGGTCGGCCATCTCCTATCATTTCCTAGAACTAAGACATACAGCTGATGTAAGTTACCTATTAAAACATAGATGGCGTGCAAAAGTTTCACTTTTACCGTGGTTTTATAAAACTACACAGAGGTTTTTATAGTTTTAACTTTTTAAGTTTAGATAAAAAAAAACTTAATAACAAAACTTAATAGTTAAATCTACAATTTCAATGAAATAAAACTAATACAGTCATGTATAATATTTCAGAACGAACGTTACCTCGTGTAGTCATTAATATCGTTAACCTAGACATAGGTCATACAGAAACTAAGTGACAAAGTCCAATTCAAAACCTGACCACAGTCTGACCTGGCACACATGCATCGTCCTTACATGTGTTCCTAATAACACACACATAGGCGACGCTCGATCGTAATATTGATGTATGTGAGTTTTAGTAAAAGATTTAATTACCTATATTTGAAAAAAAATAAGTTTGTAACACTTTAAAAATATATTTATTATTTATGTGTTAAGGGCGAAATATTGTCGTAAAAATATTATAAAAAGCTACACATTTTTGAAGTATTCTAAATTGTAAAAGTACCTACGACCTACGTAGAAAGAGTATTTGAAATTGAAAGAGTCTAAGTAGATAGTGATCTCCTTTAATGCAGGCGGCTTTAAAAAGAAGGAAAAAAGTGCGTGTACTTATGTACGCACGTAAGAAGATATACTTCAATGGCTAGCTAACTTCACGTTGCTAACTTCTTCTTCGTTGACTAGATAACTTCAGGGTGTCGGTTTTTTCGTGACGATGTGCACACGCATCGTAAAAATTTATTCTCATACGTTTTCCAAAAGAAGTATAACTACAAAAACTAAAAAATAGTAGGTACGTACAGCCTTGGAAATATTATTTCGCGTAAACAATTTTTCCTTGTAATAGAAATTTAAATACGTTTTAAGCTATTTACATTCTCACTATTTCCATACCCATAATCCTACAAAATTATAGTATGTAATAAGTAAATCCATACAAAACGTTTACGAATAGACATAATCTCAAAAAAAAAACAATGTCCAGTCTAAGGATCTAAAGAGGCTTCAAAATATATTTCGGCTACTCCCACGTAGAAAGAGACAGATAATAGATTATAATGCGTGTAAAAGAGACATAATATATACCCGTTAGGAAAGTAGACGCGACTACTACGTTTACGCATGAGTAATGATGCGCATACGTCGATACTGAGCTTCGTGATATCGGGCTTTCGTAATGTTATATAGACAGGGCCGGATTGTATGTGGATGTAATTTAGGCCTACTAGCTATAGAGCCTAACACTTCTAAAAATGTATATTTATAAAGTTAATGCAGGCAAATACTTGTGATGATACAGCCTAATGGACTGGCAGTATGAAAAAATCTGAAAAAACTACCTATTCATAAATATGATCTAGGAAAATGCCTACAGCGGTACAGCCTAACACTATTTGAAAAAATAAATATACTTATATAATTTTAAAACAT
The DNA here is from genome assembly GCA_905220545.2 of Melitaea athalia. Classification (NCBI taxonomy): domain Eukaryota; kingdom Metazoa; phylum Arthropoda; class Insecta; order Lepidoptera; family Nymphalidae; genus Melitaea; species Melitaea athalia. The sequence continues at coordinate 2,030,450 of HG992177.1, forward strand.
ATACAAATTAATAGGTAATCCAACGAAATCCAAAAGTATTATACGGCCTAAGAAATCAATAGACAAACCAAAAAAAAAGTTAATAAGGCTAACGTAAGTACGATATACAGCCTAAAAGGTAGCAATTTATAAAAAAAAAAGTTGTTTAGATAACCGAATCCGAACCTGAATGTAGCGGTTAGATTACCTAATATAGCCATAACGTGATTGAATACATTGATATTATAACCACAGCCTCATATCGTAATTAGCGAATTAAGTTACACGACTTTGTAACTTAGTGCCTTTCGACTTTCTTTCAAGTAAATGAGTACATGGCCATGTAAGTGAAACAAGTTTTTTAAAATCTTGTAATATCTAACTGTCACTCGCGATTTCACTCGCGTAATTTCCTACCCTGTGGGAATGTTGGGATAAAAAGTAGCCTGTTATACTCAAGTAGGGCACAGCAGAATATTTCCTGCTCAAAATACAGAGCAGCCCGACTGGGGTAGTACCTTACAAAAGATCACAGCTAAATAAGCTTTCAAGCAGTGTTGTATTCCTATTGGTGAGTAAGGCGACCAAAGCTCCTGCGACTTGCGACAACGCTTGCGATGCTTCTGGTGTTGCAGACGTCTATCTTTAAGCTACGGTAATCGCTTACCATTAGGTGAGCCGTATGCTTGTTTGCCGACCTAGTTATATAAACAAAGCTATCAACGTACCGTACCGTACGTTCATTACATTACTTTAGTATTTTTTGATTTTGAATTTGAATAAATATTATTCCCACTATACTCGTAGTATTTTTGTGACTTTAACAAAAATCATCACATCACGTTCTGACGACTAGGCTCTGTCCTGTCCAGAGTTCCAGACCGGTGAACACGTCATTAGACATGTCAAAACGTGATCAATATCACGATGTCCTTTACTTAACATTCAACATAAGCGATTAAAGGCCAATGCATTCGTAACGTGGACGGGACGGGGACGTGAAGTTTTGGAATATCGTTTCATACAAAATGTATAGGACAATGCATACGCAACGGAATCACGTACGAGACGGGGCACGTGATTTTGTATGAAAGAAACTTCACGTCCCGTCCTGTACGGGAGAAAACACGTTACGTATGTATTGGCCTTAAGTTTGGAATTCTCTGTTAACATGAAAAAATTAACAACAAACAATTTTGTTTCTCTCCCAACAGTCTCTAGCAGAATGAAATCCTATTTCGAGGGTTCAAATATCACACTATAAAAGTTTCAGAGTAACTTTACATGTTCCTCAAAAAGAAATAAATTTTAGGTGTGTGTGTATTTATAAATAAATAAGAAATAAATGCTTCACACGTTTCGCTCTCAATACGATAAAAATCCTGTATCAGAGGTCTGCAACATTCATTATATAAACACAACACAAACGCCCAGCTATATCGTAGACCATCTGTATGGTACCATTACAAGCACTAATAAGTATTTTGACACGAGCGCGGTGAGTATTAACGCTAACCCGTCTTCCTGGCGTCAATATTACCTACTGCTATCTTTTACTAGTATAAAGGAAAAGATGTAAATAACATTCCCATTAAACATACTACACAACAACACGTATGTTTTTAAACCCAAAGTAATCAAAGATGTTTTAAGTTTTACACTAACATAATAAAGATTGAGCTGACTATGTTTTGAAGGCGCTAACGTGATGATCTACTGAATCAATTTACAAAATAATTATTACATCACGAAGCTTGTTTACAGAGGAAATCCTTAAAACACCTCGCAATCATATTATTGACTCATAATATAACAGACGTGAGTAATTTGCGCAAAAAATTTGATAAAAAAAAATTGTAATCACTAAACAGTAAACAATGTAAATCAGTATATAAACATAAAACAGTCATCAACTTACTATTAGTATTATTTCCTTGTTTCTATGAATAGCGTTATCATTCTAAAATTGTAAGAGGAAAACGGTTTATCAATGAAAACAAGTCTATTCATTATAATTCTGTTAATTTTATTATTGGCTGCGGCTTGCAGTTTTGTCTTTCCTTCATTACTGGTTAATTTAAAGGAAAAAAGTGGCCTATGTGATATTCGGGACCTCCTGCAATACACTTACCAAGTTACCAAGTTTATAGCGATCGAATTAGTAGTTTTTGAGTAAAAGAGTAACAAATATCCATTTAATATTTCGCTTTAACGATATCAGTAGGAAGTGTGATACGCACAAACACACCTTTATTAATTTAATCCAACTGTCGGAAAAAGAATATATATTATATAAAGGTGGGTTTATCGAGTGTAGCTACGAGTATCTATGTACAATATCATTCTGTTATCTTTGCGATAGATTACTTGCAAACTGTTGCTACGTATCTTATTTAGGAAATGACGTAGGTTACAAATACTTATGATAACTGTTTCAGCTGTATTATAGAAATCAAAATAAGTATGATTTGTGTTATATAATATAAATAAATACTGTTAACTTGTAAATAAGTTCTACGAGACATTGGTGGAATCATTCACGTTATTTTGGCACAATTAAACGCCACTAACAATAAGCCAATGAAATAATGAAAAGTAAATAGTTATCTGTGGTTAATTTATATGTACATTATTTAAAACTATGTTAAAGCGCGTTCTGAAATATTACGTAAATGCTAAAAAAGGTATGAGTACGTGCTCGTAGATGCATACTTGATTTGTACCTCACAGATTTGTTTTTAAGTTTAACCGACAAAATTATAATGAATCCCACCTAGTTTTGATCCTTGTCTGGTTGTACCTTATGTTTTAGCTTGTTGTTTCATAGCTTATAACATTTCACAAAACTAATATACTTTATTTGACAGACAATACTCTTTTTAAATTGTCGTAATTACTTTTTAAATCAGTCTTTTAATTTCTGAATTTAAAACATTCAAGCAAAGAAACAAACTTTTAACTTAATTATAATAATTATTCTGTACTAGCTGCTGCCCGCGACGTCGTCTGCGTGCGTTCACTGCTCGTTCCCCGTAGGTGATAGCGTGATAATATGTAGCCTATATTCTGACCCGACTTCTTAATATATTCGTGCCAAATTTGAAGTAAATCCATGCAGTACTTTTTGAGTTTATCCCGGACATACATTGACTTTCCTATCATTTTTATTATTATATATGTATAGATAGATTGATTTACCGTTCACATATTTGCGTTATTACGTTGTCATTCAACTAAATGAAACATATTTTGAAAAGTGTTAAGTAACAAAAAACTCAAACATGCCGACCACATACTTAGATGTTGACGAATTAAATTGTCATTTATCTAATGACTACGTTTCGTCACGCACGCATTCTTTTAACAAACGTAACTGTAAACAACGCGAGCAATATTTCGTACAATTCATATGCAAAATATACCTCACATGTTTCAGATGTCTGTTATTTTGTAGTAAATAGTGTTGTCTAATCGTATAATAATATACAGTAAGTGGAACTAATAAGTCATATTATAAACTATTACGTTAGACAATTGATAATTTTTAAGTACAATCAAAACACCTTTCATTTTTTTCATTCAGACTAATAGCCTTCAGACAGTGATTTTTTACAGACATATATAATATATAAAAACAAACATGCAAATAACTCGAGCCCGTTGGCGCAATTTGCAATGGTCCTGCTTCCTGCTTTTTTTTATACAACTAGGTCGCTGGTCGGCAAACAAGCGGCTCATCTGACGGTAAGCGATTACCGTAGCTTATAGACGCCTGTACCATAAGCACAGAAGTATCACAAGCGCGTTGCCAAACCTATCCCCAATCCCCCAGGAACTCTGATCACCTTACTCACCAATAAGAAAACAATCATGATTGAAAACAGCATTATTTAGCTGTGCTCTTGTGTAAGGTCAAGGTATTTCGCCAGTCGAGCTGCTCCATATTTTGAGCAGGAAATTTTCTGCTGTGCCCTACCTCAGTTGAAGTTTGCTCTAGGAATTAATCACACAAAGGGAATTTTTATTTATTTTTTTGCCTTTACATTTATTAGCATAATGGTAACAATAACTGTTGAACATCATTGTTACAAATACCTTCATGTGGTGGTTCGACACGCACTAGGAACTTTTTGTTAACAACCTTTATAGACGACAAGAATCTATTGTCATTTCCGCAATGATTTTAACGTTGGCCATTTCGGGTATTTATTTCATTGTACAATTTAATCTTTAAAACCCGGTTTCTATATTCAGAAAACGATTAGTTTTGACACATCCGAAATTTACTGGCCAGTAAATCATATTGTTTTCATAAAATTATAATATTTGCACACCGAAAAAGTCGGTAGAATATGTTGGTTGAGCTTTTTAAAATCAAAATCAAAAACAACTTTATTCAAATAGGCCCCAAGAGCACTTTCGAATCGACATTTTACTTTTTTATTATAGTATAAACTAGATATTAAAAAAATAGGAAGAAACATATTGACGCACGTTTACTTAATAACACAAATCAAGATATTTAGTTGCACATTTTAAAAGAATATATAGTTGGAGGTTTCAATTTTAAAAAATGTGAAAAAAATATACTTGACGATTAAAATAAAAATTAAACCATATAAATCGATATTTAATCATCGTTCACAGCACACATAGACACTTCGCAGCCTTAACCGGAGGGTGAGACACAAAAACGGATCAGGTTCTGAGTTACCTGCCCGTGACTCAGACGAACATTCATCATCGCCTTAACAGCGGCCTCGTTCACACCAATGTGATAAACGTATGCTAAAATACTGAACAATATTTTCTTGCATCGTTTTTGAAGCTAACTCCTTAAAATACTTAGTTAAAAAAAAAACTAAAAAACACGCTTTTATAAATAAACCAAACTAAAAAGTAGAGAATCTGAACGTTAGAAAAGTCCAAAGGATAGCGAGAAAAGCCTTGATTATTGTGCCAAGCCGTTAGGAAATTGAATAATTTTATCAAATTAGTATTATTAGTATTGTCATCGGTCCTCGATAAGTCTACCAAGTTTAAATGAAGTCCAAAGGAGTCGATTACAAACTTAAAACCTAACAAACAAACAGGTGAAGCTAATAAAAAGCGTGTAAAAAGCTATCTATTACGATCACGATTCAGTCAGTAAAATCGCACTGTGTGTGATTTATATAACGTATAAATCAAATCAAAATAATCGTTATATCATCAAATCATGCAACAAAACACCTCTAGCTCAGTCCCTCCACCATGCTTACAGCGTTAATTTTTAAACTTTCTGACTTTTTTATACCTAACCAATTTATACTATCAACCAATTCAGAGGTTAACACATTCAAACAAACGAACAAACACTTCAGTTTCATATAAATATTAATCTATATTACTAACGCAAATATAAAGTAACTGTATATCAACACACACATATCATGGTTTGCTTAAAAACCAAAATCATCATATCGATAATTTCGAACCAGCTTGATTTGGATCCATAGCTTAGTTGGCAGAGCGCTGACACGGCACGTCAGAAGGCACGGGTTCAAATTCCGCTGGATCGAAAAATTTTGATATGATTTTTAGAATGTTTATAATTTCCTCATGTGTGGGTAACACAAAAATAAAAAATAAAACGAATTAAAAATAGCATGGTATCGTCTCTTGCCAAAAGAATTCATTGTAATATGAAATCTTTGAGTAGCGGGGTCTGTAAAGAACTCGCTATAGACGGCGCTAAGGTTTGCTTAAAAACCAAAATCATCATATCAAGAATTTCGACCCAGCTTGATGTGGATCCATAGCTCAGTTGGCAGAGCGCTGACACGGCACGTCAGAAGGCGCGGGTTCAAATCCCGCTGGATCGAAAATTTTTGATATGATTTTAAAAATGTTTACACACATATCATCAAAATTTACCTGTTCTTATTTATCAAAGTCTTAACTGCGCTGTGCTGCTCTGTGCTCTGCACTTAATGCCTCAGTACACGCCGCACCTTACGTGTGTGTTAGTTTAAATGGATCGATTTAAATATTGACTACTATTGTGGGAATTTTTTTGTTACTATTCTTGTTACACATAAAATTTAGTCTTAAATTATTAGCTGTTTCAAATCAATCGATTGTATTATAAAAACAATCCATTAAGACAAAATCATAAATGATAGGTATGCTAAAAACTTTTTCAGTGCTACAAGTGGTTACATAATATAAATTTATTACTTTATTGAATACGATAATTCCTTAATATGTCGCAAATTACTGATTAATTATTAATAGTAACCTATTGTATAGTTAGAATTAGGTTACGATGGTACTGGCATGTACTTGTGTATAAACGTCCCTATAAGTGACTGGCCGAAATTTCATGTTATAAAAAAAAAATTGATTTTGTCAATGAAATAATATTCAAGGGTATATTAAACTGATTACAAATAAACAATCAACGTGCATCAATATACTTTGTCATTATCTTTTTTAATAACGTAGAAATGAGAAATTAATGTATAGTAAGTAACATTTTATTAAAACAGATTTTATGGATATTGTATTATTACAAATTAATATTTCAAAAATTTCAAAATAATCCTTATAGGTTTTTGATATATTATTTTGAAATTTCATTTTATATTTTATAATGGCTCACTGATGCCTTTACCAAATAATAATTAACTCTTATATTTAATCCCAGACCTTTCGATGACTAATTCTAACAAATAATTGTGTTAGCTAGCAAACGAAAAAAAACCGACTTCAATTGCATCGGCAAGTAATAAATAAGTTAACAAACGCACTAGTCGTCAATACGATTTTCGAGGGTTTCCCTCGATTTCACTGGGATCCCATCATCAGATCCTGGTTTCCTTATCATGGTACCTAAGTTGGGACACCCCCTTTCCAACAAAAAAAGAATTATCAAAATCGGTTCATAAACGACGAAGTTATCCCCGAACATACATATAAAAAAACATATATACGGTCGAATTGAGTAACCTCCTCCTTTTTTGAAGTCAGTTAAAAAGCTTTTTGTTCACGTAGCGATAAACTAACGAAAATAAGTAAAAAATAACAGGGTCGTATAGGTACAGCTTCCATTACTATATTGTTGTTTTTATCTTTGACACTGAAAAAAGAAAGAGTTGCATTAAAATACGACATAACCAACTCGAATCTAACTAAATTTTAAGCCTTGACACTTTTAAGACTTTACATTATAAGCCTTGGTTTGAAAGAAATTTCAATCCTTTGTATAAGCACTTAAAAAAAAATTACTTTGAAAATGACCACTTTAGCAAATTGTACCTGAATTTTGGATCGTGATTCATCGAGTTGGTTATGTCGTATTTTAATGCAACTCTTTCTTTTTTCAGTGTCAAAGATAAAAACAACAATATAGTAATGGAAGCTGTACCTATACGACCCTGTTATTTTTTACTTATTTTCGTTAGTTTATCGCTACGTGAACAAAAAGCTTTTTAACTGACTTCAAAAAAGGAGGAGGTTACTCAATTCGACCGTATATATATGTTTTTTTTTAATATGTATGTTCGGGGATAACTTCGTCGTTTATGAACCGATTTTGATAATTCTTTTTTTGTTGGAAAGGGGATATCCCAACTTAGGTACCATGATAAGGAAACCAGGATCTGATGATGGGATCCCAGTGAAATCGAGGGAAACCCCTCCTAATTTTAATTTTAATTTTTTAATTTGTCCTCATTTAAAAATCTGAAGGTGGGACTTGCAAACTTATTTTGAAATTTAAAAAATGTAGCTAACCGTAAACACGTGAATAATATGTTTTCATATATAGGTATATATAAAAGAGATTTCCACCCATATATTGACTCATCACGATATCTCTGGAACCATAAGGCGTAGAGACTTGAAATTTGGTAGGAGTGTTCCTTTCGCCGAGTAGAGGTCAGCTAAGAACGGATATTACGAAATTCCACCCACAAGAGGGGGTTGCGGGGGTTAATAACATATACGGCAAAACAACGTTTGCGGGGTCAGCTAGTTTACAATATATTTCATCCTTATTTTTATGGGAAAAAGGTTACAAACAAGCGTACGGCCCACCTAATGGTAACCGGTTGTCTTTAGATGCCTGCAACACCAGAAGCATCGCGAGCTCGTTGTCGAACTTACTCCCGACCCTCCGTCGGAGCTCTGGCCACCTCACTCACCACAAACACACAAAACTACTTTAAAGCAGTACTATTTAGCTGTGATCATAATTACAATTACGTAATACATAAATTGGAATGTTTCAATTGGAAGTGGTGTCGAGTTTGTAATTTATATCTAGTTACTCGTTTAATTAAGACTTATGAAAGTCACATTTATTATGAACTTGTTATAGACGTGTATTTTATATATTTTCCTTATAAGATTCTAAAGTGTCTTTCCATTTTTGTATAGTGTTTCGCAATAAAACTTATATTATATACCTTCCATTTTATACTTTTTATTTACTTTTTCATACAACTAGCTACGCCTTATTAGGAGTCTGTTAAGATTATGTCTTGTGAGAATATTAACTTTTTTTGAAAATACTTTATTGCAGATTTTTAAATTAACGCCGCGTTGGCGCAGCGGTCACATCAATGGATTGTGATTGACTGTTGCGCGGGCGGCTATGGGTTCGACCCCCGCACACGACAACATTTGTATTGGCCATACAGATGTTTGCCTTGGTCTAGGTATTTGTGCAGTCTTTGTGGGTCTCCCCACCGTGCCTCGGAGAGTACGTTAAGCCGTCGGTCCCGGTTGTTATCATGTAGGTACACCTGATAGCGATCGTTACTCATAGTAGGGAATACATATTATATCCGCCAACCCGCATTGGAGCAGCGTGGTGGATTAAGCTCCGATCCTTCTCCTACATAGGGAAGAGGCCTATGCTCAAGAGTAGGATATTACAGGCTGAATCGTGATCGTGAGATTTTTAAATTACATAAAAGAAAGTTACAATATTATAACTTAACAAAATGCAAAGGAGGTTTTATCACTGTAGCAACTTATAATATACTTAAAAGTACATAATTACAAAGTATTATAACTCATGATTTCTTGACAGTCGGAATTGCAATTTGATGGTGCCGGTAGTAAATTCATTACAGACGAATATAATTCATTTTATAATCACTTCTAAATAATAATTTCTTTAGTTTTACACTATCTATATAAATAATACTGCTATTTATATTTGAAATAAAAAAAATATTTCAAGAAACCTAAACTAAGCTAGTAGTATTCTAATCTAACCAGTAGCCTCTTATCCAGTTAAGAAAAGACATTAACTGTAAGGTCATAGCATATAATATGGTGTTAGGATGAGATTATGTGAACGAGTTGTGGTCCGGAAGAAGAAGGGACGGCAAACCGGCAAACACGTCGTACTCCCAAATCAAGTGTTCTGTACAATTGTTGTACCTAAAAAATAAAACAATATTTAGGAGTAACATTATATATTAGACAAAAGGTCTCTATTATTGCCTATAGGTATATTTTTTCTTTGTCCTTACAGCAGCCATAACAATATTCTATGAATATTTATTATATTTACCGATTATGGATTGGAAGGTATAGATATATATTTTATATATTTGTAAAAGACTTATTAAATAAACTACCAAAATAAAAGAAATTAAGGAACATATCCTTCTCCTACATGGGGAAGAGGCCTATGCCCAACAGTGGGATATTACAGGCTGAATCGAAAACGTAAAGGAACATATTTTTTAAATTAGTTAAACTTAAAATGAAACACAATACTATAGATATAAGTAGTATTAGGATAATACAAAGACATATACATAGCCCTATCATGTTGAGTCGGAAGTTTAGCATTTTTAGTTTATAAAACTGATCCCTAAAAAAAACAAATGAGTGTTTATGTATGCACTGTGGTAGTGATTCTTACGTTTACATTTTTACCTACTTTGAAGTAAAGTTGGTGCGTTTAGTTTAAGAAATTTTATGCTTAAGAGTATCAACAATAAGTAATTCTCCACGGTATTTTAAAATAATGGAATCTTTCATTTATCATCGGAATAAAACTATTGAAAATATAGGTAAAGTTTTGTTCTTCGCCATGTTGATACAAATTAATTAAACTTCAATTTTTTTAAGGACATTAAAAGATATCCTCGAATTGGTCACTTTCTACAAACTTTTAAAATATTTGACAAAGGCAACGACCTCTAAGCTGTGGCTTTACAAATAGCTTATATATTGTCTCAATTTCTTTCAAGCAGTGCAGTATTGTGTTCCTATTTTGTATTGCCAGCAGGGTAGGAAAGGCAAACGCACTTGCGATGTCCCTTTTGATGTGTTTGCCACCCTAGTGGTCATATAACTCTTTGCTTGCAAACGAAAAAAACTTAAAATTACATCGACAAGTAATACAACGTAAGTAGACGAAGAAATAGTCAAGTAAATATGCATTATTAGAGATAAATCAAAAACTGCTCATCAAATCTCACTGAAATTTAAATGGGACGACATGATACGTACCGGCTTTCGAATAAAAAAGAAATCACTTAAATCGATTCCCCTAGTAAAGACTTACGAGGTAACACACAAAAATAATTTATCGAATTGAGAACAACGAAAATTACAACAAAAAGTATACAACCAATAATTAGCCCAAAAATCATAGCGACCGAATAGCTTCTATGCGTTCTAAGTGTTCTAACCACTGCACCATCTAGTACAAGGTATAAATAAAATCATATGCAGTTACTTGTTCAAGTGCATAATTTCACAGAGCTTGTAGGAGCTGAAACGGGATATCCTTACAAACCCACGTTGTTTGATATACGTATCGATGATTTTCCACACGTGGCACTAGTATAACAATATTTAATAACCCGTATTATTTTTATTTTTGTGTTACCCACACATGAGGAAATTCGAAAATGTTTTTTATTATCATATCAAAATTTTCGACCCAGCGGGATTCGAACCCGCACCTTCCCGACAATCCGTGTCCGGTGCTCTAGCCGTTAAGCTATGGGCCTATACTCCGCGGAATCGAAAATCTTGATATGATTTTTATTCGGTTTTAAGCAACCGTGGTGCCATCTATAGCGAGTCCTTTACAGTACTTCACTATTCAAAGTTTCATATTACAATGAAAATCTTTTGACAAGAGACGACACTAAGCTATTTTTAATCCGTATTATTTTTAGTTAAATGAACATAAACTAAATATTCATTATATTGAAACATATGTAAAATCGTCCAGAATCTAATCCATTATATAAAAGAGATTTCCACCCATATATTGATTCATCACGATAGCTCTGGAACCATAAGGCGTAGAGACTTGAAATTTCTTAGGAATATTCCTTTCGCCAAGTAGAGGTCAGCTAAGAACGGATTTTACAAAATTCCACCCACAAGAGGGGGTTGCGGGGGTTAATTACATATATGGCAAAATAACGTTTGCGGGGTCAGCTAGTGTAGTTATATTTAAAATATCTATAACAGTGTATTAAACTATCAGTTATCTAATGCAAGACTATATAACTCGTAAATCTGCAGCCTACTGTAACGATGACAGTTGCAATCATAATCAAATTAAAAAAAAACGTAACTATTCTCAAGGAATTAGACGTATCACGTATCTACCTATGAATGTTGATAAAGTAAATTTATTAGGGGGCGTTCAAGCATTACGTAACGCAAATTTTGAAGATTTTAGACCCCCCTCCCCCCATGTAACGCGTCGTAACGCTTTCCTGTACACCCCCCCCCCCCTTCCCCATAAACGTTACGTAGGTAACACCCAACTGACCATTTTCACCACATTTTTACCCAAATGTCACAACTTTGTTGCGCAAACTAACCGGAAAGTCGCTAAATTACTTTTGTTATTGTTTAAATCGCGTTTGTGGTAGTAATAAATAAATAAAACAGTAGATTTTAATATCCTAGTTTTTTAATAAAACAAAAAACAATGTTACGTAACGCGTTGTTCGAACCCCCCCTCCCTCCCCTGTAACGCATCGTAACGTTTAACAAGACCCCCCCTCCCCCAATTAGCGTTACGTAATACTTGAACGCCCCCTTATATATTGGTAATAAGTTATGGCTTTTTACAAAACCAACAGAATTCTATGGTCACACAGGTTTAACTTAAAACATCTTAGTAACTTTTACATAACTACCTATGTAAATATCTAAGCAAAAACTTTGACTTTCTATTGCATTGATAGTGACTCGTGAACGGACATGACTAACTACAAGTTCCTTGATGACTCACGACTTTAAGAATTACCAAAACTTTAATCTACTGCGAGGGATTTGCGGTCTGTGGCAGATATTTTTTGTTATCGACTTTTATCAGAGTAACATTACATTTTATTTTACATTTATATGCATATTTACAACACAACTAAAAAAGAAAGACAATTCTTTTTTTTTTTTGCATAGCCACTCCAACTTCCAACTGTTTCTACTGAAATACAAAATACTCAAACAAAAAACACAAAATCACACATACAAATTCATCAGCAGTTATACAAGACTAATTTTTATAACCATACACTGACGCCTGCGACACCAGAAACATCGCAAGCGCATTTCCTAGTCATCTTATAACCACATGAACACAGTAATGCTTGAAAATAGTATTATTTTTTATAGTGGGTATTCTTCTGTACGGTCTAGGTACTTCCCCAGTTGGACTGCTCTAGATTCTGATCAGGATATTTCCTGCTGTTTCCTACGTCAATAAATAAGTTTATTATTAATTTACTTTTTCATTATAAACTCGTTGGATGCCTTAGCTTGTCCCGTCTTCAAAGAACATGATATGCACCTTGCATGTTATCAGTTAATTGGCGGGGTCCCGCGGGATGCGGCAATTGCTTTGGCCTTGCCGATCTATCTTCGAGATAACTGCCACTAATGAACACCGTATAGTTTTCACGTTACTGCTCTGCCTACGCTTGACCTGAAGAACTTTGACGCAGATGTATAATTATCTGAAATGATTATTCTTACATAATACATAGATAAGTGAAATAATATAGCCACGAATTTATGCATTATTTAATAATCGTGTGTAATGAAAAGCGCACAAAATATTTTTTTGTTAATAATTCAAATCTAATAAATGGATAGCTTTGCCATAATAATACCATTAAAAAAAGAAATAAATTAGACTTTCGTTAAAAAGTTTTATTCATATTATTTTCAAATAGGGATACGTAATTTTTTAAATTATATTTGCCACCCAAGTATATTAATTCGATTTTTCAAGGCTGTAGATACTTAAAATTAACGCATTTTTTACATTTTAACCTAATGGTGTGATTTTTTTTTTGTGTTCACAGACAAAGGTCCTTTGCGTTCTTATCGTTAGATCAACTGGTAGAAAATTAAATAGCCTTTTGTACAACATTTTTATCTTTTATTGTCTTGAGCAATGAAGTGTTAAATAAATAAATAATATGAAATATTTCATATTTAGCCCTGATAGGCAGTTACGTAAAAGGTACTTAATAACAAAAGCGGTCTAATGACAGTCATCTGTCGGTCATTTAATTTAGCTTGCGTCCACTTGATCGAGTGCTTGCGCAATGAATTCCATTGTATTACGAGAATAAGAACCAATAATACACATGGACTGAGGCAGGGTAACTTTGTGCCTAATTACAGTAATTAAAGGTAAAAAATAAAAATACACAAAAAAGTTTTTATATTTCATAGACTCCTTTCTTTCCCTTTTTTGTGCCGGCATTGCACAAAAAAATTGTCACCACCCCCACGTCTAACTCGTGACAGACGATCGGTTAGTAAAAAAATTAAATTAATTAAAACACGCTCAAACGCAAGAGCTAACAAATCATAAACACAGAGCGGGATATAATCAAGTGTGTCAAGGAAATGACGAATGCTGGTAGTTATCACTTATCACACAAAATATGCCTCTGCGATTAGTGCGTTTATCTAAATCAACAGACAATCACCCAGTTCGCTATTTGTTCTGCGATAACGTACAGGGCACGTGACATCCGAGACAAATACGATACTCAAATACGTTTTAAAGTATAAGCTTTTAAACTTTCACGGTCACCAGTGGCTGAGTAGACTGGAGCCTAGGGCGGCAAATTTTAGGGGGCGGCAAATTTTGCCTTATTTTGGAAACATTATTATATGCATCCAGAAATCGAATGAGCATGCTCACAATCTTTAAAACAATGGATGACTAAAAAAAGGTTAGCCGAAATTATTGGCCGATATGGGTATCGAGTTTCAAAGGTGGGTAGGTATTAGGTAGGGATCCCTAGTACATTTTTTTCACCTGATTAGTATCAAGCTAATTTTTAGGATTAGCTTCATTTTGATGAGGCGAACAAAAAATTCCTCTTCGAAAACTCTCAATTGTGCTAGCTAACAGAGATAGCAGGGAAAAAAATCAGCTGGTTAGAATAATTTTTGATGACCTTACGAGGTCATCAATTTTTTTGAAAATTGTTTTTTTTTCTGATTTTGTTTTCTTTTAGTTAGCTGTTAATATCTATATAATTTAATAGTAATATTGTCCTACAAATTGCGTGGTACGTTATCCCGGTCCTACGCTCACTGCTGCTCTACCCCCTGCTATCTCTGTTAGCTACCACAATCGAGAGTTTTCGAAGAGGATTTTTTTGTTCGCCTCATCAAAATGAAGCTACTCCCAAAAACTTAGCTTGATACTAATCAGGTGAAAAAAATGTACTAGGGATCCCTACCTATATTCTAATTAAGTAGGGCATAGCAGGATTTATATCCTTCTCAAAATCTGGAGCAGCCTGGCAATTAGCTCAATCATACCGAAGATCACAGCTAACTGATACTGCTCTCAAATAGTGTTGTGTTTCTGTGGTGAGTAAGGTGGCCAGGCTCCTGGGGAGGGTCAGCGATGCTCTGGCGTTACAGTTATATAGGCTATGGTAATCGCTTACCATGAGGTCGGCCGCACCCTTGTTTGCCGACCTAGTACTTTAAAAAATATATTTACACACATACATGCCGCGATTGTCGTTTTGAAAATACCGATATTTCGTTGGAGTTGAAAACGCCATGACCACGTGCGACTCACTACTTTTAACCTCTCGCTAAATTTTACAGTGGATTGTTCATTTTCAAAAGGAAGAATTAGATTAGAATGAGGTTAGGAAACAGAAAAAAATACAGAAAATAGTAAAAAGGACCTTTTACGTGATGGCTGGCGTTAAGTTATTATTGCCATTCCTATAGGTATACTTAATGCACGAAAAGAACCACGAATTCATTGCTGGTTAAAGGAACTGTAAAAGAAAAAAGATACATATCAAACTTCGATCGATCACTACAATATAATTTTCGTTTTAATTAGGGCCTATGCAAACGACGTTTTTTAAACGCGCCGTTGCCGCGCGTTTTTATCGATACAAACACAACAAACTGCTCTGTAGTCTGTACGATATAATTGTGTTTGCTCGCAAACGAAAAAAAACCGACTTCAATTACATCGACAAGTAATACAACGTAATAAGACGAAAAAATAGTCAAGTAAATACGCGCTATTAAAGATTACTCAAAAAGTTGTAATCAGTTTTCGATCTAATTTAAACAAGACTACAAGACAAGTATTAGCTTTCGATTAAAGTAAGAATCATCGAAATCAGTACACCGAGTAAAAAGTTATGCGGTATAATATAACGTAGGTCGACGAAAAAGTAGTCACGTAAATACGCATTATTAGATGTAACTCTAAAAGTACTTGTCAGATCTCAATTAAATTAAAATGGGACCACATGACACGCAACACCTTTCAATTAAAACAAAATTGATCGAAATCGGTCCACTCAGTGAAAAGTTCTGAGCTAACATACATTAAAAAAAAAAAAAAATATACGTGTCGAATTGAGAACCTCCTCCTTTTTTGGAAGTCGGTTAAAAAGAGCGACGTGCGCGCGGCGCGTTTAAAAAACGTGGTTTGCATAGGCCCTTAGAGACATCTTATATAAACCAGTTTAATCTGGTAAAAACATGATTGAACCAGAAACAATTTTTTTACACACAATTAACGACACGCTTCCTTCTTACAGTGCATAAATATCTCTGGAAGTCTGGATGTGTCACTTCTAATTTATGTACCTTTGCAACGTGCCTCACGTTGCATAGGGGCCACGTGATCCTCGCTTTGTGATGTGTCCTCGCAGAGTTTTATTCTTTGACCCACCGCTGACGGAAATATCAGTATATAACACAACACGCTTTTCAAAAAATAAGTCAAATTTTTTATGTAGGTAAGTATAAAAAATCTATGTAAATAACAGTTAATCGCTGAAATGTATATATACGTGCATAACTTCTCAGCGACTATACGAAATTGGATAATTCTTTTTTTTAATTGTGTTCACTATCATCAAAACATTTGTATATAATTGTGTTAGCTAACAAACGAAAAAAAACCGAATTTAATTACATCGACAAGTAATACAACGTAAGTAGACGAAACAAATTAACAAACGCACTAGTTGTCACTACAATTTTCGAGGGTTTCCCTCGATTTCTCTGGGATTCCATTATCAGATCCTGGTTTCCTTATCATGGTACCTAAGTTGGGATATCTCCTTTCCAACAAAAAAATAATTATCAAAATCGGTTGATAAACGACGAAGTTATCCCCGAACATACATTTAAAAAAATAAAAAAATATATACGGTCGAATTGAGTAAGCTCCTCCTTTTTTGAAGTCGGTTAAATAACCTCCTCCATTTTTGAAGTCGGTTAAAAAAGAAAATAAATAAATGGTACACTCGTATTTACGACAAAAATATGGCGGTACCAAGTACATTGGGGTGGCTAGTAGAAAATAATAATTAAAATTATAACATTCGGAAACCACACAAACCCCCAAACCACAAATATCTGTAGGTACTGTTTATGTAAACATTTGTCACGAATATGTATATCTACAATTTGTCTAGACACTACTTAATGCTAACGAAGGTCATTTATAAAAATGCCTCAAGTGTCTCCAGCTCCGTTATATAGGTTATTCGATCCGGAATGATGTCTAGAAAAATGGGTCGGAAGGATTTTCTAGCACGCAAAAAGTTGCAAGTTATTAATTAACAAAGTAAACTGCAACAAAAGGAATTTCGTTATTTGCTAATAACCATGAATAAATTTTAAAAATAAGTTCCTAAAAGAAGAGGAAATTTCCAATAAAAAGTCTTAGCTCCCGGAGTTCTATCTCTATCGGTAAAATAAGTTCGCGGCCGCTAAGCTTCCCATAAATATTTTTTATTAAGTATTAAATATTCGTTTAAATTTTTTTTTAAATATGGTATATACATATATTAAACACATGAATTAATAAATTTCCGCTGGAAAAAAGTTTTAAAATCCATTTTTCAACAAAATTATTCCCGACCTCCGTCTTCATTGCAGATAATAAAAAAATGTTTAAATAAAATTGTTCTATAAATTTTTCGCTTCTTGGAGCCTTTCCTATATCTACGAGTATATATGTATGTACCACAATAGGATCACGTTGCTAGTCTCTATATATTATATAGTCTCTATATATTTACTTCGTTTGTGAACTTGTTGACTATTTTATTAATATAGTTTGGTAATGATAAATGTGTAATTTAGACAAATGTAACACACATAGTTTTTCATCTCCATTTATCTTTGAACAAACAAGCTACACAACAATATTTGTTCAATTATCTTAACTATTTTGGTAATTAGTATTATTGTGAGTCAATATTGACTATATTTTCGTCTGACTTGCGAATAAGTGATTAGCAAATAAGCATTTACAAATACCATTACGCATACTTAATCGTTTCCAATAATTATATTTTTCTTTGATCTAAAATAATTAGGTACATATCTTTATTTGCTATCTTTATTGTAATATTACCCGTGTAAGTCCTGCTCCCGTGGGACCTTCGAGTATTAATATCGAGCCAAATATTTTTGCAGAACAGCTATTGTTACGTGTTTTATTATTACCTTTTTTTTTAATTTGCCTAGAATTTAAATAGTTCAGATTTCATAATACCTACTATGGAATCAACACTATCGTCGAACAACTGTGATGGTAGGACCGGGAGTCCTGAAATACAAGCTTGCCCAATATTAGGCTACAACTTTTCACGTTAACTAGACTCTTCTTTTATCTATATATATCTGTACCCAATGCTTCTATTGTGTGAACGAAAACAAACTGTTATTATTTAATATTATTAATACTACATGAGTAACTAAAAAGTCGATAAGCATTTACATTTCTCTTCAAACAATATTAACAATTTCAAAGGATCTCATACGGAATTATCCGTGTCTCGAACAATTAGACGATTGATAATCAAACAAATAAGTCCACTTAAGAAGGGCAATAGAGTCACGACTCACGAGATACTGCGTAATGCGCACGAAGAACAGATAAAAGTGAAAAATATTATATACGTATTATACAGAGTGTCCCGTAATGAATGGATAATCCTGAACGTGCGTGTGCGGAGGAAGAGGTGGGTTACAAAACCCACAAAACCAAACAAAAAAAAATTTTTTTTGTTATACCGAGTAATTTGGCGTAAATTGATCATACTCGTGCATTCAAATGAAATCAACCTATGTTTAACTTTGTTAGCGTTTTTTAAGTAGGTACATTTGGACGTGGATAACTTAGACTACATCGTAGTATGATAGATTACAGCGTATTATGATAAAAGATAACGTAAGTATTTTAAAAAATATCAGTGTGATGCAACACCTATTGTTAAAATTAATAGATTTTTTTTCAATTCCTACTAGTTCAGATTTTTCCTGTATACATATATTTATTTGTATATCTTGTTAAAATAAGTTTATCAATTCATTAAGCACATTTTCTTTAAACTTATAGTGAACTAGCTTTGCCCGCGACTTCGTCCGCGTGGATTTTAACAAAAAAGTATCTTTCAGTTTACAGAGTTATAAAATAAATAAATTTCTAAAAAAAAAGTAGCCTAAGTCACTCCTTATTACATCAGCTATCTGCTAGTGAAAGTCCCATCAAAATCGGCCTTGCCGTTTCAGAGATTAGCTGGAACAAACAGACAGACAGACAAAAGTTGTAAAGAAGGCAATTTTGGTATATGTACCGAGTATATATCTATATATATAAAAGAGTTATCTATATATATAAAAGAGTTACCCACCCATTGACTCATCACGATATCTCTGGAACCATAAGGCGTAGAGACTTGAATTTTGGTAGGAATATTCCTTTTGCCGAGTAGAGGTCAGCTAAGAACGGGTTTTACGATATTCCACCCCTAAGGGGGTTAAACGGGGGTTGGAAGTTTGTATGAAAGTCCTATGTTTTTGAAGTAAGAGACTTGAAATTCAAAATGTATGCTCTATAGATGGTGTTGAGGTGTACTAATAATGTATTTTGAGAAATCAACCTCCTTTTGAGGTTAAAACAGGGGATGGTTGTTTGTATGAAAGTCCAATGAAAAATACACCTACAAACTTGAAATTAGGAAAGGCTATAGCTATGATTTTCCTCAAATTAACGCGGGGGTAACCGCGGGGCACAGCTAGTACATCCATATGCATTTAGTAAAAAGCGTTTATTTTAATATTACAAACAGACACTCCAATTTTATTTATTTGTATAGATGATACTTGATGTTAATACAGTTACTTTGATTTTAAAGACATTTTTTATATTTTAAATTTCGTTAAATTAATTTTGAATCATACTTTTAATAAATGCCTTTTAATAGTTATTACTTATTATAATTACATATATTTTGAATAAAGTAAAATACTAATTTCTAGACAATATAATTATTATTTTCTAGACATTTGTCAAGACAACTCGCAATGGAGCAGCGCGGTAGATTAAGCTCTGATCCTTCTCCTACATGGGGAAGAGGCCTATGCCCAACATGGGGATATTACAGGCTGAATCGTGATCATTCTTTGCTCTGTAGAGTCTTCCTCATTATGACGTAAGAAACGCCAATGCTGACGACAACGACAACGCTTGTCAATGCTGATTGCTGACGTATCACTCTATTAGTCACGGCGTTGATGTTATGTTGTGTTATGGTAACAAGACTACGTGACTAATTATTTACATACAAACAAGTACAAATTAAATTAAGGTTCGCATGTTAAAACTGTACAGTTACGGTAAAAATTTATTTATTTATCCACAAAATCACACACGCGTACACAAACTCACACGAACACACACACACACAGTCACAGATGATTTCTGCTGCGTATGTGTTTGTACACGAGTATACATATACAGAGAGTATGTTATCTAAGCATATACAGTCACTAAGACGACTTTATTTTTATTTATTATTAATTATTTATTTTTTTGTTATTATGCAGTTTTTTATAGTGTTATACAATACTCTTGAAATATTGTAACTTGAAAAATAGTCTTGAAATTATGTATGGTCGTTTCTGATAAAATCTAGACAATTATATATTATTTACCGATAAAAGTTTTATTTTAATTTTATTATCAGTCATTCATCATGATCGAATTTCACGGGTCGTCATAAAAATTAACATTGGCGAATAACGTTTTGTATTTGAATACAATTTTAATATTTTTATTAGAGACTACATTTTTTTATACTGTGCCCAAAAATCTTGTAACGTATAATTTGACGTGAAATTATACAAAACTGAACATTTATTAATACAGAGACAAAAAAATTTTAAAATTTTGTAAGAAAAAATAATAGTTGATACTAAGGACGGCTGACGGAAATACCTATAACGAGCCTTAAGATAATCATATTACATAGATAATACATATAATATTTAAGATATACATAAGTATGCAGTTTTTTATAACTTGTTTATGAAACACAACAATAACAATTATTAAAACAGTTACAAAAAATGTGTAAATACATTTATTTACTATTTACCACCTCGTCCATACATCGTCTTATAATTGGAAGAGTGATCTTCAGAGAACCTCCGGGAGTATACGTCATTACACATTAAATACATATGCACGAAAATAAGCCTAAACATAACTTATACATATACTTAATAGGTATACAGAATAGATACAAGAGAGGCGTTAAATTAATCCACATGTACAAAATATCTTCTTCTTCGGTGCGACAAAGCCATCCCTGCAGTCACCAACCCGCCTGCCCTGCGCGGTGACTACATGTACGTAGTATATTACGTCCACGGGTGACTATGGGCAACACACATGAGTTCACGCCATTTTGTCGCGAACTTGTGGAGGCCTATGTCCAGCAGTGGACTGCGATAGGCTGAAGTGATGTACAAAATATCTTTTCTAAGTTATTTTCAAAATAATTGTCTAAAAGAAGTAGTTTATATACAAAAGATAGTATATTAGTTTTGTAAAATCTAAAACCGTATCAACATATCATGTACTTTAATATCTATACTAATATATAAAGCTGAAGAGTTTGTTTGTTTGGTTGTTTGTTTGTTTGTTTGTTTGTTTGTTTGTTTGTTTGTTTGTTTGTTTGAACGCGGTAATCTCTGGAACTACTGGCCCGTTTTAAAAAATTCTTTCACTGTTAGATAGCCCATTTATCGAGGAAGGCTATAGGCTATGTATCATCACGCTAAGACCAATAGGAGCGGAGTCCACGCCGACGAAGTCGCGCGCAGAAGCTAGTTTAAGTATATAAATGAATATAGTTTTAGTATTAACAGATTATATGCTCGATATGTAGACCATGCACTTGACTGCGGTAAGAGATACACTCGGCAACCTTGACAATTTCGCTGATAACCTTTACTATACTATTGATATAATTTATTGTTATTACTAATGCGTTGTTTATAATATTTAACAAGCCCGTTGGCGCTGTTTACAATGTGCTTTCTGTTCCGAGGGTTGTGGAATTAACTCCCGCCCCGAGCCTGAGTGTAGAGTCGGTAATCGGTATACCGTTTGTTATTAAAAATTAGATTCCAATTTATTATACAGGGTGTCCCGCGATAATCTGCAACCCCGAAAGAGGGTGAAACTAGACCATAAATTATCGACAAAAAACAGAAAAAAATTAAAAAAATTAAAAAAAAAATTTTTATTTTTTTTACTGACGAATTGAGATTTTTATATAGCTTACGTAGCCTCTTTGTACAAAAAATGATGATTTTTGTACGTGTTTTTTGGGATACAGGCGTAAATTTTTTTTTATTTGAGTGGCAATATGGTAAGAAATAATAATAAATCATAAAATTTCCTGGTATTGGGGGCATAATTCTGAGAAAATTAGAGATCATTGAAAAAAACAGTCATAAAAAATGGATTTTAAATACCATTAATATCAAATAACACAAAATATTTCTTAAATTTTATATTCACTGCATCATTTCGCACGTCCACAACCCATTACATAAATAACAAACCTCTTTGCTTGATATTCATAATATTTCATTGGACACAGAAAAAAAGAATACATCATCTTTCGCATCAGACAAAATGTATAATAGCGTAATGAAAACCAAACAGAAGGTCCGGTAAATAACCTCGTAACGTCACTTCGGCTCTACAAGTTTTTGTAACCGACATTTTTTCTTACACTTTTTTTTAGTCTGACCAGACTTTGGAATTAAAATGCAATACGCATAGACATGGCTAACAGATTAGACGTGATAAATTTGAATTTGAATACAACATTTAATTTTTTGTACATCTACTTAACGGATTATAAACCTATTGTTTACAGTCTTAAATATTCTGTAACAATATACTGTATTCTTTAAATTTCTAACGACAATCCTTCTTCTGAAAAAAATATAAGACGATAAAAAATCCTATCAGTGGCAATAATCGTCACTGTCAACAATATACATACCTACATTTGATAATAATGATATAATCATTAAAAACCTCAGATGTCTATGGTCCTCGAACCAATACAACTTAATTTTTGAAAAAAAAATCCCACCATAGCAACACGACGGCATTTCCAATTCCGAGAACTTCAAAACTCGAATCTGTTGTGCACTATGTGACGCGAATTTGGAAAGGAACAAGTTATTTAATGAAAAACAATCGACTATCGACTTTATATCATGTTTAATAGAGTGCTTAATTTAGTGACGCCGAGATTACACGGAACACACTAATAAGGCACTTATGTCAAAGGCTTCAGCAGCGAAGATTGAATATTGAATGTGGTGTAACCATTTTTGTTGAATACTGTAAAAAGAATAGAAAGGTAATCTCGAAAAGTCTCACGCGACTTCGATCCATAACACATGTCGGGAGAGGTAAAAATTGCTCGCATATATGTGAGGCATTTCGCGAGAAGCAGAGGGGATATGGGTTGCAGGTTTGACGGGTTCCGTGTTACTCGTGCCCTCCCCCGTCCCACTGCGGATCCAGCGCGGACTGTCTGCGCCCGCGCAGGTTTCTAGACTGAGTAATTATGTGAATTAAATGAACGTGCCACGTCGGAAGATTATCCCATTTACTAATTAAGTAATAAATTAATTTGATGAGATATTTTAAAGAATAACTGTATTACAGCTGGTTCGTTTCGTTTTTTGAAATACACAATTAATCGGTCACCTACTTACCTTTTTAATTGTATGCGAATTTAATTTATTTTGTTATAATAGGTAAAACATTTTGTTAACCTTTACGAAAACAAATGAAATATTTGAAAGTTTTTAAAAGGTTAATTCAACGCAGTTTTCTTACCAAAAAAACAAAAATCAGTAAAATATTAATTAAATAAATTGTGCTATAATTTATCGATTTAATCTTGTGTATTTTATTTTCTGTCTTTAATAAACCCCTGCAACCGATTTGGAAGTCGGTCCATTATGTCTTGGACGTCACTTTGTGGAATGTTCTGCCACTCCTCAACAGCAGCAGTTTTTATCTCTCCGATGTTTGTAGGAGCTGTTGTACGAATCCGAAACCATCTTGTGATGTATGGGAGAATACATGTTAGATCAGGTTTAGGGGCAGAATTCCACGATGGACGTGTTAATCGCTGAATATTGCTTTCATCAAAGTAACCGGCAACAACTCTCGCGGCGTGTGCACAAACGTTGTCGTGTGTTTGCCCGCAAACGAAAAAAAACCGACTTCAATTACATCGACAAGTAATACAACGTAATAAGACGAAAAACTAGTCAAGTAAATAAGCGTTATCAAAGATTACTCAAAAAGTTGTAATTAGATCTCAATCTAATTTAAACAAGACTACATGACAAGTATTAGCTTTCGATTAAAGTAAGAATCATCAAAATTGGTACACCGAGTAAAAAGTTATGCGGTATATTACAGCGTAGGTCGACGAAAAAGTAGTCAAGTAAACACGCATTATTAGATATAAATCTAAAAGTACTTGTCAGATCTCAATTAAATTAAAATGGGATCACATGACACGCAACACCTTTCAATTAAAATAAAATTGATCGAAATTGGTCCACCCAGTCAAAAGTTCTGAGCTAACATACATTTAAAAAAAATACAGTCGAATTGAGAACCTCCTCCTTTTTTGGAAGTCGTTTAAAAACAAAATTATCGCCGATAAATGGCACAATCGAAATGACATACCTTATTTAGACCTTTATTGCATACTTCTGAACATTAACACTGCCTGTATCGAAGTCGAACAACTCCGTACGAGCGTAGAAACAAATGGCACATGAGACCATTATCGACCGTCTCACGTGGCCCTCTGTTTCAACCTCAAAACATTCAGCAAACCTTTCACCGCGGCATCTATACACACGCTGACGTTTTCGCCATTCTTGTTTTTCAGAAAAGAGAACTGCCTACCATTGTTCTGAAGTCCAATGTAAACATTCTTGAGCCAACCTAAGTCTCGCTTTGTTTTGTTTGCGCCTTTTGTGAGCTACGGTCAGTTCTGGGACTCCAACTGGTTGAAATGAACTCATGTCCCTCTCTACTAATCTTCTTCTTAAGGTTCTTAGACTTACTTACGTTTCGTACCTCAAACAAACTGTTGCGAGCCTCAGAAGATGTAGCGAACCGATTTCGAAGACCATTCGAGACGATATATTGACTGTATAGTCATTTGATTTGTGATTTGAGTTTTACATTTTATATTATTTTATTACAACGATATTTGGACTTTTTTGTAATTCGACAAAGTTTTCTAAATTAAATGTTAAATATGATAAGATATGAAGAGAGGAAAAGAGAGGCAGAAGAGAATCAGTAGGCATAAGATCAAAACGGAAAAAGGTTTAAAGTAATAAAAAATAAACTGTTTCATGTCTCCTAGACTCAATAATCAATAACAATTTGCAGGCATGTTCAATTACAAATCAAAAGTTTATTGCACCGCCTATCATCAGTTTTACGTATCCCATTTCTCCGTGAAATGCGAAATTTCTGTTTTCTCCTCAGTAACTCTACTCGGTGATCTCAAGTGCATCGTAAACGGTTTTCAATCTCAAAAACATGTTGCAATAATCTACATAGGTAATAAAAACAACCATTGTACTTATTTACTAGAGTTGGTTGATTTGTCAAGTTAATAATGCTACTAAACAAAAATCTTAGACTTAAATACACTTTTCCCGTAGCTTTTTTGACAATTAAAAATTACTTGTTAATACGCGAGTTTCTCTTTGTAGATTTTAACAACATAAGTATTACGTCAACATCACTTTCTATTCTGTATAATCTGTATTACTAAAAGTTTTCTTCGTTGTGCTGCAGAAAATTTAGCTATATCAAACGTAGCTCAACAATAAACAATTCAACACCAACTTCCTTGATAAGTAATCAAGCATTACATTATTAATACATATAATTTTATAACAAAAGTCGTAATTATTAATTTTACAAGAATGATAGTGACCAGTTATCAATTTTTATCAATTCTCATATTATGCTCACGCTTACGTACGTGCCACACCCATAAGAAGTATGCAAGTATTTAAATATGTATCTGAAATCTGTCAATCTCATGTTACTTTAATATAATAGTGTTTGCTTGCAAACGAAAAAAAAAAACCAAGACGACACAGACAACGATCTCTAAGCTGTGGCTTATAATAAAATAGCTTTACAAGCACAAACATGAAATAATTATGTCTAAATTGCTTTCAAGCAGTGCAGTATTGTATTGCTATTTTGTATTGCCAGCGGGGGTAGGAAAGGCACTTGCGATGTCCCTTTGATGTGTTTGCCACCCTAGTGGTTCTATAATAAATTGTGTTTGCTTGCAAACGAAAAAATTGCGTGCGTACACATGTCAGAAGTGAAACTTCTTTGGCAAACTAATTGAATAAAAAAACAAAAAGCTCCAAGGTGGTCACCCATCCAAGTACTGACCTCGCCCAATGTTGCAAGGTCATCGTCCCGCGTGTTTCATCCATGAAAATTTTACCCTCATGCGCCTAAAGAAGTTTCCACCACTTCAGCCTATCACAGTCCACTGTTGGACATAGTCCTCCACAAGTTCGCGCCCGATATTATGACGCTAACTGATGTGTTTTGCCCATAGTCACCACGCTGGGCAGGCGGGTTGGTGACCGCAGGGCTGCCTTTGTGGCACCGAAAAAGCTGCTGCCCGTCTTTGGCCTGTGTATTTCAAAGCCAGCATGTATGGTTATCCCGCCATCCGTCGGCTTTTTAAGTTCCTTAGTCGCCTTTTACGACACCCACGGGAAGAGAGGGGGTGGCTACATTCTTTAGTACCGTAACCACACAGCATAAAGAAGTATAATTCAAAAAAACTACTTCAATTACATCAATAAGTAATACAACGTAGGTAGAGACGTACGTAGAGAGAAGAAATAGTCAAGTAAATATGCTTTATTAGAGATAACTCAAAAAGTACTCGTCAAATCTTAATCATAATTAAATTGGACCAAATAACAAGTACCGCCTTTCGATTAATAATTGTGTTTGCTTGCAAACGAAAAATACCGACTTCAATTACATCGACAAGTAATACAACGTACCTACATAGGTAGACGAAAAACTAGTCAAGTAAATACGCATTATTAAAGATAACTCAAAAAATACTGGTTGGATATCAATCAAAAAATGGAACTACATGACAAGTGCCAGCTTTTGATTAAAAAAAGAATCATCAAAATTGGTAAACCCAGTAAAAAGTTATAAAAAAGTAAACTGCTTACTTAAAACGGCTTAACTACATATATCTAAGCTTAAGTAATCGAAAACATCATCATTTTTAATGAAAATACACACTACTCATACACACAAATTTAATTCAGTTATAATTTTATTATGCTTACAAATGCAAGATATTATTATGATTAATTAAAAATTAATATAAATAACAATATAATCCTAGTCACCATGTCTCTGTTAGATTTTATCTCATAGATAAATTTTACGGGCTTTTTACGATAATTCCTAGGTCAGTATAGCCTGAAAGCCTTGAGCCACTTTATATCTTGCCATATATATCAATTGGTGTGATTAGAAAGATAAGTATAAACATCAGCCTTCAATCAAATCCACTTTTCGAGTTTCTAAACGTATTTAACTGATAATGTTTCGAAGAATCGTCAATTTTTTTATCAAAATACGTAAATACAGAATGATAATGAATTTTTTTTGTATCTTAAAGAATTGTCTCTCGATATTATTAGTAAAATCAATTTAAATAAATTAGTATTTTGGCCGGGGTTAATGACACCGTAAATCGACGGCTGGTTATTCTGGTATATAGGTATCAACATTTGACGTCATTTTACAGTTCGTGGCATGACGCCATAATGACACTTTAAATCTGTTTAAAATTTACAAAACTGTTATAGTTGTCACAAAATAAGAGGCCCGTTTTGACGATTAACAAATACCCTAGAACTAGAGGTGGGCGCAACTGCTATACGCTATAACGTTACGCTACTTTTAAAACGCCTCTTATTTTTTACGCTATAATATATTTGTTTTTTTTTTTGGTCCTACCAACTTAGGAACCCTTGTGGGATCAAATGCATAGTTTACTATTCTATATAGGACATTACAGACAAACATTCGACGAACGAAGTTACCCCCGATAGGTTATTTTATTCGCTATCTAATATAACGAACACCTCTAAACTTCGTCGTTTATGAATCTGTAACACTAAAAGCATCGCAAGCGCGTTGCCGACCTCATCCCCAATTCCCCCCAGGAGCTCTGGTCACCTTACTCATCAACACGAACACAACACTGCTTGAAAGCAGTATTATTTAGCTGTGATCTTCTGTACGGTCGAGGTACTAACCCAGTCGGGCTGCTCCATATTTTGAGCAAGAAATTTCCTGCTGTGCCCTACCTCAGTTAAAAAAAGTGTTGTATGTTTCGATTAATTTTATAAAAATACTAGCTGTGCCCCGCGGTTTCACCCGCGTTGCTTTGAGGAAAAAAATACCCTTCCTCCTTCATAAAGCATAACCTTTCTCTTTAAATAGGCTATCCACCTCAGAGGAATTTTTCAATTCGAATCAGTAGTTCTTGAGATTAGCGCGTTTAAACAAATAAACCAACTTTCAAGTTTATAATCCATACTAATATTTATCCATACTAATATAAATGCGAAAGTAACTCGCCGCGTTGGCGCAGCGGTCACAGCACTGGTTTGTGGCCGTTGCGCTGGCGGTTGCGGGTTCGATCCCCACACACGACAACATAATATGTCCATACAGATGCTTGCCGTGGTCTGGGTATTTGTGCATTCCTTGTGGGTCTCCCCACCGTGCCTCGGAGAGCACGTTAAGCCATCGGTCCCGGTTGTTATCATGTCCACCTGATAGCGATCATTACTCATAGCATAGATTAGTACAGATTAAGATATATCAAACATATCTTTTACACTTTCGCGATGAAAATATTAATATAATATATTGACTTTGACTGGATTGACAGAATAATCTGGAATGTTTCAATAGCCGGGTCCACACCGGACGATCCAACGCACTCCGATCACGCGCGGCAGGAGCGCGATCCAAAGATGCAGGCGGTGTGGACGTGGGCGCGCGCGATCCATGCGCACGAATAGCTGGGTCCACACCAAACGATCCACGATCCCGCGATCGTGGATCGTGGATCGTGTTAGACCGATCCAGTTTTGGAAACTTGCGATCCAAGATATGCGCTCCAAGCGATCCAAGGCGATCCGTGATTCACTCTAACTCTTGCACGATATGGAGTCACAAGTACAACGGCGGCGTCTTGCCGTTGCAGCAGTAACTTTTATTTTGCTTAAATGTTTGGGATCCCATAAACATTTATATTCTTTATAAATGGATATCAGACGGCGACTTTCCGAGATGTCCATGGTCAGGTGGATCGCGCGAACCAAAACAACCGTCCACACCGGGCGCGTCACGCAACCGAGGCACCTTTGAAGCAGGCACAAAAACCGACAGCACACGGATCGTGCGAGGCAGGGAGCGCGCGCTCCAATAGCCGGGTCCACACCGGACGATCCAACGCGCTCCGATCGCGCGCGGCAGGAGCGCGATCCAAAGATGCAGGCGGTGCTGAGACCAATCATTGAACGTTTTTTTTAATTCATTTGTACATAAATATTTGACAACCAATATATATTATGTCAATCCGTTTTCATTAATGACATTATTCTACATTTTTTAAATCTAAACTATGCCACTATCCGTATTTTGTGGATACATGTTGTCGATTCGAAAACTTTATTTAAATACGTTCTTTAATTTTAGGGCAGATTTTACCATACCCACGGGATAAACAATAAATGTTTGACAGTTACGAAACACGAACATTATACATACTTCCATACAAATATTCATTCCCACTTTTCAACACCTTACACCTTTTTCTCATTAAAAAGTAGCCTATGTCCTTTCTCAGACTCTAGACTACTGTATACCAAATTTCATTTAAATCTGTTCAGTAGTTTTGGCGTGATTGCGCGACAGACAGACAGACAGAGTTACTTTCGCATTTATAATATTAGTATGGACTTATTTATTTCAGGAAAATATTTTCTGGTTTCCAAGCATACGATAACTTATAGCAACGCAGGTAACCCCAGTTTCTATAGGTTGAGGCGACTACATTTGTACTCATAACATCACTTTTTGTGAACGAAACTATAGCACGATTTAATTCGACGCCACCGCCGTCTAGTTAGCAAACAGGAAACATTTTTTATATGGTGAAAAATTATAACTCATCTAAGTTATGACTTTACATGATCTTAACATAAAATAAATGGCTGTGTGTGCGCAGTGTGTGTAGAAAAATCTAGCTAGTTCCACACCTCACTTAAGCTTATATGCGACATGAAAATATATTAATAACGACGCAATAATTACACCAATAAATACCGAACAAAAATATTAACATTCAATGTTTATTTTGTACTAACTCTATTACTATTTATTCTGTACTGTAAAAGAATAAGCATGTCTTATCTTTATTATATATATGGCATGCTTAATTTTTCTCTTTTTTACCCGACTGCCAAGGAAGGGTTATGTTTTTCGCGCGTATCTTGTATGTATGTATGTATGTATGTAATATTCTTAATTACCTCATTTCTCTAGAACCGCTGAACGGATTTGCATAATTGAAATATCGTTAGATTTGTCTTAGCAGCCCAAGTGTTCTTAGATAGGTGACATAAAAAAAAACAAACATGGTGGCTGTGCGAAGCCATTGTAGTTAATGAAGAAATAATTTTTTTTTTAGAATACTATAGTATGGGTATCAAATTAAAGGGCTCAATACAAGGATTTCAAAAATGTATATTATGATTATTATTACCGTAATAATAATAAAGAATTAATACAATAAGAAAGTTTAAAAAATGTTGACTTTGCTCTTTCCGTTTTTTACGCAGGCGGGTTTTTTGTTTTCTTTTAATTATATTACTTGTTCGCTATTTAGCTCAAATTGCATACAGAAATAGCGTGCCGTTTTCGAGTTTAAATTTTGTTATAAATCCATGCAGTTCTTTTTGAGTTCTGTTTGTTATTACATATAGACAAACTCGATGAATTTTATAAGACTTATATAAACAGAATTTTTTTAATTGTCTTGCTCATCTTTGAAACGAATTAACGATACCTACAATTTTTAAGAAGAAAATGCACAACTCCATCTATGACTTTTAAAAATAACAATTAACCTCGCCAACATGATCAAATTTAAATTATTTATATCCAAAAAGGGATTGATGATGATGTTTTTGAAATCTCATAGAAGGCGCTGCTTTAAATTTGTCTTGAACTACTGATATTCATTTAATTACGTTTATCGGCCTAAATTACTTATACTGCGTAATTTTTATAGTGTGAAGCTAGCTTGTAGCATGGCATAATAACAACAACATTCAAATATGCCTCGTTAGATTAAACGTTGTTACAGAATGCGTTGAGTAATAAAAGTTCACTGCTCGTTCTCCGTAGGTGATAGCGTGATAATATGTAGCCTATATGTTGACGCTACTTCTTAATAATATTCGTGCCAAATTTGAAGTGAATCCATGCAGTACTTTTTGAGTTTATCCCGGACATATATTTAAAGAAATAAAGGTTCACTGCTCGTTCCCCGAAGGTGATAGCGTGATAATATGTAGCCTATATGTTGACGCGACTTCTTAATAATATTCGTGCCAAATTTGAAGTGAATCCATGCAGCACTTTTTGAGTTTATCTCGGACATATATTTGAAGAAATAAAGGGTCACTGCTCGTTCCCCGTAGGTAATAGCGTGATAATATGTAGCCTATATGTTGACGCTACTTCTTAATAATATTCGTGCCAAATTTGAAGTGAATTCATGCAGTACTTTTTGAGTTTATCCCGGACATATATTTAAAGAAATAAAGGTTCACTGCTCGTTCCCCGTAGGTGATAGCGTGATAATATATAGCCTATGTTCTGACCCGACTTCTTAACAATATTCGTGCCAAATTTGAAGTAAATCCATGCCGTACTTTTTGAGTTTATCCCGGACATACATACAGACAAACAGACAAACAGACAAACAGACAAACAGACAAAAATTGTAAAAACTATATTTTTGGCTTCGGTATCGATTGTAGATCACACCCCAAGTATTCTTTTAAAAAAATATTCAATGTACAGTTTTGACTTTCCTACCATTTTATTATATGTATAGATTGTCGAAACAAATTAACATGCACATTGCAAATACAAACATTGATTGCATATTAGAAAACTGTAACGGTTAACGTTCGAATTTGCTCTCAAATGCAAAAAAAGATCTCTCTTAGTAAACTATATTATACATACATAGTTACATACATATAATCACGCCTCTTTCCCGTAGGGGTAGGCAGAGACCACTTCTTTTCACTTGCTACGATCCTTACATTTCGCTTCGTCCACTTTCATTATTCCTTTCATACATGCTCTTCGGTTTAGGGTACTCTTGACCTGGCCTTTTTTCAGGACGTCTCTAATTTGGTCTCGAAACGTCCGCCTGGATCTACCCCTTCCAACACTTCCATTCACTCGCCTTATACACTTTTTTCGTCAATAGTTCTTCATTCATTCTTTCGACATGGCCAAACTATCTCGGCATACCTTTCTCAATTTTTGTCACTACGTCTTCTTTCAGACCACAACGTTTCCTTATCTCACTATTTCTTATCCTATCACTCAGTTTAACTCTTATCATACTTCTTAACGCTCTCATCTCAACTGCATTTATTCTGCTTTCATTATATTATAAAACTAGCCGACCCGTGCCCACTTCGTTGGGCGTTAATTATTTTTGTGATGCAAATAATATACTTACATATACATACCTACTTAAGTTTTCATCTCGCTCACATAAAACTACCACCCCCCGTTTCAGCCCCAAAAAGGGTTGATTTCTAAAAATACATTATTAGTATACCTCCACACCATCTATAGAGCATACATTTTGAATTTCAAGTCTCTTACTTCAAAAACATAGGACTTTCATACAAACTTCCAACCCCCGTTTAACCCCCTTAGGGGTGGAATATCGTAAAACCCGTTCTTAGCTGACCTCTACTCGGTGAAAGGAATATTCCTACCAAAATTCAAGTCTCTACGCCTTATGGTTCCAGAGATATCGTGATGAGTCAATGGGTGGGTAACTCTTTTATATATATAGATTACTAAAATACTATCTCAAGAGGGAACATATTATGTTATCCATACTAGTCGTCGGAATTTCAAAACAGTTTGATGGATTTTACCACAGAGATGCCATTAAATTAGTCACAATCGTGCGCACATTGGAAGTACAGACAGTTGGGTTTTGTTATTTATCATATGCATTTAAATTTAGTTTAGTAATATTAAACAAAAATAAATAAATTATTCATAAAGTTACGTACAGGAAACAATATTACTCATTAAGTGGATGCAACCGTCTTCTGCCCAGTAATAGGTCCGAGTCGGTGTATAATATTTAAGTACCTGGGTAACCGAGCCTAGCTCGGTATTTTCATTTTATTTTTTGTTTTTTTTTTTTCTCGGTATTTTCATATTTTAATTTTATTTAAATAATAAATCACGAGTGAAATTTAAAAAAAAAGACAAAAAGTTTATCTGGAGACTGAGATTCGAACGCGGGTCAACACGATTTGACACCCGCCGATTTCCTAATTACGCCATTACAGCTATGATCAGAGTAGTGAAATTAAGCTTCGTATTCTAATGATATTTTTTCATTGCCTAAAAACAGGGATAAAACGACATTTTTTTAAAATGAATCCTAGCTAGATCAATTTTTCGCCCCCGAAATCCCCTGCATACTAAATTTCACGAAAATCGTTGGAGCCGATTCCGAGATTCAGAAAATATATATATATATATTGTTGTTATCATGTACACCTGATAGCGATCGTTACTCATAGTAGGAAATATATATTTGGGTTGTCTGGAAGAAATGGCTAAATAGCCATAAGTCCGCCCATTGTACTTCACAGTCTGTAAATGATATTTGTAGTTGTGATGTACAAAAAAGTATAAATAAATAAATAAATAAATATATATATATATATATACAAGAATTGCTCGTTTAATAGTATTTTAATAAAATAAACTTAAACAAATAATAATTAATTACAGGTCGAAACTATATCAGCTTGTAAACTTCCCACAGCTGGGCACAGGCCTCTTTTTCATGTGGGATAAGAGTTAAAGCTTAAGCCTTTTCTTTTTGGGTGGTCTGATACTTACCCTAAAAAAAGTAACGTTGTAGTCGAGTGCTATCAATAGTGTCTATAATAACAACTAGGTCACGATGGGAAACACCTATAGATACAACTGAGAAGCATGGTGGGAAGACCAACAAGGACTTACCCATACAAACCAGAAACTAATATTTATACTTACTACTAGAATTTAATCGGGTTAAATATTGAGGTAATAATGTCTAATTCGCCACTCCTTCCTTGAAGGTTACAACAATTAATTGTTATCATTTTATCAAATTGATCAGATAAACATCGTAATTGACTTATTTGATTCCCAACTGTACCTAAATATGCAACAACAAAGTACGAAGAATTGATAAGCAAGTTGCATCAATTTCCAGCAATTAGGAGCAACAATTTTAATTTTTATGGTTATTATAATAAAACATGACCACTTTATAGCGATAAAACATCTCTTGCAGTCATATCTAATTTTTATTTCATAAAATTCTCCCTTGTTTCATTTATAAAACATATTTTTTTTTATCGCAGGGTAACCCATCTACGGGTGATATCCAGGACGCCCGGGTAGAGGCAGTCCTAGACCGTATGTCGGACTCAGCACTTGGGGCTGCCAATACCGCACTAAAGCCCTGCGGGAGCCTTTAGGTGCTTTAATAAGAGGGTCCCAGATCTGGAGGCAACAGGATACCTCCAGCGAAAGGATGGCCTCGACGAAAAGGCCAGACTTCTCCTCCATGGGGACTGTCCGGTTCATTTATATAACATCTGCGTCGCTGTAGGCTAATATTACTTGCAGTATATTACAAAAAATTAAATTCAATTATCCGTAAAAAATCAATAAAAATCGAATACTTAGATTTTTACAGCTACCCTCATCAGTGGCGGCCTTAGGGGGTGGCGAACGGGGCAATCGCCCGGGGCCTCGCGCTTGCAGGGGCCTCGCGCAACAACCCAAGCTTTAAAATAATATAGATTTTTAACTGTATTTTTTTTTAAATTGTTAAAACATATTTGAGGAATTCGATGACACAAGATCGGTTTTCAGTCATTGCTATTCTTTCAATCAAAAATGACGTAGAAACGACTAGAAAAATGCTCTAAAAGCGTGTATAAGCACATAAAAAAAAGGTATTAAAAATTCCTTCTCCTACACGGGGAAGAGGCCTATACCAGTGGGATATTACAGGCTGAATCGTGAAAAATCATCATTTTTGCACTATATTTATCCCACTTATGACTAGCCCGTTGGCGCAGTTTGTAGTGACCCTGCTTTCTGCTCCGGGGGTTGTGGGTTCGATTCCCACCCCGAGTCTGGGTGTAATAGACCATAGTAGTTAGACCAGTCGGCTGATACCTATAACACAAGCAATAAGTTGTTTACTTTAGGAACAGACGACCGTGTGTGTAATGTGTAGATATTTATTTATTTCTTTATGGAAAAAAATCACCAGTTTTTGTTCAAGTACAAAAATTATTATAAACAAAGTATGAATATATTTTTAGCTTTTATAGCGTGATCTTGTTAAATAATTATATATGAAAGGCTCTAGGAAGCGAAAAAATTTTACGAAAAATCGTTTAACTTGTTGAAAAATTTACTTTAAGTAAAATATCCAACGGGAATTAAGTATTTATTGTGTTCAGAATACACCATAATTTATTCAACATTACAAAAAAATATTCAATACCTTAAATAAATTTACCAATTTGTCAATTAACCAATGTAATGTGTACCTAATCGCTAAAAATGTCACGCGGAGACCGATTTTCAGCATTAAATAAAAATTATAAATAAAGGAGGTAGAGTTCCGGGATAGAAAGTTTTTTTATTGGAAATGGCCTTCTCTTTCAGAATCTTTTTTTGAAATTTCTTAAATAGGATAGTTTATGAAATATTGGCAAAAAACGAAATACCATTTTTTTTCCTTTTTTTAATTGTTTATAACTTTTGCAATTTTGCATGTGCTAATACACGCTTTTAGAACATCTTTCTAGGCGTCATTCCGAATCCAATGAGCTATGCTATCACACGTAATTTTAAGAGCAGTATCTCTATTTTCGACCATTTTCAACTTGTCGATTAGACTAGAAGGACGAAGGGCCTCGCAAAGACTTGCCGCCCGGAGCCTCGCAATGGGTAAGGCCGCCTCTGACCCTCATCATTGACGTCAAATTTATTATTATTAATTTCATGCTCTTTAATTCAAAAACTTCTTTGTACTATACTTAATTGTACTCTCAGGCATGGTTTATAATTATTATTGTTCTTAGATATATATTTTTTTAATTATTATAAAATTAAAATCGCACAAATGGTTTTAAATTTCTTGTATGGTGGAAAAAACATAACGAGAGGATCGGTGCAGTAGAGTTTAGAAACTTAATATCGTTTTAGAAGACCGTAGAAATATATAATAATTATTTTGTGGTTACCTATTTGCCTGTATCTCAAACTACCGTTGCTGCGAAACCGCGGTTAATAACTAGTAAACAAAGTATATGTATTATAATGTAAATGTAACTTATCTATACTAATATTATAAAGCTGAAGAGTTGGTTTGTTTGTTTAAACGCGCTAATCCCAGTAACTACTGGTTCGAATTGAAAAAAATACCGTGGAGGCTATAGGCTATATAACATCACGCTACGACCAGTAGGAGCTGAGCAT
The DNA here is from genome assembly GCA_905220545.2 of Melitaea athalia. Lineage (NCBI taxonomy): Eukaryota > Metazoa > Arthropoda > Insecta > Lepidoptera > Nymphalidae > Melitaea > Melitaea athalia. The sequence continues at coordinate 2,067,276 of HG992177.1, forward strand.
TCATAAGAAATGTTACGAAAATGGGAAAATATATTCTTCTTTTGCTTCCGTAGCATAGTACGCTGCTTAAACGGTTAAAGCTACGCAGAAATTATGTATGATGGAATAATAATTAATCGCCACGAAAAGTTAAAAAAAATCCACAACAGCATTTGTCTATTTTTTAAGGTTAACTCATTAGAACGTTTTTATGGTCATCAAGTTTGTTCTAAAATAATGCATTATTTGTGAAGGTGGTTTTATAGACATGATATAAATACTTATCCAAATAAATATAATGTACCCTTTTTGAACAATATTTTCCTTGATATCAATCGATCACAAAGAATATCTTAGAAGATAATATATCATATTTTAAAACTCACAAAAAATAATAAAATAATAATTAAAAGAAAACAAAAAACCCGCCTGCGTGAAGAACAACTAGGTAATAGAAGATAAACTGAAAAGGCTGGAACAAGATAAAAATTCAATAATTATACAAAGCTAGCGAAATAAATCGAAACAATATCCACCCACAATATACCCATAATATATTGTAGTATAGATAGGTAGTTATAGCTAGCTTTTTAAATAGAAAGGGATCAAAAGGCAGACCATACACTTTAGTGTTTCTTTCGCAGTGCTTTAAAATGTATTAGATCTGTAAAAGTTCTAGCGATCTCCCCTTGCTTTTCACGGGGAGTGTAAAAGGACCGATCGTAGCGACTACGATTTTTTTGTCCTAGGAGCTCTTACGAGCGTCCCCAGATCACGCTAACAAAGTTTCATCACAATCTGATCAATAGTTTCGACACATCTATACTAATATATAAAGCTGAAGAGTTTGTTTGTTTGTTTGTTTGTTTGTTTGTTTGAACGCGGTAATCTCTGGAACTACTGGGCCGATTTGAAAAATTCTTTCACTGTTAGATAGCCCATTTATCGAGGAAGGCTATAGGCTATGTATCGTCACGCTAAGACCAATAGGAGCGGAGTCCACGCCGACGAAGTCGCGCGCAGAAGCTAGTAGAGGATAAACATACAAACATTAATTTTGTTTATATAGATTTTACGACAATAATAAAGAAAAAAATATAGGTATACGAGAAATGTTTAAGCATATCTTTTCTCTGTCGTGTGTTGCTCGATACGCCGCCTTTCGAAATTCAGTCATAAAACGGTATTAACTTGTCACACACGAGTTATCTCTAAAACTTTGATCATTTTATTTCACTCATAAAAAACTTCGGCGGCTACTTTGATACGAACAGTATCTTTATACTAACATTCGATCGATCCGTGAATTGATATCTCTTGAGATATTAAACATTAATTTCTCTTATTTTTTAACAATTTTTCTAAAGTCTAAATAATTATAGGCAAGTGAGAAACGTATTACGTATATAAATGTAAAATATACGCTTTTAAATATTTATGGTATCTGTGTAAAAGAGGTTGTCGTTTGACATTTCGAGTTCTCAATTATGTCGAGTGCACCTGTGACCAAGGGGCTTGCCATAGTGCTCAAATATGATGATCTCCAAATGACAACGAACATGATAAATATCCTGTTAATTATCTAATGCTAATATTCTAAGGAGGATTATTCGGTGGAGACCGCGTCTTGGCAAACGCAGTGTGGGACGTCCTCCGGCCCGTTGGACCGACGATTGCCGGTGTAGGTTAGATTAGGATTGCGGAAAACCGAGATATCTGGCGCGAACTTGGGGAGGACTATGTCCAGCAGTGGACTGCAATAGGCTGAACTGACTGACTGACTCAATCGACTGTGTGTAATTGATCACTACTTATTAGTCATAAATAGAGACCGGATTATATGCAACATAAAAAGCTTGTTATATGCATGCAAATATGCATGAAAAATGCTTGAAATATGCACGGAAATAGTCAGAATATGCAAAATTTTATGAAAAAAAGTAAGTTTTTATTTTTTTTTATTTCAAAATCAGCATACAATAAGTTAATTACTTTTTGATAGGCGAAAATAAGTATCGTAACATGACATTAAAATTATTTAAATTTTTTGTAACCGTAAACAAGTATTTTTCCAAAATTTCAGTACATAGTAAGATTGTGTCTTCGCTCATTTAGAATATTTTTGTAAGTGGAAAAGGTTCGCTCCACATCGACTGAGGTAACTATGGGTAGAATTTTAACTTGGGTGCTATGTTAGTACTTATAGTTTTTCGGCAAAAGTTCTGCCGTCCCATTAATGAAACTATCAATTAGATACAAACTTTCAAAACCTGGGTTATTGTTCAATATAGTTGTTTTCAAAGTTTTTTTTTTTAAGTTTATGCGGCAATGTTATTGGCAACGTAGAGTTAATTTGGAGTTGTTTGGATAGATTCAGTCAATGCCAGACCGCGAGTTTCAAGCTTTTTAATACTTTCAGGTATGTAGGAAAAATGAGTGCAAATCACGGCTATGTAATATTGTAAATGTACCCATAATATGCATCATAACTAGATCTTAGGTAAAATATGCTATTACCGCTGAGAATGGCTTAAATAAGCAAATGCATATGCAAATATGCAAATGCATATAATCCGGTCCCTAGTCATAAATAAATAAATACCATCTACAAACTGTCTTGTTAGACCTCTACAATGTCTGTCGAGTCAGCTTGTTTTATATAAATACTAGCTGTGCCCCGCGGTTTCACCTGCGTTGATTTGAGGGAAAAAAATGCTTTCCTTTTTTAATAGTATAAGATTTAATTAGCTTGATATATTTTCCTTAGTTTACATTAAATAAATTTCTGAACGCACGCATAAATATTTGACCAAAGAGTATATAACTACTACGTTTTATATTTGACAACCAATTTATATTATGTCAATCCGTTTTCATTACTGACATTATTATACATTTTTAAAATGTAAAATACGCCACTATCCGTATATTGTGGATATATGTTGTCGATTCGAAACCTTTATTTAAATACGTTCTTTAATTTTATCGGAGAGTTTACCATATCGACGGGATGAACATTAAATGTTTGACAGTTACGAAACACGAACATAGTTCCATGCAAATTTTCATTCCCACCTTTCAACCCCTTACACCCTTTTATTCGCATTAAAAAGTAGCCTATGTCCTTTCTCAGACTCTAGACTATCTGTATACCAAATTTTATTTAAATCTGTTCAGTAGTTTTGGCGTGATTGCGCGACAGACAGACAGACAGACAGACAGACAGAGATACTTTCGCATTTATAATATTAGTATGGATTAATAAACAGTGACAATACCAAATTCAATTGAAGCATGTTCTCTATATTTTGTGTTCACATTCAGTGATTGTCTTTAAAAGCCTGATTTATAAACATTTTTTTATGAATAAATAACACCTCTTGTACCTAACATGAAAATGTATCTCCTTACAACGTGTAACCGCAAAATCGACGACTGAGGTGACGTGAATAAATAATTAATAATTAATGTACATATATTGTTACAGAACCACAAGTCTTGAACTCTATATCTAGTTAAAGAGAATTTAACGACATTTAATAATTAAAATGTATAAATAACAGTCGTTTACTAATTTATTTTCGAAATTCAATTCACCTTTTGCGAGATTTATTTATTTTTTAATACCTTATTGGAATAACATTAAATCAAATAGACTTAAAACAGTGCAAAGGCAGTCTTATCGCTAATAGTGATATCTTACAGATAAATAGAGAAAATATTGACAATGTAAATAATCATCATCATCATCATCATCATCATCATATCAGCCTATTGCTGTCCACTGCTGGACATAGGCCTCCCCAAGCTCGCGCCAGTCATCCCGGTTTTCCGCAATCCTTGTCCAGCCTACACCGGCAATCTTACGTAGATCGTCGGTCCAGCGGGCCGGAGGAGAATGTAAATAATAAAGTATGTAAATTAATTATTTAAACTATTTTGTTTATCTATACTAATATATAAAGCTGAAGAGTTTGTTTGTTTGTTTGTTTGTTTGTTTGTTTGTTTGTTTGAACGCGGTAATCTCTGGAACTACTGGGCCGATTTGAAAAATTCTTTCACTGTTATATAGCCCATTTATCGAGGAAGGCTATAGGCTATGTATCGTCACGCTAAGACCAATAGGAGCGGAGTCAACGGCGACGAAGTCGCGCGCAGAAGCTAGTAAGCTATATATACGTAAAAAAATTATAGTTACATACACATCATACACTAGCTTCTGCGCGCGACTTCGTCGGCGCGGACTCCGCTCCTATTGGTCTTAGCGTGATGATACATAGCCTATAGCCTTCCTCGATAAATGGGCTATCTGACACTGAAAGAATTTTTCAAATCGGCCCAGTAGTTCCAGAGATTACCGCGTTCAAACAAACAAACAACCAAACAAACAAAGTCTTCAGCTTTATATATTAGTATAGATTAATAAATAATTATGTAATAAAATAATACATACATATAACACAAATAATTAAACGCATATAATAAAATGTCATATATTAATCTATTGCGCTTTCACGCGGGATTCACGTTTCAACTAAATAAAATAATAACACCGCGTTGGCGCAACTGTCACAGCACTGGTTTGTGGCTGTTGCGCTGGCGGTTGTGGGTTCGATCCCCGCACATAACAAACATTTGTATTGGCCATACAGATGTTTGCCGTGGTTTGGGCGTTTGTGCAGTCCTTGTGGGTCTCCCCACCCTGCCTCGGAGAGCATGTTAAGCCGTCGGTCCCGGTTGTTATCATGTAGGTACACCTGATAGCGATCGTTACTCATAGAAGGGAATACATATGTATATCCGCCAACTCGCATTAAAGCAGCGTGGTGGATTAAGCACTGACCCTTCTCCTACATGGAGAAAGAGGCGTATGCCCAGCAGTGGGATATAACAGGCTGAAGCGTAGATATAACAATAAACTGGGTTTCTAAATGCAGAAAATATTTATTAATTAAGTAAATCTAACAGTTAACTTAAATCAACCTCCAAATTGTTTTTGTGTTAAACTTGTAAAAAATATTTGCACTTTTTTATTAGGAAACTGCACACGCATTAACACACACACACACACACACACATACACACACGCAGACTTATAATTTGTTATTATATTATCTCAAATTATAAGGCACAGTTATTAAATGTTTATGGAAATTTTGTTATGGTATTAGTTTATTTAACTTTTTGAGCAATCAATCTTACTTTATTTAAATTATTATTTATACCTTAAAACCTACTTATGTATGAATGATCATATGTTCATTTTATAAGAATAAAAAACTAACGTAATATCCCAGTACCTACCTTAAGAAAAGAATTAGCCGTAAAAATATACAATTTTATATTTAAAAAAATGTATTATATAAAACTTTGACTTTACTTGCCCACAACCAACCTTACCTAAATCTTCGAACACCGTCATAGATTATTTTAAGGAATAAATCATTACATGCATGAATCATTAAATAAGCAACAAAATAAAAAAGTAAAAGAATAAAAGAAGTATTTGATTGAGGGTCACCTATTTGCATTCAATTTGTTTATACAATCAAATAAAGTGGCTAAAGAATTTCAATGGTTCCTTGGAAATTGGAAAACTGCTTAAAATTCATAGAGCATGAGAATGTACATATGGCTCTCGGGTCTAACGGTGCTTATCGTAACGGCTGACCAGTCTTTTTTAAGTTTTTAATGTTGTGAATTTTCATGCCAGTATTTTAAATATTTTTTAAACGCATTTGTATTGGAAACTATTTGGGTGACCGTTCTCGCGAATTTGAAAAAAAAAACCTAATATATTAATTTCTGTCAGTCCATATGTGAACCACCAACTCCATCAACTATTAAGTAAAATATTTTACTCGTAAAATATCACGTTTCTGGCGGCCGATTCAGCAGAAGCTCTGAATACCTTACTTATAGAACAATACTAGAACTTAGAAGCAGTATTGCAGTGCTAAGTGGTTACGGCACTAAAGAATGTAGCCACCCCCTCTCTTCCCGTGGGTGTCGTAAGAGGCGACTAAGGGATAACACAGTTCCACTACCACCTTGGAACTTAAAAAGCCGACGGATGGCGGGATAACCATCCATGCTGGCTTTGAAATACACAGGACAAAGACGGGCAGCAGCGTCTCCCGTGCAACAAAACAAAGCCAGCCCTGCGGTCACCAACCCGCCTGCCCAGCGTGGTGACTATGGGCAAAACACATGAGTTCGCATCATAATGTCGGGCGCGAACTTGTGGAGGCCTATGTCCAACAGTGGACTGTGATAGGCTGTAGTGGTGGGTAGTGGTAGAAGCAGTATTATGTGTCTGTGATCTTCTGTAAGGTTGAAGTACTACCCCAAGAAGGAACTTTTATTCAAATTTTGATTAAAATATTTCTTGTTGTACCCTTCTAATATAGGTACTCGTAATTAATTAATTAATTATAGCAAGGTATTAAAATCCTTCGATTTGAATAGGACAGAGGACAGTCTTATTACTGTCTGCTCCTATTTTCGCTTTTGTGAAGAAAGGATAGTATAAAAGTCAATATTATAATTTTGTTTGCTAGCAAACGAAAAAAACCGACTTCAATTACATCGACAAGTAATACAACGTAAGTAGACGAAAAAAATTAACAAACGCACTAGTCAACACTACGATTCTCCTCGATTTCTCTGGGATTCTATCATCAGATCCTGGTTTCCTTATCATGGTACCAAACTAGGGATATGAAAAAAGAATTATCAAAATCGGTTCATAAACGACGAAGTTATCCCCGAACATACATAAAAAAATATATATACGTACGGTCGAATTGAGTAACCTCCTCCCGTTTTGAAGTCGGTTAAATAACCTCCTCCTTTTTTAAGTCGGTTAAAAATGTATAATAATAGAAGTGAATATTAAAATTGTATGTTATTTATTTTTTAAGTCCGTCTAATTGTATTACAATTTTTTTTTGTATAATTAATTCATCTTCACCACAAAGGTCATAAGACAAGTTTCGCGTTTTAATTATTTATTTTTATCTTTATTTCTTTGGGAATATAATTTTTGTTGTTTTTTCCTGCTACCGTTGCATGAATTACACACTTTATCTTGGGTGTTTTGAATTGTGGTCAAAATTTACAAACTCATTTCATTTATGAATAACCTAACATTTATGCATGTAATGTACCTACCTAGTAATAATAAAAGTAATTATTCATTATTAATGCAATAAAATAATTTATTGACGTAACAAACATTTAAATTGTGCAATAGGTACTGAAAAGTAAGTTGAAAATTATCGGCTACTTAAAAAAAGTAAGTACCGACATTTTCATAGTCGAACCTTCAAACGCGTTGAAATCTATTAGAAACTAAAAATAGAAAAAATATTTTGATGAGTAAAATAGAACCACAAAAAAAGTATTTATTATAATATTATAATTTTGACATTTTGATACTGTATGCAACATGTGCATACATAGACGCATTCGTAAAATGTGAATGTGTAGAACCTGTACCTTGCCAAAAGATTACTGTGTGAGTGACTCTCCTGTCTGAGTATTCGATAAATATTCTCTATTTGGCGTTTTTTTTTTTTGTAATCTAATACTTTTCAGAGATATTGATTATATAACTTTGCACAATTTACTGCTGTTCTACATTAATAAAGAATTAGCAAACGACATGTCGGCGGCGACTAAATACCGACGGTCGCGGGTTCGATTCCCGCTCGGAGTGGAAATTTATGTTTATACAAATATTTATTTCCTCTCTGGTTGTTAGTTCTTGTGGGTCTCCCCACCGTGCCTCGGAGAGCACGTTAAGCTGTCGGTCCCGGTTGTTATCATGTAGGTACACCTGATAGCGATCGTTACTCATAGTAGGGAATATATTCGCCAACCCGCATTGGAGCAGCGTCGTGGATTAAGCTCCAATCCTTCTCCTACATGGGGAAAGAGGATTATGCCCAGCAGTGGGATATTACAGGCTGGAGCAAACGACATTAAGAAGCAAATCATTTAGTCATATTTTATATACACATACAGACAGACGTACATATAGGTATACGGACACTAACATATTATAAATAGTATTTACCATAGCCTATACTACTGTGCTTGGGGTTTCTCTCAAAGATAGGATTAGAAATGAGATTATCCGCGAGGGAACGAAAGTAACCATAGCCCACAGAATTAGCAAGTTGAAAGTCGCAGTACCGATGGCCGCTGGAGCAGACGTGTCCTGGAGTGAAGATCGCGTCTTGGCAAACGCAGTGTGGGACGTCCTCCGGTCCGTTGGACCGACGATCTACGTAAGATTGCTGGCGTAGGCTGGAGGAGTATTGCAAAAAATCGGGATGTCTGGCGCAAACTTGGGGAGGCCTATGTCCGGTAGTGGACTGCAATGGGCTGAACAGATAGCCTATACTACTATAGAGTATTTAGAAAGAGACGCTCCTGACAGCTTCTCACTTCGAATGTCGAATTCTTGTTTTGATGATTCAAGTTGTTTAAATATAAATAGGTAAGATATTTTTGTTTTATTTAATTGTAGCAACATCCAATATGAATTGCATTTGAAAACGACAAAGAAGTCACGTAGGTAACATAATGCCAGTCACTTTGTGCGGGCTTTCTGCGAAACGTGACTAAACGATTTTACGAATCTAGAATTCCCTGTGAATTACCTTACGTAAAAGGATAATTCGGTATTTAGTTATTGCATACAAAAACCTGTCGTTGCATTATTTTTATTATAATTATTGACTAAATACCAAGCTTGGGTATTTTTTTCTGTTACCTGTGCTACATCTTCTCTATGTTTTTTTTTTTTAATGAGTTTTATTACAAGTATAAGAAAAAGTTTTTACGTATTTGAACATTTAAAACAATATTTGAATTATGCCCAACATGTCAGAAATGTAGACGCATTTAATCAGACCTTGAGCTATAAATGCTCACGATTGGACATTACACGTATCCACTTGATTGTTATCATCGCGAAGATAAGATTGTCGTTTCTTCAAAATTGTTCTGCAACTCTATAAACGAAACATTTAAATAGTAAAAGAAATCAAGATAAATAACCGACTTATCGCAATAGCATCGAATATATTATTTGAAACTTATTATTCTAAGTTAGAAACTTATTATATTTAGCTATTCGCGGATATTTGAGTTAATTTGTCCACTTTTTGTCGCGTATAGGATACAAATATTTGTAATAACATTATCTTGACGTTATAATTAATAAAAAATCTTATCATAATCACTACCAAATCACTTAACGGCTTAGTGATTTCGACAAGTGATAAATATTTTGGCGACAGAATATTCAACATGTCGAGCCAACTTGAGTCGCTGTTTAAAAAACAAAAAAGAACAATTCCTCAAAAAAAATTTAAAAACATGATACAAAACCCACAGATAAAAAACTATGAAAGTTGATACTGATGAATCACTTCAAATATAACTATAATTTATAGGCATCCAAAATTTTAGCGGTCAACTAACTGTTTCTATGTATGGTCTAGAAAATATTTAGGTTCTTTTTTTTATGTAACTAGGTTGGTAAACAAGCGTACGGCTCACCTGATGGTAAGACCGTAGCCTATTGACGCCTGCAATACCGTCGCAAGCGCGTTGCCGACCCTATCCCCAATCCCCCCCAGGAGGTCTGGTCACCTTACTCACCAACAGGAACACAATACTGCTTGAAAACAGTATTATTTAGCTGTGGTCTTCTGTAAGGTCGAGGTACTACCCCAGTCGGGCTGCTCCATATTTTGAGCAGGAAATTTCCTGCTGTGCCCTACCTCAGTTAAAAACAAAGAGTTTAAAAAACATTTAGGACTAATTAACTTGTTAGGATTTTTAGGATTTAATATTAGCAAGTTTTTAGAAACAGAAGTATTTATTCAGTGTTGTTTATTTGAACAAATGTAGCCTGATTTTAGTTACAAAAGAAATAAGCATGACTTGTATTTGAACTCATTTTAAATACATTATTAAGAAAAACTTTTCAACAAGGATCTGAAAGTTGTACGGATCGAAATAAATCTACTAAGCAAACTAAATCATATAAAACTCGTCTATATTTATAAAGATACGTTATTTATACATGGACATGGTCTAAGGGGTTGATCTTGATACAGCTGCTTTAAATCGACAGCTGTGATTTGGTTCAGGTAAGCAAGGCAGACCTGAGATATTGAACTAAATTTGACTCTATTTACATGAGCTAGGCAGAGGAGTTAAAAATTATGCTTATATTTAAATAATTATTTATATAGCACAAAAATGTCTAATACATTGAAACATTTACGACCGATTTCAATAATCTTTCTGTCTAGTTGACTGTGTAAACGTGTGTATCTATCCTTTTTATCCGAAATTTTGAACGGAATTAACATCAAATATGAGATAGGTGTTTTATAGAAACAATCTAAACAACAGTTACTGAAACTAACTGAGGCTGAAACCAAAAATTAGTTTTATAATCATAAAATAAATAATAATCATAAAATAAATAAAAATCATAATTATAATACCCAGGAAGTACCGCAATTTTTTGTATTAAGTTTTCATTAATTTAATGTTCAGACATTACTGAATAGTCATTATGTAATTAACTAATTAACAGCCTTGTAGTGGTTAGGTACTTTACGAACGGTTCTAAGTGTACATTTGTGAAGTACCTAATCATTAGTTCATTATTTACCTTAAATCATAGTAATTAAACATGTAAGTTAAACGTAGGATTTTGTATCTCTGTTTATGGTTATAGTATTCATTAAATTTAATTAAATGAATTTTTATGTAAAACTAATGTCTGCTTGATTTTAACAATAATAGTTTCCACCACTACAGCCTATCACAGTCCACTGTTGGACATAGGCCTCCACAAGTTCGCGCCCGACATTACGACGCGAACTCATGTGTTTTGCCCATAGTCACCACGCTGGGCAGACGGGTTGGTGACCGCAGGGCTGGCTTTGTCGCACCGAAGACGCTGCTGCCCATCTTTGGCCTGTGTATTTCAAAGCCAGCATGGATGGTTATCCCGCCATCCGTCGGCTTTTTAAGTTCCAAGGTGGATACAATAATAGTTTATTAATGTATTTTAATATTTTAAAGCTATAAAAATCCAGTATTGATGGTTAATTTCAGGGCTTTCAGGGACGTAAAAGTTTGTACTGTTGGATTTATGAATATCTTTTTTGTTATTAATTAAAAAAATAGCTGAGTAAAAGGAGTTTTATCTATATCTATACATCTATAGTCTATACAAATAAATAAAATTGGAGTGTCTGTTTGTAATATTAAAATAACCGCTTTTTACTTAATGCATATGAATGTAAGTAAGTATACACGGTACATATACCAAAATAACTTTTTTACCAGTTTTTTCTGTCTGTCTGTCTGTCTGTTTGTTCCGGCTAATCTCTGAAACAGCTGGACCGATTTTGACGGGACTTTAACTAGCAGATAGCTGTAATAAGGATACTTTTATTTTAGAAATTTATTAATTTTATAACTCTGCGAACTTCGCGGGCACAGATAGTTATTAATAAAATTGATAATCGTAACATTGACATAAAATAAGACGACTTTGAACTTTGTTCATTTATATCCATCACTTTTGTCCATTCACCCAAGTACTAATTGTATTTCCGATAACAAAATGCGTGGATTACAATAACTCGGACATACCCAAAACCCAAAACTGAATTCAATAGAGAAATTCCTTGCCTAATGAAGCATAAAAGGGTGTCATGTACAATAGCTTACTTATCGCCCTCTCGCTCGGGTGTATTCTGGACCCTATGCATACAAACACGAAGTAAATTTTTTTTGTCGCTAGGACCACAAAAACCAAGTTAAAACTTGTAACCTGCAGAGTACATAATATAAGTTAGTTAGTTACGAAATTTTTGTTTTTATATTCCTGTTGCTAAATAGAAAGAGAAACCGAAAAGCGCCTCAATCTTTTCACGAACCTATCAGGAAATCAGCGCGAGCCGCATGTGCTTCTCATCAACAACTCGTTAAATGATGCAATCAATAGATAAGTGCGTATTTAATTGTGCTCGTCGGCCGTAATGCCGCGAGTAATTTTAATGCTTGTTTTGAGATGCGTAGCTAGCGGCGACGGCTACCAGATGACGCCACGAATATAGGTGGAAATAGGGTCAGTGCTGTGTCGTTGATCCGAGCGGAGGGAGACTGTGACTGCGTGCGCGGGGAGCCCCCCGACCCCGCGCCGGTCCCCCGTTCTCTGCCCCCTTGGCAAGTCGTGCCCCGCATGCCGCCAGCATTCCGCACTCGATACGAGGGCGAAGCGCACGCCCGATCCTCCGATAATCGCGACCGACGCGCCGCGCGCCCGCGGCAACCTCAACCGCCATGTTTGACGTTTTTGGCTCTGTGAAGGGCCTACTCAAGCTCGACACCGTTTGCATCGACAACAATGTATTCCGCTTGCACTATAAGGCCACCGTGATCATCTTGATCGCCTTCTCCCTGCTCGTCACCTCGAGGCAATACATCGGAGACCCAATCGACTGCATCGTAGATGAAATCCCGCTCAACGTTATGGACACTTACTGCTGGATCTACTCCACGTTCACCATTCCGAACCGGCTCGTAGGGCGCGTAGGCAAAGATGTGGCTCAGCCCGGCGTCGCCTCTCATGTCGATGGAGAGGATGAGGTGAAATATCATAAATACTATCAGTGGGTGTGCTTTGTGCTGTTCTTCCAAGCTATTCTCTTCTATGTGCCTCGTTATCTGTGGAAAACATGGGAAGGTGGACGCGTAAAGATGCTAGTACTGGATTTAAACTGTCCCGTAATTGGTGAAGACAGTAAATCGGACAGAAAGAAGCTACTCGTCGACTACTTTCACACTAACCTCCACACTCAAAACTTTTATGCTTTTCGATTTTTCATTTGTGAAGTACTAAACTTTATAAACGTCGTGGGGCAAATATACTTCATGGACTTTTTCCTCGATGGGGAATTCTCGACGTATGGCCGGGATGTTGTACGTTTCACTGAAATGGAACCTGAAGAAAGAGAAGATCCAATGGCTCGAGTGTTTCCTAAAGTTACTAAATGTACCTTCCACAAATACGGTCCTTCGGGAACAGTGCAGAAGTTCGATGGTTTGTGTGTATTGCCGTTAAATATCGTAAACGAGAAGATCTACGTGTTCTTATGGTTCTGGTTCGTAATCCTGTCAATCTTAAGTGGCATTTCTTTGATTTATCGCGCGGCCGTCGTCGCCGGACCGCGTGTGCGCCTCTACCTGTTGCGCGCGCGCAGCCGCCTCGCTCCACAAGACCAAGTAGAAGCTGTGGCCCGCAAGTTACAGATTGGAGATTGGTTCGTGCTGTACCAGCTCGGAAAGAACATAGACCCTCTAATCTACAGGGAACTAATGAGCGATTTAGCGAAGAAGTTTGAAGGAAAGGACACTGTGTAGTAGGAGTGGACAGTGGGTAGCAGTGACGTGTGAGTGCCAGGGCGGACCGCACGGGCGCAGTGCGGCAACGTCGTGCGCCCGCCACGGCGCCGCTACCTGCCGCGCCGCGCCTCAGCACAAAGAGTGCCGGGAGCGGCCGTGCACCGACATTCCATTACCTACACCCGACGCGGGGAACGACCTCCGACGGGCCACTCATTGTATTCCAGAACCGCTTTAAAACTATTTATACTGCTGATATGAAATTATGTTAGTTGGTATCTTCTCCCGGATGACTTCGACTGATGCGTGACACTGCGCGCGTGAATTTAGGGTAAAGTTTTAGGGCATGTTTACAATAGTCGTAGATAATAGACAGATCTCGTGCCTTCGTTTTGTAATTTGTATTGTTCGTGTGCGATGCGAGTGAATAGCGTTGAAGGGACGTCTCATTGTGATATGAATTATTATTATATCTAAATTAAGTGTTTATCGTGTACTATGGAACGAGTGTACGACGGCTGGCTTATTCCTAAGTTCTAGTTAGTTATCTAATGTAATTTTTTTGTTATCGAATGTTATACTCGATACGATATTGTATAAAGCAATAATGAACTATTAGCGTTAAGAAATCAATTATTAGAATTGGTTATTGACATACCATAATTTTAACTAATAAAATACACGTGTCTATTTTTTTTTATACTGACGAAATCGAGTCGATCATGGTTGATATTTTCTAAATATATTTACTGCCACATTATTGTGTTGTTTCATTGCGGAATTACTTACATCAGCTGCTGCATAATGAAATTGATAATAATGTAAAGATGTACATGACTGTCATGACTGAAACGTACACAAAGCAACAAAGCGTGGAATTTGAAACCAGATTTATATTCCAAGTCTTTGTTCGTGAGGCTGGTAGCGCCATCTACGGAGCACGTGGTTAACATAAAGTTTATCAGGTGTGTGATAGAGGGCGTAGATTGGTAGACTTGTAAAGCAATATTCGTGTCTCTCTGTCTGTGCTCTGTCTTCTGTCTTGTCATTGTTAAGTATAGTTATTTGGTTATTATAAAGAGTATAATAATAAAATTCTTTAATATGTATATTGTTGGGTGTATTTCTAGTAGTTTTTACCTCACTTAATTCACACTTGACATTTCTTGAAAAAAAGTTACTAATACTTTTTTCACGTTGACCACTATTGTAATAAGATAAAATAAAGCTCACAAATTATGTTTGTCAAAGTTCTAACGTTAAAGATTCTCCGAATGGGCGACAGGCACCTGACTGGTTTTTAAAAATGCTTTCACACGATTTTTAAATAGGTTTCTTTTGTTTGAGGGTTCGAAGAGCAAACAATGGCGTTCCGAGAAGCGCCTTTTCGTCTACTTTATTATTTGAAATGTCTATTTTACGATTTTTTTATACACATTTTGTGTTTGTTTTGTCACTAAAGTAATTAAATCTTTGTTTTAAAAATTCTTAAAGATTAATAGTTTGTCACAAACGCTGTTTTGAAATAAAAACAATACTGTGAGAGGAGAGTGTTTTGTAATGCGATGAATTTGAACTATCATTTATTTATATACAGTGCCTCGGAGAGCACGTTAAGCCGTCGGTCCCGGTTGTTATCATGGACACCTGATAGCGATCGTTACTCATAGTAGGGAATATATCCACCAACCCGCATTGGAGCAGCGTGGTGGATTAAGCTCTGATCCTTCTCCTACATGGGGAAGAGGCCTATGCCCAACAGTGGGATATTACAGGCTGAATCGTGCGTGATCGTTATATACAGATGGATAAGATAGCGGAAACAGCAACTAGTAAATGACCTCGTTGATGACTAATTTACTAATTTCCTTACAAGATTTAGAGAGTAATTAACGAATAAGAATGCGATGATATTTGGACAATTCTGGGTTATGCATCGTGAAAAATTCACTTTTTATTTTAAATTTCAACATGTGGTATTTTTTTCAACACACAAACCTTAAAATCTACATCCCATTAAAAAAACTTTTTTCATTAGATTACTGTTTATTAATAAACAGCCGCTTTGGTGTAGTGGTGCGAGTAGTCGCCTAAACAACCGACGGTTTGCGGGTTCGATTCCCGCTCGAGATTAATATTTTTATTTGTACAAATATTTCTTTCCGGTTTGAATGTCTGTCCTTGTGGCTCTCCCCACCGTGCCTCGGAGAGCACGTTAAGCCGTCGGTCCCAGTTGTTATCACAAATACCTGATAACGATCGTTACTCATAATAGGGAACACATCCGCCAACCCGCAGTGAAAACTTCCCCCCGCACCTGTCTGTCTGGATTTTCGTGCATTCCTCACCGCCCCCATCCTGCTTCCCTCGCTGTTACTAAGGACAAAATATGAAGAAAGAACTTTTTGCTAAGTTTGAATTACAATCGTCCTAAATCAAAATCAAAATCAAAAATATTTTATTCAGCATAAAATTATAACAATTTCTTACTGAACGTCATGAGTTCGTCAGAAAAAAGAAGCCTCTGACCTGAGAAGAACTGGCGAAAGAAACTCAGCAAACGAAGCTAAGATCCGCCAACCCACATTGGAGCAGCGTGGTGGATTAAGCTGCAATCCTACTCCTACATGGGGAAAGAGGCTTATGCCCAGCAGTGCGAAAAAAAGGTTGCAATACTAAATAGTTTGTAAATACTTCTATTTCTATTTGCTCCCAGTTCGAATCGAACCCGCTAACTTCGGTGTTACGGTGACTTTTCACATAATCGGTTACCGATATAAATGCCGTAAAAATTAAACTACAAAAGGCGATCTTGTCGGTAAAATAATATGTATAAATCTGCTACAGTGATCTTTTGCACGCGATTGACTTATAACCATTAGGACGACGTGATGGTGCAGTGGTTACAGCTTTTTTACAGCAACTGGTTTTTATGCTGGAGGTCGTGATTTAAGTCTCCACTTATATCAAACATAGATGGTCGGTCCAACGGACCGGAGGACGTCCCACATTGCGTTTGCCAAGACACGGTCTCCACTCCAGGACACGTCTGCTCCAACGGTCATCGGTCCTGCGACACAGATGACCAGCCCACTGCCACTTCAACTTGCTAATTCCCGTTGGACCGACGATCTACGTAAGATTGCCGGTGTAGGCTGGATGAGGATTACGGAAAACCGGGATGTCTGGCGCGAACTTGGGGAGGCCTATGTCCAGCAGTGGACTGCGGTGGGCTGATGTGATGATGATGTGATTATATTAAACGCTTATTTGGTCACAAAGA
Organism: Melitaea athalia; assembly: GCA_905220545.2. Taxonomy (NCBI): domain Eukaryota; kingdom Metazoa; phylum Arthropoda; class Insecta; order Lepidoptera; family Nymphalidae; genus Melitaea; species Melitaea athalia. The sequence goes on from HG992177.1 coordinate 2,083,987, forward strand.
TGTTTATATTAGTGAAAACATGTAATTCTTTTTGTCTTGTAACTTGAATTTACGGATATGTCTACACGTCTGAGAATTTGTGCCAAACGTGTTTAATAAATAATTTATTTACACTCAATAGTGTGAAAACACGAAATTTCAATTAATGTTTCGCATAAGTTGCTACGCCTTATGCTATCTTTTCCAGATAAACTTTTGACAAATAACTAGTGTAGAAAAATGGGAAGGGGGCGGAAACTATATAAAAAAGGTTCTTAAAGGCCGTAAAACATAAAAACAAGTTAATAGACTTATTGTTTTTAAAAGCCTAAATAATCTCGTTTCTGTAAAAAATTGTAAAATTATAGTATCTAATCTATAAAAGGCTAACGTTTAAAATTTTAATACACATGTTGAAGACTTACTATTTTCATCCTCTAGTGTAAATCATTTAATTTCTAATCAAAAACTCAAATATTCACAGCTTCAAAACTAGCATACATATTATCGTTTTATCAAACAACATAAAATGCTATATTACTTGTGTTGGTTAAAAAAAGCGTAGCGCTTTTTTTTATAATTTTTTTTTTTTTTTGGTCGTACCATTACAGAAACCTTTGTGGGCTCATACACCACACTTTGCTAAAGGACATGATCAAATGCATAGTTTATGATTACAAGAAACATACAGACAAACATTTTTTTTATATTATATATGAATACGATTACGATTTTATTAAGTAATTGGTAAGTTTCTGCTACAAAGATAAATCGTTCCAGAGATATTTATTGTTATTATTATGAATATAATTGATAACATAACACTCAACGTAAGGCGTCATACCTCGCAGGTGTCCGACATTTAATACCATGTTTATAACAAGATTGCAAGTAGAACTAGTTGCTGTAAATAAAGAACACTAGTGTACAGAACTAGTACTATCAGTACTTCATTTACTATTATTATAACATTGGCCGTATTAAGAACATCTTAAAATGAAAAACCCAAACCTCTTTAATTAATTTTTATCTCTAAATTCACTTAACAGACTCTGAAATGAGAAAGAGCACAGCAGGAATCTTGCTCAAAATTTTGAGCTGCCAAACAGGCAAATTAGGTACCTCGACCTTACAGAAGATCACTAGTAAATAAAAAATTTCTCAAGTTGTGTTGTGTTCCTGTAACAGACTGTTGAGTCAATAATGAAATATGTAAAAAAAAATTTATGACTCGAAAAACATACTAAGCAATCTAATGTAGGTAAATGTAAAAATTTTAATTTTTGTTAATAGGAGAAAGCCTCATTGCTCATTGTCATCCATGCCACTTGTTTCACGATTATTTTTTCCACGTGGAATATGCTTCCTCATTATGTTTAACTTGGAGACGTTCAACGCGGTCCACTGTACAAACACAACTTCCCTTTTTATTAGGTGCAGATATCCTATTCGATGTGAGCGGCAGTAGTAAGGCACAGAGTACATTGAATATTGGTAGTAGGTACCACCTAACGTCAGGCGACACTGTCTGCTGTATCTAGTGGGTAACCCCTAGGGTAAAAATAAAATATGATCTGAAAAATTTGATGACAAATGAAGTAAAAAAAATAAAGACTGTATTATCTTTAAGTGCTTTTACTTATTTAATAAAATCATTGTAACCACAACAGCATTTCTTACTTTATTTATAAAAAAAAATTATTGCTCCGATGACCGATCCATATTAAAACAATTAAACAATGCAATTTGACCTTCGTTTCCCTTTACGGATAAAATAGAAACAAAGAAAAATAGAATAATTTTCCTTAATAATTCATATCAAAGTTATCGCAGGTATCTCGAAGATCAACAAAGGTTAAATGCGTAACGTAACTCATGCGATCAAATACTTGACCCTTCAGAAGTCAGAACTATGCGATCCGCGCGACTTAGTCTGCGTTGCTTATTGACAAAGATTTCTTTACGATATACCATTCTACATAGAGTTTGAACTCCACTTCTAGACTGTAGACTGTATATCAAGATGAAATATACACCAGATTTAATACTAGACCTCAAAGATCACAATTGAGAAGAAAAATATTTATAATGGATCGACGTCTATTACAGTACCTTTTAAGAGTTTTAAGTAAAGATTACTATAATCCGTTTTTTTATCAATACCTATCTTTCGTGTACAGACTTCAGCAGTCAGCTGGTGACAATTTTATGTTATGATATTTATAGATTCCAGCCTGCATGTCAGGGGCGTAGCTACCGCCGTATCAGCCGTATCAATGATACGGGGCCCCCGGGCTACAGGGGCCCCTTACGTGTATAAACAAACAAAAAAATAGTAAAATGTTATCCACGATGTTAATTAATTTTGTGCTTTCCGGGAAAAAAGACAAAAATCAAAAATAAAAGATTGTATAATCACAGAAATTGACGACACGTTGGCGCAGCGATTATACCACTGGCTAGTCGCGGGTACGATTCTCGCTCACGACAGACATTTGTATTGGCCATATAGATGTTTGTCGTGATAAGGGCGTTTGTGCTTCTTTATTGTGTGTGTTTCCGGACCTCCGATACAGGAGAAAATACTGGGGGCTGTTGAGTGTGAAGCGTTGACTGTGAATCTTAATTTCTTTTTCTAACCGACTTCAAAAAAGGAGGAGGTTCTCAATTCGACTGTATTTTTTATGTATGTATGTATGTTAGCTCAGAACTTTTGACTGGGTGGACCGATTAGGATTAATTTTGTTTTAATTGAAAGGTGTTGCGTGTCTGTGGTCCCATTTAAATTTAATTGAGATCTGACAAGTACTTTTAGAGTTATATCTAATAATGCGTATTTACTTAACTACTTTTTCGTCAACCTACGTTGTATTATACCGCATAACTTTTTACTCGGTGTACCGATTTTGATGATTCTTACTTTAATGGATAGCTAATACTTGTCATGTAGTCTTTCTTGTTTAAATTAGATTGAGATCCGATTACAACTTTTTGAGTAATCTTTAATAGTGCGTATTTACTTGACTATTTTTTTGTTTTATTACGTTGTATTAGGTACTTGTCGATGTAATTGAAGTCAGTTTTTTTTTCATTTGCGAGCAAACACAATTATTTGAGTTAAGTGTTCGTCCAAAACCTGAGTTATATTATGTTCGAAGTATTACAACCTGAGAAACTCCTATCTTCTTCAAATGAAGTGATAAAAAACACTTCCAGAAAACTATCAGCTAAATACAGTAAAGACATCTCAATCAACCTTTATGAACAATTAATTGGTCTGAAAACATTTTTAAAGTCCGAAATTGAAACAAATCATTCCATTGTACGGTTATCAGACTTGTCACTATTGTCTATAGAGACAGAAATTTTAGAAAAACTGAAATCATCTGTAACTATAGATGATTTAATAAATCAATTTGCCGAAAAAAAGGCTACAAAAGTGCAAATTTAATTTTAATTGTTTGAATAGCTCAATTTTTAGGAAGATGTGATAAGTTATTATTATTATTAAAGCTTTATTATTATTATAATTATCTCATCAGCATGTAATATCCCACTGCTGGGCATAGGCTTCTTTCCCCATGGGGAACAGGAACACATTCTACATGTAGGGGAAGGATCAGAGCTTAATCCACCACGCTGCTCCAATGCGGGTTGGCCGATATATTCCCTACTATAAGTAACGACGATCGTTATCAGGTGTACATTATAACAACCGGGACCGACGGCTTAACGTGTTCTCCGAGGCACGATGGGGAGACCCAAAAGAACTGCACAAACACCCAGACCACGGCAAACATCTGTATGGCCAATACAAATGTTTATCATATGCGGGGATCGAACCCGCAACCGCCCCAGCGCAACGGCCATAAACCAGTGCTGCGACCATTGCGCCAACGCATAAATAAATATTTATTTTCATTTAATTCAAGCATTTTTGTTTCTTTAGTGAGAAATCTTTACCCTTCGTTAGGGCCCCCTAACTAAATTTGATACAGGGCCCCTCAAAAGCACGCTACGCCACTGCTGCATGTTATATGATTAATTAAAAGTGTTTTATTACAAACAAATGTGTGCCTTATGTGTCTCTGTCGTCATCACAAACATGTGATCGTGAAGATAATTACTACACTCGATTGCTTGACGCCTGTCGGATGTTGAATGTAAACAAAAACTTAATAGCTTTAACAGGGACATAGCCACATAGCTACCGGCGTATCAACTGTATTTGTTACATAGAACTCCCGAATTTAGGAGGACCCTGAAATACTATTTAGTGCCCTGTGTGACAATTTTAAAGTTTTCGATTTTATCACTTTTGACATACACTTTTTTTGTAGAAAAATTCACATTACAAATTGGAATCAATTTATATTATGACGTAAACTAAATCAATGATTGATTGTAAGTAGGTATATCGTATTCAATTCCTTAATCAAACGATTGACTGGCGGTTGTACATTACATTGCTAACAACAATTTTTGTTATCTTTTAAAACTACCCTCACAATCCAAATATACATCAGCTAACTTAAATCACGTAGATACAGCAAAATCTATCCTCCGGTAGGAGTAATAGTGTTCTGTGAATCTATCTGTATTTTATATTTGTGTTATTGTGCTGGCAGTAGCGGGTTCGACTCCGCTCATGATATATACATTTGCACATAAATAGTCCATACAAATATTTGTCTTTGTTTGAGCGTCGTCTTTGTATTATATAAGGGCTGTTTAATATGATGCATTTATTATTCATGTTTTATTTATATTTTATTCCTGGAATAAAATAATGATTCATCTGCAATAGGTATATCCATTTATCATCGACATGTTCCTACTTAAAACTGACAGTAATAAAACTGAGTAGAATATCAATGGAATAAAATTTTACAACTTCATGCTTATATATATGCATGCTCATACATACATATTATATAAATGCTCTCATTATTTGCAATAAAATTATAATAGCAATAAAACTTACTGAGGTAGGGCACAGTAGAAAATTTCCTGCTCAAAATATAGAGCAACCCATCTGGGATAGTACCTCGACCTTACAGAAGATCACAGCTAATTAATACTGTTTTTAAACAGTGTGGTGTTCCTGTTTGTGAGTAAGGTGACCAGAGCTCCTGGGGGAAATTGGGGATAGGGTCGGCAACGCGTTTGCGATGATTCTGTTGTTGCAGGCGTCTATAAGCTACGGTAATCGCTTAGCATCAGGTCAGCCGTACGCTTGTTTGCCGACCTAGTTAAGTACATAAAAATAAAAAAAATTGCTACCAATCTTTTATACATAATATATTCAGATATTTAATAAGTTAGCCTGTACAATTATGGAACGCCAATTTCATATGTAAGGACTTAATACAATTACAATTAGCAATAGCAGCCAATTGGCTTCAGATTCTTTATTAATCTTCCATCTCAATCGTGTCATAAAGGGCACCGGCTTAATAATTGTCTTATTTTCAAAATGGTTCCAGTTTCTATTGACATTCTGTCGGAAATCAGTGTCTTATTTATCTAGTTTTGTTAGACTTCGTTATGTACCTACGTATTAAAAAAAAATTTCACCATCATCATCACTTCAGCCTATCGCAGTGAACTGCTGGATATAGGCCTTCCCAAGTTCGCGCCAAACATTATGGTGCGAACTCATTTTGCCCATAGTCACCACACTGGGCAGGCGGGTTGGTGACCGCAGAGCTGGCTTTGTCGCACAAAAGACGCTGCTGCCCGTCTTCGGAATGTGTATTTCAAAGCCAGCAGTTGGATATATATCCTGCATTAGTTATCCTGCCATCAGTCGGCTGCGGTGGAAAACTGTACGTGTTATCCATTAAATAGTGCTTTATGATTAAACGAGAAGGCCTGGTGGTTTAACACAAACTCTTAAATGTCAGCTTCACACTAGAATAGTAAAAATGAATAAAAAAATTGGCACCAGTAAGAAAAAGAAACATTTAGAAACTAACGCTTCAGCCTCGTATATCCCACTGCTGGAAATAGGCCTCTTTCCCCGTGTAGGAGAAGAATCAGAGCTTATTAATTCACCACGCTGTTATAATAAGGGTTGGCGGATATATTCCTTACTATTAGTAACTATCGCTATCAGGTGCACATCAGTACCTACATGATAGCAACCGGGACCGACGGGTTAACATGCTCTCCGGGGCACGGTGGGGAGACCCACAAGGACTGCACAAACACCCACCACGGACCACGGCAAACATCTGTATGGCCAATACAAATGTTTGTCATCTCGAAAGCGTGTCAGGATCGAAACCGCAACCACCAGCGCAACAACCAGTGTTGTGACCGCTGCACCAACGCGTCATCAGTTCGTCGTTTAGAAACTAGCGGTGGAGAAAAGTAACCCAGCATTATGGTAGACTAAGTTTTTTTAAGGTATTATTGCCTTACATGACCTATGAGAAAATTAACTCGAAATGTCTACTAAATTTGCACTAAATTTGATACTAAAGTTGCTACATCAAAAAGATAAAGACGGCTACAAACCGCAGCGTCAACTCACTCTCTGAGATCAGAAACAGAGAAGAAAACTTTATTTGAAGGAGACTACATACTAGTTCATGGTCCATGGTTCCTATCGTCAACTAGGCAAGGTTAACCAAGTAATTTGGTTGACAATTAATTATATATTCTTAACTAGAAAACCCGTAAATAAGTAAACTAAAAGTTTGCTGTGCCAGTGTTCACTGCCTACTTGATAAGAATTTTGATTTCGAGATCAAGCACAAAAAATAAAGAAGAGCAGCCAAGCAACTCGGCAGAACTGACTCTTGCGCTTAGCAATTAGCTATTACAAAAATCAGAAATTAGGTACATTGTACATAGAAACGCCAAAACGTTCGCTATGTAAGAGATTCTATGTCTCTTTTAGTCTTTTACCTTTTTCATACAAATGATACTGTATCACTAAAAAGCAAATAAAAAACCCTATTTTGGTCACTTATGTACGTTTTAAATGTTTAGAAAAAACAGAACAATATCAAATAATCATACAATAATCGAGATTACGTACTAATTTATTACAATCATTTTTAGCAATATTAGCGAGTGTTTTTAAAACAAAGAGTTTTGTTTATGGACAACAGAAGTGGCAATGGCAACATCACTAATCTCAGCACTTCAGCAGTCACCTCTCATCAGCTGTCAATGCTGTCAAGCCAAAGAGTATAATAATAAAATACGGGGTGTCAAGCTGTCATTAAGGAATGTTGATCAGTCCTGTGCCTTTTGCTATAATAACTTAATAACTAATTGATTTATCAAATTAGTTATAAATCTGTTACTACAAATAATATTAATATTTATTGAACCTTCAAGAAACTATAAACAAAAATGGCTCGCGGAAAAGATAAGAAAAAGTAAGTGTTTACGTATTTGTAGAGGTTATGATGTCTCGTGTTTGTTTTCTAAATGAATAGCAAATGAACTTAATAATAACAAATTTCAGACGTAAGTTAGAGAAGAAGCAAGAAGGTGACGATGTACCGAAAAAAGTTCCTCATACCTTGGAATCTCTTCGAGAGAAAGATGAAACGATGCTTGCGAATGCTGAAGCAGAGGAACAAGAAGAGGTAGAAATAGACTTCTAATGTTTAGTTATACAAAATGAAGTTAAATGAAGTAAAAAGCTATTAATTGACAAATACCAATTACAGTAGTTAGTTTTTTTAGTCAGATACAATTATTTGTTGTCAATACATTGCTGTGAGGAAATTTTGAAAACTATGTGATTGACAATAGATTAATTAATTAATTCTTAGATTTAATGGCTTTCAGGTTGACAATTATTTGTTTTTATTGAAAAAATGGTTAGACTACTAACATTCTTTACATTTTATTCAATTTCAAAACATTTAATTACAAGCTTCAAGTAAAATTACTATTAACGACAACAAAACTCTTAAACCTAAACATGTTTAAATACTTTATTTAATGTTACATTTGTATTTCCTCTCTTTTTATAGCAAATAGTATTTTATTAACGTTAAAAAATACACAATAATTATGACTCTTAGTTCAATCATTTGAAGTATTGAACTGTATGAGAACAAATCACAGGCTATTTACTTTAATTTTGATGCAATGAGTTTGTATATCTCTATTTCGTGACTAATAAAACCATGAATTTTTCAGGCACAAAAAGATATGGAATTAGATGAAATGTCATCTTATTTTGAAAATTCCTATGAGCCGAAGGTACTTATCACATATTCGGACAATCCTCACACAAAAACTAGAATATTTGGAAAGGAACTTTCAAGAATGATACCAAACTCCATTTCAAGATACAGACAAAGGTAAATGATGTACAGGCAGTCCTCGACTTACGTCGTTTCAAGTTACGTCGAACAATATTTTGACACTATTCCTCAAGCATACGTCAATGGTTTCGATTTACGGCATAGGAGAATTCACTTGTCGTACATATATAATTATTTTAAAAACTTACTTTTGGATAATATATCCTTTGTTATAAATACAGTTTTTTTTTTGAATCTGTGTGGACCCTAACCCTTGAGTTTTACATGTAAGCATATAAAAAAATATATCTCGACTTACATTGTTTCGATTTGCATATTTCAAAAACCTAACATGTAAGTACGAGGACGTGCCTGTATGTTTTTCTACGTAATTAATACAATATGGTCACAAACTAGCAGGGCGCTTGATTTAGATTTAGTGCCATTCTTCTGCAGTTTATAATTTTTTAAGCTTTAATTCACCAACATGAACACATTTAAGTGAGGTAGGGCACAGCAGGATAGAGCCTGCTCAAAACCTGGAGCAGCCTGACTAGGGAAGTACCTCGACCTTACAGTAGATCCTGGGGGGAATTGGGGTTAGGGTCGGCAACGCTCTTGTGATGCCCATAGTATTGCAGGCGTCTATAGGATATGGTAATGGCTTACCATCAGGTAAGCCGTAGGCTTGTTTGCCGACTTGTTGTATAAAAAAAAAACACATTATTAACAAGGACATTAAAATGTGTGTGTAATTGTTTCAAAAATCGTTAAATCTCTACGTTCTTAAAATATTTGTTACCCATAAATTATTGAATATTGACAAAATTGTCTGTGTATAAATATTTTACTTTTCAAATCACTATTAGACGCATTTGATGCAATGAACTCCAGTGTGTGAAAATAATTATAATAATTGTTTTTAGGTCATCAGTAAAAAGGATAGTTCAGTCTGCGATCAGGGAACAAGTGACAGATGTGATAATTGTTAATGAGAATCAGAAACAGCCCAATGGTTTCCTCCTCATACACCTACCGAAGGGACCCACCGCTCACTTCAGACTATCAAGCTGTAAAATTACAAAGGAACTCAAAAAGGATCACAAGGAAATAACAGCACACAGACCTGAAGTAAGAATGCCAAAATTTGTAATACTAAAAAAGATATACCAAGCTACACCAGTGCCATCCATCTGCATGTACAGTTACAAATTTATCAGATATCCAAACATCAAAAATTAATTCCTACCGCACTTTCTTTGGCTCCCTGTGCCTGTATTTTTGTACAGGAGACCTCTCCATCTTTTTTAACCAAATTATACATTAAATTCCTATTAATAATGTTGGTATTTTTATTTTACGGTCTATTTCTCCCGTCATCTAGATCAGAGTACGGGCATAAAGATTTTGTTTTTTATATAACTAGGTCGGCAAACAAGCGTACGACTCATCTGATGGTAAGCGATTACCGTAGTTTAAAGACGCCTGCAACACTAGAAGTATTGCAAGTGCATTGCCGACCCTATCGGGACATAAAGTTTTTTTTTAATATAACTAGGTCGGTAAAGAAGCGTTAAGCGTACGACTCACCTGATGGTAAGCGATTACCGTAGTTTATAGACGCCTGCAACACCAGAAGCATTGCAAGCGCATTGCCGACCCTATCCTCAATCCCCCCCAAGAGCTATAGATATTATAGCAGATATTTACGCTTTCAGGTGATACTAAACAACTTCAGCACGAGACTAGGTCTAACGGTGGGACGTATGTTGGGCGCGCTGTTCCACTATGAACCAGAATTTCGCGGTCGACGCGCTGTCACCTTTCACAACCAACGAGATTACATCTTCTTTAGGCACCATAGGTATTTATTTTCCTTTATATTATGACGTGGTAACACTTATTTGTGTTTACTGGTTCTATGTTTGGAAGTATTAGAAAGATTATATTGAAGTAAAACTTCTTTAGCATGCTTGACTTGAGAAGTAAGCTGGTGAATGCGTGACGAAAGCGTTACGAAAAGTTTGATCGGGCGAGGCGAACGGAAGTTGAGAGGGAGATATTAAAACTTAGTGAAGATAGAAAGAGTTAGTTACGTTTCGTAAGTTTTATTTCAGTCGTGTGGTCTAAAGCATTCTCGTTTTTTTTTAGGCTTGTTATGTTTTTTATCAAAATCATTTACTAGATAATAGCGAATGTATTTACGATTTTGAAATTTATTTCGTTACTTCATAGTTTCTTCAAGATATCGCTTCAAGATAAATTTTGACATGTTTTACATATCTTCTTTAATACTTTTAATATTCTAATAATCTAATCAATTCACATATTATTTCTAGTATTTTTCTAATTGCAGATAGTAGGTAGTTACAGAATTTTGTATTTCCAGATACGAATTTACGCCAGATGGCAAGCGCGCGAAGCTGCGTGAGTTGGGTCCTCGCTTCACTCTGAAGCTGATCTCGCTGCAGCAAGGCACGTTCGACTCGAAGCGCGGCGACTACGAGTGGATCATCGCCGGCCGCAGGCACCAGATGGAGACGTCGAGGAGACGATTCTTTTTATAAAATAAAAGTTTTTTAAAAAAAACTTTTTTAAAAAACAAGCTTTTATTTCTATGCGCTAGTTAACCATGCATTGCCATCCAAGTTGAACTTGTATACAAAATCTTAGCTCGATTGGTTGAAGACATCTGCTTCAAAATTGAGTTGCAAGGTTTCACCCGAACAAACATACTTACATCGGTACATACATACATTGCAAGTTAAATAAAAGCTTCTAATTAATAAACTACCAGACGTTGTAACGTGATAATTGTGTAATCATCATAATTCTTCAAAACACATTCAATTTGCAAAATATTAAATTTTAACTCAGTCAATCTTTAGATTAATGAACAAACTTATGGTTCGAAATAAGTAATCAACTTCTAGGGTAAGATTAGTAATCAATACATATAATAAAAATGTAACGGGTCGCTGTCTGTGGATGATATGAGAAAAAATATTATTAGGACCTTTATCAACGCAAATAGCACCCAAAACAATGATTGTCAGAAATTTTGTCTGTTAGTCTGTGCGTTTGCGCACGCTAATCTCAGAAACGGCTTTTTTTTTTTTTTTTTGGTATCGCAGGGTAACCCATTTACGGGTGATATCCAGGACGCCCGGGTAGGCAGTCCTAGACCGTATGTCGGACTCAGCATTTGGGGTGCTACTACCGCACTAAACCCCCTGCGGCAGCCTTCAGCCGCTATACTTGGAGGGTCCCGGATCTGCAGGCAACAGGATCCCTCCAGCGACAGGCTGGCCTCGGCGAAAAGGCCAGACTTCTCCTCCATGGGGACTGTCCGGCTCACCTCTGAACAGTCCCGACGACGCCGTGTCTAGCAGGACCGGGTTCCCATCCCGGCCCGACACGGGCACAGGGGCGTTACTGGAAGCGCATTAAGTAGCGCCTCCTACGCACCCCCATTCGTCGCCCGCGGGTGGAAGCCACGTCGGCGGCCTCCTCTCTCACCCGCTCCCGCAAATAGCACCCAAAACAATGATTGTCAGAAATTTTGTCTGTTAGTCTGTGCGTTTGCGCACGCTAATCTCAGAAACGGCTTATCCGATTTAGATGTGGTTTTTACTAATATATTGTAGCAAGCCTAGCTTAACATTTAGTGTTTGTTTCATGTCAATCGGTCCATAAATAAAAAAGTTATGCCAATTTAAATAATCACGTTGAACATTAGTCACTATTCCACGCGGACGAAGTCGCGAGCACAGCTAGTCAATAATAAAATTATACAATCCGATTATAAGCCATAGAAAGCCAATTTACATTTGTAAACATATTATTAGTGAATTTTCTGAATATAATCTATAAGTCTCCTAACGAAGTAGTCTGCATCTCATTTGGATTATGTCACAATTTTCCAAACGCGTGGCCTAGGTACTTTCATTTATAACCAAGACCTACATTTAAGAGCGCGCATAATGCAAAATTACCAATCTTCTATTTGTTTTGACATGAAAAATTCCAGACCAAATCTTAAAATAAAAATATATGACAAACTACGCGATATTTGCAAGGGTTAACCCATATCAAAAACATAAAATAAGGAAATTTCCTCGATAAAATATAATCACGAAGTAACCTCTAATTTTTATATTTTTTCTTTTTATACTCGACTAGCCGACCCGTGCCCACTTCGTTGGGCGTTATAATCCATTTCACATAAGAAGGGTACGGTGAAATTTGATATGTTCCAATACACTCACTATTTTCAGCAAATCAGATAAATATAAATGTTTTAAAATCACCAATTAATTTCTAAGGCAAATAATAATGCTTGATTAGATTGAATTGTTGACACGGCACGTCAGAGGGCGCAGGTTCAAATCCTACTGATTTAAAATCTTTATAAATTTTTATCTTTTTCCTTTTATCTTGTCACTCCTGAATAGTGGAGCTTTCTGTTAGCGAAAGAATTTTCATGATCGGATCAGTATTTGCGAAGATTACCCAGTATATACAAACAAAGTTATAAACTTTACCTCTTTATAATATTAGTATAGATATGGTTATGACCATTAAGACAAAAATTTGATAATTATACTCCGGCCGCTCAGAGAATGCGTTTCTGACACCTGCCAATTCGTCATGACTAGTGATGTACAATAAATAACATTAATAATATATAGTTACGTTGTTTATTGCATTCATTATGCATTTTTATTCAATTTAATTTATATGTTGTTATTTTTTATAGGATTTATATTTCAATATATTTGTTACTGTAAATGCACGAATTACGGTAAATCCTAAGATTTAAGAGTAAAACCTAAGATTTAACAACTCTTAATGGTAAAAGCCCGAACAATTTTGCGATTTGAACTTTTACCACTATTCACTTGGTAAGTCATAGGATTTACATTAAAGGCACGGTAAATGTTGCAAAAGACACGTTATAAACTTATAATGTAGCTAGTCTTTAGATTAAGACCCGCGTTAGTCTAAATTTGAAGTTAGATAGGTTAGGGTTTTTTTTTGTAACGAAATTATGCCGATAAATGGTCTAGTTTTGAAGTTAGATAGGTTAGGGTTATTTTTTTTTGTAACGAAATTATGCCGATAACGGTCTACGGGTCTTAATCTAAAGACTTACCAATTTAAGTTTTCGACTGAAATATATGAATAAGAATTATTAATCTTTGTTTTATTCCCAAGACCAACTTTTACTAGCTGTCAGTGGTAAAACCTAGCATGTACTAAATTATAATAGTAAAAGCCCAAAAAAAAGTCCCATTTTCATAAACCCTTACATTTACCAACTCATGTCGGTAAATCCTAAGACTTACTCTTAAATCTTAGGATTTACCGTAGTTCGAGCTTTTACAGTAACATATTATTCACAATGTAAATAATTTTTTTATGAATCAATTGAATTGAATCGTAATTTCTGAAGGTAACGAAGAGAAAAACATAAAAAATGCTTTATTTATTGGAAAATGTATGTATGTTATGAAATACATTGTTTTAAGCCTTAAACAATGAAGACTAAGTCATATATATCATTTTTTACCAGAAATATAAAGTAGTAAAGTAAGTAATTTTATTTTCAATGTTTTTTTTTTAATTCATCTGACTGATATTGTGACACTATTTTTCTCAAGTTTTGTTTCGGCGTACCTTTGTTATGTTATTAACTTTATTAAATACTGAGTACATTATATATTATAAAATTATAACGTTTTATTATATATTATACCGACAGATTTTATTAAGATTACAAAAATATTCGATAGCAATTGCCTCGTTATTTTGTCACATCACTACAATACAAAAACAAACAGTTGACATAACCTTGAAGCAGCGTCGTTTGACGTGGTTGGACTTTTAAAAGCTATTGTTTTTATATTTTTTAATTAAGTAATTGTAATAATTTTAGGCCAAAATTAATACATTTATTGTAAGTTGGCAAAATTATTCGAATTTTAATGTTATCACTCGTTAATAAGGTAAAAAAAAGATATTTAAAATTTTGCCGTAAATTGTACGCCAGTTCAAAGTTACATCGCCCAATCAATCACGATCTGTCAGAAACGCATTCTTTCAGCGGCCGGACCATAATTACATTTAAATATGAGTAAAGGCTATGCCTAGGCATTTAATGTAATTACTTTTAGTTTCGGAATTATATATAAAATAAGATATTTGTCGTTTTTTACATTCGTAATGCGCTCAAAACTATATCGTCTATCGCACTCTGACACGAGGCTTTGTGTATATTTTGTTTCATCTCACGGGCGCGCGGTTGAAATCTGATTTTTTGCTCGCGTTATGCGCCCTCTTAATATAAATTACAAGAAATTCGTGTTAACGGATAGAGCCTCCTTGTAAGACACAAACATACTTTCATATTATTGTTTCATTACGTTATGGTTTCCCTGGGAAGACTTGGTTATATCAAAATGTAACAATTAACATGGTGGCATTCAGTTGTGCCAAAAAGTACACCCTTTTTTATTCAATAACGTAGTTTTGAATGAGGGTAGCTTAAAATACGACTACGAGTATATAGCACGTTCCGATCTACATTAAAGCATGAACAATTGAACAATCACGATCACGATTCAGCCTGTAATATCCCACTGTTGGGCATAGGCCTCTTCCCCATGTAGGGGAAGGATCGAAGCTTAATCCACCACGCTGCTCCAATGCGGGTTGGCGGATAGGTATATTCCCTACTATGAGTAACGATTGCTATCAGGTGTGCATGATAACAACCGGGACCGACGGCTTAATGTGCTCTCCGAGGAACGGTGGGGAGACCCACAAGGACTGCACAAACACCCAGACCACGACAAACATCTGTATGGCCAATACAAATGTTGTGTGCGGGAATCGAACCCGCAACAGCCAATCGCATTCCATTGCTCTGAACGCCGCGCCAACGCGACGTCAGTCAGAAAAGTACAATATTTACTTCAAATTTACAGCCATTATTTTTTTTTTTAGTTTATTTATTAGCAATACAAAATAAGAATCCAGTAAGTCCATCAAGTAAAAACAAACCTCACACAATTTTGGCTACAGCCAATATTTATTACACTTAACTTATGAAACTTGGGTTATTTATTCCATTTTTCAAATGAAATAATCATATACTTTAACCTTTTGAACGCCAAAGACACATATACGTGACAAGCACTTGCGAGCTCTGTACGCCAACGACGTCTATATGTGTGACAAAAAACCCGGACCACCAAAATATTAAATAAAATTATTAAAAAAATATTTTTTGTATTTTAATTCAACATCTCTCAAAATAGAATATCCCTGCAACATTTGAGTATAAAAAACCAGTCTTTTAGAGCTACACGTACTGAGAAACATTGAAATAAAAACATGCATTCTTATTCCACGTAAATGATATGTCCTGTACGCCGTTGTCGTCTATAGCAGACCGCTAGTAATGTGACGCAAGAGGCACAAATATAAATGTAAGATATGAATTTATATAATTATTATAAATCTAGTTTAACCTCTATAAGACAAAAGTTGTTTAAAATCGTACTAGACTAAAAACATAGATTTACAACAATCTTTCCATTACAAAGGATTTTTTAAATATATTCTATTTTAATAACAACTTCAATATTTCATTGAACGAATTTCACGTGAATTACATTATTTTAAACTAATATTATTAGGATTTTTACGACACTTCTAAAAACGATAGCAAAAAAGAAACGAAATTTTAAAACGCAATGTTTGCATAAACTTTTTAAAAACATTCCCACGATTGCAAAAAAACTTATTTCTATAACTTTTGAGAATTCCATATAATTTATGGTCTCAAAAAAGATTTTTAATGTAATTCTCACCTTTATCGCTGTACATCAAGAGCCATTATTGTTTGAAAGTAAGGAGTTCTGTCAAAATGCAGTACAAAATGTTTTATGACCGGTGCGTCTATTGTCTTCTTAAATGAGTAACAATAATGCGCAAATAGCCGTTATTGCGAGATGTTAAGGAACATTATGACATATTAAATATTTTTATTATAATATTGTATGGTATTGTAGTTTTACTTTGTTAAAGCTGGAATTAAAAAATAGTAGGCATATCTAAGTAATTTAGATTTTTTAAAATATTGCAGTTTTATTACTCCCTTTTCAATTATTATATAATAAAAAAAATTACAAATTTGAATTCGGTTATTTTTTTTAAATTACTTTTCATTTATTATATAGATTCGATTCGAAATCGATATACAGCGTGCGGCACACACAGCACATCTCTAACATGTCCCTATGAAAGTATTAAAACCGTAGGTCAGCTGCGCCGTAGTCTTCCAGTTGTGACAATGACGTCATGACGATAGAGAATGGTGTTGTGCTTTACTATGATTTTTTTTGTAATGTTTGTTTTTTATTTACGTTATTGTAAGTATATATAACGAGTGCAAGATAATACAAGAAAAATATTGAAAGAATAAACCATCCTAGATTATATAAGTAGTCATTTATTGTATAAAAACCAACATAAACAAGTCACTTTGTGGTACTCGATAACGACTCTTGGCAGCACTATTTTTTTCGTAGGTATTTTTGTTTAATTTATGCCTTGGCGTACAGGGCACGGGAATGGATTTGAGGCGTGGCGCTCAAAAGGTTAAATCAGGGGTATTAAACTCAATTTTGCAGAGGGCCATATATTAAATTAAAATGTGTAGGAGAGGAGGGACAGATTCAAATTTAAAAAATGCACTGAATTATTATAACATTTTATTTATAAAAGAGGGAAATGATTTTGAGCTCGAGGATTTAAACTTTCCCACCAACACTTTTCTAACTTTTCTATCCCATGTGTGTAGAACGATATCAGTTGTAAGCAAACGCGGCACCCACTTAGAAAAAAGCTTTTTCATGGCCAAATTTTTATGTAAAATAGTGAAAACACTACCAGCTGAAATCTTCACTATCTCGGCTATCTCTCGCACTTTTACCTTCCGATCTTCCAATACGATTTTGAGGACTTGGTTAATATTTTGTTGAGTCACTGCTTCATTTGGACGACCTGAGCATTCCCCATCATTGGTGTCCATGCGACCGCGTTTGAAGTCGGCATAACACCGACAAATGGTTGCTTTAGAGGGAGCTGATCCTGCATAACATTTTATAAGCCATTGCTGTGCTTCAACGGTATTTTTTCCCATTAAAAAACAATGTTTTATCAACACGCGAAACTCGTTTTTTTCCATTGTATCGAAATTACAACCGTAGCGTCACTTAAATGTTTCAAAATCAATAATTTTATTGTTCCATTTTTAAAAATTTGACACATAGTCTTGTATTGATAGCCAGTACTTTTTAAAAATAAAAAGAGTTTTTAATATATGCGCCATTTCCAGGTTAGTCTCGGGACTTATTGAACGATCTAGTAAAAACAGATTTTTCAGTTCTTCATGATGCTTGGCGCTCTCAGACCTGGAATGAAAAAACATACTCCTTAAAAAATGAATTAAAATCAAACATTTTGACAGTGATAGTGAGGTGTATAAAAAAGATTATATATAAGTCCTCATAAATTATTTATTTATTTAATTATCAAATAAAGAAACAATATTATGTACAAATTCACAATTATAAGTAGCAAAAGAAAACCACTAAGGTTTGTACAATGCTACATCAATCAAATTAATATAAATCTAACTTTCTACATAAATACATAATATGTACTTGTTGTGAATCTCTATAACCAAGGAAGCGATATTAAGCTTTCATTGGCAGTTTTGACCACAGCCCTCTCTGTCTGACTTACAAAGAGCGCTTAACGAAGTAAACGCACTCTCATAGGAATGCAGACAGTAATAACAACGCGTTTGATACATTTATTTCAGTGGTTTTATAGTTTAAATAAACATAAGATGTATAATTAAACACATTAAGAGGAATGCGGTCACCAACCCGCCTGCCCTGTGTGGTGACTATGGACAAAACACATGAGTTCGGGCCATAATGTCTGGCGCGAATTTGGGGAGGCCTATGTCCAGCAGTGGACTGCGATAGCCTCAAGTGATCGCATTTGAATCTGAGTGCCTAGTGCGAGTTTTGTTTAATTCGTCTGACAGAAACGCCCGTGTATACGTTAAAGCAGTGCAACCTAGACGATAAATAATAGAATACGATACAATCAATACAGAGTCATCTAGCGGCAAACGCGGAGTAGGCCGGAATTTAAACAGTGCAACCCACTGTTTAAATTCCCATACAAAATAATCTTCACGTATACGCGCGTTTCTGTGATCGACGAATCAAACAAAACTCGTACTAGGCACTCTGGTTTCTTGTCGCTCGCTTGCGTCGGCGACTAGTCTTTAGGAGATTCTTAAAATAAACATGTGCGTTGTCGCGCGATTGTCTTCGTGAATCGTTTAGCACAGTAGCGAATGGGTTGATATTTTGGCGCATAATTTAACTAAGGTTCTTTTTTGTTAAGTTTTACCTAATCCTCTACAAGAAGTGTACCTTTCCTTTTATTTTTATAATAACTTATTAAATAGAATGCTTTCTGTTTTGATTAAAACAATAATACAGTACTCACATTTGCAGATGCCTCGTTTTTACTTGTTAATACTTTATTGCCTGTAAATAATAAAAACACAAATATACTTTTCTATTAAATTACTATTACAAAATATGACAAAATAAAAGTCTCAGACGCATGGTTGGTCAACATGGTTATTGGGTTCTCTCTGTTGAGGGAGACCTGATAGGTCGATCATCATGTTTACAAATTATTGATGTTTATAATTATGTATATCATAATTATTACAGAAAAAAATCCATATTAAAACAATTTGCTTACCAAATTTCAATAGCCATCTTTGCACTGCAACTGTAAACTTTCTGACTTGAGTGTGATTGTAAGCCTGAAAAGAAATTATTTTTCTCAGTTCACATGCTGATATTTAATTAATAAAAGTATAAATGATAGTGAGGTCAGACACGTAGTTGGTCAACATGGTTATTGGGTTCTCTCTGTTGAGGGAGACCTGATAGGTCGATCATCATTTTAATCCTAATAGCATAATATACGCCAGAGCTCCGTGAATTTGAGCAACAGCAAACAAACTGTAATAATGGGTTTGTATGGATCTAGCTGTAATATAATTTCGAAAATGTTTTACGAATTGCAATTTTTTTTAATAGAACCTTTCCTTTTATTAAGATTTTTTACCATTTTAAAATTTTAAATAAACATCTTTAAACTTACCCAGTGTATGCTAAAGTTGATGCTGACAGGAAACAGCACTATATGTAATTTTTCATGCTATATATCTGAACAAACACTTTATAATCTTGAAAAAACGCAGTGTCAGTGTCGCATCTGTTACAATGGAAATACGCTATAGTCAATCTGCAAATAATGAAAAATATGTTGTCATAATATGGAAGCACTAGGATAACAAGATATATACATATATAATAATAAAGTCAGACGCATGGTTGGTCAACATGGTTATTGGGTTCGCTCTGTTGAGGGAGACCTGATAGGTCGATCATCATCTAATCCTAATAGCGTAATATACACCACAGCTCCGTGAATTTGAGCAACAGCAAACAAACTGCAATCATGGGTTTGTTTGAATAGTGAAGCTGTAACATTATTTCGACAATGTTTTACGAAAAATTACAATTTTACCATCTTTAAACTTTAAACTTACCCAGTTTATGCTAATGTTGATGCTGAGAGGAAACAGCACTAGTTGATCTGCAAATAATAAAAAATATGTTGTCATATGGATGCACTAGGGCAACAAGATATATACATATATATAATAATAAAGTCAGACGCATGGTTGGTCAACATGGTTATTGGGTTCTCTCTGTTGAGGGAGACCTGATAGGTCGATCATCATGTTATTTATTTACATTATATTTAAAATGCCAATAAAATACAGTAAGATAATGTTTTAATACGATTATTATTGAAACAACTTTTTCAGATTCTCATAATGTAAACTAAGCTTCACTTAGATATTGGAAAAATCCTTACAGAAATCCTTCAGGGAGCCAAAGTAAAAGAAGAAGAAGAAGTATAATGAGTGAAATTCGCGTAAACATTAAGAAAACAATATGATCACTATGATTAATAAACCTGATAAATTAGAATGCAACTTAGCAAATTAATTTATTCTTGAAATATTTAATAATTTTTTTATCACATATTATAACAAAAGCTATGTATATTATATACCTTATTCTATTCTATGACAGCACTCTTGACCAGTTGCACCAAGTTGAAGGAACTCCTTCCTGTAAAAGTAAATTACTATAAGTTTCATGTCAAAATCTAAATGTTTCTTGTCATAAACGTATTTTCAGACAGCGGAACTCGTATAAGTTTTGTTCGTCACAACAATTCAGGTGAACTATGCAGTCATCATGATAGACACAAATTTAAAACCTTAAACCTAAGTAATTTTTTTAATGAATATTATACTGGGTGTATTTGGAACGCTTGGAAAAACGAAGAGGTATGATAGTGTTGGCATGACCTGACATGTACAAGTGAAAAAAACGCGAAAAGATTTTTTTTTCTTGCCTCTATTCATAACTTTTTTTCGTATATTTCAGTTTGGGTATATTATTAGGTTTAAATCTTTCCAAGCCTTCCAAATACACCCGTTATATGTGTCGCTAAATAACATACCTTTCGCGCATTTCTCGCTCAAGAACTTTTTCCAATCAACATTTTATTTCTGTAAAAAAATATTAAATGTTAGAATAATGATCGACAGTTTAACACAAGTTTATTTATTTTATAAATGAAAAAATCAGTGAGGATAGTTATGTTAACAGCATCATAATCAGATGTCCCTATCTAAGATCATCATTAAAATATAAAACAAAACTCAACTATTGCAAATGATCTTTAAAAACATTTGCAAGTCTAGTTTAGACGAGAACAAAAAAAAAGATTAAGAAGAAAACATACCTTTTTAGCCACTGATTTCCTTACTTCCTATTTCGGTATACCTATTCCTGTTTAAGTAACAGCACCTAAGAAAAGAGAAGTTCATTAATACACAGGTAAAAATCATTCTACAAATGCATAACTAAGTATTTTGGTCAGAAATGATAGTTGCAACAGCATTATAAACTCAGATGTCCCTATCTGATATCATCATATAAAACTTTCATAAATAAATGACCTCTGTTAATTTTTATATGTACTTACAGTTTGGTATTTTTGATGTTTTCTTTAACCTCGAGCTCTTCAAATATCTGAAACAAACAGTAGGTCCTTTACGAACAATTCTGTTTGACGATTAAATAAGAATTTAAAATTAAATATAATCAGATAGGAGCGAAAGACAAAAATGCATATACATCAAAGTACTCAGATGAACTATGAAATCATCATTTAAGATTTTGTATAAATTTGAAATGTATTAAATAACATAAATTTATTATTTTAAATAATTGATCATTTTAAAAATATGAAGTAAAAACAATCGGTCAATTTGTATATTTTTAAAAATTATATAACAAATAAAACTTACATTATTACGAAAAGTTCTCATGATAAGTTATTCTTTAAGCCAAAATAAAACCCTCTCCAAACCTGAAATAAAGACAAGTAATGAAACTCAAATATTTTCTGGCATTTTATATGAACTAAAAATTAAATGAAATAATCAGATAGGAGCGAAAGACATAAGAAATATACATCAAAGTTCTCAGATGAACTATGAAATCATCATTTAAGTAAAATGTCTACTACATTTTATGAAAAGTAACAAAAAAATATTATGGTGTTATATTTTATATAGAAAGTCACTGGTATTAACAACATAGTCTGTTTTTAATTAGTAGTTAGTAGCACTCTTTTAAGATTTTTTTTTTTACAATAAAAAATAGCCTACGTCCTTTCTCAAGAGCTACCATCTCTATACAAAATTTCATCAAAATCTATTTCCGTGTTTTATTCATGAAAGTGTAATTGACAGACAAAACTTATTACTACACACATTACATTACATTTAAACTTAAAAACATAACTTTTATTTACATTTCTAGAATAGTAAGTAATAATTATGGTAAAAACTAAACATAAGGAACAAAAAAATTGGAACTTACTTTTCATAACAGCTCTCCAAGAAATGTATACTCCAAATTCTGTAAAAGAGAGACATTATGTAGAAACACAACCATATAATATATTATACATACATTAAAAATATAACATTTCAGATTGCTTTAAAAGCATGAATTTTTCCATCAGATCTCACAATCGGCTTCCCTACTCTAAGCCTATCAATAAAAATGATGATGATGATTTTGAATGATGAAAAAAAAAATGATAATGAAATGAATACCATGAAAAATGAATTAAAACTGAGAACCCTACTCTGTCATGCCCATTGTGAGACAACAGAAGGTTTTCAGATGCACTGCGATGTCATCATTATGGTACAGTTAACTTGATGAGACCTTGAAAGCCATGTTTCTATATTAAAAAAGGGAGTGTCTTCACCCGATGAACGGGTGGCATGGATGCGGGGACGGGGTCATTTTTACCCGTTTACAGGCGATTTATTAGTTTTCTTTTTTATGAATTTTCCTCCCCTCCCCGCGTCCGTGCCACCCGTTCATAGGACAAAAGACACTGCCTTAAACAAATATTATGATCTTGGACCATTTAATTCAATTACATGAACTCTATGGGACCTAGCACAATTGTCATTTTTATCACTTTTGAAACTCCCAATAATTTCAAACAATCAGTATTCAATATTGAATAATTTGTGAACAAAGCTATCAGTTTTTACCGACTTTGAAAATGAGAAGATTCTCAATTCAACAACGTGTTACTTCATAATTTTTTAATAAAGAAACTGGACTTAAATGAATCAAGCATACCTCGTTTAAATTAACTTAAGTTACAATTACTCTTTAAATATTTCTTACCTAAATTGTCTTTGTGTTAAAACGCTTTCATTCATGAATGTCCACATCTGTAACAAATTTTAGATATTTGAAAACGTACTTCTGAGTATAACTATTTTTATTACAAATTTTACAAGTCAGATAGAGCTAATATACATGCAAATCATTGTATTTTCAAAAGTTAGCACTTGTCATCATTTAGAAGATTGAGATTATATTTAATTTGTGTATTAATTATATTGTAATGTTATTCGATTTATGTACATGTTTCCAAAGACATTTAGGTACTATTATATTCATTAGTTTTTTTTAATAATTCGTACCATTCACTACAGGCTTCTTGTATTTCCCTTGAACAAATATTCTAGGAACATCAATTCCTTCCTTAAAGTTGACCGTCCTACGTTGAACATAAGTGTTCATGATGATTTCAAAGCCAGCTTCGGAGAACAGCTTTGCTAATTCCTCCTCGGTGAAGTAGTAACTCCTATTAACAGAAAATAAAATTAGATTTTTGATAATAATAAAATAGTAGTTGTAACACACGTGGTAATATATAAAAATATGTACCGTGTGCCATCCTGTCTCATATAGAAATTGTCTGCTATTTTGTGTCCTGGCTTAAATCTCAACTGAGCCATATCGTACCGCCCGTAGTCACGAAATAGAAGTACACCGCCTGGTTTGAGAACTTTGAAAGCCAAGCTCGCTACATGTGACCACATCGAAGGATGAATAGCAGATAAGACAAATATCAAACTCGCTATATCGACACTCCTCGGTTGAATGTTCTCGAACAAATCGTCAGTTGTCAAATCCGCACAAAACGCCTTCATTCTACTCTCATCAAACAACTTGTTAGTCCTAACGAACTCGACAGCACGTGGTGAAAAATCACACGCGTAGAAGAAGAAATTCGTAAATCCTTCCTCAACAAGAGGAAATATCATATTGCCGACGCCACAACCAAGCTCTAGGAATACAATTCTCTGACCTGCATCAAAATTTACTCTCTCTAATTTAAGCTCTTGAAACTCACGTGTAGTCCAATGCCGGTCGCGAAAGAATTTGGTTTCGTTGCGCTTGTAAAAAATGTCCCAGTGCCGCTTAGCTTCTCTTTCTAATTTGGCAGCTTTCGATTCTGGGATCATTCGTGAGTTTTGTTGCGCCAGGCGTTGTTTTTCGTCTTCTGTAAGTTCTTTCAAGCGATGAACGAAAACATCGCCATTCTCCCCGATATGTTCATCAGTTTCCATCTCGATGTTTGTTGACTACTTCTTCATTAACGTAAATTAGAAAGAATATACTTATTCAGAAACTTACTTTTAGCTATCTATTTTGAATTTATCTCCGTAATATAAATCAAATGACAAATTGACCAACGAGTCCAACGAGTAACGACTCCATTACTCCAATCACAGATTAAGTATTAGTTACCTCCAATGACAAAGCACAAAACGTAGTGGTTATTAGGGCTTGTTACCGGTACCAATTACCTTTATAAAATACCGGTAAATAGCGTTAATTCTATCCGATACCTGTTTTACCGGTAAAAGTTTTAAAGGTAATTCGGTACCGGAAACGATTTTTAACGGTAATTTTTAACGGTAAATAGAATTTTAACGATACTTGGTACCGGTACCTCTGACGTCACGATTAACGATATTTTTATCGGTACCTTTACGACGTTGCCGCTGGCTCCCCTACCCCAGCCTATAAAAGTATATTTTTTGTAATAATAAAAATACTGACCGGTGTATTTTAATTAGCTCTATCCAAAAACATCGCCAGCTTAAACTGCTCCACCTTATATTTCTAATGAAAAATCAATAAAGATTTGGGAAAAAAAATTTTTATCTTAATTTTGATACAGCCATATCTTTTTAAATAAACAATATTTCAAACTGCTCCAAACTGCTCCAAACTGCTCCAAACTGCTCTACATCCATATAATACTGCTCCATAGTAATTTTTATCGGCTCCGCTATAGTTAACTGTAAAATAAGTAAAATTCATTTTGTCATAAATGAGCTGACTGAAGCGGGTAGCGCGCAGGCGCGGATCTCATTCATTGCCGTATTGCCGGGATAAAGTTTAAATTAAGGTCAAGAATTCATGAGTTCGTGTCATCATAGTTTTGTTTTAAAAACATGATGTGTGGTTTCAAAAATTTTTATTTCATTAATAATTTGAAAAATTAAATAATTGTACTCGCATTTTATTCGAATATGAACTTGACTGAACTAAGTATTTGCAATTAATATTAGAAAAAAAATTTATCAAGTTACTACTGAGATCTATTAAATAAATTTAATAATCCTTACATCGCATAAAAAATAATAAAATTGTAATTGTATACTTTTATACAAATGTGGAGCAGAAATATTTCCACCAAGATCTAAAATATAGCCGACGTGTGAGGCCTTTTTCATTATTATTAAAAAATGATACGCTATTAAAAACTGTGTTTTAGTATTAACATTAAGACTGAATTTAAGTGAAATAAGCGTTTGTGAAAAGTAGAACAGTAAAATATTGTAATATTGTTGATACCTTTATTTATATTATGTGATTAATAAACAAATAAGTATACTATAGCGGAGCCGATAAAAATTACTATGGAGCAGTATTATATGGATGTAGAGCAGTTTGGAGCAGTTTGGAGCAGTTTGAAATATTGTTTATTTAAAAAGATATGGCTGTATCAAAATTAAGATAAAAAATTTTTTTCCCAAATCTTTATTGATTTTTCATTAGAAATATAAGGTGGAGCAGTTTAAGCTGGCGATGTTTTTGGATAGAGCTAATTAAAATACATCGGTCAGTATTTTTATTATTACAAAAAATATACTTTTATAGGCTGGGGTAGGGGCGGTGTTGCCGCTCCGTGCAAAGAAAAAATGTTCAACTCGAAGCTGCGCGGGGCGGGGGCTGATAAGAGCGGCAACAGCGCGTGACATTAGATTATAACGCTGTGAGAATTGAGATCAAAAATAAAGAAAAGTAGGTACGAACATCAAATTACTTTAACCGCTTACGTACCTACCCTTTATTCGAACATTACAATGTATTCCGAAATTATAATGGCGAATTCAAAAGAGTACTGTCCGAGTGACTGGTTCAATACTCATTTTATAATTTAAATTCATTTTACTATCGTTGAAATTTATAAAATAATGTATATTATGTAAGTATACAATATACATAATTATAAGTAATACTTACAAGAAATAAAAAATATGCGCCTACATAAATAATTAAGTATATCTACTAATATTATAAAGCTGATGAGATTTTTTTTTCCTTTTTATCTATACTAATATATAAAGCTGAAGAGTTTGTTTGTTTGGTTGTTTGTTTGTTTGTTTGAACGCGGTAATCTCTGGAACTACTGGGCCGATTTGAACAATTCTTTCAGTGTTAGATAGCCCATTTATCGAGGAAGGCTATAGGCTATGTGTCATCACGCTAAGACCAATAGGAGCAGAGTTCACGCCGATAAAGTCGCGCGCAGAAACTAGTTGTTATTATTATTCCTTTTTATTGATAGTTATTTCCTCCAAATTTATTTTGACTTTTTTTATGTACTAATTTTTATCTTTTGTTCATGGTATTGTATTGTATTGCAGTGTTTCACAAATAAAGTGCTGATTATTATTAGTTCGTTTGTTTGTTTGTTTGTTTTTAACGCGCTAATCTCAGAAACTACTGGTCCAATTTGAACAATTCTTTTAGTGTTAGATAGCCCATTTATGGAGGAAGGTTCTATAACCTTCCTCCATAAATGGGCTATCTAACACAGGCTCAGTGGCGGACTAAGCCCATCAGAGGCCCGGGGCGGCAAAGCTGAATGAGGCCCCCCCAGGTTTAAAAAAAAATTGCGTGCGTATAAAGTACGCATGTCTGAAGTGAAACTTCTTTGGCAAACTAATTAAAGAAAATAATTTTTAAAAAAAGGTAATAAAAAAAAGCATTTAAAATACGAAAAAAAAACTAATTGAAAAAAAAATTAAAAGCCAACGTCACGCACTCGCGCGTCAGGCGGTCACGCATCCAAGGCCTGATCGTCATGACGTTGCCGCGTTACCGGTCACTTAATTTTACCCCTCATACGCCTAAAGAAGTTTCACTTCAAAAAAAAAACTAATAAAAAAACGAATTTAAAATACAAAAAAAAACTAATAAAAAAACGAATTTAAAATACAAAAAAAAACTAGTTGAAAAAAAAAACAAAAGCCAACGTTGCGGTGTTCCCAGGCGGTCACCCATCCAAGTGCTGACCGTCATGAAGTTGCCGCGTTACCGGTTGCTCAAATTTTACCCCTCATGCGCCTAAAGACTCGCAGCGGTCACAGCACTGGATTGCGATTGACTGTTGCGCCAGGCGGTTGCGGATTCGATCCCCGCACACGACAATATTTGTATTGGCCATATAGATGTTTGCCGTGGTCTGGCTGTTTGTGCATCCTTGTGCCTGTGGGTCTCCCCACCGTGCCTCGGAGAGCATGTTAAACAGTCGGTCCCGGTTGTTATCATGTACACCTGATAGCGATCGTTACTCTTTGTAGGGAATATATCCACCAACCCGCATTGGAGTAGCGTTGTGGATTAAGCTCCGATCCTTCTCCTACATGTGGAAGAGGCCTATGCCCAACAGTAGGATATTACAGGCTGAATCGTGCGCCTAAAGAAGTTTCACTTCAAAAATGTAGTTGTTTATATTTAAATTGCAAGTTAAATTTTAAATCGAATTAAATTATTTAGGCTAACGAGACACCGCGTTGGCGCAGCGGTCACAGCACTGGGTTGCGATTGGCTGTTGCGCGGGCGGTTGCGGGTTCGATCCCCGCACACGACAACATTTGTATTGACCATAGCCTCTTCTTGTTTGCAATGCTCTTTCAACACCGGATAATAAAGGTGGAGTTTGACTTGTACCGTTTGTTTGTAATGTACTCGTATCATTCGAGGCGATCTTGTTACAATACGGCGACACAGACTGACTTGTAACGTGTGTTTGTAATGTATCATTCGAACTCTTGGCTCAAATTCAAATTCAAATCATTTATTTCGTCATAAGGTATATGTAATACACTTAACGAAAGTCAAAACAAAAATGATTTACAAAAAAAAAAACTAAACAATAATAACAGAAAGTTAAGGCAGCAAAAAAAAAAACAAATGTGTTCCATCCATTTTGTTTCATAATGTTAGACGTAGAGGTGGTGTACGCTTTATTAATTTAACTAAGTTTTTGTTATTTGAAAAAGAAGAAAAGAACCAAACGATATTGGACATCCAATTTGTACCAAACCAGAAACCAAAATGGTGGTACGAATTTAATTAATATTCTTGAACCAAGAGTTTACTGGTCAATACAGAAATTTTGTAGAATGTCGTCGACAGATTTTGGCCGACTCATTAATTTAATTGGACTATTAGTGGGAAAGCAAGATACTCATTTAAGAAAAACTATATTAGTAACTCAAAGGGATTCGCGAAAAAACCGACAGTCGAGTGGAGCACGCGGCGCGCGCCGCGAATGATACATTACAAACTAACGTTACAAGTCAGTCTTTGGTTTCTGTTAAACGAACGCGATATATTACACCAAAATGTTACAAGTCAATCTCCATCTTAATATTTCGCTAACAGTTGTACTAATTATAGAAAATTTCTCCTGTTTTCCGAAGAAATATCTTCACGGTGGCCTCGGAAGGTCAGATTTTCTTGGGCTAAGAATAGCGTTACATTTTAAAGGCTTCTGAAGGCATCTAAAAGTTAAAAGAATATTAGTACCGTGTAAAAAGTCTAGATTTCTGTAGTGTTTTGATCATGATGAAATTATATAGTAGGTACTAAGCGTATTTTTAAAGTCTTGTTTACGATTTAATCAGGGGAACGCTGAGGCATTTGGGGCCCCCTAAGACTGGAGGCCCGGGGCGGGCCGCCCCTTCCGCCCCCCGGTTAGTCCGCCACTGTATAGGCTATACATATATCATCATGCTAAGACCAAAAGGAGCGGAGCACCAGCGAAAAAGGAAAAAAGAGCCCCCGATTTTAAAACATTCTTAATTGGTACTTCGCTCCTATTGGTCTTAGCGTGATGATATATAGCCTGTAGCTTTCCTCGATAAATGGACTATCTAACACTGAAAGAATTTTTCAAATCGGTCCAGTAGTTTCTGAGATTAACATAAACAAACAAACAAACTATTCAGCTTTAATATATTATACAAACATTTAAAATAAGAGATAAAAACATTAAAAATAAGATAATATTTATTGACAAATAACAATAAATTTAAGTTTTGTCAAAAACTTTTCATTGAGTTAGTATTACTAGCGTGAAATGCGTCCGCGCAATTTTCGTAAAAAGGGGTCATTGAACTATAATTACTAGATAGTAATCTATACATATAATAAAATGGTAGAAAAGTCAAAACTGTACATTGAATATTTTTTTAAAAGAATACTTGGGGTGTGATCTACAATCGATACCGAAGCCAAAAATATAGTTTTTAGAATTTTTGTCTGTTTGTCTGTTTGTCTGTTTGTCTGTATGTATGTCCGGGATAAACTCAAAAAGTACTGCATGGATTTACTTCAAATTTGGCACGAATATTGTTAAGAAGTCGGGTCAGAACATAGGCTATATATTATCACGCTATCACCTACGGGGAAAGAGCAGTGAACCTTTATTTCTTCAAATGTATGTCCGGGATAAACTCAAAAAGTACTGCATGGATTTACTTCAAATTTGGCACGAATATTATTAAGAAGTCGGGTCAGAACATAGGCTACATATTATCACGATTCACGCTATCACCTACGGGGAACGAGCAGTGAACGCACGCAGACGACGTCGCGGGCAGCAGCTAGTAGTAATAGTAAATCAATGCGCGGACGGAGGAGTTTGAAATTTCACACACTTTTATAATATTTCTTATAGTTTGTATTAGAGAAGGAGCGCAGAACGCTAATTTTTTTTAATTATGCATAAAAAAATACATTAAAAAATAATAATTGTGTTTGCTCGCAAACGAAAAAAAACCGACTTCAATTACATCGACAAGTATGAACACAACGTAGGTAGACGATAAAATAGTCAAGTAAATACGCGTTCTCAAGGTTTACTCAAAAAGAGGTGGTCCGATCTCGCTCAAATTTAAATGATACCTCAAGGCAAGCATCAGCTTTCGATTAAAGTAAGAATCATCAATATCGGTACACCCAGTGAAAAGTTATGTATAATACATTATACAACATAAGTCGACGAAAAATTGTCAAGTAAATACACGTTATTGAATATAACTCGAAAAGTACTTGTTAGATCGCAATGAAAAAAAAATATAGTCGAATTGAGAACCTCCTCCTTTTTTGGAAGTCAGTTAAAAAATAAAAATAAAAATTACACACTATCATGTACATAATACTTATACTCTATTGTCTATCTATATTATAGAGGTAAGTTTCTAACTTTGTTGTATGGGGTAATTCTGTGGGGGTAATCTTCGGAAATAATGATCCGATCTTAGAATCCGATCATGAAAAATCTTTCACTAACAGAAAGCTACCTACACTATTCAGAAGTACCACAGGCTATATTTTATTGTAATTGAACAAAAAAAAAACAGTCAAAAGTAATAGTACGTACATGTAAATTGTCAGAGAAATGCGAGCGAGATGAAATCTTTAATGAATTTTCGCATCACAAAAATATTAACTATAAATTAGGTAACGCCCAACGAAGTGGGCACGGGTCGGCTAGTTAATTATAAACAAAAGAATAATTAATTATTATTATAGAATTATAGTCATTGAAAAAAGAACCGTATTAAAGTTCAAACTAATAATTTAAGTTAGTTAAGGTCGAATTTCTACCACTGGGCGACCACTATTAATAGTTCTAAAAAACTTTCAAATCATAGAAAAACTGTCCGACCGTAGCCGAACGTAAAACGTAGGTAGGTATTACTAGGTACGTTAGTAACCGACACGGATTCAGCGCTTGGTGACATTCGCTTCAGCCTGTAATATCCCACTCCCCCATAGGCATCTTTCCCCATATAGGAAAGGATCAGAGCTTAATCCACCACGCTGCTCCAATGCGGGTTGGCGGATATATTCCTTACTATGAGTAACGATCGCTATCAGGTGTACATGATAACAACCGGGACCGACGGCTTAACGAGGCACGGTGGGGAGACCCACAAGGACTACATCACTACACAAACAACCAGACCACGGCAAACATCTGTATGGCCAATACAAATGTTTGTCATGAGCGGGGTTTGAACCAGCAACCGCCAGCGCAACAGCCAAAAACCAGCAGTGCTGTGTTAGTGACATTGGTAATGACGAATACCTACCTAAAATTCACACCTGTTTTTTTATTTACAAAACTTTCTTCGATTTTGTATTTGAGATTTTATTATTTATTTTAATTTAAAAATAATACTAATATTATAAATTTATATGTGAATATAATATTATGTGAATGTAAGTCTGTTTGTTACCCGACTGCAAAGGAAGGGTTATGTTTTTCACGGGTATCTCGTATGTATGTATCTACGTATGTGTATGTATGCATGTATGTATGTATGCATGTATGTATGTATGTATGTATGTATGTATGTATGTATGTATGTATGTGTGTGTATGTATGTATGTATGTATGTAATATTCTTTATTAGCTGATATCTCCAGAACCGCTGATTTGATTTACATAATTGAGGTATCGTTAGAGTCGTCTTAGCAGCCCAAGTGTTCTTATGGTGCGTTTAGACTACGACACTATACACGGTACACTCAGTGTATATATAGGTACATCGAGTGTCTTATGAACACGAGTGTCTCGAATTCAAAATTTAATTGTGACACGAGCAGCAGGACCGTCTTAAACTAGGTTGGGGCCCTTGGGCACACAAGAATTTGGGGCCCTTTTGGAAAGTAAAAAAAAGCGAATTATAATAACATTTATTTACTAAGTAAGACCATTTATTATAGTTAATCAAATACAGTATGATATAATATGTCATTAATGATATTAGAATGCTGCTGGTTTTTAGTTACGATTAAGATAACGGTTTCTTTCGGAACTTCTGTTGAGCGAAATCCTCTATTATATCCTTAGTCCATTTTTTGAAGGATATCACTTTCTATGCACCTAATTGACAAATTACTCAGTCGTTCTTGTAACATTGTTGTTCGCAATTCATTTTTAGGGTTCTGTACCCAAAGGGTAAAAACGGGATACTATTACTAAGACTTCGCTGTCCATCCGTCTGTCCGTCCGTCCGTCCGTCTGTCACCAGGCTGTACCTCAAGAACGGCGATAGCTAGACCGTTGAAATTTTAAGGGGACTCCCATACAACAACAAACGCAATTTTCTTGCCCTTTTTTGCTGGATATCAATAATGGCAACAGGTAGGCACTTGAAATATTAACAAAATATTCAGCTGTATTTTTAATTTAATAATCTATACTAATATAATAAAGCTGAAGAGTTTGTTTGTTTGATTGTTTGTTTGTTTGTTTGAACGCGCTAATCTCAGGATCTACTGGTCCGATTTGAAAAGTTCTTTCAGTGTTAGATAGCCCATTTGTCGAGGAAGGCTATAGGCTATATATCATCACGCCAAGACCAATAGGAGCGTAGCAACAATGAAGAATGTTTCAAAATTGGGGTATTTTCCTTTTGAAAGCTTCCGGCGTAAACGGTTAAAGTTTCGCTCCAATCATGTATGACAGAATTGGTCCTATTCCACGGGGACGAAGTCGCGCGCAGAAGCTAGTAAATAATAAAATTAAAATAAAAAAAATTATTAGGGTGGGCTCTTATACAACAAAAGTGACTTTTTGCCGCTTTTTGCCCGATATTAAAATCATTGTACCTACTGTTATTTACCTGTTATTTACTCAGTGGTACGGAACCCTTCGTGCACCAGTCCGACTCGCACTTGGCCGATTTTTTATTCTCTTAAGCTGCGAAAATGACCGCTCTCCACTACAATATTGGTAACCTAGGCAAAGGAATATTCTTGTAGCAATTTCTACGTTTGGAAAAGTTTCCTTCAATTCATCTCATTTTGACAAAAATGTTTTGAGAATAAATGTGTGGAAGAAATTTTCGGTACTTCGGGGCCCCCTGAGAATTGGGGCCCTGGGCACGGGCCCGGTGTGCCCTTGAGGTGAAGACGGTATTGGACACGAGACACTACTCAGACACCAAATTTCGTACAAGTGTACACAATACAGACATTACTGTCTGACATTTATGTCGCAATTTCTGTCGTAGTCTAAACCAGCCTTTAGATAGGTGACGTAAGGGTGACGTAAAAAAAAAATTAACGCTCTGCGAGGCGTTGTATTGGAAAAAAAATATTTTTCTTCGAATACTAAAATATGGGTATTGTTAATATAATTGTTGTTATAAATTGAAGGGCACGATACAAGGATTTCAAAAAGATATGATTATTTTTACCGTAATACTCGTACTAATAAACAAAATACAATAAGAAAGTTGAAAAAATGGTGACTGCTTTTTCTCATGTCTATGCCAAGCAAGCTGCTATTTAATCAACCACATAATGTAAACTCTTTTAAAGGATTGAACCGATTACGTAATTTGTCTAACTAAAAATACATAAGTAAAATAATAATTAAAAAATAACAAAAAACCCGCCTGCGTGAAGAACAACTAAGTAATAGAAAATTAACTGAAAATGCTGGAACAAGATAAAAATTCAATAATTACACAAAGCGAGCGAAATAAATCGAAACGATAATATCAAATATTGTGTAGGTACTGTACCTACATTTAAATATGTTAATTTTTAATCATTATTTTATTAAACTTTCATGCGAGAACTACTTAACCAATCATCATGAAACTTCTTGGAGATATTAGAAGTAACATAGGATACTTTTTATTAAAAAAATCAATGCAAGCGAAGCTGCGGGTAAAAGCTAGTAAAAGAATAGGTATATGATATTTAAATTAAAATAAAATATATCTACTTAATTAAATTGAGAACGGCTGCTGTGTGGTACCTAACGGTAGTGAAGAATATAGCCATCCCCTCTCTTCCCCTGGTGTCGTAAGAGGCGACTAAGGGATAACACAGTTCCACTACCACCTATTGGAACTGTTAAAGCCGACCGATGGTGGGATAACCATCCAACGGCTGGCTTTTTAAATACACAGACCGAAGATGGGCAGCAGCATCTTTGGTGCGATAAAGCCAGCCTGCGGTCACCAACCCGCCTGCCCAGCGTGGTGACTATGGGCAAATTCCCCCATGAGTTCGCACCTTGGGAACTTGGGGAGGCCTATGTCCAGCAGTAGACTGCGATAGGCTGAAGTGAGTGAGTGAGTGAAATTAGAGAAAATAATTTTGCTTAAGGTTAATCGATCTGGTAGCACGATAACCAATAATTGATACTGGTGTAGTGGGCGTGTAGATAGATACTTAAGCATCGGTGGTCACGTGTTCCCTCCCCGTTCGGGATTGATATTTGTATTTGCACTAATTAATTTGTTTCCGGTCATGGGTATCTGTCCGTGTTTTGTTCACCGTGCTTCGGAGAGCCCTTAAGTTGTCGGTCAAAATAAAAAATACCTTTCTTCGAATAGGCTTCAAAAGCACCTTTAAATCGTCTCTTTACAAAGAAAAATTCTAATTAATGTTAAAAGTGAAGCTACAAAAAAAAACCGTCAGCGTCGGACCACGTCCTAGCTTGATTAGGCAGTCATAGGGCTGTCGATTTGTACTTTTGTAGTATTAATTATAAAATGTTTTTAAAAAAGGGCATGGGTATTTAGAGCCCGTGGATGTAAACTTACAAATAAAAAATAAAAAAGTGAAGCTACGACCAATAATTCGGAATGTAGATTCTGCGTATAAGAATCGGAAAGAAACTCCGCAATTACTCTTTGAAAAAGGCCTTTTTAATTTAAAATTTGTAATACAGTATCTTGCATTAAATACAGCGAAATCTAATATTGAATATCCATTATTTAATAAATTGTCAAAAGTGATACTATCGTCGCTGAAGCATGTAAACGTAACAGACATACAGAGTTAGGTACTTTCGTATTTGTATTAGCATTTTGCACGTAGGACCGTAGGTACGTCAGCTTAATGTGCGTAAGCATCTTATATTTTGTTTTTTTATTCCTGTGAGGAAACTGTAATGCTAAGTATGAGTAATGTTTTAAAAAATATATATTATTATCATTCCAATGTACTATCATTCACGTGCACGGTAAACTAAAACTAAGCTATATAATATAATACCAAATCTTATAAAAGACGTCTCTTCCTCTAGCTTTATGGGAATCTTTAATAATAATAAAAAAAACTTTAAAAGATACCTAAAAAAATATTTTATTACTAATATACACTAACACCAAATATTTAGTTTAAATTAAATAATTGTTTGCTCGCAAACGAAAAAAACTGATTTCAATTACATAGACAAGTTAATACAACGTAAGTAAAAGAATAAAATTCCACGAAACCTATACGATTTTCGAAGTTTCCCTCGATTTCTCCGGGAAGCCATCATCAGATCCTAGTTTCCTTATCATGGTACAATCATCGGGATATGCCCTTTCCAACAAAAAAAAGAATCATCAAAATCAGTTCATAAACGACGAAGTTATCCACACACTTAACACACGTATTAAATTATTGGAACTTGAACAATACTACAAACTTCATTACGGATGCAGCTTTAATCAAAATCACTTGCCCACTTTTTAAATGCAAAAAAAAACTGTAAAATGGTCGGTACATATACTTACCAGAATAACATTTTTTTACAATTTTTGTCTGTCTGTCTGTTTGTTCCAGCCAATCTCTGAAACGGCTGGAGCTGGTCCAATTTTTACGGGGCTTTCACTGGCAGATGGCTGATGTCATAAGGAGTAACTTAGGCTACTTTTTAGAAATATATTTATTTTACAACTACGAACTCAACACTTTTTTTGTTAAATTCCACGCGAACGAAGTCGCGGGCACAGCTAGTAATTATATGTATAAAATTCTTGTGTCACGGTGTTTGTTGCCAAACTCTTCCAAAACGGCTGGACCGATTTTTATGAAATTTTGTGTGCATGTCGGGTACGTGGCGTATGTCTGAGAATCAGCCAAAATATATTTTTTAAAATTTTATATTATTGTGATTTAACATTGATATATTATACATACAAACTCAAATTTTCACCCTTCTACCACCAACCCCTATTTTTAATAGCATTTAACGGCAAAACAACGTTTGCCGGGTCAGCTATAGTCATCATCACTACATACTTACGATTAGTACCTAGTTACCTACCTATATGTATAAAAACAAAGTCGCTTCCCGCTGTCTGTATGCTTAGATCTTTAAAACTACGCAACTGATATAGATGCGATTTTTTAAAATAGATAGGTAGTGTAATTTCAAGAGGAAGATTTATATGTATAATTCATGCATAATATAGTAGAGAAACACTGATAATTTTAGACTTTAAAGGTTTCGAACGTATCTTTTGTTGTTGATAGTAGGTATTAACTATTAAGTATCAGCATTGCACCCATGCGAAGCCGGAGTGGATAATATATATATTTTTTTTTATTTTGAAGTGCCAAAAAGTAACATACTAAGAACAAAATAATATCAAGATTAATGTGTAGAAATTTAATTAAAAAGCTACATATAGTACCAAATTAAATCCGTAAAATTTACTACAACATTAGTCAATGGAACTAAATTCATAAAATGAACTCAAATTAAACTAAACTAAGCCCAGATAAGATACATCAATTTGAATTAATTAGTAAAACCAAATAATATTAAACTTACTTAAGTCAAATCAAATTAAATTAATAAACATAAGACCAAATCAAGTTGTCATGAATCAAAAAAAAAAAAAAAAAATAGTAAATGACATCTTTAAATTTACATTGAATTATGAATTCCATCAAGACAAGTTAAAAGTGATCGAGTCTACGACAAAAATAAAAGAGCATTTGTATAATAAAATTGTATTATATGTCGTATAAAATCCAGTCAAGTCAAATTAATTTAATCAAAATTCAGTCAGTAGACACATAAAATTAAATTTTAATAAATTGAAACACAACATATTATTATCAAACAAAATGATGACAATTAAAACACATAATTGTGTTTGCTCGCAAACGAAAAAAAACCGACTTCAATTAGATCGACAAGTAACACAACGCATAGGTAGACGAAGAAATAGTCAAGTAAATACGCGTTATCAAGGTTTACTCAAAAAGCAGTTATCAGATCTCGATGAAATTCAAATGACTCTTCAAGACAAGCATCAGCTTTTGATTAAAGCGAGAGTCATCAAAATCGGTACACCCAGTGAAAAGTTATACGGTATAATACAACTTAAGTCGACGAAAAAATTGTCAAGTAAATACGCGTTATTGAATATAACTCAAAAAGTACTTGTTAGATCGCAAAAAAATTAAAATGGGACCAATTGGCACATATTACCTTTCGATTAAAACAAAAATCACCGAAAACGGTCCACCCAGTCAAAAGTTCTAAGGTAACATACATTTAAAAAAAATTCGTTCCGAATTGAGAATCTCCTCCTTTTTTGGAAGTCGGTTGAATAGATTAAACATAGATTAACCCTTAATTAGGCGCATTAAGAAAATCACGCAATTAGTCGCATGGGGTCTCGAGTGACCCCAAACAAAAATTGTGAAGGGAGTGTGAGAAATAAATAAAACAAAGTTTGGATGATAAAAAATATTAAAGTTCTTTATTATCCTTAACTTTCATAGACACAAATATAGCTCTGACTTAAAATTTAAACAAAAAATAACGAATTTCTAACTTCTCTTAAAACTACAGAGTTTTTGGCTTATCAGTTTAGCTTATTTAAAAAAAAATTAATGAGACTCATTAGCAGATTCTTTTTATCTGCATCTGTCGCAGTATACTCTAAAGTGTTGTTGACAAATAAATTTACAACACTTATAACATTTGATTGGCACTATTTTGTCGTTCTTCCTAGGACATGGTGAACAACGCCCGCGCTTAGCTGTTGACTGATGCACCACCACTTTCACATCATGTGCTTTACGAAGCTTTTTTTGTTTGTTGACGAATTAAGAGAACGATGCTATAAGATGCTTTTAGTGACTTTCGACAAGTTCTGCTACTAATAAAAAAAATCCGTCTTGAATGTGTAATATTTTTATTAGCATTCGATCTGTGTATGAAAAATGCATTGATGCCACATAACTTTAGAAGGTGACAAAGTATAGCTGGATTTTCGTTCTTCTTCCAACATAATAACTAGCGCAAAGTTGGTCATTGGAATCGACACCACTTTTAGCCACCGATGATTCAGGTATAACTTGACTATTTTCGAACTCTTCAATTTTACAATCAGAATCATGTTAACTATTAGTGTCGTTTACAAATTTGTCTTCCGAAGCAGAACTAGCAAGATCCTGCTCATCTTCGGACACCTCCAGCCATTCCAATAACTGCCTATCATTAGCCACTTTAAAAATCAATAAACTGAAAATAAAAGGAAAAGTCTATGTAAATAAACATAAAAATTGATAAATTAAATAACTGGTATAAAAATACACATATAATAATAAAAATAATTACCAATATACCGCTATAAACGAAGTAAAAACATAAAAATAAAAACTTACCTCTGCCAAAAAAAATCACGTAAGTGGTCGCATGGGGTCAGCGCTCTAGAATACAGCGGCAAGTGCATATGCGTAGATGTTCTGGAAGCGACTGATTTGCCTACCCTGAAGGAAGTTAGGAAGCTACAGAGAGCGCGGGCTCGCTCAAATGTCTCAAAGTTACATATTTTTCAATTTGAAATGGCCGTGACCCCATGCGCCTAATTAAGGGTTAAACAACATAAAATTAAAATCAGAATAAAAATCATAACCAATAAAAACAAAAATAAAAATTAAGTCAAATAAGTAAAATCAGATCGAATTAAATCAATTCGCTATCAAAACAAAGCAAACTATATAAGGAAAACAAAATATTTTACAACAACTGTATATATTTTACATACAGGTATAATTATAAGTTAATTAATTACTTAATAAACTAAAAGACTTTAGTAATTTAAGCATTTCATGTACAATTTGATGGTCTTTTACACCATGTCGTTCGAATGAATAACTAGAGTTATCGCTCAATAAATGTCAATTTTAAAATGCACGCGAAAATATTATTCAACGACGACGGATCAAATTCATCAAATAGGTAGCGACGACGACGCACTGTGGGCTGAAATTCGCGTTTCATAGACATTCAAATTTATTTTTTCAAGTGACGCTTTTTTTGCTTGAATGCGATTGAGAATAACTGCTATATGCCTTATATAATGATCTTTCAGGTTTATAATCGTAAACAGCGCACTTAGAATTTTTTTTAAAAAAATTTGTATGGAGTCGACATCATAAATGATGATATCTCCATAATCGCACAATTGCGCCTAATATCCTCTTAGGTTATTAAAATACAAATTATTTTAGATTTTTTGACATACTTCATGTTAAGGTCAAACGTGAGTTTTTTTTTTTTAAATCTTTTAAATTTAATCTTTTAATTCTGGCTAAACTACAAGTCCTATGAAAAAAAGTTCAAGGGCAAAGCTGTAGGTAATATAAAGATCTACAACTTTAGTATTTACACTTTTTTCACATAACCTCAAAATTTATGTGAAAAATTCAAAAAACTAAGGTTTTTTTTTTTTATTTTATTTTTTACAACTGTTTGAGTGTGTTTGGGACATAAAAAGGTAAGTTTTCACCAAATTTTGTAAAAAAACAAAAAAAAAATTTGGTTTTTTGAAATTTTCACATAAATTTTGAGGTTATGTGAAAAAAGTGTTAATACTAAAGTTGTAGATCTTTATAATACCTACAGCTTTGCCATTGAACTTTTTTTCATAGGACTTGTAGTTTAGCCAGAATTAAAAGATTAAATTTAAAAGATTTTTTTTAAAAAAAACGCACGTTTGACCTTAGCATGAAGTATGTCAAAAAATCAAAAATAATTTGTATTTTAATAACCTAAGAGGATATTAGGCGCAATTGTGCGATTATGGAGATATCATCATTTATGATGTCGACTCCATACAAATTTTTTAAAAAAAAATCCTTAGTGCGTTGTTTACGATTATAAACCTGAAAGATCATTATATAAGGCATATAGCAGTTATTCTCAATCGCATTCAAGCAAAAAAAGCGTCATTTGAAAAAATAAATTTGAATGTCTATGAAACGCGAATTTCAGCCCACAGTGCGACGGCCGGCACCTGCTCGATGCGACCTACGCTCTGCGCACCCCGCTGTTGCTGAAATAATAATTATTATTAAACTAGGTAAGTAGGTACCCGTGCAAAGCCGGCACGGGACGCTAGTATAATATAAAATTTATATTATACATTTCAACAAAATCGGTGAAAACAAGTAGGCGGTATCGGTATCGTCTTATTAGTTTTACAAAATATTAAGATGCCATAATAATTATGTTAATACTTATTAATTTAATTAGGTATATCAATTTTATCATAAAATATATCACGCAAATTTTTATCATTTGGTCCATCGTCCCTCCCCATTTATTACGCTAAGTCAAACTTAAAACGATCCCCTAACCCACTAAATATTTCCTGTCTTCTTCACAATAACCACAGCCCATCTATCTCCTAGATTCTAGAATACTATTTCGAAAGAATAGGTACCTATTATGAAGCTATTAGGTACCTAATATGAATGCGCTATTCTACTTCTACGCCAGCGATCGCCGAATTAGGTCCCATCACATCACAACAGCAAGGAGAAAGACCTCCCTCCCCTTTTATTTGCAATCGTTTTTGCCAGAATAAGTTTTCTTTTTATTGCCAACTGAATTTAAGTACTAGGTATAAACCTGGTTAATAATAGATTATTAATTATTTGATTCAAAAATAGATTATTATTAGGTATAGTACTTAAATTCAGTTGGTAATAAAAAGAAAACTTATTCATAGATATTACAATAAAATAAATAATTTTTATACAGAATTATTGTGTTTACTCGCATACGAAAAAAAAAAACAACTTCAATAACATCGACAAGACTAAAACACCGTAGGTATAGAGACAAAAAAATAATCAAGTAAGTATACGCATTATTAGATATAGCTCGAAAAGTACTCAGATCTCAATAAATTTAAAAGGGGGACCATAATATGACAAGCACCACCTTTCGATTAAAAAAAGAATTACCGAAATTATTGGTCTACCCAATAAAAAGACATGAGGTAACAGACATTAAAAAATACAATAGAATTGAGATCCTCCTCTTTTTTAAATCGGCTAAAAATAATAATAAACAATGAACATCTTATTTCGTACTCCATCATTCTTTTTCAAAATAGAACACAAAAATTTGCACACTAACGAAGCAAGGCGTATTCTGTATTAATTCAAAAATATACAAAGTACTTTGTGTTCAAAAACGAATGAAGACGGTCTTAAATTACAAATCTAGTCTGTCTCTTTCATACATTCTATTTGCGTAATAATTTCGGTACCTATAAAGGTAACAGTCGCAATTAACGGTACCGGTATGGATATGTACCGGTAAAAATAACGTTAAACGAGTTTTTACCGGTAAAAAATTTAACGGTAAAATGGCTCCAAAGTACCGGTATTTAAAGTACCGGTACTTCATAAAATAACGATACGTCTGCCGAGACAAAGTACCGGTACCGAATTTTTACCGGTATTCCAAGCCCTAACGCCAACACTAATGTGTAAATTTTGTCGGAAATCGCAGCCTATAATCAGAGAACAAAATTTATATATCAAATTTCGTGTACCGTTAATAGAAAACAAAGCTTTCTTTTTTTGATATTCTAATTAATTGCTGTACGTACGTATGTATATCACGTACCATGTACCATGACTAATCGTCCTGACTCTAAATACGTGACTCTAAATATGTAATGCTAAATAATGGTACGTGTACCATTATAATGGTACGTCTGACATCCCTGAGGAGCAAGAACCACAGGCAAGAACCTAGGGCAAGAACACACACAGCCATTGCACGTTGAGCGACTTTGAACTTGTGGACCAGTCCCTTCGTCAGTGTCCACGCCTCGGTGCCATATGTTAACACAGGCAGGACGCATTGCTCGAAGACTTTTGTCTTTAAGCATTGCGGAATCTTCGAAGTAAAGACTCGGCGAAGCCCGCCAAATGCCGCCCAGCCCAACCGGATGCTCCTATTGGCCTCCTTCTCGAAGTTGTTGCGGCCTAGTTGGATTGTATGGCCTAGGTAAACATAATCCTGGACAACTTCGAGAAGGGTACCATCGTTCGA
Organism: Melitaea athalia; assembly: GCA_905220545.2. NCBI lineage: Eukaryota > Metazoa > Arthropoda > Insecta > Lepidoptera > Nymphalidae > Melitaea > Melitaea athalia. The sequence goes on from HG992177.1 coordinate 2,126,589, forward strand.
TACCGGTCTCGGTATGACTTTGTTGATAAACATAACTTTCGTTTTGTCCAAGTTCATACCGAGACCGACTCGTCGAAAGAACTCGTTTAAGCCGGACAGCATCTGGCCTAGCTCATCTAACGTCTCCGCAAAGATGACGATATCCTCGGCGAAACGAAGGTGAGGGATGTATTCGCCGTTGACGTTGATGCCTCGTTCCCCCCATTCCAAGATCTTAAAGACATTGGGTATTATATAATTATTTATTGCAGCATTTCCTTTCGCGTGCTAAGCCTGCATGAACTGTGAGAATGAGGATCAGTAAAGTTCTAGCAAATTCAATAGAACTAGTATCCACGTTATTCTCTATGATATAAGAAAGACATTTCTTTTTGAATTATCCAAATCGGACCATTACTTACGAAGATATTAAGTTATAAACATTATGCCGTTCCTGCCGCTACGTCAGTGTAGGCGGGATGCGTGTGACGTCACTCGGACGTTCCATGCCAGTTAGCCCATAGTAGCGACAAGCTGCGATGGTGTTTTTATTTAAACTATCTGTCCTACAAAAAATTTGTAAGAACATAATTTGTAGCAAATTGCTTTGCCTACAAATATATTCATATAACTTTTTGCCGAAATTTAAAAATTAAAGAATTTATAAGCAAAAAAGTGAGAAAATTTCTATAAAGATTTTCTTTTTTGCTCTATAACTTTTTTTTATACATATCACAAAAAAATACATCTGACCAGTCTTGTAGATGGTTTTTTGAGGAAAATTTTTCTCTACAATTTTTTGAATTTCATTCATTTAAAACGCTGTTACAGCGCTCCAAAGTTGACCGGGTTCATCAATGCTCATGAGAATCCGGTCAAAACGAAATGCTTCATGTCAGCAGCATTAGAGAGGGATTTCGGTGTGAATTAATTTAACCGTAGTGGTTAGGTCAGGGATGTCAGACGTACCATTATAATGGTACACGTACCATTATTTAGTGTCACGTACCATGTACCATGACGATTAGTCATGGTACATGGTACGTGATAATACATACGTGCGTACAGCAATTAATTAGAATATCAAAAAAGAAAGGTTTGTTTTCTATTAACGATACACGAAATTGATATATAAATTTTTGTCACTAATTATAGGCTGCGATTTCCGACAAAATAGGGTATTCCACTATGTTTGAAAAAGTACTTCAAAATGTTGATTTTCTAATAAAAAGCCACAAAAAAAATACATTTCGGCAAAATAAACACGCTTTCATGTCATAAAATTGATTTAAATTTTAAACCTTTTTTATTACCGCGAAAACGCTACAGCCATTTTGGTGACGTAATATGTGCAATAACAAAACTGTATGACGTATGTAAGAGAGTAACATATCCTACCAGCCATCAACAAATTAGTAATGAATGCATATTATTTCAGTTGGAACAAGATATGAAGAGTTATTATACGAAAGAACACAACTATTACTCCTTGAAGTTGAAATTGATACATATTACAGATATTAGATATGTACCCTAGCTGTTGACAGCACTGACAGAACTTTGTTATTGCCCATATGACGTCACACCGTGGCGGCTCGTGTTTTAGGTCACGTGATATACAGATTAAAATATACGACTTTTAATTTCAATATAATAAATAAATAATGTGCTTTTAGGGCCTATGCAAACCGCGTTTTTTAAACGCGATACAGACGCGATGCAAACGCGCGTGTAACGCGATACAAACGCGATGCAAACGCGCGTATGACGCGATACAAACGCGCCGTCGACGCGCGTTTGAATCGATACAAATGGTAACAAACTGCTCTGTAGGATAAAAACGCGCCGTCGACGCGCGTGTCACGCGATACAGACGCGATGCAAACGCGCGTATGTCGCGATACAAACGCGCTGTCGACGCGCGTTTTAGAAACGCGCGTCGACGGCGCGTTTAAAAAACGTGGTTTGCATAGGCCCTTATGATTCCAAATCGGAATATTTAGGTGCATTTCTCTATACATTTTAGTTTTTATCAAATTTTATAATTTATTTTTCACTACGGAAAGTACCCTATTTACACATTAGTATTGGCGTACCATGTTTTTGTTGCTAGTACCATTTTTTTAGCTAGTTCGGTACAATGATTTCTAAGAGACCGTCTAACATCCCTGGGTTAGGTATATACTCTTTGAATTTAACATTTTACATTAACAACACGCCAGCATAAAGCATTTAGGGTATATTTGTTCTGTGATTATAATAGGGTATTCCACTGTGTTTGAAAAAGTACTTCAAAATGTTGATTTTCTAATAAAAAGCCACAAAAAATATATATTTCGCCAAAATAAACACGCTTTCATGCCTTAAAATTAAATTAAATTTTAAAACTTTTTTATTACCGCGAAAACGCTATAGCCATTTTGGTGACGTAATATGGGCAATAACAAAAGTGTATGACGTATATAAGAGAGTAACATACAATTACTATGACAGCCATCGACAAATTAGTAATGAATGCATATTATTTCAGTTGGAACAAGATATGAAGAGTTATTATACGAAAGAACACAACTATTACTCCTTGAAGTTAAAATTGATAGATATTAGATATGTACCCTAGCTGTTGACAGCACTGACAGAACTTTGTTATTGCCCATATGACGTCACACCGTGGCGGCTCGTGTTTTAGGTCACGTGATATACAGATTAAAATATACGACTTTTAATTTCAATATAAAAAATCAATAATGTGCTTTTATGATTCCAAATCAGAATATTATGGTGTATTTCTATATAAATTTTAATTTTTATCAAATTTTATAATTTATTTTTCACTACGGAAAGTACCCTATTGATTAATTATTATTGCTAAATATAATAATTATAAAATTATTTTAAGTTTTGTGGTGGTATCACTTTCGCTTTTTTAAATTAGGTTGTACCTCGGGGTTGTTGTACAGTTTAGAGTGAAGAACTTGTATCCAGCTCTCAATAAATTATAAAAAAAAAATTTTAAATTAGGTTACAAAATGTCATTATTATTATTACTTCAAAATCAAAACAAATTTTTTGAAATGCTAAAAGCATAAAAAAAGTTATCTTAAATTGTTGTTATATTTACATTAATAGTATTATTTGATCGTGCATTAGATAAATTAGTATTAGATAACGAATTTATCAAGTGATTCAAGGATGGACTTGTAAACAGAAATGGAGTGCAGACTGTGTAAAGTGATAATAAATTATTATTAGGTAAGTTGTGTTAAAATTTAATTTTCTCGTATGAAGATATTTTAATTCTAATTATTGATACTTAATAACAATTTTTTTGCATATTATACATAATATAACGAAAAGCTAATTAATAAAATTGATTAAAACCAAGTAATAGTGAGTACTCCATTAAATCCTATATCTCTTCGAATAAGGAAAGTGTTATGGATCACATTTTTATTTGCTAGAATAGTGTTCTTTTTACAAATGAAGGTTATATATTTTTTGCTCAATAATTGTAATAGGTAGGTTAAAAAAACTATATTAAAGGAATAATAGTAATAAAAATAAATGACATACAATGGCCATTTTTTAGTGAAACTTTTGAGTTAAACTGGAATTTGGTCAATAATTTATAAATGCGGTTTAACTTCCCATTATGGACCATGGATTTAGATATTCATATATTTTTTTGTAGATAGTACTCATAAATATAAAGCGTTCTGTGAATTTTCAGGTTACGGAAACTTACGGTTCAAGAGATATAATTATTTAAATTTTGCTATGGTATTGGTATATAACACGCCATTGTACTTTTTAACTATATATTATACTAGCGACCCACCCCGGCTTCGCACGGGTGCAATGATGACATTTTTAAATGACAGGATCTTTACGTAATATACCGACGTGGCGGCTGAGGTACTACTCTTACAACACGTAATATTACGGCGATGGCGGTTAAAGGGTTAAATGTTTCGCTGTTAATTACTTCTAACGACGATATCTGAAAACCTATTCATCTGATTGATATAGTGTAAAAGGCAATTTTAATCTGCATTAAATTCCTAAGCTAACTAAAATATTTGTTTGGATAAGGATTAATACTGAACTAAAGAAAATAGCTTGGAAAATAACGTAATGTTTTTAATTAAAAATTTGAACATAAAAGTGGTTATTGTAAGTCAACCGTAAGAGATAGAGATATGCTATCGCGGACTTTTTTGTAGCATTTTTATAGATTTAGAATTCGCTAGTACATTACTCCACTGTATCTTTGCTAGTTTACGCGGCGTTTGCGTGGAAAGCTCCCAGTTGGCCCGATTTTGTGCGACTTCTTCAACATTTATCGCCGTATTTCTGCTAATTTACATAAAACTACTCTAAATTATATACATAAACCTTCCTCTTGAATCACTCTATCTTTTAAAAAAAACCGCATTAAAATCCGTTGCGTAGTTTTAAAGATCTAAGCATACATAGGGACATAGGGACATAGGGACAGAGAAAGCGACTTTGTTTTATACTATGTAGTGATTATATAATAACCCTAACCTATTTAACTTCATAATTAGACCGTTTATTGCCATAATTTCGTAAAAAAAATAAAATAACCCTAAACTAGATAGGAAGTTAGATAACTTCATAATAAGACTATTTATCGGCATAATTTTATTACAAAAAAATAAAATAAAAATAACCCTAACCTATCTACTTAACTTCAAAATTTATAATGTGAGAATAAATAAGTAAAAATAAAAATATATTTAAGTAAAAAAAAAATCTGAAACCTGAGAATTCACAAAAGCTTTCTATCTATGAGTACTATATACAGAAAAAATATGAACATCTAAATCGACGGTCCAGGATCTAAATTTTAGCCCAATTATATTATCACAGCACATGCACTTTAGCTCTACACTATCCACCCTACCTACCCCTAAGTTAGCAGGAATTCCGGTATAAATAATAATAATAATAATAATAAATACTCTTTATTGTACACCATAAAGAAACATTACAAAAAGTGATAAATGCAAAGAAAGATGTACAAAGGCGGTCTTATCGCTAAGAGCGATTTCTTCCAGACAACCTTTGGGTGTAGGACAGGGCGTAGAAAAAGAGAAGCGTTGATAAAAGAATTGGCATAGAGTTTACAAGCAGTATGATATAAAAAGAAGTTAATATACGTACATATACACATACACATATATATACAGGATGTCCCGCGATAAAGTGCAACCCCGAAAGGGGGTGAAACTAGACCATAAATTATCGCCAAAAAACAAAAAAAAAATTAAAAAAATTAAAAAAAATTTTTTTTGTTTTTTTTATTGACGAATTGAGATTTTTATATAGCTTACGTAGCCTCTTTGTACAAAAAATGATGATTTTTGTACGTGTTTTTTGGGATACAGGCGTAAATTTTTTTTTATTTGAATGGCAATATGGTAAGAAATAATAATAAATTATAAAATTTCCTGGTATTGGGGGCATAATTCTGAGAAAATTAGAGATCATTGAAAAAAACAGTCATAAAAATTGGATTTTTTTTCACAAGAAGCATAGTTAAAGACATAATGCCACTTTTTTGCGAGCTAATTTTTATTTTATCCTTACCGCCAAGTACGTGGCGTAATATTTTATTTTATTTTAAAGTAATCGACCCACTACTTTGGAAGAAATCATCATTTTTTGTACATAGAGTCTACGTAAGATATAAAAATCTTAGAAAGATATAAAATTCGTCAATAAGAAATAAAACATTTTTTTAAAAAAGTTTTTTCTATGTTTTTTGTCGATAATTTATGGTCTAGTTTCACCCCCTTTCGGGGTTGCACTTTATCGCGGGACACCCTGTATATATAATATACATACACATATACAAATATATATATATATATATATATATATATATATATATATATTTATATACACTACATAAACAAAATACTACAAAATATGTTATGGAAATGCTAATGATATTTATGAGGTATTTAGTGACAAAAAATGCGCCTTTACATATACAATAATATGGTATCATATTGATGTTTACTAAAATGTTGCTCAAATTAGTGACAAAGTTCCAAACAACAATGTATTCATTTACTTGAAATTTCGTATAAATTTGTGTACATATACAAATAAATAAAAAAACATATTAAAAGTTTCGTAGTGCATTATGTAATGAATTCAAGTCAATATTTGAATAAAAAACTAATTTCTTTTCACTTCTGTAAAAGTTATGTCACAGAAAATTCTTTTTATTTTAAAGTAAGCCCATGTAAAATAGCAGCAATTGCATGCTTGTTAGCTAAGTTTTATAGTTAGGGCATTTTATTTTTTACATTTTTTCGTCACATTCGTCTGTCCCTGAGATAAGCAACTTAATTCTTGTGTTATAGGTAACAGGCGACTGTTATAGCTATATACATATGTGCATAGTGCATGTTATAATTATAAAAGTACTAGCATCTGCGCGCGACTTCGTCGGCGTGGACTCCGCTCCTATTGGTCTTAGCGTGATGATTTATAACCTATAGCCTTCCTCGATAAATGGGCTATCTAACACTGAAAGAATTTTTCAAATCGGACCAGTAGATCCTGAGATTAGCGCGTTCAAACAAACAAACAAACAAACAAACAAACAAACTCTTCAGCTTTATTATATTAGTATAGATTTGAATCATTGTCATTTTATTGTGTAGCATTATTAATTTATTATATTTAATTCTAGATTTATTATTATATTTAATTCTCGATTTAGAATTTATATTTATTTATAGAATGTGATATGTTGTTATAATGTCTTCAACTTTTTTTTTTTCTAGCTTGTAATTTAAATATTGTAGAGATGGACCGACGAGTTTGGTCAACGAAACGGTTGCAAAATGATCAACTTGTCACTTAGGCATTTAAAGAGTAGTAGATTCTACCTTGAAGTAATATTTCGTTGTATAATAAATGAATCCATTTTATTGTATCAAATTTTATAAATATTTATTTAGTAATATCGGCATATCACTAACATGAACTATTAGTACATAAAGGGCAAAGAGACCTTTGCACAGTAAATAATTATGTTAGATATCATTCATCTACAATTACTAATTCTAGTGATAAAATGATACGTGAAAAGTTCAAGTGCTCAAGAAAGATGTCTTGAATACTTATTTACTTCCCGGTCCCTAATATGTTTTAGTGTATTTACTAGCGACCCGCCCTGACTCGCACGGTTGCAAAAACTATCAGTGTTCTTCTACTATATTATGCATGTATTATACATATAAACCTTCCTCTGGAATCACTATTTACTAAAGAAAACCGCATCAAAATCTGTTGCATAGTATTGAAGATCTAAGCATATATAGGGACAGACAGACAGCGGGAAGCGAATTTGTTTTATACTATGTAGTGATACATAAAATATGTACTACTCTAACCGTCAAGTCGAAATGATGTTTAGTTAACATTTATTTTTTATTATCATAATCCATTGTTCTTGTATGTTTATGATAACGGATTTGAATCTATTCATTTCGTCGAAGACAATGGTCCGCGCCGCGTTCAATTAAAATGATAATTATTTTCGTTGTGCAAAATACTATCATCAAAACGTAATCCATGTACCTAGTCTAAAAATATCTCTCTGCACGGCTTCTATTTCCACTGAAAAGTATCCTTAATTTAATGCTATGCAATAAAAATGTAACAATAATTGCGTATGCAATAAAAACTACAATATCAATTACCGATTTTATATCAGAAAAATTATTTTTTTGTATTACATATAACGGAAACGTAAGTGTTAGAGTTTTTTATGCCACTATGGTGTCAATCGAGCGTCTGACGGTAAGCGAATACCGTAGCCTGAAACCTGTAACATGCTAGTTGCTACACCAGGGACGCAGCTAGCGCTAGTGGAGTCGCTGGGCGACACGACCCCACGCGTCTGCGGGGTGGCCATGTTGTGAGTGAGGCTACCCCCAATTTTGTGCCGGGGCCCGGATATTCAGACGTCCGGGTCTACCGCTGAGGCGAGGTGGCGTCTGTTAGCGCGACCCCATCTCGCCCCACCCAGGCGGACGACTGCTCACACGTGGTGGTTTTTAGTCAGTAGGAGTCTGACATAACCGTCTGGCGCCCCCGCGCCGGAGGGTATCCATGATGATGATAATGATGATATTCCCGACGTAAAAAAAAGAGACGCAACTAGCGCGTTGCTGACTCTCTTCTCTTTGAAATGCTTTTCTGACAAGCGAGGATTGGCAGTCAGGGAACATAATTCCGTCGAATACAATGAGTGGATTTTATTAGACTTGTGTTTCATGCAGGTGACTAGATAAACCAAAGATGCACATGTGGATGTGGTTTGGCTACGACCTCGGGGAGTTCCTGTTCGCAGGGCTCACGATTAGCACACGATGGGCCTTCGCCTTGACGTGGATCGTGCTTTTTTTCGTGGCGTTACTTTTTGAAGGATCAAAGGTACGTACTATTTAATAAAACATAACATAACCTTCTTTTACTCAAAGTGGTCTTTTACATAAATCTCTGCTCGCATCTTTCTATTTTTGTCCACTGTCTTTAATATAAAATTGTCATTTGTAAAAGGGTTTTCGGTTAAAATTGTGAAATTAAAAATTATTAAAATACTAGCTGATCCGGCGAACTTCGTACCGCCTAACAGTTGATTTTTTAATTTTTAATTTTTCATAAATATTTATCCTTTCCAGAACCCCTAACACTTAAACTTTATGATATGGTATTAAAGTTCAAATTGACTTTTAAGTATTATTACGAAGCTTTTGTATGGGAATATAAAAAAGTGTTGTTTTTAGACTTTTTCAGGCAATTTTTTAAAATTTTTCTCTCCGTATGAAAATAATGAATGTATTATTGTAAGGAACTCATATGAAAAGACATGCTATGTACGCCAATTCGTTCTCGATTCACATTCTTTGACTTCATCGCCTCTTTCGAGAGAACCGTTGCTACTGAATTTCGGGATCAAAAGAATGCACTGTTATAACTTGTAGCTCGTATAAATCTTGTTTATAGTTTCGAGTTTTCGACGTTATGCTCAGTTTTGGAAGTAATATCGATTAAAGAATGCTCTGCACTAAATGTTTCTTAATGAATTTTTTTTTGCAATTGCACTTACCACACTGAACCCTTTTAATTACTTTTAAGTTTTCTATCATAAATATGTGCAATAAATACCCTTATTTTTTTCTGAATATAATGTTGGAATACTTATCTCAAAAAGTAGTTGTATTTTGTGTGCCCTTTCAGGTTTATCTGGCGAGAGTACAAAAGGAGGCCCACAAGAAACTGTACCCTTATCGGTCAGACGAGAGGCGAAATCTGTTATGTGAACGGTACGTACTTATAAAAGTTAAATAAATATTGCAAATGTAAAAATTTATAGTGTATTGATGTTATATTACTCTTACACGTTAAAATAATTCAACCAATTTCAGTGATACTTAAATGATGCAATATGTAAAATTCTCCAAAGACTTAGTGGGTACTTTTAAGGGTTCCGTACCCAAAGGGTAAAAACGGGACCCTATTACTAAGACTTCGCTGTCCGTCCGTCCGTCTGTCACCAGGCTGTATCTCAAGAACGGCGATAGCTAGACAGTTGAAATTTTCACAAAGTAAGTATGTATTTCTGTTGCCGCTATAACAACAAATACTAAAAATAAAGTAAAATGAATATTTAACGCGATGCGATTTAATTCCAGCGCCATCTATCCAGAAACCAAGAAAACGTCGTCGATAGACTAATATAATAGCTTTCCAATAGCGGCATGGATCGATAGATAGATGGCGCTAGTTACGACGACTTAGTACGACTAGTTTATTTTCCATTTTTATATGGTGTAATCTTTTTCTTATTTACTAAGTATTTTGTTTGTTCAATAAAATATAGCCTTTAGTTCAGTCAATGGTACGGAACCCTTAGTGCGCGAGTCCGACTCGCACTTGTTTTTTAATTCAGTAATCTGTTAAGACTTACCAGGTACCTACTATCTGCATGCCATTTTCGTCGCAAACTATTTACGATTTAGTAGACATTCGTGATAGAGTAAGAAACGTCCATTCATCCATTTTATTTAGTCGTGGCGTGACAACTATGATTATTTTGTACACATGCATAAAAATTCACATTCTTTTCACGTGGAACATGATCTATAACACCTACAGAACCCATTTGAAGGAACAGTTATGAGTTGGGAGTAGAACATCGTAATTTTTAAATTTCAAATACGCGTAATTTTTAATTTAATCGTAATTTAAAAATGCAAAATTTTCAAAGGTATCAAAAATATAAACAGACCGGGCAGTTACTTGTGAGCATATGGGCCTACCTAGAATTAGAGAGGTGGGGCAAAAAGGGTAAAACTCGATAACTACCTAGAAGAAAATTAAAAAAATCTTTTTATTTTCTCTACACTCCTTCAATAATTACTTGCGGAGGTTTAGGTTAAATTTACCTAAAATTTCCTTATTAAAATCTAGAATATCAATAACTAGTTTCGAGTCAGAATGGGGCAAATGCCTCAGCTTGCCCCACCGTGGCACGTGGCACCGTGGTACGCCTATAAGTGTGAGGATTTAGTGTAATTTATAAAAAAAATATCCGTGGTTTGGCAAAAGGTTAATAACCTTTATAAAATTGTAACTGAATACCTTGTAATGGTAACGTAAGGGAGATAATGTTATCGGCAATAAACGTTCAAAACACAGTTGATATCGACGAGCAGTACCTACAATAAAACGCGTTAAACACATACCGTTATTTCATAAATTCTTTTGCGGATGTATCGAAGCTATCTAACTACGCCCTGATTTTTACCTGCCGATTCATAGATATGTACATTATTAAGGATGTTACGAAATATATTGTATCTAATAATGGCGTAAAACAAGACAATTATTATTTCAATATACTATTTATGAATAATTTGATATATACGATTAATATATATGTTTAGAACAGCATTAAGTACCTATTGCTAAGGCCTTTAACCTATGTACTTACAAATTATCGACATCATAAAAAATCCTGGATATAAACTTAAATAAATTATAATTTTATATTATACTGCAAATATATTTATGTAGGTATAAAATAATTATAAAAATTACTAAAGAATTAGGAATTTTGTCATAAAGTTGACCTTAAAGTTAACGACAACCCATTCTAACCATTCTAAATTTTCAACCATGTGAGACCTTGCATAATTGTAACTAGTGAATGGACAAATTCTTTTAACCGGGTCGATTAAACGGAACTTACGGCGTTTTTAATACTTTAATACATTGTACATTGTACATTGTACACACTACTACTAAATTCTATAGGTACTGTTGTGTTTCCATTATTTTGAATTACTTGTTACTGTAACTTTATTATCGTACTAGCTGTGCCCGCGATTTCGTCCGCGTGGAATTTAACAAAAAAAGTTGTTGTTCAGTTAGCAGAGAGAGAAGAATAAACTAAAGTAAAAGTAGCCTAAGCTACTCCTTATTACATCAGCTATCTTCCAGTGAAAGTCCCGTCAAAATCTGTCCAGCCGTTTCAGAGATAAGCCGAAACAAACAGACAGACAGACAAAAATTGTAAAAAATGTTATTTTGGTATATGTACCGTGTATAGGTCCATATGCATTTAGTAAAAAGCGGTTATTTTAATATTACAAACAGACACTCCAATTTTATTTATTTGTATATAGATTTGTTTAGTTGATCTAAACATGACCTACAATCTATGTTAAGTTATACAATGTTTAGTCGTTTTACGATAAGATAAAATCGTGCCTACAAATTAATGAAAATGCTTCGGTAAAATAATGTATTGAAATGGAAATATCGCTTGAATGACAATTTATTTTCCTTTCCCAAATAAAAAAAAAAAAATTGTTTCATCAATATTTTGGCGCTTATTTTTAAATCGAACACTTTCGTAATTTTCACACAATGTTTAAAATAGATAATATTTGTATGAATGTACACCTATACCTACCTACATGATACCATGTGGATATTGTATAGTCTGAGCATTTGTGCTAATGTCTCTTATTTCGCGACTCCCTACTCAGGACTTCTATCTTATTCGGAGCCATTGAGTGTGAAAAGTACCTATATTTTTTTTTTGTTCGTAGGGAACAAAGTAATGCGATGGAGCCAACGACTAGTCGCAATACAAATTCTGATCAAGTTAGCAGATGGGCGTCCTTCCGCGTCAGGTAGACAGAAATATTTGCTATCAGAAAAGTAACGTTTTGTAAGAAAATTGTAAACTTAAAGTATGATGGACAAATAAGCTTTACAACCTTAATTTGACTGATATTTTCTTGAAACGCTCGTTTTGGGTTTTAACGAATTATACTTTTATCTCTGTATTTACATTTTTGTTATGTCTATACAAATTATGAAAAATGCAGGCGCTGGTTGTAGCTCAAAACGATATCTGGATCAAGAATCAAGTTTTTGGTTAGGACTCTTGAGGCTTTTCATCGATCCTTTATTGACGACTCTGACGAGAAGTTGGGGCAATCCCCAGGACAGCTCGTAACTAACGTTTCTGTAGGCCATACAGATGTCTATTATTGAAGTATGAAGAATAGAAAGAGAAAACTCTTTCAGTTTTGGGAGTTTGTGCGCTCGCGTGTGTGTGAAGGTGTGAGTGTGTGAGAGGCGTGAGCGTATCGGGGCGCATGGGTGTGCGTGCGTGGGTGCGTGGGTGTGTGTGTGTGTGAAGCGTTTACTTTTACAAAGCTATGGTCTAATTTTGTAGGACGTTGGTGAACACGCACCAGACCACAGTGTTTATGGTGCACAACATAGTGGGCTACCTGCTGATGCTCACCGTCATGGTGTACAACGTTCACCTGCTGCTGGCTGTCGTCTTCGGAATGATGTTAGGTGAGTCACGTCAGAAGATGTACTGTGTTTTAAGCCATGGAACATGATTTTTGTGAAGCAACATTAAATATTACGCTATTTTTTTATTTGCCGTTAAATAAATATAAAATTTACAACGACAAAATTACGATATAGTGAAAATTCCAAAAATTGCACATATTTTCACAGCAACAAAAGGAACACCAGATACTATAATAAAGTTTCTGGTTAAGAAGGATTTAAGCAAAATAATTCATAATGATAAAAATGTAATATTCAAACTTTCAGGGTATTTCCTCTTCGGGACAAAACTAACTCGTCTACAGATGCAATGCTTTAGGACCAAGAGGCTGGTGATCTGCACGCCGGAATGCGACGACACAGGTAGGGAAGTTATTACTTACTGAACTTTTAAAAACAAAAAGCTTTAAAAAATTAACTCTTATATATATTATTATATTTATACACTACTTGTTTCGTTCTTAAATTGAATGAATGTACAAGATTTATTAATCTGAATCTAAAAATCTTAATATGTGGTGCGCAGTATATTTCATTGAAAATGGTTTTGTTATCAGCTTTTTTTATTTGGTTATTTTGGTGATGAACACAGCAAATCGATTTTGCGCTAGTGGTCGCAAGTGACAAATTCTACTATAGAACTATAGACCATATAGATGTTTGTCTTATTGTTCGTATGGGTTTTTGGGTTGGATTGAGTTTGGGTTGTGTGTGTTTTGACTATTTTGGGATACTTGACACATAGTTGTCATGTATATTTAGGCTTTTAAGTGTTAGGCGTTTGTTGTTCTTATTTATTTACTTATTGCTCCAGTAATTATGTAACGAAATAATAGTACAAATATACGCCTAATAAATTATAGTTTATTTTAAACTAAAAAAATACGCTTTAATAGCAATCGAACTAAAAAGTAGAAAATAAAGTGAAAAAGCGTGGCATGCTTGGTATCGAATGTGAGGATCATTTTATTAGTTACTGTTTGCAATATTAGAATATTATTATAATAATATGATTAAGCACGTTTTTCACTTTATTTTCTGAATTTTTAGTGTCAAGACGACAATAATTAAAAATAAAGCGTGTTATATTGTATTGTCATTGGCCTTTGACCCCTGTGCAAATTTTCAAGTTAATCAGACTCCTAGAAGTAGGTGAAAATGAAGTTCAAAGATTCCGTTACATACATACATACTTACATACAGGTCAAGTTAATAAAAGCGTGTTAAAAACTAAAATTAAGTAAGGTCGCGTTTGAAATAAGTAGGACACTAGAAGATTCGGTACATGTAGTATTGTGTCATTCCGCTACTTATTGCGTTCCGTCGTTCACAGTAAATTGATTTTATTGATAAAATTTTATCGGAAGAGTTAATGGAAAAGTTAGACCTAATTGAAAGTATTTGTATATTTAAGGGATATCTATCGCAGATTACAAATTAATATAAGGTTATGGGAACTCATACTATACGCAAGAAATTAAGTAGAATATTTCTTTTAACTTGCTTCTATTTAATTGTTTCGGTCCTACTTGCTATAATATTAATATGTAAATTCAGCGCATAGCATATACATAATCAGAATCTATTAGGCGTGAAAACTAGGGGAGGGTAGTCGGATAATAACAAGGGATTGTTACCCCCACCCGCTCCCAGACCGCTGCAACACTGAGAAGTGCAGCTGGGAGGTGTGCGAGGGCAAGCTGTGCAAGCAGCTGGACGCGCTGGAGCTGCAGCAGGCCGACACCGCGCTCGCGCACGACGCCTACCGCCCCAAGTACACTCATATGTTGAGGGGGTTACCAGACTTCATTCTTCACTAAGTCGACAAACTAGCGTACGGCTCACCTGATGGAAAGCGATTACCGTAGCTTATAGACGCCTGCATCACCAACACCATAACATCCTCTCCCTGAGAACTCTTGCCGCCTTACCGCAAGAACGCAACACTGCTTGAAAGCAGTATTATTTAGCCGTGATCTTCTGTAAGGTCGAAATATTTTCCCAGGCGGGCTGCTCCAAATTTTGAGCAGGATATTTCCTGCTGTGCCCTTCCTCAGGTTTTTTTTTTACTTTATGTATCAAATAAACAATAATTGAACTTATTTATTACAAACAACATTAAAAAACCTATCAGGTTTATGCCACATTCACACACCATCCTGTTAGAAGCAAGCTCTTTAAATTAATTGGCGTAATACTTCATTCATCATCATTATCAGATCATTTATTAATCGCCCAGTTATTTATTTTATTTCAATTGCAAGTGCCAAAAATTTAATACGTCAAAAAATTATGTGTCATCAGTGTGTCTGTTCCTATACGCGACCGGAGTTTACTCTTTAGAATGATTACCTTTACCGCGATATTTAAAAACATATTTCTCTCTCCCTCGCAAGGGATGTTGCGCGGTAAAACGTCACACTCAGGGCAGGTCTGCTCATCGTTACTGTACCACACGATTTCACTACTCATACTTTTGTCGAACCACACTTTTGTCTGGTAACCCTACTTGACGTCTTTATCCATCCAGTAGTTTGTGGTGTTGCTAGCTTTATTCCTGTAATTCCTTCTGATCTTATATCCTGCCTAGAACACTCCACCGTAGATAGTATAAAATAATTTTTAGAATAATTTAAAATCTTTTAAAATTACGAACACGTGGTACGAAAGTACGTTTTTGAAATTTAGATAAACGCATATTATACCTTCTTACGTGGCGTTCGATCTGTAGTATCGGCACGATTTCTGATTATTTTACGGTATATAATATACGTATTATGTTTTCCATAGGTACTTAGGTTTAGGTACTATTTAGTCTGTTTAGTGCTTTAGGTTTAGGTACTATTTAGTCTGTTTAGTGCTTTTTAGAAGTAACTTGTAACTATAATAGATTTGTTTAGTCACAATATTGTTGAATTTTACATAAGTAAGATTTAATTCGAGTTTTCTTTTCAGCTGAAAATTCAACACCACCTCTTCTGCAGTCTCCTATAAATTCTGAGTCAGATCTGTTTGTATGTCAGACAAGAACATGCATCCAGCCATCGCACTACTTTCCCGTGAGCACTACACAAGATGGCGGTGAGAGTAGCAACGCCACGTGTTACTATGGTGCTAAAAAGTGTCCGTCGAAAGTTGCCAGAGCGAAAAAAATGCAATCAGGGTCGAGACAATGTCACAGTAGTGGCAGTGAAAAGGAGGACAGTCCGAGCGTCGAAGACACGCAACTCTTGCGCAGCGAACACGGCTGTTGCACGAAACAGGAACCGAAAGAGGAAAAATGCTGTAAATCTAGTCAAAGCACGACAGTCATCATTCACGAAACAGAAAGTCACGATGATAATTCAGAAACGAAACTAGAGCCGAAGAGTAGAGAAGACAGTCCACAGATAACGTGCTGTCACACGAAAGCGACACCTAGTGAGAGTCAAGAACAGATAATAAAGTGATATTTGTTTTGTTATAATCTGCGGATATTATGTAGTTGTTAAAGAGGCTCATAGATGTATAGATATATTTAAAAGTTTATACATTTGTACAGATTTATATTTTTGTTAGTTTATATGAAATATAGTTTTAAGTTAGTTATAGCGAATTTTTATCTAAGTATTTATGATTATAAATATTTGGTTCAAATACCAAGTGCTCAATTAATATATTTGTTAAACTATAGCAATAAAGGCAATAATTGGACGTGCCACTTGCCAATAAATTTAATTTACTTGTTTATAACTAGAAATATTAAATAATGAACAAAATTCAGTGCTGTCTATAAATAGAATGTGAAGTTATTTAATACGTAAACTTTATTGTTTGAAATTAATTTGTATAAATGAGACAATATCTTGTAAATAAAGTATATGAATTTATTTTCTAGTTTTACTGGAGAAATCAAAGAATGAACAATTTTTCAAATTTTTTATTCATAATAGAACATTTTAATGAATAATAAAATAATGACTTAATCTAACTTAAAACTAATTATATTTCAAATAATCACATCATACGGCGGGCGCGGTTACATCATCCTAGCACACTACTCCTGAGATTCAGACTGAACTAGAGTTTTTTGTATCACAGTAGAATGTTACGGTAACTGGGAACTCTAGATACTTCTAGATCTTCAATAATTTGAAATTGGAGTTAATATTTTATAGTAAAAATTAAATAAATGTCCGAGTTTTAATTACTATTTAATTTTAATTATATTATTTAAACATATCTGTTGAAATAAATAGTCATACATATTCGTAACGCTACGAATCATCTAAAAATACCATTAACATTTTATTGTGATATAAAACTAACGATGAAATACAAGATATAGAATTTATCTATCAATCTTTATAAATAATCATTTTATATTACAAAAACGGTATTTGTACGGTTTATTGCGATTTGAATTGCACCGCACCCAAACTGCGAGGCTCCGATAAAATAATAACAATTAAAAATTAAATATGGCCATTGTCAGAAAACCTGTTAAAATTATCAAATAAATATTTTTTTTAAATATGTCTAAAACATTTCTTAATTAAATAGCACTTAAAACAGCTAGGTTAGGTAGGGACGATAATAAAATTGGAATGAAGTAAAAGGGATTAATAAGAAAATTGATAGGAAGACATATTACAATTATATGTAATTTCTAACAGATAATGTAACGATTTGACAAATGATAAAAAACTTATACCACTGATGTCGGTGTATTTAGACTGGAGTCTGTCCCATTAACTTTTATTTTTGAAATTTTGTTTAAAAGTTTATAACAAAAGGATACTAATTAAATGCACCTTATACTAGATTTCTGTACATTTTTTCATAACTTTGAAGACTAAATACATTCCAACCATGTTCTCAACCTTCCAATTTACGCGAGCGTTCGTCGCAACATACAATTAAAAACTGTCTCTTAAAATTGTAATTGTGTGTATTTTAATCAAGTAATTTTTTTATATTAAAAAGTCATAGGAATAGAATTTTTTGGAAATAGTGCAGATTAGTATTTCACTAAAAATAAAGTTTTACAAAACCCTAAATTAACTTATCAACAAATAAATAAAATCACAAACGGTCTACGATCACGACCAAATTATACTTTATAAAAATTAACTTAGAGATACTTTTCCACTGAATACCACAAAACTAATAAAAATGGACGCTGTGTGGCTACGGCAAAGAATTTAGCCTCCCCATCTCTTCCCGTGGGTGTAAGATGCGACTAAGGGATAACACAGTTCCACTACCATCTTGGAACTTAAAAAGCCGACCGATGGCGGGATAACCATCCAACTGCTGGCTTTGAAATACACAGGGCGAAGACGGGCAGCAGCGTCTTCGGTGCGACAAAGCCAGCACTGCGGTTACCAACCCACATGCCCAGTGTGGTGACTATGGGCAACACACATGAGTTCACGTCATTTTTGGCGCGAACTTGTGTAGGCCTATGTCCAGCAGTGGACTGCGATAGGCTGAAATGATGATGATGATGAATAAAAATGGAAAATTACTTTTTATTTTCAAATTCTTCTAGGCAAGAGTAATGTTGCACAAAACGCTTACGAAAAATCAAACATTTAATATTAATAAAGAATAACCTCGTCATATTTTAACGTGCAAAATGTATGTCAATACTTAATATTTTACTTAATATTTAATTATGTCAAATATAAATTAATACTTATCTTATTAGTATTGTTATTTAGTTTCGGTCGTCACCCATCTAACTAATAAACGTGAATAATTTTTTTAACACGATCACGATCACGATTCAGCCTGTGATATCCCACTGTTGGGCATAGGCCTCTTCCCCATGTAGGGGAAGGATTGGAGCTTAATCCACCACGCTGCTCCAATGCGGGTTGGCGGATATATTCCCTACTATGAGTAACGATCGCTATCAGGGCTTTTGTAACAATATTGAATAAAATTGCACAAATATACATTCTATAAAAAAACATATCTTCTAATTTTCTCAAATGTACTTAGTGGTACATTATGTATGTATTGACAATACGAGTATATCTCGTGCTGTCTTCAGCACTAATATTCTGTTTGAGACAGAAGACTTGAATTGAACTAACAAATTGAACTTGTTGAAAAATATTCAATCATAAAGAAAGACGTTTAAGCTTAACAAGGGTCTACCCTTTTACCCTGTTTGATTAATCTTGTACATAAATAAAAAAAAATACTGTTTTTCACAAATTATATTGCAATGAATAAACCGTATTCCTACTAATTGTTTAGGACGTATTACATAAGGTTAGCTTTCAGTACAAAATAATTTATGAAGGTCTTTAAACCCGTAACATTTTATTAAACACTATATTCACGTTCATTAGTAAGCAATTGCCTCAATACCCCTTATAAATATATTTTATCAATAATCTATTCTATGTTAAACATCTGACAGAAATGGTTATTTGGTCATTTATCTCGCAACATTGACGCTCAAATTAAATTATCAATAGAACTGTCGATCATTTAATTTTCACGTATTTAGAACTATGGGGAAACCTAGTTTTATTCTAGGCTATTTCAAATTTCTGGCAATATACTGTGTCAATATATTAATACTCTTCAATCAAAATCAGTATTTTATTTATTTGGATTCAGGCAAATCCTTTTTTCCAGATTGAATGGGAAAAAAAAATGTCCATACCTATTTTTACACCTTTGGGTGAATTTGGTATTCAATATCAAGATCTTTTTCAAGCCATGATGTCCCAGTACTGTAAGAGCCGTTCCCCAGAGGGCAGGGCCATAGTTTGTGGTCTTATGAAGTTCAGTTCAATAGTCTTGAATCTCTTTTTTAGTTCTGCATCAAACAACTGAAAAAAAAAGGACTTATATATCTTCACATTATAAGCAGGATTAATTCTACTCAAAATCTGGAGTAGCTAAATAAAAGCTAAATAACACTACTCTCAAGTAGTTTTGTGTTCCTGTGTCTGAGTAAGATCTTTTGGGGAAGGTCGGGGGAGTAGGGTCGGCAACGCGCCTGTGATGCTTCTGGTCTTGCAGGCGTCTGTAGCCTACGGTAGCCGTTTACCATTATGTGGGCCGTACGCTTGTTTGCCGACCTGTAGAGGGTAATCTTCGCAAATACTTATCCGATTATGAAAATTCTTTCACTAACAGAAAGCCACATTATTCAGGAGTGACATAGGCTATATTTTTTATTGTTATTGTACAAAAAATTCAGTTATAAAATAATAGTACATGTAAATTAAGTCGGAGAAATGAGAGTGAAATGAAAACTTTAATATGTATTTGCATCACAAAAATAATAATTAACGCCCAACGAAGTGGGCACAGGTCTGCTAGTTGTGTATATAAAACAAAGGAGCAGTGCACTCAAAGCAGCGGCTCGCACGCGCCTAGGCGCGTAGCTGACCGTCCGTAGCTCGTACTAGCGCTCCGTATAGCGCTTCCTCCTAATCAACTTCGTTCTAAGTCGAGGTGCGATCTCACTAGAAGACGCCCTTAGGATGAAAGGATATCCCAAGCCCTCTAAAGGGCTCTCATTTTTCTGGGTTCTGAGACCCGGCCATGAATGGAAAATGGCCACCCGGTGACGCTGTAAAGGCCGATAGGGGCCAACAGTAATCCGAAAAAAAAAGCACTCACAGCGCAGTCCTCCCCCCTCTCCAGCCAGACGGGCGCGGCGGGCGGCGCGCGCGTGTCGGCGGCCAGCAGCGCGGCGGCGGCGGCGCTGACGGCGGGCTCCCAGTGGCGCCGCAGCGCGCGCAGCTCCCACAGCGACGAGCCCAGCGCGCGGGCGCGCCGCGCCGACGACTCCTCCATCACGTACGGGTCGTTTGACACTACGAAACATTGCTCTCTGATAATTCGTGCTCTATGCATGTATTTTCGCACAAAGATGTCGAGTTTCGGAAAATGGCCCATTCTTCAGTCAGTCAGTCAGTCAGTTAATCAGTCAGTCAGTCAGTATGTATTTCCGTTGTCTCCTTTTAGTTTAAAAAAAATATATATTAATTTAAAAAATTTATAGCCTGTGGAAGCACGTAGCTGCTGACACAGCAACCTATTTCCGTCCTTTCGTTTCCCGGTTGTGTGAGCCTCGTCAATACACCAAATGTATGTCCAATAAAATAGTCTTCGAAATAATGGCATCAGTACAAATCGGGCAATTTCGTATTCATGATTCTTTTATCGTAAAAATAGAAAGTATAAATAAAAGCTGAAAACTTCAAACTTATTTGATCAATTTATTTTATAAAGCTCTTTCATGTAGAATCATTATTCTTTTATTCTAGAAATAAAAAAGTAGCAAGTAACCCAAGAACTTCTAGCTTATATAGATGACATATTTTAGTAATTAATTTCACATAACTTTTAATTTTAACTGAGATGTTAGTCTAAATTGAGTTGTACTCACTAATAGCAGGTGTGTCTTCACAACAGATCATGCGTTTCAAGGCAGGGTGTCTCATTAACAAATTGGCCACCATCTGTAAAAGGCCTTTGGCGTCCTCCGGTGAACCCACTAAAGCCAGCCGAGACAGACGTTTTGCAAAAGCTGCCACCAGGCTTTCAGGTAAATGTCTGTAGAATAGAATATAATATTATACCAAACCTCTATATCCTCTCCTCTAATTTCAATTTTAATTATTATGTTCAAAAACAAAATTAGATTACCATAGACTAACAAATTTTTTATTAATTTCTACAGCAATAGAATTAGACCATAACCAGACATGGATTTCAAGTTTACACTTTAGGTACTCTGTGATAAAAGTATGTATTCATATTGTTTACTTACGTGGAGCTAAGGAATATATCCGCAAGATGCATGAGTCGCTTCTTGTACCGTGTGGCAAACATCTCTGGTTCAAACATAGCATACAGACGGTCATACATGTCTGGGTAGTCGATGTTGTGGTGCCTCACTAGTTCCAACACACCTTGTAAGGCAAGCATGCTAATTGGTCCTCCTGATAATAAAATGATAAAAACAGTAAGTACACATGTGATATTTTTATTTCGCATCTTCTTTTGTAACTTTTTCAAAGTTCTATATGTTACTAGCATGGTTTGAGAGCAAAAGAAATATAAAGTGGGTATGACCCAAGTACGTATATTAAAAAAACCTTATAGAAATATTTCTGCTTGATAATTTACAATAATATATATAAAAAGCTAAGTATCATCCGTGCTATTTTGGCACTATTGGAAGCCATTACTCCAATTAAATGAAAAAAAAAGCTGATTGACAAGAATCACTTTTGCATTTTAATATAAATAAATAAATAATTAATTTCAGTTCCCCTAATGATCTGTATTGGAGTATAATTATCGACGTAAATTGATGTAGGTTTTTTCTATTTGAGAACAAATACAATTATGATGATAATTTTACATCTAAACAAATACGAACTCACCTGCATCAAGACTGTCGCAGAGCATGTCAGTGGCCAGATGTGGCTTGGTCAGGAGAGGCATCAGGCGCTCGACGAGTAGCAGTAGAGCGCGCCGGTGAGTACGAGGCTCCTCGCACAGCGGCCACTGGCACGCATAGCTCCAGCAACGGTTGGCTAAACGACGGCACATTGATGGGTTGAAGGGGAAGTTGGGTTTGCCTGCAAATTATATTCATTAATATAGATGATTGACACTTTTATTGAAGTAAAAATTCTTTACGCACACTTTCTTGAGGAGTAAGCTGGTGAATGTGTGATCAGAGCGTTACGAAAAATGTTATCGGACAAGGCGAACGCAGCAAGAGAGAGAGGTGCAAGCACACACTTTCTTTCTCTTTCTCTCATAGCCAGTTACGTTGCGTATTTTCTGTTTTTATTTTTCAAGTTACATGTTACACAATTTTTTATAACTACAGTAATACCCCGACTTAAGCTACCCCGTTTTAACACGGTTTTTCATTTTATTTGCATAGGCTCTCTCGCTCCGCCCTCTCAGTGTTAAGTTTGCGACAGGTTTAAAGTTTAAAAAGTCCGGGGTATTACTGTACATATAATATAATGGGAACTTTAGCATTAAAAATAACTAAACTTAACATTTTTTGCATTCAATGTTAAGTCTACTATAATAATGAATTAACCTTCAGCAGCACACAGCACCTTCATCTCATTCTCATCATTATCTCTGTCCTTGCCTTTGGCTTTGTTCTCGGTTGGTATCTCAGCTGCCAGCAGCTTGTCCAGTAACTCTAGGAAGTTTTGCATGTATATATGTGATGGAGATCTAGAACAAATTTGTTAAAATCATTAATAATTATTAAATGATTATAATCATTTCTGCATAAACACAAGTTGTATGTACAAGTGTTCTTTCACTTCCTTGATATTTATTATTCATACTAGCGACCCGCCCCGGCTTCGCACGGTTGCAAAAACTATCAGAGTTCCTCTACTATATTATGCATGTATTATACATAAAAAACCTTCCTCTTGAATCACTCTATCTACTAAAGAAAACCGCATCAAAATCCGTTGTGTAGTTTAAAATTTAAGCATACATACAGACAGACAGACAGACAGACAGACAGCTGGAAGCGACTTTGTTTTATAATATGTAGTGATATACATATTAAAATACATAAGACTTGTATAATTTAATCTATATTACTAGGTTTATAAAATTTATGAGGTACTATTGAAAATTGTGATGTCTTACTTGTGAAATGCAAGTGCCGATAGCACTTTTAGACCATGTTGTTGCACATCTCTGTATTCTGTGAATTCTTGAAAGCGCGCTATCGGAGCTGACATTGAAGTTTCAGAGTCCAGTAGCACAGCAAAAATATTCTGGGAAATAAAGACAAATTATTAATATAAGGAGTAATATGGTAAATAAAAATATTACTATGAAGCGATTAACTTTTACAAATCATATTTTACATAAAATTTAAGATATATGATAGACAAAGTATTAATAAAGACAGATATACTCAAAAATTTGATATAAATAAACATTTTAACATATCTTAAATACCTTAAGCCTAACAGACGGGAAGAAGTAGCCAGTTGTTTGTTCCAACGGATGCTTCCCTTCAGCCTGGAGCAGTTTGCAAGCTGTCACCAGAGCTTGGAGTCGTGAACTGGTCCGTCCACGCCTCATACATTCCAGGGCACGGTTTATGGCTGCTTCGTAGCACTCGCACAACCATCTTGTGTACTCTGCTTCTGGGCTGTGGTCTGTCAAAAACAATAAAATTTTTTTAAAAAAAGTTAGCTTCAGAAGCACTTGAAATGCTACAAAAAGAAAAACAAATATTAGCATAAAATATTTGTTAAAGTACAAGCATTTTATATTTATTTATCAGTAGATGCTAGCAACTGCTTACATAAAAATCAATTCAGTCTGTATGAGATTGCAATATAGAATACTACTTTACACTACAGTAAAGTAATCTACTTAATACTGAAATAACTAAAGTCCGGTCGCCTAATAGAAAGAAATTCATACACGGAACTCTCATCTTTTGTCTTTCTCGCTCGCGTATAAACATATTGCTGTTACGCGCACGCAATACGGGGTCACTTCACCTGTGTGAGCGCAACCACAATATGTTTAAACGCGAGCGACAAAGACAAAAGATGACAGGTCAGTGTACAAATTTCTTTCTATTGGGCGACCGCAGTATAGTAAATAATTCTTTATTCTTATAATATAAAAAGCTTTTATAATGAGATAAAATTTATATTATTGTAGTTGTATCAAAACTTATTGAATAGACAGCAAGAGTAAATAAATAAAGACGAATACTATCGGTGTTATCAATTATCGTTGTATTGTCATCCCCACTCTGTATATAAATAAAATTTAGTCTTCCTTGATAAACCGAAACCACTGAAAGAATTTTTTAAATCGGACCAGTATGTACTTTCTGAGACTAGCGCGTTCAAACAAACAAACAAACAAACTCTTCGGCTTTATACTATTAGTATAGATGTTGTAAATAATGATAATAATATGTAAGACAAAGTGCTAAAAATTTAGAAGTTAGATAAAAGATATAACAGAAAAGAGATTTTGGAGGCGAGCTATTGATAATAACACTGTAATAGACAAAAAATAATGGAATATAAAAATCAACAATTTTATGCACTTACAATTACATAATTCAGACATTATATTTTTTTTTAAACCTACAATTTCTAAGATTAACTTAAATCAGTAGAAATATAATATAAACTGAGTACAAAAATAAGTACTCATAGTGATATAATGAAATGCTTGTCTACATAACCATGTCCGGTTTAAAGAAATAAAACAGGTGCAGGCAAATGTCTTTATCTCTCTATTATATAAAATTAGTTTATATAAAGGACAGCCTGTGCCGTAATCAAACTGCTTACACAAGAGTGATCTGTAGTTCTGTCGACCCTAGGTTTTACATAAGCAAAAATATCGCATGTAAACATTGTAAATATATGTATGTTATTAATAACAATTATAATGGTTTTATATTAATAATAACTGTTTTTAGCACACTTATGATGGAAACATTTTTTCGCTAGAAGCTCATTTTGAGACTAAATCAATAATTATGTAGTGACAATTATTGGGCTAACCGCTTTACGCACCTATTGGTTTCAATGGAACTATGTGCTGGATTAAATCACCCCGTTTTAATAGCTCCGTGAAAATTACTTCAATAGTAAGCAGCAGCGGCGTGTAATTCTCGGTTTCAGCCTGAAATACCATGAAAAAAAATTATATCGTAAACGTAACCTAAGACGCAATTTTAATATACACAACAAGGAAAATATATGCGAAGTAATCTTACCTCAAACATTTGCAGGATATCAGCGAGATTATTGGCATGTTTTCGCGAGTTTAAAAATTCATTGGCTTTATTACGAAGCTGTGCAGAAATCATTTTGGATAAATTTAGTTGCACTGCAGCCATTTTTGTATTTAAAAAGACTTGAAGTGAAGCACAGATTATTTAGGTATTGCATTTTTAAAACTCACCCCACCTCCCACCTTGTATATAGATTACACAGAACATAAAGATAGATAGATAATTTATAATATAAAAATTGTATTCTTAAGCCAATTAACAAATTTTTGAGTTCAATTTATAGTCTTTTGAACTATATTATAACTATCATCTTATATTTACAATTTTATTTTTTATTTTTTTAAATTTACCTTTACATTTGCTCATTAATCTGTATTGACATTGACAATTGGCAGTTTATGTTTTAGGTTATATGTCAAATAGCGCCAGCGGCGTTTGTTTTGTTTGCCGCACTTAATATTTGATCATTTTACCTGTAATAAACTTATATTTAACACAGAATGGACGGTGATTTATACGATGAATTCGGTAATTATATCGGGCCGGACCTCGACTCCGACTCTGATGATGAGCAGAGTGTTTATGGACAAGATAATCGTGATGCTGACGAAGATGCTATGGAAGAAGATGAGGATGCAGACGCTGAACCTGAAGTTGCTCCTATGTCTGTCGTTCTACATGAAGATAAACGGTAACTTTTATATGATTCTCACACTGAATTTATCGATGTACTATACTCTGATTGTTTCGTACAAGACTTCGTTTCATCATAACATATTTAATCTCTATTTGATCTCGTATGTAGCGATAACTTAATAATATTTGGAAACTTAATAAATGTATAGCTTTACATTAATTGTGATTCTAGTCGTTTTCGCTGTTTTTTTAAAGATTCTAGTTTTTCTTTAAAATCTGCTTACATTCAAAACAGTTAGAAGATGTAAAAAAGTTGTTACTTGTAATACTAAATCTTAGAATGAATAGTAATGACTATAATAGATAAATTGATAATAAATTAAACAAGAAAAATCACTATTCCAGATATTACCCACAAGCAGTAGAAGTGTATGGTCCAGATGTAGAAACTGTAGTCCAAGAAGAAGATACACAGGCTTTAGACAAACCCCTCGTGGAGCCTGTTAAGCACAAGAAGTTCCAAATGCAGGAGCAACATCTGCCAGAGACTACATATGATATGGAGTATTTAGCAGATATGCTTGATAACACAAATTTGATAAGAAATGTGACCCTGATGGGGCATTTGCATAATGGTTTGTATTTAACACATTAATATTTGATGTATGAAATAAAAGAAAACCTAATGTTAATATAGAAAAAATTTGAGGAGGATAATAAAAAATATCTTTAGAAATTTTTAAGCTTGCATTGCAGCCAAGTAAATAAGTGATCTGCTTTAAGTTTTTTATTGTACTTAAATCAACAAATTACAGTTGTTTAAGTGTAATATTTGTTAATTGTATAGCACCAATTGTTTTCTCATTCATATTTATTCATATTTACTCGTGGCTACTTGGCACTAGCTGATTTTAATAAATAATTTCAGGAAAAACTTCTTTTGTGGATTGTCTTATTCGGCAGACGCATCCCGGCACAGTAAACAACGAGACAACAATACCAATGCGTTATACTGACACATTATTCGTGGAGCAGGAACGTGGAGTGTCAATAAAATCAATGCCTGTTACCTTGCTTTTAAAAGATGTCAAGGGAAAGTCGCACTTACTAAACATTATGGATACACCGGGGCATGTCAATTTCAGCGATGAGGTTACAGCTGCTCTAAGAATTTCAGATGGTGAGTTACCACATTTTAAAACATTGCTTGTCACATTTTAGATTAACATGGCTACTTCTATTACGAAAATTATTCGAAAACGGGATATTTACCATGTTTATAGTGGTGACCAGTATTTACGCAGCAAACGTGTTAGAAAGGAGGTATAGTCCGGTATGAACACAGCTAAAGCCGTCAAAATCTACCCGCAAATTTCAGTCTCGTGAACAAGACATTTGCAGTTAATGTCGAAATATCGAGCTCCACAAATCGAAAATAATAAACATGGTAAATATCCCATCTATACTAATATATAAAGCTGAAGAGTTTGTTTGTTTGTTTGTTTGAACGCGGTAATCTCTGGAACTACTGGGCCGATTTGAAAAATTCTTTCAGTGTTAGATAGCCCATTTATCGAGGAAGGCTATAGGCTATGTATCATCACGCTAAGACCAATAGGAGCGGAGTCCACGCTGACGCACTCGCGCGCAGAAGCTAGTTTTCGAATAATTTTCGTAATTGCTTATGACGTCACTGACAACATAAATGTTACAAATGTTTGATGATGAGTGAGTTGTGACAGTAATTGGCTGTTACACCACTGATCATCCAGTTGATTCTAGACAAATGTTTGTATGAACAATACAGACTTTTGTTGGGATATGGGGATTTTTGTTTGTACTATGTTTATTTCTTAGCCACTGACTCACCATGTCTCACCATTCTGTTAGAGGCCTTTTGCTTTTATTCATATTATTTTTATAATAAATTTAGTTTATTTAGTTTGTGTTTGTAATTATATCATTATAATTTTGAACATAATATTTATAATTATTTTTTTTTATGTATAATTCTAATATAATTTTTTCAACTAATGTTATTATTTTAATCTAACTTTAAGGTGCTGTACTGTTCGTCGATGCAGCGGAAGGGATAATGTTGAACACAGAACGCCTCCTTCGCCATGCAGTTCAGGAACGAGTTCCTCTAACTCTGTGTATAAACAAGATTGACAGGCTCATATTAGAACTGAAGCTTCCCCCCGCAGACGCGTATTACAAGCTGCGTCATATAATTGACGAGTTGAATGCAATGTTTGAAACTAACCAACCACAAGACAATCCAGAGGAACCAGCGACTATCTTTTCTCCATTATTAGGTAAATATAAATTTTTTATCAATGAGAAATTTTGATAAATATCAGAGGTAAAATAACAAGAGATAGTGTTAATTGGACATCAAAAAACTTATCACCAAGCAATATATTATGTCCATCAATTAAATCATTTTTAAAAAATAAATTAAAATGAGCTCAGAACTTTCGATAGATGTTTCAAGCCTTATTAAATTTTGTAAACTCTCTCTAGGTAATGTCTGCTTTGCTTCATCATTGTACGACGTTTGCTTCACACTGGAGTCATTTGCTGCCATGTATGCTAACGCACACGACAGTGGTCTCCGAGCGTCCGATATGGCTGCATGGTTATGGGGTGACGTGTATTTCAACGCCAAGACTAGACGATTCACAAAGAAACAGCCTCATGCGTCCGCACAGAGAAGCTTCGTTGAATTTATATTGGAGCCGTTGTACAAGATTTTTGCACAGGTATGTTAAAGTTTTTATTTTAAGCATATACCTGTATATGGGGATTATAATACAACAATAAATTGGACATCATATGTAATGACATAAAATACATCCAGTAGTTTAGTCACAAACTATGATTTTTCATTTTTTAAAATTTCTCCGTGATGAATAATATTAATAGACCTGACCTAACCTAACCCGCAGGTTAACGACTCAAAGACAGCCATTTTGATTTTGAAAGTTATAGATTAAGAAATGTGAAGAATATGGGATTGACTGCTTATTGTTGTATTGTCATCCCCACTCTGTATGTATTACATGCATCTCTCAAGTAGTGTTGTGTTTCTTTGGTGAGTAAGGTTGCCAGAGATACAGGGGAGGGTCAGGAGTAGAGTCGGCAACACCCTTGTGACGCTTCTAGTGTTACCACAGCAACCACTTAATATTAGGTAAATGGTTAGACAACGCGTTGGCGCAGCTGTCTCAGCACTGGCTGTTGCGCTAGCGGTCGCGGGTTCAATCCCCGCTCACGACAGACATTTGTATTGGCCATATAGATGTTTCTTGTGGTCTGGGTGTTTGTGCTTGTGTATTGTGTGTTTTCGGATCCCCGACACATCAGACAATCTAACTTTCTCATTAGGTGAGTACCATTTTGTGACCCTGATCGTATAAATAAAATATATGACGCTTATGTCTAATAGATATTATATTTATATATAATATTCACTCATGTTACTGCTAAGAAATACTAATGTTCATTACTTTTTAGGTGGTTGGTGATGTGGATGACACTTTACCCGCAGTATTGGATGAGTTGGGCATTAAGCTTACTAAGCAGGAATCTAAGTTGAATGTACGCCCGCTATTACGGCTAGTTTGTAGTCGATTCTTCGGAGATTTCTGGTAAATTTTACAATTTTATGTATATTTTTATACAAATATTGTAGAAAAGATCAGTTATTTTGAATATAATTGCATTTAAATTTTTAAATGTAAAATATGTTTTACGGGCTTGATTTTATTTTATTGAATATTTATTTTAAATTTAGAACATAGCTTAAAGTGCTAGTGAGGTGACTAAAAACGATTTTAAAGGACAATGCCTATTTGTGCCCGGTACGTGCTTTGACTAGTTTAGACAATTCATATATTTAAGTATCGTTTATTAATTGAAACTAGATTTTTAATAATATTCTAAAAGTGATCAAAGCCGTCGTTTATAATTTAATTTTAAAAAATATTTTAGTTGTATTCCGCGTTTGTCATGTCAAAATAGTTTAAATATAAATAGCAAGTCGTCATAGCAACCACACAAACAAACGCTTTTTTTAAATTAAAATATAAACCACGGCTTTGATTACTTTTAGACTATTACTAAAAATCTAGTTTTAATTAATAAAGAAAACTTTAATATGTCAATTTTCTGGTCGTGTTGGGGTTTATAATTTAATTAAAAAAAGCGTTTATTTCTATAGTTGCGTTTCCGACTTGGTATTTATATTTAATATGTTTTGACAGCACAAACCCGGAATACAAATAAAATATCTTTTTTAATTAAAGTATAAACTACGGTTTTAATCACTTTTAGAATATTATTAAAAATCTATTTTCGATTAATAAAGGATACTTAAATATATGAATTGTCTGAACACGTACCCGGGCACGGCTTCATAGAAAATAGGCATTGTCCTTTAGAACGTAGCTATAAGCGCTAGTGAGGTGACACGTGTGTGCTTGCAGCGGGTTCGTGGGCATGTGCGTGCGGCACGTGCCGTCCCCGCTGGCGGCGGCGCCGCGCAAGGTGGCGCACGCGTGGCGCGGCGCGGCCGGCGCGCTGCGGGACAGCATGGCGGCCTGCGACCAGGCCGGACACCTCGTCGCGCACACCACCAAGATGTACCCCACGGACGACTGCACCTTCTTCTTGGTACTACCTATCACCTATCACCTACTATAGTCCGGTCGCTGAAGAGAAATAATTTCGTACACCGACCTGTCATCTTTTGTCTTTGTCGCTCGCGTATAAACATATTGCAATTGCGCTCACACAATACGGCGGTCATTTCATACTAGTTATCTTAAACTAGTTATCGGTTGCGCTCACACAGGTGATATATTTGTACACAAACCGTGAACATGGCGACTCTCTGCACCGCTGCACCAAACCGACTATCCAGTAAGCTAATACAAAGAGTATTGAATGCAACAGGTGCTGGCGCGCATCATGTCGGGCACGCTGTACGCGGGCCAGAGCGTGCGCGTGCTGGGCGAGAACTACAGCGCGCAGGACGAGGAGGACTCGCGCGTCATGAACGTGGGCCGGCTGTGGCTATACGAGGCGCGCTACAAGGTACGCACGATCTTTGCTCCTATCATTCAAGATTTTATTATAATAATAAAACAAAAAATAACTGACACGCACGCACACACACATACACACGCACACGCACGCACGCACAGGCACAAACCCAAACCCAAACATACACCTCGTGCACCAATTATTTATTAATTTTCACATAGTCAATATTAAAAATGTGCTTGGTCTTATTTTAGAACAATGAAATCACTTTATAGCCTATTATTTAACGCTGTTGAATACAAATAAATAAAGTATTGTGCTTATATACAGGTTGAGCTAAACCGAGTACCTGCCGGCTGTTGGGCGCTCATCGAAGGCATCGATCAGCCGATAGTGAAGACCTGTACACTGGTATCAGCTGATGAAGATGAAGAGCTGCACACATTCAAACCTCTCCGCTTCAACACACAGGCGGTCGTGAAAATTGCCGTGGAGCCTGTGAACCCTTCTGAACTGCCAAAGATGTTAGATGGATTGAGAAAGGCAAGGCAAATTATGGTGGATAAAATAAAACTTTGTAATTTTGTTGATAATTTGTAGAAAATTTAATATAAATGAGGTTTGTCAGAAAAATTTATAGATCTAGAAAAGATTAAGGTCTTTATTAGAGGAGCTTCTCGGGAATAGATTTTTGTACAGTAGCCTACAGTTGTACTAAAGCCTAAAAAAACTAAAAGGTTAATCACATATTTGTTACTTTTTAGACTGGTTCAAATTTATGGTCGCCGTTCCACTGCTGTTGAGCCTCTTAAAACGATTGCTTTTCAATCTTTGCAAAAAGCACTTTCTTTACATTTTGTCCTTAGCAACAGCGAGGGGTGGAGGGCGGAGGTGGTGAGGACTGCACGAAAATCCAGACAGACGGGTGCGGGGGGAGTTTTGTATAGTCTGTAATGATGAAATGAAAGTAAAAGTTGTTGGTGCAGGTGAACAAGTCGTACCCGGTGCTGTCGACGCGCGTGGAGGAGAGCGGCGAGCACGTGGTGCTGGGCACCGGCGAGCTGTACCTGGACTGCGTCATGCACGACCTGCGCAACATGTACTCCGAGATCGACATCAAAGGTTCGCACGCTTCAGCCTGTAATATCGCACCTCTTTCCCCGTGTAGGAGAAGGATCAGAGCTTAATCCATCACATTGCTCCAATGCGGGTTGGCGGTATTCCCTGCTATGAGTAACGATCACTATCAGGTGTACAATGTATGATAACAACGGGACCAACAGCTTAACATTCTCTCCGAGGCAAGGTGGGAAGACCCACGAGGACTAAAAACCAGACTGGAAACAAATATTTGTATTAACATAAATATCCACTCCAAGTGGTAATCGAAATTGCAGGTATTAAAATAAAAAAAAATCTTTCGAATTTGAATTTTTGAGTCAAGAGTAGGAGGAAAGGATAATTGGGAAAAAGAGAATTCTTATTTCAGGAGCCCATTTGTTGAACATTCTGGTCTGGTTCCATAGAGAAGTGTACGTCTCAGCAATCCAATGGTATCTCCAATGCAAGCACTGGGCCCATCAACAGGGCGCTGATGTGATAGGATCCCCCGGACTTGCGACCGGAGCGTGGTTTAAGGCCTTTATGTTGCAACAACGCTCACCTAGATCCTAGCACATCCTCGTCCCAACCAAATCCGGTAAGTTGCCGCCAATGCAATATCTAACTTGCAGTTGCGGATCCAGTGGTGTCATTCTGCGAGACAGTCGTGGAGACGTCCTCGCTCAAGTGCTTCGCAGAGACCCCCAACAAGCGGAACAAGCTGACGATGATAGCGGAGCCCCTGGAGCGCGGCCTCGCCGAGGACATCGAGTCGGGCGCCGTCTGTGTCACGTGGGACCGGAGGAGGCTCGGGGAGTTCTTCCAGACCAAGTAAGGAATATATACATTTTTTTTAATTTTTTTAGAAATAAGGTGCCAAATAAGGTTATGGTCTGCCTGATGGTGACTTGATACTGTTGTTTAATATGTGGACACTTGTGACATCTGAGTTCCGAGCATACAGGTGCATATTGCATATTTATTTATTTATAAGGACAACCAATGGTATACAAGAAGTAATAACTTAACAGCTTAGAACAAATAAATCCAATTACAGGTCATCACGCTTAGTTATTAATTTAGAAAACAGAGTTTTTAAGAGCACTAACACTAGCATCAAGTACACAATAATAATTTCTCAAGGATTACAATACAAACAAATATAACAGAGAAGCTTCACTATATAAATTCAACACATAAAAAAACCATCGCTCAGCTGTTTCCTGACCGACGACACGCTTACACAATATGGATCAAATGAGTACTCCTTACAAACATCATTAAAATCTCTAACTGATTACTGATCGCACCATGTATGAGTTCTGTCTATAAATAGTAGATGCACTTGGAATATATAATGGGGGATTATACCTAATGCACTTCGTAGGGACATTAAATTTTAGTTTATTCAACAGATCCGAGCAATTAATTTCATTACGCATAATCTTTATTAAAAATGTAACATCTGCAATTCTGCGGCGGTTAGCAAGTGGTAAGATATGAAGCTGTTTATACATATTTAGGTAGTTTTCCGAGTGATAAGGTAATTTTAACTTATAGCATAGGTATTTTATGAATTTTTTCTGTACATTCTCAACTCGATCAATATATTTTCCATAACAAGGATTCCAAATCTGCGAAGCATACTCGAGATGACTCCGAACAAATGTGCAGTACAGAATCTTAAGGGTTTTAGCTTTTGTAAAACCGGTAGAGCACCGCATAATAAAACCAAGTGCTTTGGAGGCTTTAGCAACAATGTTATCAATATGTTCATCGAAAATAAGTTTTGAGTCATGGAATATACAGTCATGGAATATACCTAAATCCCGCACTACATCACATCTAGATATCAGCTGGTCATTTATTTTATATGAGGTAAAAAGGTTGGAAAATTTGCAACTAAATGTGATAACAGAACATTTTTGCGGATTCAGATTAAGCATATTGATTTCACAGTAGTCGCAAAACGTGACAGGTCAGCCTGGAGCAGATCCATATCAGCCTTCGACTCTATAGTAGCAAAAATCTTCATATCATCAGCAAAGCAGATATTGCTTATAACTTGTCCACTATGAAATTGAGTACCAAAGTAATGTATGTATTGTGGATAAATGACTCCAATTGTTCCCAAATGTTCCCAATTTTGCATCATCGAGTTTTAGTTGACCGGATGGTCGAATTTAAAACTAGAGAGAAAAGTGAAAGACACTTAAATAACTGAAGGAGAGGTGAAGGATTTTTGATAAGAAGCAAAAATCTAAAGGGCTATCCTTAAATTTTTGATAAAGTAATTTTTAAAATAAATTCTTGAACCCGTTTTGATAAAAATATTCATCCCGTACTATCACACTATTTGATATAATTCGTTAAAAATGAAAACATTCTGGGAGTTCAGTAATTTTAAAATTAATTTTCCGTAATCATTCTGACTTCGACGGTAAATATTTTTTTTTTTTTTTTTTTTTTTTTTTTTTTTAAATCTGCAATCAGCCCCAGAGCTTTAATCAGATCTTTTGAATTTGCATTAATGTTGAGATTGCACATCCATTGATATTTAATCTCTTATTTTTATTAACACTTCTTTGTGTTTAGATTGAAGCTAGTCGCATTCTTTTCAGCCGGAATATGCTGTCATTGGTGTTTATAAGTTTTGCAGCTAGATGGTTCCTATGTACTGTAAGTCTTTCTTTATAGGCCGAAGAAGACCTTTCTATTTCTTCCTTTACTGTCGGGATTTCTAGGTATTCATGAACTTCCGTGTTTCGTGTGAACCATGGTGCCTTGCAGAGAGTTTTCAGAACTTTATTCTGGAAGCGCTGGAGGATTTCCACATTCGAGTGACTCGCTGATCCCCACAGTTGTATACCGTAAGTCCACACCGGTTTTATGATACATTTGTATATAAGGAGTTTGTTTTCCACACTTAGTGTCGATTGTCTGCCCAGTAGCCAGTACATGTCTACAAACTTTTTATTTGCCTGTTCTTTTTTGGCCTTTATATGATCTCGCCATGTGAGTCGTCTATCCAGGTGCATTCCCAAATATTTAACGGTTGTTTGCTGTGGTAGGATAGTTCCGTCCAGAGTAACAGATGAGCAGTCACCTCTTTTTAGTGCAAACGTAATGTGTACCGATTTTGCTGGGCTTGCTCGGACTCTCCACTTCTTCAGCCATAGTCCCATTTTGTCCAGGCATTCTTGCAGTTTTGTGGATGCTGTATGTGGGTCTTTGTTACAGGAGAGAACTGCAGTGTCGTCTGCGTAGGTTGCAGTAACTATTTCTTCAGAGATAGGTAGGTCGGCAGTGTAGATTGTATATAAGATGGGACCCAGTACCGAGCCCTGAGGCACTCCTGCTTCTATTTGGTAGATTGATGATAGACAACCCTCGCATTTAACCTGGAATAATCGATCCTGTAGGTAGGACTTCAGTAGCATAAAAGCTGTATTTGGCAGGTGTAACTTTAGCTTATATAGTAGGCCTTTGTGCCATACACGGTCAAAGGCTTGTTGAATGTCAAGGAAGACAGCTGAGCAGTATTCTTTCCTCTCCAGCGCTTGCCGTATTGTGTGAGCCACTCTATGTATTTGCTCAATCGTTCCATGATGTGCCCGAAATCCGAACTGGTGGTCTGGTATTACTTTTTGTTCTTCAAGCATTGGGAGTAGGCGTATTAGGAGTAGTTTCTCAAAGAGTTTTGATAATAAGGGGAGAAGACTTATGGGCCTGTATGATGTGACTTCTGTAGCGCGCTTTCCTGGTTTGGCTACCATGTTTATAATAGACACTTTCCACAATTTTGGAAAATATTGTATTCTCAATATTGCATTGAAGAGAATTGTAAGCAGAACAATGCCTTTTTTTGGTAATTGTTTAAGAACTTCTGCTGTTATTAAATCGAACCCTGGTGCCTTTTTTTGCTTTAGTTTTGCTATAGTTTTTTTCACTTCTGCCGATGTAACTGATTTCAGTGGGAAAGACATTTGTTGGTCGCTGTTGAGGAATTCATCGATATCTTCATCTGTCTGTGTGATATCAGGTTCGTTAGGTTTAAACACGTCTTTCAGATAGTTAGCAAATAACTCAGCTTTATCTTGTGGTTTTCGTGACCAATTGCCATTAGGTTGTCTTAGTGGGGGCATGTGTTTTTTTGGCCTTTTTAGTGTATTAGTCATTTTCCAAAGTGAATAGTCCTCTGCTTTGTTTGGTGACAGGGTTTTTAGTTTGTCTTGTAGGGTACTATTTTCATTTTCTTCAAGCATTTCCTTGAGATGTTTTTGCATTTTGTTGAGTGCCTTTTTATCTTGTCTATTCTGGCTGGTGTGCCATTGTCTTCTTAGTCTTCTCTTTTCAGTTATCAGCTCTTGGATTTCCTGGGTAGCATCATGACTTCGTGGTTTGGATTCTATGAATGGAGTTGATAGCCAGGCTGCTTTTTGTATTAGGTTGGTCGTATACCACACAGCATCCTCTATGTCATCTTCGGTTTTGAGGGGTATGCGCAAATCAGCATTTTCCTCAATGTATTCTCTAAAGGCCTCCCAGTCAGTTTTATAATTATACAAGGTCTCGCGTGGTTCCTTCATTATGACTGTAGAACTTAATGTGCATATAACAGGTGTGTGATCTGAGGAGCCATCTAGGCAGGATTCTACTTTTGTATAGAGTCCTGACATCCCTTTGGTGATAAAGAAATCTATAAGATCCGGAGTTTTATTAGGATCTGATGGCCAGTAGGTAGGTTCTCCTGTTGATACTACATTAAGGTTATGGCTATCAATTGCCTTTTTTAGTTCTCGGCCCCTTGTTGTCGTTAGTCGGGAGCCCCAGAATGTATTTTTGGAGTTCCAGTCTCCACCTGCGACGTATCTGCTACCAAGTGTATGGAAAAAGTCCCTAAACATTCCCTCATCTATGCGGTGTCGTGGAGGACAGTAAACTGCTGCTACATTTAGTGCCCCCTGCCAGTCATCTATTGATATTACTGCGGCTTGTATGTGTGCATGATTAAAATTTGGTAAAATGTGATGTTTTATGTTTTCCCTGACTATCACAGCTACCCCAGCATGCGATGTTCCATCTGGATGGTTCGCGTAGTATATGTTGTATCCTTTAATTTTAATAACTCTTTGGTCTGTCATGTGTGTTTCTGAGAGTAATAGGATATCAATTTTGTTGTAATTTATGAAAAGTTCAACCTCTTGCTTATTCGGGGATAAGCCATTTATATTCCATGCCGCAATACGTAGGAATTTCATTTTTTCTGCTGGGCTATGAGCGTCGTTAGAAGGCCCATTAGGGTTCCTATTTGCTGTATAAGAATATCTATCTTCTCTGATTGTTTAATAATAATTTGCTCAAGGGAGCTTGTGGACTGAGATTGTGTATTCTCTATTTTTCTGTTCCAGTAGTTGGTATCTGTGGTGTTAGACATATTTTCAGGTAAGTTCGCTATGTTTCTTTCTTGATTGTTTGTAGATTGTTGTCTATTGTATCTGCTAGGTTTTAGTGGAGGGAAATCATCTTTTTGAGGTGGTGGTATAAATTTATTTGTGGTCTTCTTATCAAGTGGGACTTTCCATTTTTCTGCCTGTGTCGTTTTTCTTGCTCTAATCTCTTTATATACGTGGCAGCCCTTGTAATTAGCCGGATGGTCGCCATGACAGAGAGCACAAGTTGCTGGTGTGTTCCGATCCTTTTTTGGGCAGTCCGTGGTTTTGTGTCCTTTTGCACACTTAACACACCTGTATGGGCGCATGCAATTGTTTTTAGTATGCCCATATTGCTGACACCTTGTACACTGAGGAATTTCAGTTGATTTCTTTGGATCTTCAATCTTGACTCTCGTGTGGTATATGTATTCTATATTTTTTATTTGTGGGTTATTGGGGCTAGGTTCTATGTTTACAAAGAACATGTTTAGGGGCTTTTTATTTTTTCTAGATATTGCACAGACAATTTCACCTCGAACCTTGTTACCAGTTTTTTCGATTTCTTCTGTTATGGTGGATTTAGGGGTGGTGTGATGCAGGTCTTTTATCACAACTCTGTAGCATTTATTTTGTTTTGGTGTAAAGGTATGACCAATGAGGCCTTTGGTACGGATAAGTTCAATGAGACTTTTATATGTTTCAGCTGACTGTGTCATCACTCGCAGTTGGTCTCTATTGATGATTTTATATGAGTAGCTGTCAATAGGTACAGACTTATCTAATAGTTCTGTTAACTGGGATACATTTTCTATGCCATATAATATTATGGGTGGTGGTTTGCTGATCTTTTTCACATAAGTGGATGTAGCTTCATTTGACTCATCATCAGGTAAATCTACAGGTAATCCACTGTATCGGTTAGAGGTTCTTATTTCCGTTTGTGCTTTTTCAGTATGTGGCGGACTGTTAGATAGTTTTTTCCTCTTGGGGTAGCGATCAGTAGGTACTCTTTGCCAGGCGGGAGGGCAAACATTGTTGGCATCATTATTGTCTGTTATATTTTGGGAGTTGTTTGAGTCCAACGTTTTGGTACTTTCCACTGAATTTGACCGTGGTCTTGTAAAGAATAGGCCTGGATGGAATGCCTGCTGTGTAAGTTTTTTATTAGTGCTTCCAGTAGTATTCACCGTCGCGGAGGCCTGGTCGTCCACTCCCGCGCAGTCTTCGGTAACATATTTCACACTCGCAGGCCCGGATACCTGCGAGCGCCGGGCGTTAGCCGGATCGCATGACAAATCAACATTCGTATCGCTCATATTTTCATCATTTAAAAAGGTGGGACATACTCATGTTACTTTCCCAAGGCAACATGGCCACACTTTTAGAAGGGATTTAGTCCTCCTTGGTTTGTGGTATACCAGTGGACAGGTTAAT
This sequence comes from Melitaea athalia, assembly GCA_905220545.2. Classification (NCBI taxonomy): domain Eukaryota; kingdom Metazoa; phylum Arthropoda; class Insecta; order Lepidoptera; family Nymphalidae; genus Melitaea; species Melitaea athalia. Next base: position 2,165,946 of record HG992177.1, read on the forward strand.
TGACCGCCGCCTGTTGCTCGGCGTTGTTGCTCATTTGGCACCACCCGGGGGGCACGTGTAGGGTGGGCCTAGGAGAAGGTGGTAAATCCTACGGACGCGAGCAACCTTACCCCCCCCGGTACGGACGGTAAATATTAAAAAAAATAAAATAAACTTGACACTCAACAGTACATTGCAGAACAGAAATTCTGTTAAAGTTTCACAAACAAGCCCAGACCACGAGAAACATCAGTATGGCCTATACATACGTTTGGACAGCCATTGTGATAGCATAATTAAATCAACTATGTTTCATTTAGATACGATTGGGACTTGTTAGCGGCTCGTTCCATTTGGGCCTTCGGTCCCGACGCGACGGGGCCCAACATCCTCGTAGACGACACGCTGCCGTCTGAAGTTGATAAAAATCTTCTGGCTTCTGTTAAAGATAGTATCGTACAAGGTAACTCTTTGATTTACTTACAAACTATAATTAAATAAGCTATAAATAATAAGTATTAAGGTCATCGCTCATTAGACCCACCCGGCACCCAACCAGCACCGCCTCGCCTCGAGCGGTTAGTATTCTTTCTATGGACTTGTATGGATATGCGCTCACTACATCAACGCCGTATTGACACCGAATCGCCTCGCACGCAAGCTGACGATTGGACACCGAGCGACGAGGAGTTCCCGTGAGGGTGTAGTTAGCTATGACCTTTAATCCTAGTTTCCACTATAATTTGGTCGAGTAGCGAGTAATTTAATGTTTTAAATAGTAGCTATAATGATAAACTTTTTTTTTTAATTGTTCGATTCTTAATCATGTCAAGTAATAGAAGTAAAGGACATTTTGCTAATATTAATTGGATAGGCTTGGCTAATACCAAAGCTTTGGACTTATTGGTAGCAGTGGCGTAGCGAGAGGGGGGTGGCAAGGGCACCCGGGACATTATGCCCCGGGCGCTACTCACAAAGATATACAATTTCGACTCGCACTAGTCCGTTTTTTGAAGTAAAACTTCTTTACGCATGTTTGACTTGGGGAGTAAACTGATGAATACGTGACGAGAGTGTTACAAAGAGTTATATTGTGCAAGGCGAACAGAAGTTGAGATATAAGTTAGTGAAGATAGAAAGAGAGAGAAAGAGTTACGCTTCGTAAGTTTTACTTTAGTCGTATTTTTTGAAGTGAAAACTTCTTTAACGGCGTTGTGCACTTTTATAAAATTATTATAACGCGAGTTTAACATTTTTTACCCATTGTAAAAAATGTTAAACTCGCGTCAGGGGCGTGGCCTGTACGAAAACGTAAGATTGCTTAGCAACGACTTGCTTGTTAACGTTAATATATAAAAATTTATAGAAAATATAAATAATTTTTATTCAATAATTACCTACAATGGTGTTAAAAAAGTGTGTAAAATGCAAGAAGAATATTACTAAAAAAAATCCTGCATTGGAGTGTAGTCAAATTGTCAACAACTATTCAAGACTTCTGCCGGCACTCCTGGAGTGCTACCCGTTTTATTTTAAATATCTATTTGAAATGTCCACAGGTTTCCAATGGGGGACGAGAGAGGGTCCGCTGTGCGAGGAGCCGATTCGTAACGTGAAGTTCAAGATACTGGACGCGGTCATCGCGCAGGAGCCGCTGCACCGGGGCGGCGGCCAGATCATACCGACGGCGAGACGGGTAACTTATGTTGTCTTGCTCATTTCAGCCTGATGCAGTCCACTGCTGGACATACCTTCACAGGTTCGCAACAAAAATGGCGTGAACTATTGTGTGTTGCCCATAGTCACCACCTTCTTTCTGTAATCTGTGGTCACCATGCTGGGCAGGCGGTTTGGTGACTGCAGAGCTGGCTTGGTCGCACCGAAGACGCTGCTGCCCGTCTTCTGCTGTTGTCTTTTTATTCTTAAGAAAATATGGCCTAAATAAACACAGTTGAAAAAATACGTTTATAAGTTTGAGATTTGGTTTTAGAAGTAAATTAGGTGTTTTATTTATGTAAACCTAAAAACCCGTTTTCTGCTATAACAATTGTTTCAGTTTGACTTATTTTTATCGTGATATAATTTCTCTTCCAGTCTATATAATCTGTATAGGTTGATTTAATTATAGCACTTTTAAATGGCAACATAAAAACACTGTCACAAAGGTATATACCACGAAGTATAGATAGGAAGGAGTCCGAACGTAATGTTAAACGAATAGTCTCAATTTAGACGACTATTACAATTGACAATTTAGTTCTAATTTTGCCGATAGAGCGCGCCATTTTCAAGAAGCTACTCGTTTAATGTTTCCACTTTAATAATTTCGTTTTCCCACACTGCAGTTGAGATTTTCCCTTCTCAGGAATTTTTTTATTTAGTGGAATCATTGTGGAAACACTGCCGGTACGTTCTAAATTCAGGCACAGCCAGTGGCAGAAAAGAGAACTACTAATAACTGGTTACATTATTTGTGTACCATGAATTCTATCGAAAAGCCTATACCTTTCGGACTCCTACCTATCTATACTTCGTGGTATAAACAATAAACTAAATGCATTTTGCATAAACATTTTCCTATGCCTGTTTATTGTTATTGTTATTTGTGCATGTATATCGTTATTTGTTTATTGACGAAGGTGCCTATAAAACGTCATATATAGGCCTAACTCTGAAAAGAGACCAACGAATATTTTGTTTCATAGGTGGCTTATTCCGCATTCCTGATGGCCACTCCTCGTCTGATGGAGCCCTATTTGTTCGTGGAGGTGCAGGCGCCGGCCGATTGTGTATCCGCTGTATATACAGTTTTGGCAAAACGTAGAGGTAAACAACATGTGTTTTTCTACATTTTTACTAATAAGAATGGGCATGACGACAGTATCAAAAAATCGTCAATTTAATGATTTCAGGGGAACACTCATATTAAAAAAATTCAAAATACTGGTTTAGTTTTATGTAAAATAATAAGATTATTGTGATTCATTCTCATTGAAAACATATTAGAAAAAAAGTTTTAATCTTCCTTAAACTTATGTTTATTACCGAAATATAGGTATTTTCGTAAATAGTAAATGTGTAGCCACATTACGGAAGAGGTTTTGAAAATCTTTCGTCATGCCCATGAAGATAATGTAATCAAAATAAATAAGATTGTAATGTACCCAATGTTAATGTTAAAGTATACATTTTTATTTTATTGATATTTTGCTGCCTTAACTTTTTTATTGTTGTTTAGTTTTTTTTAATGACATTTTTATTTTTCTTTTTTGACTTTCGTTAAGTGTGAAGACCGCCACCTTATGACTAAATAAATATTTTCATTTTCAATAGAATATCGACATTCTTTTTCTCTTCTTCCTTTGCGTCATTTTTATTGTTAGTTTTGAGAGTTTCAGTAATCATTAAGTAATGGTGTTGACAAGTAACTACTTAAGCTAATGAATTATCAAAAGTATCCTAACTTTTGAATTCTTAATCTTATTTTTATTCCTACTCCAATGCCTTTGTGTTAAGACAAAAAATATGTATGTATCTCAGAGTTTAGATATGGTAGGGTTTTCCTAAAAAATTGAGCATGAAATATATTTTAAATAAAATTTTCTCTTAAATTGGTGCAGTACCTAATAATCTTGATTAAAATTACGATCCCCATTAATCGAAATGATAGTAAATCCAAATAACCCACCAAATCTGTGCGTCACTTGGTCACGTGACCACTGAGTTCACTTTGGCTGCCGGTACCCCTTTTTACGAAAATTGCGCGAACGGAGGAGTATGAAATTTCGTACACTTATAGTTTATATAGAGAAGGAGTGCAGAATGCTAATATTTTTTTAAATTGTGCATAAAATATACTTAAGCAATAAAAAAACATTACATACACTACCATGTACTTGACACACAGACATGAATATTATACTCTTTTGTTGATTGTCAGTCTGTAGTCAAATTAAAAATTAAAAAAGGTGCTTTATCTATCTCATAATTTTTTGGTTTTATTTAATTTAAATTTTTAATTATGGTCGAATTTCGACCTCTGGGCGACCACTGGTATACAAAATGATGTGACATTTGTGTGTTGTCGTGTGACAGGTCACGTGACGCAGGACGCGCCGGTGCCGGGCTCGCCGCTGTACACGATCAAGGCGTTCGTGCCCGCCATCGACTCGTTCGGCTTCGAGACGGACCTGCGCACGCACACGCAGGGCCAGGCCTTCTGCCTGCAGGTGTTCCACCACTGGCAGATCGTGCCCGGGGACCCGCTCGACAAGAGCATCGTCATCAGGTAACTTGTATTACTTAGTAGCTCACCAGACACACGTTGTACTGTCTCGCGAATGGTCTAATCCAGGGGTGAGCAACCTTTTTTACTAGAGGCCCGCAAAATTTTGATAAATTGATATTAGGGCCAAAAGCACAGAATTATGGAAAATAATAAGACTTGATTGTATAAGTATTGAATTTTGGCGTGCCTTATTATAATAATGACAGTTTTGAACATTTGAAAACCTCTGGCGGGCCGCATAAAATCTTTATTCGGCCCGCATGCGGCCCGCGGGCCGTGGATTGCTCACCCTTGGTCTAATCTATATAATATAACGGTAGTTAGGTTTTTGAAGTTTTCAAATTTTCGGCAAAATATTCTTAATTTTTCATTATGTAAGAAAGTTTTTCAAAGTATAAGAAAATTTCAGAGAAAATATCAGCTAGAATTGGTCCAGCCATTCTCGAGTTAAGCATTTAGCAATCCATTTATATTTACAGAGGTAAAATAAACTCTTCCACGTCCCCACATACACATCACGCATCAGTTTATCATTTCAATGAAAATTCTGCAAAAGTTATTGTTTCCTTTACCATAAATACTGAACATTATTTTTTATGTTTTAGACCCCTAGAGCCGCAACCGGCGACGCATTTGGCGCGTGAATTCATGATCAAGACACGAAGGAGAAAAGGCTTGAGCGAAGATGTATCCATCAACAAGTTCTTCGACGACCCTATGTTGTTGGAGCTCGCTCGACAGGATGTACAGTTTAATTAATGTGTGTATGTTAAGTATAAGAATACCAAAAAATAAAAACAAAATAAAATTATTTTTTTCATACACTGGTTTTCTTGACAAGTTATCAATTACTATCTACAGTGTACATTATCGTTTTACATACCAACAAAAACGCGTTGTTAGCGTATCCGTATAGCGTGAGAGGGGACTCGCACGTTCCTTTTTCCAACAGCCCAGTGGCAGCCGGGATGGCCTCGTGCTGGTGCTCGCTCACACGAGCGGTTTGGTGGGAGCACGATAATCATTGCCCCCTATGACGAGCTCCAACTGCCTTTGGTGGAGCGAGGCAAGGCAGGAGCAGCGAATGCGCATGCGCTAGCCATCCCGTTGCTACACAAACTTCGTGTCGAACATGTCGACTAATCAGTGCAACTGATAGGTGACTTGAGAGTTAAGACCCTTTAGGACCAAGTCCGAACGTAATGTTAAACGATTGGTCTCAATTCAGGGGACAGTATCTTAATTCTAATTTTTCCGGTAGAGCGCGCCATTTTTCAAGTAGTACCCATTTAAATCCTGCGGTAGAATTTAGGACGTACCTGTGCTTGGTGTTCATGTGATCGATAGCTGTGTTGACATCAATATTTATTTTAATTAAGTTTGTTATTATAAATGTTTTTATATACAGTCAGGAAACTAAGCCCATATTGCATTCTCAAAGTCTTACAAGACCATGGTTCCAAGTCTATTATTGGTTTATTGGCCACAGTCTTTATCAGTTGGTTTTTTAATATTATTGAACAATTGAACACAACACCATCACAACACATTAGATGAGGTTGTATGGTTTAGTATTTACCTTTGATTATCTCTTAATGGTGGATAAATAATAAATGACACAAAAAATATATTTTTTATTGACATTTGAGTCTACTTCAGACTTGGCTTAGGCCTTTTGTAATATAGGAATGGAAAAAATATATACAAATTCAGACTAGGCTGTATGGACTATAGTCCTCTGCCTTTCCCTATTGGGGGATAAATTTTAAAAACAACTTTAATTGACATTTGACAATGACATTTGACATAATTTTTCTGTTTGTTACTAATTGGGAAATGAAATAGTTCGTTTAATTTAACTTTTAAGATTTAAGTATTTTACAATAACAACGAAATGGAAACACAAAGAAAAAAACCGACTAAAATCGAAGAAATGACAAAAGAGCAAGTACGCCAGGCAATACTTAAGAAACGGGAATGTAACAAAAAAGCTCAGTCAATTGTTGAAAGTCTCTTAGAAAAATGTGTAACAGAGGAGTTTTTCCTTAATTGTCTATGTGACATCAATCAAACTCACTTCGAGGATGTGATTGAAGAAAGATCCATATTGCATTTATGTGGCTACCCGTTGTGTCAAAGAACTCTGTCTGAGAAGGACATACCGAAGCAAAAGTACCGAATATCTATGAAAACTAACAAGGTATATGATATTACAGCACGAAAAAGTTTTTGCAGTAATATTTGTTATAAATCTGCAATGCACATTAAGAAACAAATGTTAACTAGCCCCCTATGGTTTAGAGACTACGAAGATATGCCAAAGTTTTATCTTCTTCCTTTAGTCTCAGCGGGTGTTTTAGGACAAGAAATAGATTTAAGCTTAACAGAGAAAATTGACTTGAAATCTGAACCTCAAAACTTTACATCAATTAGTGACTTCTCAAAAGCAACCCTTTGTGATATACAGACATACCAAAATAAAAATAAATCAGAAAAATCAGATACTGTAAATAATATTATTAATAAGAATGTTGAAAACGTTACCAATGAAAATAAAGAAAATACAGATGACAAAATCAATGTTAGCCAAAATACACAAAAAATGGAATCTTCAAAAAAAGCTTTTCCAAATCCATTAAACATAGTGGGAGAAGTAATAGAAAAACCTGAAAGAAAAATTGATCCTATACTATTAAATTCACCTGCAAATGAATCCACTTGTACTAGTAAAAACATAAACAAAATAACAAATAAACAATTACCACAGAAGAAACAACCTTCTATGGCAGCTGTCATGATCGAAGTTGAGAAGTGTTTGGCTGAGTGGTTCACGATAGACACACTACTCTTTCTTTTTGGTGAAGAAAAAGTAAAAGAAATGGTAGCAGATAAGGGGCAATGTATTAAAGAATACTTAAACAATTACGCAAAGAGCATATTTTATAACTCAAACACGTATGATCAGTATCAGGCTCTGTGTCGTAAGCTTAATATGTTGGAATTGGAAGACAAGCGGTACGATGCTCAAACATTGGCTAGAGAAACAAAACCATTACCAGATTACTCAATTCTAAAAGAGGAAAGTAAAAAATTGCAGCTAAAAGTAAAAGCATTTTTTGCTGGTGAGACTGAAATTCCAGAACTTAAGTATGTGGAACCGGAGACATCTAACGGAGACGAGAATACAACACAATTGCCATTAGTAGATAAAAATGCACAGAATGCCTTACGTAGAAGAATAGTTTGCCAACATTTAAATAAAGTTTTACCAGACTTGCTTAAATCACTGCGACTGCTTACATTAACAATTAGTTCTGATATACAATTGCTCGTAAATACATTCAAATTGAAAGCTAATAACATAATGTTTAAACCAATACAGTGGACATTGATTGCTATCATCTTAATAAGGTTATTGTCTATTAGAGATAAGAGATTAGAGAATTTACTAGAGCAACCAACTGCATTCCAACATTTGCAGTTGTTACTATTGAGTTACAAACAAGACGGTGGCTATTTAGATAGACTCATTTTATGGCTCACAGACATTGATAGACTATTAGATGTAAATGATACCCAACTTACCATTGAGTAATAATTTTTATAGTAACTTAATATGTATATTTAAATAAAATTAATTCTGTAAAATGTAATTATGATGTTTTCTTCTCTTACGACAATAATGTATGTAATGATTTGTTGTAGTTTAACAAAACTTACAGCTCTTATATTACAATCAATCAATCAGAATCTTCTTTGTCAGTTTCCTTGACAAAGAAATATTCATTCTGATTTTCAGCATTAAGTACTCATTGCTTTAATTTTTGTTGCAAATGTCAATCTCGAATGTCACATGCATTTGAAATTATTTATAAAGTCCAATTATTTACTTTGTTATATTGATCTGAGATTGGTGAAAAGTTTATTATTTTAAAATGACTGAGACTGACGCAAGCAAGCAACCTTTGGAAATACCAGATACATTTCTTCCTTACTTGGAAAGATATAGAATTTACAAGCTTTTTAAGGTATTTATAAATTGACATATTATTATTTTTCAAAAAGGAAAGATTAAGCTATTCAAAACCTTATAGTGTAAGTGTTACAAGTTATTTAAATTCGATAAATATTTTCCTATATCATATTTCAACAATAAGTGGAACTTAGCATGCATTGCCGTGAGAGCTTTCTTTTTGACATTATCTGCAAATTAATGTTCAACGTAGACACTCGCCTGGGCTATATATTTTTATTTTTTATTACATCTTACTACATTTATGTAAACGTCTAAGTTGAACATGAATTTATGTACAAAAATTTTCAAAAAAGCAGATTACTTGAATCAGCAAAGCAGATTATTTGAATCAGCAAAGCAGATTATTTGAATCTGCAAAGCAGATTATTTGAATCTGCAAAGCAGATTATTTGAATCTGCAAAGCAGATTATTGATTATTTGAATAAGCAGATTCAAATAATCTGCCTAACAAATTCAAAATAAATTGCAGACAGTGATACCTTAACGGGTGGAACCTTTATTTGGATTATTCATATTGTTTATTTCTTAACGTTTCGAAATTAACTTATTGCTAGTAATTATGGGCAACATATTATTGCTATAATTTTGCAACAGGCATTAGAAACGGCTAGCGGTGTCTTTACCACTCTTCTGTTACTACAAACTTGACCAGTTGGTTGGTTTAAACGGCTTAAATAATAACTCTACTAGAAAAGTGGACAATCTAACTGAAAAAATTATAATTAGTCTGGTTGTACTGTAAGTGCCCGGTAGCGGCGATCTGTTAACTGGCATAATTATTACATTAGAATCTTCAATCTCTTGCACTTTGCAGCCAGCTTTATTAACGCTTTGATTTTATTTACCTACTGAGATAAATAGAATACTTAAATCATAACGTTTTGTGGCAAATAAAAATTGTTTGCGTCGCTGGACTATGTTATATTTAACACTAGTTAATTGTTTGCGTCGGTGGACTATGTTATATTTAACACTAGCTAGGCGCGACTAGTAAAATTAATTCAACTGCACTGAGCATTCCTATCTCAACTAATCGTTATCTATTCAATAAAGGACATGATACAAGATTTAGTAATAAATCTGCCGAAAGACCATCTCAAGCATATGAAAATATTTCTCGGACGACACCTACACTGCTCCAAGGATGTTGACAGAGTCATCTTACTGGTTTCACCGGAGCTTCATATTGGTTAACTGTTTTTCACTTACTATCATTGTTGTTGTTACGTAGGTATAAATGATTATCTTTAGTGATGCAACGGAAGTGTCTTAACGGAACCAGAAACGGAAACAGATGTCAAAAGTAAATTTTAGCAGAAACGGAAACGGATGCAGAAACGAAAGTGTAAATGTAAATAATATGAAAAAAAATTAATAAATTTACAAATATATTTCTTTATTAAGTATAAAAATACACACCAAGCCTATATAAGAAATAGATATATTAGAAATCTACAATAGAAAACAATATTGCAACTTAAAATTATCTTAATATTCAAAATATAGTAGTGGTAAGTGAAACTTTCAACTCTCAACCGTCGTAAATTTCCGTTTACATCTCCGCTATAAAAGTTGCGGAAACAGAAGCAGAAACGAATGTTGAAAAGCGTGCGGAACTTCCGCACTTGCGGAAACAGAAACAGAGATCTGTTGCATCACTAATTATCTTATCTCTTTTAATTGCATCAAAAGATTGCACTGTATTTTAACGTGCCCCAAGTAGGTACCTACTAAGCTAAGAATATAGGCTTGAAATTCGTTTCAATCATAATCATAGCGACATAATTATGTAATATGTAAGAAATAGTATTAAATGCCCTTAAAAAGTAAAAGCTACTAAAACTTTGACTTAGCTATAATTTTTTTATTTAGAAATATTTTAATTTTCTAATGAATAAGATGCGTATTTATAATAGATTATACTTTTAATCATCAAATATATTTAGATGTGAATCGATTAGCAAGGGATATGATAAAAGATCTCGGATACTTCGTTATCACTCGACGCTGCGTAATGGACCGATACGAGAAAGTTAGTTTTATCGATAGTTACCAATTGTTATATTAAGTAGAAATAGATATTTGAATTATGACACGTTTGTAGCACGATAAGTACGTGCCTGGATGTGTTTCTCCCGTCCTGTTGTCCGAAGTCACGAAGACAATGACATCGAGAGATCCTGTACCGCAAGCAGGGTGGCTCATGTTTGGTACCTTTTGCTTTGAATGTATTTTTACACGTAAAACGCATTAATTAGTAAGATAACTTTTACTAAACCTGTACCTTTTTAATTAATAAACGCTTCACACTCAACAGCCCCCAGTACGATATTCTCCTGTGTCGGGGGTCCGAAAACACACAATAGACAAGCACAAACGCCCAGACCACGAGAAACATCTATATGGCCAATACAGTCGTGAGCGGGATCGAACCCGCGACCGCCAGCGCAACAGCCAATGCTGTGACCGCTGCGCTAACGCGTAACTTAAGACTGCTAAATACTTTTATTTATGTCTAGAGTCTCTGATACTATTCTTAGGATTTTTTAATGGCCTAACCATAACTAATGAGTTATAATTACCTACGTGTAGACCATCCCTGTACACTGCAAGAAGCCCGCTGTCTACAACAAGATGGCATATTGCCTACTGTTACTTTGGTTCTAACTCCGCCACCACCGGCTGCTCCGAAAGCTGTCGACCCTCGCACTCCAGCGAGGTCATTCTTCCAACAAGACTTTGAAGGACTTAAGTTAGCTTACAAAGCTACCTTAAAGGTCGGTGTTGTGGAAGGAAAAATATATATAATATCGTTACAATACCACTTGTACGAGTAGTGTAGTTGCTCCTTTGGATATTGGGTTCTATTCCATTTGGTTTATTCCAGTTGGTTGCGTTGATAAATTTCCAAATTACTGAGATTTTTATATTCTTGTTACAAACGTAATAATTTATTTTTCTATTTATGTAATATCGATAAAGGAAGTATACGTCGAGTCAGAAGATAGTCCCGAGAAGATATTAACGAAGTGCTCGAACGCGATCAGCGCTGCGGCCGCAGGGGCGCAAGGTCCGGGGCGTGGGCTACATGCGTGGGGCGCTCCGGGCGTCTACCGGGTGCTGTTAGTTGGACCTCGAGGTTCAGGCCGCAAAACACAAGCGATTGCGGCCGCTAGGCACTTTGATATGGTTTATTGTAAGATACTTTATGTGACACATACCTATTGAGTTTTGAAAAATATATTTTCATTAATTTGTAGATTTTACAATTAAGTACAAAGAAATTTTCTTCACTATAGTGAATTTCGAGGAACTTTTCAAGCAAGCGGAAGTTAGAAATGACGAGATCGGTGAAAAGATGCGAAAGTTTGGCACGAGCGTTCGTATGAAAGCAGAGATCGTGAAACGACGCATCGCTCAAAAAGTAATTGGGTTCCCTTTTTATACGAATCGATAAGAATCGACATTTGTGGCTACTGTACTGACGATGAGTTAAAAAGACCACGAACGAACTGCTACTATGAATAGGCCTTTTCTCTCTTAAAAAGGTTAATGCTTACCGCTTACCTACTTACTCCGAGATGTTGTTAACACAGGCCCACAAAAAAGTGCTCCCTACATTTTTTGGCGGTTTTTTTATAAATTTACTCAAAGTTAGAGGGTGTAGGGATCAAACGGATTCCAAATTCGGATTCAGCGCAGCGAAATACATGGGTCTGGTAAAAGGTACCTACTGGTCTAAGAGAGGTGGAAGAGCGACCTTCACCGATCTGATAACTCGATGAGACATATTTTTTATCAAATAGAATTTATGAACAAATATGCCTATGATAACTTGCCTATCGAAAAGTGGACATAGCTACTTTTAATTTAATTAATTTTAATTATTTTTTTTTCATCACCTTCACTCATATGATAACCGAATTTGTTTTAACTCAATTGATAGTTTTTAACACACAGAATATGCCTAGGTAGGCTTGCCTACTTATTTTTGGTCATGGCTACCTGGCAAGTAGATGTGAACAGGTAGGCCAATATATGTATATACCTATATTCGATACTACAATGATCTAAGCTGTTCGAATCGAAATTGATATCATAGGTAAGATAGTGTAATTACAAAACCAATCATAGGTATAGGCTTGCCTGCAAAAACTAAAACAAAAAAATAGCCTTGACCACTTTTCGATAGGCAAGTTATCATAGGCATATTTGTTTATAAATTATATTTGATAAAAAGTATGTCTAGTCGAGTTATCAGATCGGTGAAGGTCGATGTTCCACGTCTCCTCTACTATACAGAGCACTTTTTTTTTTGTGGGCCTGCGTAAACAACTGCAAGTTGGTGGATATGTCTTGTCGTTAGATTCGTCATCATATTTCTTACCGAAATATGCAATTTTTTTACTATCCGAACCGACTGGGGTATTACCTCGCCCTTACAGAAGACCACAGCTAAATAATACTGTTTTCAAGCAGTATTGTGTTCCTGTTGGTGAGTAAGGTGACCAGAGCTCCTGGGGAGATTGGGGATAGGGTCGGCAACGCGCTTGCGACGCTTCTGGTGTTGCAGGTGTCTATAGGCTATAAGGTAGTCACTTACCAATTTACCATCAGCTGGTGAGCCGTACGCTTGTTTGTCGACTTAGTTACATTAAAAAAATAAAAAAAAATCTTCGTCACCAAAGATAAGATTATATTTAACTTTAAATATAAAATTAGCATTTAAGTATATAATAACGATCCGTTTTTTTAATAATAAAATTTCGTATTTTTAGGATTGCATTGATCATGGTTGGATACTCACCGGATATCCTTCATCCGGAGAAGATTTTGAATATTTAGATCGAATGCCTACTCCTCCTAATCGGTATTTCTTTTTTTAATAGTTTGCTTTTTAGTTAATAAGTACCTATAAATTGTGTATAATAAATTAATAGTATCATTTTACGATACTTAGTTAAAGGGCCGACTTTCATTTGTGCGTTTGAAATTTTTTACAAATAAAATTTAATTATATTTAGGACTAATAAGTAGGTAGATACTAATTCCAATCATCACAGTTAGAGATTTACTAGTCATTTAGAATTTTAGACCATTTCACACGATTTCAAAAACTTTTGCTTATATAGTCAGTTTTGTTTCACAGTTTGATAGCCAGATTGGTAGCAAAATTGTAACACGTTACTGCTTTCTTCTGAAATCATCTAGTTTTCTATATTTCGTCTATACTGAATCTGTTACGAATACTTTCTATGTGAAAGTATATTATGGTCTTTTAACAATTTGATTGCACTAAATAACGTTGTAACAATTTCTTTTAATATTTAGCTATGACTTTTCTCTTGGTTATTTTCTTGGTCTTTTCTAGACTAATACTTTCATTACATACCTACACCTGTGAATATGAGCCCGATAAGGTCCGTTTGTATGCTTTTCAAGCCGAATCAATACTAACAGTATATCGATCTCCGATTTTGTTAATTTTTAACAGCAACAGGTCAATTTCATCAATAAATTGTATATAGTTGTTTCAACAATCAATTGTATTTATATTAGGATCAATGTGTAAATTCGCTATCGGATAAGTTAAAGAAAAAACTCGCAAAATTGAAATCACAGATTGGTCATCTAAACATTCTAAACGGTATTGAAATAACAAAATCGCATTCATTTCATTGCATTTTCAATTCAAAATTTCTTTCAGCTCCTAGTCAGATTGGTTGACATATATTATTTTTATAAAATATGCTGTATCAACGATGGTCACAAAGTTATGGCAATGTTGATTAGTGGGCGTAATAACATATAAAATATCTTATCAATTATGCAGGTTCCGTCCAAATGTTTTTTATACGTAAATCGAATTTTTAAGTAATTTAATGCTCGTAACTTTAAAGGAGCTAGTTTGATTTTTAACCAAATAAATATTATGTAACCTTACCAGCATAATATTCTTGAACACGGATTGCGAGGTGTGCAAGGCACGGACGATGGCCCGCGGCGTGGACCGCTGCACGGGGCGGGAGGCGCCGCGCGGCTCCGGCCCGAGGGTGATGTCTCCGTCGCGGGACTTCGAGAAATTGTTGGATGCTGAGGTGAAACTTACAATTACTTACAGTACTACAAAATAAATAGATTAACAAGAATCTGCTTTGAAACCTAGGTTGATTGCCGATACATCATACTTTTGTATGGGGGCAATATTGTGTTCGAAATATGAAGTATTATAGTTGGGAATCGCTTGTTAGGTAGGTGCAAAATGATAACAAGATAAGAGAAAATTCAATTAGGTTTTATTTGTATCAAGAAGTAACTCGAACTTTTTTCGCTCGAATTATCTTCTTATACATATTTGAAGTTATAATTTAGTTGTAAGAATTTATGTAATATGACGGGTTTTCCGCCGCAATTTGAAACCACAAGCAATCATCTAGGCCAGGGGTTAGCAACCTTTTTTACTACTTAGAGGGCAGCAAAATTTAGAAAAATTGATATTCGGGAATTTGGGCAAAAATTACAGAATGATGGAAAAAAATAAGACTTGATGCTACAAGTATTGAATTTTGGCGTGCCTTAATTTTAAAATTTGAAAACTTCTGGCGGGCCGCACAAAATCTCTATTCGGTCCGCATACGGCCCGCGGCTTGTTTACCCCTGATCTAGGACATGATAAACTATTAGTTTATTTTGTAATATTTTAGTTCAATTTTTAACGAATTATACGAGTTTCATTGCTTTAGATAACATTTAATTATCTATTTCGGATAATGCAATACCTAACGCTTATCTTGTTAGTGATATTGTTACAAATATAATATTATAATATGTATTGTAGGCATAAGCGATTATGTTATCCACTACAACTTATAGCTTAGCTCACTGTACTGTTATATTAATTGTGGAAAGTACAATACATAGTTTAGTTACGCGTTATAATTTTGTTACAGTTAGATACTTATTTTTCTGAAAACCTAGCGGAACTCAGAGCTTACGCCGGTATCACAGCAGTTGAAATAGACGGCAACAAAGCCATTGGTAAGAGAAGATAAAATAATTTTTAACAAAAAAAAACCGACTTCAAACAGGAAACTAAAAAGTAACAAATAAATTTACTTAGCACAAAGTAATTCTTATTTTGATTTAGTTAATCAGAAATTACAAAATAAATATTTTATAACTTTGAAGTCGGTGCCTTCAGTACTATATCCACCACAGATATTCACCGAATTTGTGAACTTTATGCCGTGCGCGGTCTCCGAATACTATTATAAGAAGATAATTAATTATTACAGGATAGATATTCCGTAATAATTACCTGCCAATATTAGCTAGAGGGGTGAGAAAAATTGATAATACCTATACCTAGTTATTGTTTTACTTGGCACCGACTTCAAAATTATAAAATATTTATTTTGTAATTTCTGATTAACTAAATCAAAATAAGAATTACTTTGTGCTAAGTAAATTTATTTGTTACTTTTTAGTTTCCTGTTTGAAGTCGGTTTTTTTTTGTTAAAAATTATTTTATTTTACAATTTTTAGTGATGTGTAGACCTAATTAGGATGCTTCTCGGCAGTATTAAGTAAGCCCAACAAAATAAAATGCTTCAGCCTGTAATATCCTACTCATGGGCATAGGCCTCTTTCTTCATGTAAGAGAAGGATCAGAGCTTAATCCACCACGCTGCTCTACTGTGGTTTGGCGGATATATTCCTTACCATAATAAACAATGAATAAACGCTTCACACTCAACGGCCCTCAGTAGGGTTTTCTCCTGTGTCGGGAGTCCGAAAACATACACAACACACAAACACAAACGCCCAGACCACGAAAAACATCTATATGGCCAATACAAATGTCCGTCGTGAGCGGGGATCGAACCCGCGACCGCCAGCGCAACAGCCAGTGCTGTGACCGCTGCGCTAACGCGTCGTCATAAGTACCTACTATATATGAGTAAAGATCGCTATTAGGTGTTCGTGATATACAACCGGGACTGACAGCCTAGCATGTTCTCCGGGACCGAACCGAAACCTACAGACCGAAAATAAATATTTGTATAAACATAAATATACACTCCGAGCGGGAATCAAACCCGCGACCGTCGGTGTTTAGGCGCCGCCGACACGGCACATGCACCATTATATCAAAGCGGTCGTCAAACAACAAAAAGTAACTGCTGTAAATTATTGAGGAATTCCCTCGACTATTAATGGGCTCCATCATCAGACCTGTAATGGCACTTTTAACTCATATGGGTGCAAAGTTCTCATCAATAGAAATGAATGAAGCTCAAACAGCAGGTGATTGCTGTAAATAGTTGAAGATTTCCCTCGACTATTTATGGGCTCCATCATCAGACCTGTAATGGCACTTTTAACTCATATGGGTGCAAAGTTCTCATCAATAGAAATGAATGAAGCTCAAACAGCAGGTGATTGCTGTAAATAGTTGAAGATTTCCCTCGACTATTTATGGGCTCCATCATCAGACCTGTAATGGCACTTTTAACTCATATGGGTGCAAAGTTCTCATCAATAGAAATGAATGAAGCTCAAACAGCAGGTGATTGCTGTAAATAGTTGAAGATTTCCCTCGACTATTTATGGGCTCCATCATCAGACCTGTAATGGCACTTTTAACTCATATGGGTGCAAAGTTCTCATCAATAGAAATGAATGAAGCTCAAACAGCAGGTGATTGCTGTAAATAGTTGAAGATTTCCCTCAACTGTCTTTCGACTCCATCATCAGATCGACTCCAGACCTTCATTAAATAGTAGTGCTTTATAGTAGTTAAGGAAAAAGTGATAAAACGCACTAGTTGTCACTACAATTTTCGAGGGTTCCCCTCGATTTCTCTGGGATCCCATCATCAGATCCTGGTTTCCTTATCATGGTACCTAAGTTGGGATATCTCCTTTCCAACAAAAAAAGAATTATCAAAATCGGTTCATAAACGACGAAGTTATGCCCGAACATACATAAAAAAAAAAAAAAAAAAAATATACGGTCGAATTGAGAAACCTCCTCCTTTTTTGAAGTCGGTTAAAAAATGACCGTAGGTGCTTTGTACCTATGTATTTCTAGTACTTCGCTGATTTTACTTTTAGTTCACACTTAACGTCAATTACCGATTCATTACTCACTCAAGTATATTTACGTATTAAGATTAAAAGATTGTTTTTTGAAAGACCTTGGCAAGTCTCATTCGGGCGGTTTTTGAAGTAAAACTTCTTTAGAATCGTGATTTCATACGGGTGCAACGGAAAAACGACAGAAGGGCGCGCCGCGCTACTTTGTAAATAATTTTGCTAAAGAAGAAAAATTACTTTGTACACACGCAATTTTTTTTTTATTTAAAACTAAATCGTTTCACACAGACGCCCAGCCAACTACAAACATCTACATGGCCAATACAAATATTTCTGTGTGGGGATCGAATCCGCGACCGTTAGCGCAACAGCCAGTGCTGTGATCGCTGCGCCAGCACGTCGTCGTTAAAATTAATTTTCAAGTTATAAAATATTACAGATCAAGTTCAAGTAAAAGTGCAAGCGGCTATAATGGCAGCCCCTAGTATTAATATTGAATGTTGCTCACAACTTCGAAACGTGCGCGCTGACGAGCTAGCTTTGTAATTCAAAAGGCATAAATAAAATACATTGTTCATAGAAATATTTTTTATTTTCGTACTCCCTCGTACTTCAATCGAAAATTATAACTACATAATTATTATATTATTTGCTAATTAAGACCTAACAATTCAGCAGTCTCAAAATAATTACATTCAGGAATGAACAATCATCAAACAACTGAGGTAGTCTCCGAGTGAGCCGAGACTAGACTCGTCGAGGTCTCGATAGCTCGAAGAAGTATGTATTACAGAGACACAGACTTCACACAATTCGCGACTGATAACTTTACAAATAAAAAATGCATCAATTTATACATTAAGAGCACACAACCCAATCACACAAGCGCGGCGGTCGACTTGTATTTACGAGCATTCGACGAGCCGCCGGCCGCCGCGCCCCAAGCACTCGTCACACAAATAAATATACACAACACCGCCTAAAACACTTTGTATCCGTTCATTTATACACATTACGCACACTGCACTCTGTCACAATGTGCGTAACCTGTAGCGATTGTTACGGAGATCACATTTGGCTACGCTCACTCGCTCAGTCTGTTATGTTACAACTCGTCTTTGAACTCGTCGTCGTCGCCGCCCGCGCCCTGGGGAGGCACGCCTCCTTGTCCCTGGTACAGTTTCGCGATGATGGGCTGGACGACGTCTTCCAGCGACTTCTTTTGTTTCTTGTATTCTTCTGCTTCAACATCTTGATTGTCTTCGAGCCATTTGATTGCAGCATCAATCGCTTCTTCCATCTTAGACTTGTCATCATCGGATACCTAAAACAAACAAAAAAAAATTGTTAATGAAGTTGCTCTTTTGTGTATGAATAGAAAACTATTTTCTTTTGTTACAAAAAATAATTTAGTAACATTTTTTAAGTAATACCAACCTTAGCGCCAAGTTTTTCTTTGTCCTGGAGCTGGTTCTTTATCGAGTATGCGTAGCTCTCAAGTTCGTTTCTGGACTCAACTCGCTCCTTCAATTTCTTGTCGTCATCGGCGAACTTCTCGGCGTCCTTGATCATCCTCTCGATATCCTCAGGTGTTAATCTGTTCTGATCGTTAGTGATGACAATCTTTTCCCTGTTTCCTGTGCCCTTATCTTCAGCAGATACTTGAAGGATACCATTGGCGTCGATCTCGAATGTTACTTCAATTTGTGGAATGCCTCTGGGTGCAGGTGGAATACCAGTGAGATCGAACTTTCCGAGTAAATGGTTGTCCTTAGTCATGGGACGTTCACCCTCATAAACTTGAATAGTTACGGTGTGTTGGTTGTCACTGGCAGTAGAGAAGATCTGAGATTTCTTAGTGGGGATGACAGTGTTACGAGGGATCAGTTTAGTCATCACACCTCCAACAGTCTCGATACCCATGGTAAGAGGGTTGACGTCGAGGAGCACAATCGCATCAGTGTCTTGTTCTCCACTGAGGACACCAGCTTGAACGGCAGCACCATAGGCAACGGCTTCATCGGGGTTGATACCTCGGGATGGCTCTTTACCATTGAAGAACTCCTTGACCAGCTGTTGAACCTTAGGAATACGAGTTGAACCACCAACCAGCACAATCTCATCAACGTCTTTTTTGTTCATGTCGGCGTCTTCCAATACCTTCTGCACTGGCTTCAGGGTTGATCTGAAGAGATCCATGTTCAACTCTTCGAACTTAGCTCTAGTCAGAGTTTCGGAGAAGTCGTCACCTTCGAAGAACGATTCGATTTCGATCTTAACTTGGTGGCTGGAAGACAAAGCTCTCTTTGCCTTTTCGACTTCGCGACGCAGTTTTTGCACAGCACGGTTGTCCTTTCTGATGTCCTTGCCCTTCTTCTTCTTGTACAACTTGATGAAGTGTTCCATAACTCTCTGGTCGAAGTCCTCACCTCCCAAGTGAGTGTCACCGTTGGTCGCGACTACTTCAAATACACCATTGTCAATAGTAAGGAGAGACACATCGAAGGTACCACCACCCAAATCGAATACGAGGACGTTCTTTTCACCTTCCTTTTTGTCAAGACCATAGGCGATAGCAGCGGCAGTAGGTTCGTTAATGATTCTCATGACATTAAGACCGGCGATAACACCAGCATCCTTAGTAGCTTGACGCTGAGCGTCGTTGAAGTAAGCGGGTACGGTGACGACGGCGTGGGTGACCTTCTTGCCGAGGTAAGCTTCAGCAGTTTCCTTCATCTTTGTAAGGACCATGGCGGAAATTTCTTCAGGAGCGAAGATTTTGTCGCCTTGTGCCGTCTTCACTGAAACATGAGGTTTGCTGTTCTTCTCTACAACCTTGAATGGGAAGAATTTGACGTCATGTTGGACAGTGCTGTCACTCCATTCACGACCGATAAGACGTTTGGCATCAAAGACCGTGTTTTCAGGGTTGGTGGTCAACTGGTTTTTGGCAGCATCACCAATGAGACGTTCGCCCTCAGCGGTGAACGCTACATATGATGGAGTGATACGGTTACCCTGGTCATTAGCAATGATTTCCACACGTCCATTCTTGTATACACCAACACTGTGGACAAATAAAAATATGTGATAAGTCAATGTTATTTTTATTATTTTACATAATTATTATTAATTCAGGGGGTAATTTTCAAAATTTTGTTAGAAATAAAATTAATTTGTTATTAATATTAATATGCTATTCATTAAAACAGTAATCAACTATATATTTTATAGAAGAATTAGATGGAATTTTGGTCTAATCTATACAAATATTTAAATTTGAGTGTCTGTTTGTAATATTAAATGAACCGCTTTTTACTAAATCCATATGTATGTATGTATATGCATGGTACATATGCCAAAATAACATTTTTTATAATTTTTGTCTGTGTCTGTCTGTTTGTTCCGGCTAATCTCTGAAACGGCTGGACCGATTTTAACGGGGCTTTCATATAGAGAGCTGATGGGTGGACTGGCAGATAGCTGATGTAATTAGGAGTAACATAGGCTAATTTTATTTTAGATTTTTTTTTATTTCATAACTGCAAACTGAACAATAACTATTTTTTTAAATTCCACATGGACGAAGTACAGGCATGGCTAGTATTAATTAAAATTTGTTCTAATACTCAATAGAAGCATATGAAAAATTTTGTTCACAAAATTTAAATACCCATTTTGGTAATGACCAGTTTTGGAAATTTCATAGCCTGAATTATAAATTAAAAATTAAATTATTTTTTGGTCTTGAATGTGTTACTTTACAGTATAATCAGAATTTTTTAAATAATATAGCGAATAATCTTCAAGAATACACCAAAGTCAGTTAATCGTTCCTTAAATAAAGATTTCATTAAGCAAAATTAAGCTTCGTTCATTATAGTACGCCCAGATCTAGTTATATCTTACTATCACGAAATATCAATGACTACAACAACTCACCATGAGTACGTGGTACCCAAGTCGATACCGATCACGGTACCGATGTCCTTGTCCTTCTCCTTCTTCTCGTCGGCGCACACCGCCGCGAGCACGCACACCAATGCTAACAGACTCCACCGCATTTTCACCATGCAATGTACCAACTATAAACTGAAACAAAAAATTTAATTTAAACAAACCATACGTTGAGCTTTGCTGAAGAATTATCAGTCGCGAGGTATCTCGAAATAGATTTCGGTAGATGCAGAGGTCACTAACTTTATCGAAGGACACGTAATCTGACACGAAAGGTACACGTCACGGACGCAAAAGTGCTGACGAATCTAAATGGGCCACTAGGCACTAGACTTCTGTATCTATTAGAAAGTTCCAACAGATGTAACGGGTTAATATTAACGGTAAGATCAGTATGTAGGCCGCCGCGCCGGCCCATTGAACGCCGACTTCCAGAATATTCCACGACTTTAGATTGGTACAAATTTCAATATTTTGTATGTAACTAGATTTATTTTCTTCTAATTAATGTTTAACTTAACTAAAATTGGAAAACGATAAATCTAATAAGAATAAATTAGACTCGTAGTCGTAGTTAGACCTAACTAGAATATTAGAAAATTAATGAATATTGAATATTAATTTAAAAGACAAACTCTAATCAGAATAAATATAATTACCTTATATACCTCGAAGATTTGTAATTAAAATACTGTTTACAGTCACGTAAAATCGCACTTTTATGAAAAACACTTAATAAAATTCAGCGCTGTACACAAATTGTAGTTGTTCTCTTTTCCAATGTTCGACAAAAACTGACTTTGTCCACGCCGCCGCCGTAATTATTTAGCGCTAGTGATACTCGTGGGCCTTTCCTATTGGCTGACCGAGTGATGACGTTTTTAAAAATCTCATATGATTGGTACAAGTTTACCGATTTGTCGCAATTTGATTGGCCCACGTTTATAACTGGTAGAGAAATCAGCTTGACGGCGCTTGACGGTGACTTGAAGTATACGAAAAAATACGATTCAATTTTGGCGTCAGATTTAAAATGTCGTAATAAAATCCTACGCAACTTCTTGGAAGATTTCATGTATTATATTACGTTTATTATCGTAATATATTTGTAATCGTTTACATTAATAAAAAAAAATAATGCTTTGTGTTATTTTTTGCTTATAAATTATTAATAATTTAATAGTATAAAGCTATAAATAAAAACGTACAATCGAATTGAGAACCTCCCCCTTTTTCTGAGTCTTCTTCTTCTTCTTATATAATGGCTCCCGTGAGGATTTGCCAATGTCAGAGTGAGTAATAAACAACAGCAATACAAACAGATATATAGATAATTCAATTATTGAAAAAATGGCGGGAAAATACAAGGCGCGCGGCCATCCCAAAATACAACAATATATATTTATATTGTTGTTCTCTCATAGAAGAAAAATGTCAATAATCAATATTATGTACTACTTAGCTTATTTTTTTTTCAAAAGAATTTACAGAAAATTGCACACAGACAAAATATATAATTCTTATGCCAACATTACTCTAAAATATTAGTTAGATAAGAGTTATAAAAACAAAATGCTGCGTAAATGAATTATTTAGTAAGGCCCTTTTCAACTATATTATAAACAGTCAAATCAATTATTTCACTTTTTTAACCGACTTCCAAAGAAGGAGGTTCTCAACTAGATTTTTTTTCTCAGAACTTTTGACTGGGTAGACCGATTACGAAGATTCTTTTTTTTTATCGAAAGGTGGTGCGGGTCATCTGGTACCATTTAAATTTAATTTTGACCAGCCTGAGTCCTGACAAGTGCTTTTCGAGTTATTATCTAATAATGCCAAGGGCGGATCCAGCTTTGGCGCCAGGGGGGGTCACAGTCAAGGTCAAGGCGCCAGGGGGGGGATCACAAAGTCGTGGTCAAGTAAAAATAAGTTATAATTTAAATTTTATAATGATAGATACAGGTAAAAAGTAGGTATTTTATTAATCTATGTAGGTAATGTACTTAAAAATACCTATATTGTGACAAAAATCTTGTTTAACAATTTTAATTAGTGGTCCACCTAGGTCCTGGACACAGTCCAGGGGGGGTCATAACCCCTATGACCCCCCCCCCTGGATCCGCCAGTGAATAATGCGTACCTACTTACTTAACTATTTTTTTGTCGACTAAAGGGCCCCGTAGACGATCAAATATTTGATCAAACTTCATATTAAATTTCTGTTTGACAAACGTGTTTATCAAATTATTTGATCGTGTGCGGGGCTGCCGGTTTTTTTAATATGTTTGTTACATGAAACATGAAGTTTGATCAAACATGTTTGACAAACAAGTTTGATCGTTTACGGCAGTGTTTTTCAACCTGTGGGTCGCGACCCCCTGGGGGGTCGCGAAGCTGCCGTAGGGGGGTCGTCAGAGGTCGAGAGAACTTTAGTAAAAAAACAATAAAGAATAAAAAGTTTGATTTATTAAGTAAGAGAATTTTAACAAAAGGATATACTCAAACATTTTTATGTTAGCACAAACAAATTACATAACAAGAAATAAAATCCTAATACTCATGTTATTGCGAAGGTTGTGCTTGTTTTTAACCGACATCCAAAAAAGGAGGAGGTTCTCAATTCGGTTGTATTTTTTTTATGTATGTTAGCTCAGAACTTTTGATTGGGTGGACCGATTTCGATGAATTTTGTTTTAATTGAAAGGTATTGCGTGTTATGTGGTCCCATTTAAATTTAATTGAGATCTGACAAGTATTTTTACGGTTATATCTAAAAATGCGTATTTACTTGACTACTTTTTCGTCGACCTACGTTGTATTAAACCGCATAACTTTTCACTGGGTTTATCGATTTTGATGATTCTTACTTTAATCAAAAGCTAATACTTGTCATGTAGTCTTGTATAAATTTGATCGAGATCTGATTACAACTTTTTGAGTAATCTTTGATAACGCGCATTTGCTTGACTGTCTTTTGGTCTTATTACTTGTCGATGTAATTGTAGTCGGTTTTTTTTCGTTTGCGAGCAAACACAATTATTGATTAACCAATTTCCACTATTGTGGATCTGTATTTGCTACACATAGAATTAAATCGTTTTCCAAATTTAAGCGGTTTCTTTGTTTACTTGTTATTTTGACCATTGGTGAAAATGTCAACTCGCATATGTACGAGGTGGCAAATGGAATCAAACACTTCATGGCCTCAGTTGTCAATTCCCGGCATTCTGTTTCTCTTCTTAACCAAATAGGTATCCAAATTAGCAGACTTGGATTCCAATTCCATCGGCAGATAATTCTGGCAGATTCTTTTTGAGCTTAGTTAGCAAATTAGCCTCATTTATAGCAGCATTTAAAAACGAATTTAAGATTTTTAAACTGAGGTAGGGCACAGCAGGAAATCTCCTGCTCAAAATATGGAGCAGCCGACTGGGGTAGTACCTCGACCTTACAGAAGATCACAGCTAAATAATACCGTTTCCAAGCAGTGTTGTGTTCCTTTTGGTGAGTAAGGTGACCAAAGCTTCTGGGGGGAATTGGGGGTAGGGTCGGCCTCGCGTTTGCGATGCTTCTGGTGTTGCAAGCGTATATGAGCTACGGTGATCGCTTACCATCAGGTGAGCCGTACGCTTGTTTGCCGACCTAGTTACATTTAAAAAAACCACCTCTGCCCAGTGAGTGTTCTACGATGTTTCTTGCACTGAGAAGTAATGACACAATTATTATTCTTCTTTCAAATTATCTAAGGCCATTTTCATACCAGGTATATATGCCTTGATGTTTATCTCACATCCGACTTCTTCAGTAAAAGATAATGTCGACGAAAATGAATCGAAGCTATTTTGATTTATAGACGACGACCACAAGTCAACTTTTTTTGTAAAGCCATGTATTTTGTCTTTTGCACTGATGACATTTTCATCTCGCCCTATACACATACATACATGATAAAAAATTGCATGCGTACAAAGTACACAATCACATATCAGAAGTGAAACTTCTTTGGAAAACTAATGAAAAAAACGAATTTAAAATACAAAAAAGTAGTTGAAAAAAAAGCAAAAAGCCAACGTCGCGGTGTTCCCAGGTGGTCACCCATCCAAGTACTGACCGTCATGACGCTGCCGCGTTACCGGTTGCTCAAATTATACCTCTCATGTGCCTACAGAAGTCTCACTTCAAAAAGCGAAGGGTCGGGGGGTCGCGTAATATTTTTTCATACCAAGGGGGTCGCATCATGAAAAAGGTTGAAAAACACTGGTTTACGGGGCCCATTACGTTGTAATACCGCATAACTTTTCACTGGTTGTAGGTACCAATTGTAAATATGTATTCTTGTTTTAATCGAAAGCTGACGCTTTTCATATGGTCTCATTTAAATTTGATCGAGATCTGATGACTACTTTTTGAGTAATCTTTGATAACGCGTATTTACTTGACTATAATTAGGTATGATTCAAATAGAATAATAATATTTATTTCGTTTTTTTCGTGTTATTAAACCTAAAAAAGTAAATCATCAGTAATAAAGTAATTTTATTGATTCATAATTACAGCAGTTTTAGGGTCAAAATTAATAATATTTGCAATATTTACTATTAGTTTCTTGGTAATAGAAAATAAAATTAAGGCATCAAACAACACATAATCCTGTAACCAATGAATATAATATTTTTTTTTTTTTTTGTTACTAGGTTGGCAAACAAGCGTACGGCTCACCTGATGGTAAAACCGTAGCCTATAGACGCCTGCAACACCAGAAGCATCGCAAGCGCGTTGCCGACCCTATCCCCAATCCCCCCAGGAGCTCTGGTCACCTTACTCACCTACAGGAACACAATACTGCTTGAAAACAGTATTATTTAGCTGTGGTCTTCTGTAAGGTCAAGGTACTACCCCAGTCGGGCTGCTCCATATTTTGAGCAGGAAATTTCCTATATGTTTCCTATATGTTTAGGGTTGCAAAAAATGGTCATAGTTTATTAAAAATCTTTATTTATTTTACAACAGTAACTGTACTTATAAAAACACCGCACCATATAATGATATATTATTCAATATAAATATAGGCACCATATCATTTTAATTTACATAAATTATGCTACATTCCACCCACTTATAGTTATAAGGAGTATATTTTTGTCAGACGAATTTATTTATTGTTTCGAAATTAAGGTTAAAATAAGCGGGGCGAAGTATGTGATGATGCAATCAGCACCTGAAAACAATAATCAAACATTTTAATGTAATTTACATAAAAAATTAAATCTTGGGATTTCTTTGTCACCAGAGGTACAAATTGTTTGTTATTTGTGTGACAAAATACTATAAGTAGTATGGCAATGAAAACAGTTTAAATACAAAAGTGTAGTGATTATGTTATACAATATAAAAAAAAATATAAAATAAAAAAAACATGTAAATATAATACATGTAAAAATATTAATAGTATAAAATTTTCATCAGAATATTAAAACAAAACTTATAATTAACCAATGACTACTGTGTATTATTTATCCCAATTAATTGTCTATTTGGCTATTTTTTATTGAAATGTCTTATCAAACATAAAAAAAATAATTAAAGAAATATACACACCAGCTCTTCGCATACATGTGAGGGTTTCCATGAGATGGCTCTCCACCTCTTTGCTGTCTCCACTGTTAGAGATCATTACGTATTCTCCGGATACCTGTTATAGATATTTAAAAAAAAAATATGTTACAGATATGATAAAGTCAGAGTAACTATTTATGTCGGTTTCTCAAGATTTTTATAATACTTTTTAGCAGGACACTACGGTCAGTCATAATGCTATAGTGTTTATTTTTGTCGTATTATTTGTTTACGGAAAAAAGATTATGATACGAATTTGACATGAAATTTTACAGTTACTTAGGGTTAAAAGACTAACAGAGTATTATAATATTTAATACTGCTGTTTTCCTTGCTTTCGATTTTTAGCTTTTACCTCATACCTGGTAAATAAAAAGAGGATGGTGTGGGTATTTGTCCTTGGTTTGTCTCACAATGTCCAAGTATGGAAGACCTGGTTTAACCATCAGGAAATCTGCACCTTCGGCTACATCGCGAGCCTAAAAAAAATCACAATTAAACATAATTATTATATTTTGTTAAGAAGATTAATCGAAATATTACTTTTACATTACACATGTTATTCTAATTGGGGAGTTTCATTGAGGAGGCTGCTGTAAAGCAAAAGTGAGGAAGTACCTCAACTTTACAGCAGACGCAGACCACAGATGAAATAATAATACTGCTATCAGTTAGTATTGTATTCCTGTGGTGAGTAGAGCCACAGCTACCGGGAGTCGATATCGTGCTTGCAAAGCTCCTGGCATTGAAAACATCCATAGGCTATGTTATACGCTTACCATCAGATAGACTATACTCTTGGTTGAAGGGTGGCGATCCTAGTGGTATAAAAAGAATTAGGGCATTACCGCAGCCCTGGCAGCAAGGCCGGCACTGCCAGGCGGTAGCTGGTAACACTTGCGGTCACCAGCCATTGGACTGCTCTTCATCGTGTCGCGGAACGGCCCGTACATGGACGACGCGAACTTGCACGAGTACGACAATACAGACACCTAGACAAAAAAAAATTATAACATTATTAGTGTTAACCTAACGTTTTTTTTAGGGCGCCTATGTACATTTTAGTGTATATTTTAAAAGTATAAAATAAATTAGGTTACTTCGTTTTTTATGGGTGCGTTTGTACTTCTTTAGCTAAAAAAATATATGACGCCATGGCAACGTCAGCGAAATATCGGTAATTTCAAATTGACAATCTCGATAAGTCCCAAAGAATCAGAAGTGTTCATAGTGACCATGAAGGGATGTGATGATCAAAAACCATTGGGGTCGCGTTAAAATACGAAAAATAAAATATACAGACCTGATTTTGTAAACTGTTAGCTACTAATGCATATTTGATAGCCTTTATCCTATTGTCCATCATATCAGATGGAGCGACGATGGAGGCCCCTGAAAATGAAATAATTTCTTACAGACTGCAAATTTTTATTATTTGAACAATTATATTAAGTATGAATAATAATTAAGAAATGGTAAATTTGGTTAAAATCTACGTTATGGTCCGTCGACCGTTAATCAGCATAATTTCGTGACAAAAAAAAAAAAATAACCCTAACTTATCTAACTTCAAAATTCATAATGTGACAGTAAATAAGTAAAAATAAAAATATATTTAAGTAAAAAAAAACTTGCGACCTGAGAATTCAGAAAAAGCTTTCTATTTATGAGTACTATATACAGAAAAAATATGAAAATCTAAATCGACGGACCATAGCATAGTGTGGATTTTAGCTGTAAATTTATTATATTTATTTTTTTAATGAATTAAACTCTATAGTAAAATACATTATAAAATTATAATATTGTGAAGGTCAAAAGTTTTTTTTTCTAATGACAATCGTGATATCTATAAAAGTAATCAAAAATGTACTATGTTTATAAAATATTTCAGAGATAACATAAA
The DNA here is from genome assembly GCA_905220545.2 of Melitaea athalia. Taxonomy (NCBI): domain Eukaryota; kingdom Metazoa; phylum Arthropoda; class Insecta; order Lepidoptera; family Nymphalidae; genus Melitaea; species Melitaea athalia. The sequence continues at coordinate 2,194,827 of HG992177.1, forward strand.
TGTAAGATACTTTTTAGTGACTAGGTTACACTTATCAATTATTTTTTACCTGCGCAATCTCTGTTTTTGAATTTATATACATACAATATAAAAACAACAAATACAATACCAAGTATGGTATCTTACTTGACCAACAGACATATCAGTCTTAATAAATTCATTTGTATGTTATTTATGTATAAGCCTTACTAAAAAAGTAAAAAAAAAAACTTTGAATGTGATAATTATTAGGCTGAAGATATGTATGCTAATTTTTGAATTGTGTGGAGAAAATGAGTGAATGAATTAAATTACAATCTACCTATCGATTTTTTTAGTAAATAAAAATAAATTTGTAATTTACAATAAAATTTTCAATACAAAACTAAAGCTAACTAAGCTTAACTTACCGGCTTTAGCATAAGCTAGTGCTACTTCAGCAATCCTTTTAACAGACGCAGCATGGTCAATAGCTCCGGTTTCTGTCAGCACACCACAATGTCCGTGTGAAGTGTATGGGCAGAGACATACATCACATGCTATTGTAAGTTCGGGAAACGCAGCCTTTATCTTAGGCAGAGCCTTAATTACTGGGTTCTCTGCTGCATCAGCACTTGAACCTATGGCATCCTAAAATATTTAAAGCCTAAAATAGTTGGTTCCATATAAATTATGAGTATACAATATACATACATTTATATTTATACCTTCCAGTCGCAATATGCTTTTTTATTTCTTAAAAAATACTGAAAATCTGCTAACGTAATACTTAAGTATGACCCTAAATATAATTGATGAATTTTATACGTATTTATGACAATTGGTAATTTTATAAATTTTTCGGCTTCTTTAACTTTTACATAGCATCACTATTATTTTATATGTTTTGGTTGAAAATTTACATAAGTTAAATACATACTTAACTGCATTTTTAGATTAACATTATTAATTATTATATTTATAATATGTGCTTACCTAAGTAAATAGAATATATACAAAAGATGTATATATTTGAATGTGACATTAAAATTTATTAGTATTTAGTTGTGTTAGAAGTTCTTGAAGTACCTTAGGCAGTATTTCGACAATTCCAAAAATGAGGATAGACTTTAGTCCCTTCGCGACAAGCTCAGTGAGTGCTGGCATTAGGGTGTTGATTCCATATCTATACACATTGGGCATGCTTGACACAGCTTGCACTGCTTCGTTATTCTCCCTTAACAGCGAAAAGTGCTTCAGATAAAAAAGCGAAAGAGATAGTGTGCAGTTTTAAATTATTTCGATGAAAATAAAAAAGTGGATGTAGGTACTTTTTATGCTTTAATGTTCTTAAATAAAAAAGTATTATTTTAAAATAAAAAGGAAGATAAGGGGCGATCCATAAATTACGTCTAGGGTCGATGAGTGTCACATTGTATGACATTTCAATATACACATTCAAAATAAAAATAATATCGAAACTTGTTTTAATTAATTTCTAGGTGTAAAATTGCAAAATGTGTGATATCACACTAGGTGGGGGGTCTCATAAATGTGACCAGCTGTGACAAGGACGAGCCAGGGGTCAAAAAATCGCGAAATTCGTGTGACGTAATTTATGGATAATAGTGAAAATGAATTCTATTCAAAATTAGTACATTAGTATTTTTATTGAATAATAGTAATGTATAAGTTACATAAAATCATGAATATCTAAAGTAGACGATAAAAAAAACTTAACTTTGTACTCTGTTATTAAATTCATACTTGAAATTAAGGTTTCTCACTCAATAACAATCAAAGGAAATAGCTACTTAAACATAATTATTCAAATATATTCTTATATAATTATTACAATTTGGCCCAGATTGTTAACTATTGGCAATAATAGCATACACTTTGTACTACTTTATCAGTATTTTGAGTTCATAAACTGTTTTTTTTTACATCTGAGAAAGCAAACAATTTATAGTTCTGAACTTGATTTATGAATAAAATTTAAAATGCAACTAATTTAAGATAAGGATATGCAGTAATCAGTCAATATACTGTAATATTACACAACCGGTACTTACAGTAAGAATATCGGATACATGATATTATGAGGCTCAATACTGGTGTTGGGTTCCTGCAGTTTTCGAAGCGTAGCATTAAAGTATCCTCCTTGAAGGACATGTTCCGGGCTCAAGAACAGGGAATTCATGTTTCGTTTTTTAATCACTTATAATAAATAGATACAATTGTAGTAAAAACTTGGATTAAATGATATTAATCTTTAAGTGTGCCACAGTACAAAAGAGCATATAAATATGTTTACTAATCAGTACCTATGAACGAACACAAAATATGAAAATAAGCAATGAATATGAATATAATCTGAGCTTAGAGTCAAGGAAAAACAATTAAATTAATTAATTTGAGTAAAACCCTAATAGTCCGTGTTTATTATTTCGTCTGACAGCAGCACATAGTCTATGGCAGCACAGGACAGCAGTGACGTATAATCCATGCAGGGTTGCCATCACGAAATTTTAAGTTGCCGTGTTTTGGGTATCTGGATTGCCGTGTTTTCGAATAAAAACTACAAAATTGCCGTATATTTACTTTACATTAACACGTAAAATTAAACATGACATTAAATAATTGTGTTTACTAGCAGCAACCGAAAAAAACCGACTTCAATTATATCGACAAGTAATACAACGTAAGAAGACGAAAAAAATTAGCAAACGCACTAGTGGTCACTACGATTTTCGAGGGTTCCCCTCGATTTCTCTGGGATTTCATCATCATATTCTGGTTTCCTTATCATGGTACCACCCTTGAGATATCTCCTTTCAAAGAAAAAAAGAATAATAAAAATCGGTTCATAAACGACGAAGTTATCCTCGAACATACATAAAAAAGTACCTAACCTCTTCCTTTTTTGAAGTCGGTTAAATAACCTCCTCCTGTTTTGAAATCGGTTAAATAAAACATTATTCTTCACAAACGTCATACGAATTTATCGTAACCAACATTTCTTCTTAGGCTGTGTTCAATTTATATTTATTTTTTCCTTCATATTGTTTATCTTTTGTTGTGTTTTTAACCGACTTCAAAAAAAGGAGGAGGTTCTCAATTCGATTATTTTTTTTAAATGTATGTAACTCATAACTTTTGATTGGGTGGACCGATTTCGATCAATTTTATTTAAATTGAAAGGTGTTGCGTGTCATCTGGTCCCATTTAAATTTAATTGAGATCTGACAAGTACTTTTAGAGATATCTAATAATGCGTATTTACTTAACTACTTTTTCGTCGACCTACGTTGTATTATACCGCATAACTTTTTACTCGGTGTACCGATTTTGATGATTTTTACTTTTGATCGAGAGCTAATACTTGTCATGTAGTCTTGTTCAAATTTCATCGAGATCTGATTACAACTTTTTGGGTAATCTTTAATAGCACGTATCTACTTGACTATTTTTTCGTCTTATTACGTTGTATTACTTGTCGATGTAATTGAAGACCTTTTTTGCGTTTGCGAGCAAACACAATTATTGTTTAGTTGATTTGAAATTTACACAATTTCCTTCGAATTGGATAAAGTGTTTATTGCCAGTAAAGTTCCATTTATTGTGGAAGTAAAAATTTTATTTCTTGTTTTTTCTTTTGTAATAATTTTATTTCTTGTTCTTGTTTTTTTTTTTGGGTTACATGAACATTCATGGTCTTTAACGTGTTGAATGTATTACCGAAGAGCGAAGGCTTAGACCAGCCCCTCAATAAACTGTTTCACTATATAGAAACGGATCTTGTTTTTGTGTTGCACTATAATGACTTATCAACTACCGATAAAATTATTAGGAAAAATAAGTACACATTGGATTGCCGTGTTTTTCAACACGGCAATGAACGTACTGCCGTGTACCGTGTTTTATCACCGAATATACCCAAATTGCCGTGTAACACGGCAATTGCCGTGTAAATGGCAACGCTGAATCCACGGTATAATCTATGGCAGTGACAGCAATCGGTGGTACTTGACAGTAGAAATTGACTTGAGCTCCTATAATTTTATCTATGTATAATAAGTATTACTATGCTCTGTGGTTGAACTCATGGAGCCAACTGCCAAGGAACTTATATTAGCTCGGACTAAAGGGGCCTACTCAAAGCACTGCCTGCAGGGCTTGCTTGCAGTTACTGCCGCAGAGGATGTTGCTCCACAAAGTACTGCAAATCATTTACGCGGCATACCTTGTTGTGTTCACTTGTGTTCACTCTTTGTCCTTGCCTAAACTCGTCAGTTTTTATAAATGGCTCCTACATTATTCAAACACCAAAAAATATTGAGAACTTGTAGCGTTCAAAAGAAAAAAAGGAAGCACTGGTGTAAAAAATGGTTACTACTGCGTAAGACATTGAGTTACGCCAATTTATTGAAATAATTAGAACCTGGTGACTATAAGAACTATCTTAGAATAGATGAATCAGTGTTTGAAGATTTATTGCAAACGGTGACACTACTAATTGAAAAAAAAAAAAGTATTCTGATGAGAGATACTGTAAGCGCAAGAGAAAGATTAATTGTTACTTTATGATTCCTTGCTACTGGGGTCATCTTCGTCAAAAGTTATATTTTTCATGTAAAAGCGATATGGCCTGCGAGGCTGCGACCGCATATCTTTGTTAAGATAATGATCGTGGTTAGTTTTCCAAAGACATGGCAAATCCCTATACAATTCGATTACGTCCCTCCACACGACTTTTTCTCGCTGGCTCATTTTTCTTGAAGAAAACAGAGCCAAATAAAATATAACAAATCTATACTAATATAATAAAGCTGAAGAGTTTGTTTGATTGATTGTTTGTTTGTTTGTTTGTTTGTTTGTTTGTTTGAACGCGCTAATCTCAGGATCTACTGGACTGATTTGAAAAATTCTTTCAGTGTTAGATAGCCCATTTATCGAGGAAGGCTATAGGCTATATATCATCACGCTAAGACCAATAGGAGCGGAGTCCACGCCGATCCGATCGAATGAATACCGACAAGTTTTGGGGCGTAATCAAAAAACAATTTGAAAATTATAAAACACTGTCTCAATTTGCTTTAAATTTGTTATGTTTGCCCCATTCTAGTGCAGATTGTGTGTACAGTGGTACACTTAAAGGGCACATTATGAGCAAAGCAAATTAATAAGAAGGAACAAACCAAAAAATACTTTTGTAAAAAATATGACCATAGAAAATTTTGTATTCATCTAACAAATAGTTTTATTGCATTTTTTTTCTAAAACTAAACGAATTTTGATAATCTATATATATATATATATATATATATATATATTTATATAAATGAATCGATAAATGTGTTGCTAAGCGCAAATCTCGGGAGCGGCTGAACCGATTTCGGTAATTCTTTTTTTATAATGTTCCTTGAAGTACGAGGATGGTTATTACGGAGAGAAAAATTTAAAAAATTGCCTGAAAAAGTCTAAAAACAACACTTTTCTATATTCCCATACAAAAGATTCGTAATAATACTTAAAAGTCAATTTGAACTTTAATACCATATCATAAAGTTTAAGTGTTAGTGGAGGGGTTCCGGGAAGGATAAGTATATAAAAAAAATTAAAAATGAAAGAATCGACTGTTAGGCGGTACGAAGTTCGAAGGGTCAGCTAGTTTATAATAAGAACTTAGTACTTAAAAGGCTGTACGATCTTTTTATTTCAAAACTTCCTTGGCATACGATTTTTTTGTAGTTGGCGTACGATCACACTTTTTCTGGATCTGGCAGCACTGGTTCACAGGCTCACATTCCCTGTATACTTACCTAGACTTACGCTACATACAGGATGTGGCGTAAATAGTGGTCCACCGTTAAGGATTCGATAAACCAGATAATTTGCTATAACATATTACAATTTTATCCATTTCTACCCAAAGGTTCCGGAAATATTATTTTTTTTATTTTTTTTACGATATTTGTACCTCTTGTTACAAATTTGGTTGTAGTTTTAACAAATACCATTATTTTTTTTATTTTGATTACTGGTAATTACTGCTGAATACTAGAGCTATCGTTAAATAACATGTTTTTAATGTAAATTTAAAGCTTTTGATGAAAAAAATACGTTTTACTTTACTTTTAACCCAAATTTTTAACATATCATGCTAATTCAAGAGCGATTTTTGTAAAAAAAATGTACTAAGCTGTCAGTGCCCATTCATTTAAAAATATACCTACTTAATACCAATTTCAAAACGGTATCACAATAGCAGATCCTTTTGTTTAACAGAAAGATATCCAATTTTAATTGAAGAAAAGAAGATTTTCATTAAAATATATTTGAAAATTTAATTGGGTGAATATTATTACAAAACGTATTAAATTCTATAAAATGGATAAAATGTGACTTTTTACTTTTGAAATATGATTTTAGTCTGACAAAACTGGTTTTAAGAGCACAAATATGTCGCAGGTAAAAAAAGCCCGACCCATTTTTTACCAAAAAAATTGTTTGTAAACAAAACATCTGTTGAAGCTCTCGCCAATTGAGTAACGCACGATACGAGTGATAAGGAAAAGATATGGTTAATGAATGCTATCCCTTTCATTCCTAACGTTGTAATCTCCAGAAATCTCGAAATAATTTAGTACGATGAACGATCTCGTCACTCGTGCGTAGGGATTGCAATACCGGGATACCGGGATCCCCAAATACCGGGATCCCGCACTATTTTTGCGGGACCAGTCCCGCACATAAATCGAGCGGGATCCCGCGGGATTAGCGGGACTGCACAACGGTAAACGCCTTGTGTTGTTCGGCACGCGAAAGCGCGCGAACTGATTCGGCTCATGACGAAGATCATGATGATTTACCTCTTGCTACAGTGGCCGCAATGATGCAAGCTGAAACTGTGGAGCCTGAACCTATGTCTCTTCGAGATGAACTTGAACAAACTCTATCGACTCGTATTATTTTTGTTTTTGTGTTTCCCACACATGAGAAAATTATAAAATGTTATTTATAATAATATCAAAATTTCGATCCAGCGGGATTCCTATCTGGTTTCTTCACCACTTCCACGGTTGCTTAAAACCGAATAAAATCATATCAAAAATTTCGATTCGGCTGGACATCGTTCCATAGCTTAATTGGCTAGAGCACCGGACATGGTATGTCGGAGGTGCGGTTTGAAATCCCGCTGGATCGAAATTTTGATATTATATAAATAACATTTTATAATTTCCTCATGTGTGGGAAACACAAAAACAAAAATAATACGAATTAAAATAGCATGGTGTCGTCTCTCGTCAAAGAATTCATTGTAATATGAAGCTTTGAATAGTTGGTTGCTGTAAAGGACTCACTATAGGCGGCTCCACGATTGCTTAAAACCGAATAAAATCATATCAAAAATTTCGATTCGGCTGGACATTGTTCTATAGCTTAGTTCGCTAGAGCACCGAGACGGTATGTCGGGGGTGCGGGTTCAAATCCCGCTGGATCGAAACTTTGATAATATGACAATAAATAACATTTTAAACTCTATCGAGATTTAAAACTGCTTTGTCGCACTCATTCCGGAGTTAATTCTCTCGAGAAAGAAATGAATTTGTTTGAGTCTAGTGGATTAAAAGGCGAATATCTTCAATTCGCCTACAACGCTTTATCAACAGTTGTAGCCACAAGCGTTGAAGCAGAACGAGCGTTTTCTGCTGCTGGCTATCTGGCATATAAAGTTAGGAGTCGTTTGGCAGACAAGACTAGTAACATGCTATGTTTTATGCGCAGTTACTTTCAAAATAATGCCTAAACTACCTATTGTCTCTTTGTACCTACTAATTTTTATTCCTTTATTACATATTTTTATTAATCTCTCAATATGTAATTTTAAATAATATATTTATTGTTTCTTTTTTAGTTCTAGATGCATTTATGATACAGGATTTCGCCTTTTTTTAATAACTTTCAGAAACATGCGGGATCCCGCAAATACCAGGATCCCGCGTGACTTAGACCTCTCAGTCCCGCAAATACCGGGATTCAAATTTTGCTGCGGGATTGCATTCCCTACTCGTGCGTCGTATGCGTTTTGTTTTTATTCTATGTGTTTACCTTTAATTTGCTTACTGATTGGATTAGTTGGACTTATTGGCTTGCTCAAAGAATGTCTCGGTTCACACCGCGCGAATATGCTGACATGTATTTTATTTACGGTGAATGCAGAGGTGTCGGTAGAGAAGCAGCTCGACTTTATCGGGAGAGATATCCCGATCGAAGACATCCAGATCATCGAGTTTTTGGGAGAGTGCATAACGCATACAGCGAGGGGAGGATACCTGGCACAGGAGTAGGCGGTGCAAGTGAAGGACGACCGCAAGTACACACTGGTGAGAAGTAATGAATTTAGTTACTGAAGATCCTTCAACATCGGTCCGTGTCTTAAGTCGCAGAACTGGCATATCCAGTAGATCTGTACATCGCATACTCAAAAGACATGAACTGTACCCATACCACTTTCAAAGGGTACAGTCATTACTACTAAGAGATTATCCCTTAAGAGTAAGATTTTGTAGAGACATGCTACGCAGAATAAGGGAAGACCCGCAATTTTTTAAAATTGCAATAATTTTTTTATTAATGGGATGGCAAATCGTTTTAAAATCTGTGTTTAGTAGGAATATTTTAAAATGAATAGGCACTGACAGTGTAGTTACTTTTTTTACAAAAATCATAAGTATTAACGCAACTAAATTTTAAAATGTATTTTAATGAAAATCTTCTTTTCTTCAATTAAAATTGGATATCTTTCTGTTAAACAAAAGGATCTGCTATTGTGATACCGTTTTGAAATTGGTATTAAGTAGGCATATTTTTAAATGAATGGGCACTGACAGCTTAGTACATTTTTTTTACAAAAATCGCTCTTGAATTAGCATGATATGTTAAAAATTTGGGTTAAAAGTAAAGTAAAACGTATTTTTTTCTTCAAAAGCTTTAAATTTACATTAAAAACATGTTATTTAACGATAGCTCTAGTATTCAGCAGTAATTACCAGTAATCAAAATAAAAAAATAATGGTATTTGTTAAAACTACAACCAAATTTGTAACAAGAGGTACAAATATCGTAAAAAAAAAAAAAATAATAATATTTCCGGAACCTTTGGGTAGAAATGGATAAAATTGTAATATGTTATAGCAAATTATCTGGTTTATCGAATCCTTAACGGTGGACCACTATTTACGCCACAGCCTGTATATACTAATCTGTGATACTTACTATCACCTTACTATACTCTATGGGCTCACACACAGCAAGGTTTTTCCATGGTTTTTACCATATATTCATAGAGAATAGTAATATAACTGAAACATATAGGTATTCAATGTACTCTGTGGTAGACTCTGTGGTTTCTACTTTTTAATGTTTTTATACTTTTTTATTAAAGGAAAATAGGAAATAGAAAGTAAAATATGCACCTAATAAAATATAGAATAAGTAATACAAAAGTACATTAAATGTATGAAGTACGTGTATACTGTATACAGCAATATTATACATTATTATGTACATTGTGTTTGTGAGAAGCATGCGACGTGAAAAGCATTATAGCTATTAATATTTAAAAGTAATTTACTATTTAAGATAATTCATCAGATTCTCATTGATACCCATTACCCAGGATGAAAACTAGTAGTATCAGTAGTACTTCCATCGTTCGGAAAAAGTGAAAATTACTGATGAGTTCTTTCAATTAATTTGTTTACATTTTCGTAATAGACGCTTTATACAAGTTAGTCGAGGGCATTTCGACCTCGATTTGGTACTATAAGAAGCGACCTTGGCAACATGCACACTGACGACGAAGTACCCGTTACCAAACAAGAAGATATTAACGACACGTCGCTTGATAACATAAATGTAAGACTTGATAAAAGCGACACAGCCAAGAAAGAGAAAAAGAGCGATACAGAAGACCCTAAACCGCGAATAGTTCTCACATTTCGATCAGAGAAATCTGGGGCGAAAACTAGCAACATGAAAATTGTTTCTAACGAGGAAAAACACGAAGAAATTTCTCCTCGAAGGTCTATCCGAACACGTAACACAAAGAAAGAGTCTGAAGATGATGTGAGTCATGTTGATTCCGAAGACGATGAACTGATTGAGACTACTCCTCCTAAGCGTTCCACTAGACATCACAGTAAGGCATTCACAGATGTTATCGCAAATGCTATTGCAAGAAAAGTGCAATCTTACCATGAGGAATTCTATCCAGCACCTAGACAAAGATTATCTCGTAGAATAAAACCAAAAGCTAAAATACTAGCCAATCAGGAGTTAAAAATAGACTTAGAGTCTCAAAACAATGCTCATCTAGGAATCTCTGATAAAACTTCAGAGGAAGGAGTGAGAACTAGACGCTCGGCCCAAGGTAGAAGCGCTGAATATTCATCAGAGAAAAGGGTTTCAAAGCGAAAACTCCAAGAAGAAAGTGCAAATGACAGTTCAGATAAAGAGAGTGACAATTCTTCAAAGAAACTGATCCACCTGTGTAACCTTGGCCTTAAGGTCAAGGATGATGATGAATCAAGTGAAGCAGAGAACAGGTAACTTGTTTATAGTAGTACTTATACTTTAATGAGTTCATACCATACGCTGCTTATGACTTGAGACAACAGCATAGGTATATAACAGAAGCTTATAACAGAACCTTCATTTGTATTGGCCATACAGATGTTTGCCATGGTCTGGGTGTTTGTGCAGTCCTTGTGGGTCTCCCCACCGTGCCTCGGAGAGCACGTTAAGCCGTCGGTCCCGGTTGTTATCATGTACACCTGATAGCGATCGCTACTCCATAGTAGGAAATATATATTTGGGTTGTCTGGAAGAAATGGCTAAATAGCCATAAGTCCGCCCATTGTACTTCACAGTCTGTAAATGATATTTGTAGTTGTGATGTACAATAAAGTATAAATAAATAAACCTTGTTAATATTACCTTTGAATGTCCTCACAAATAAATTAAAAAAATCCGTTATTAGTCCATCCATCATTAGTTAGTAATGCTTGATAATTATCTAAGTTAACAAGTTGTGTTAAACCCGTATTAATTTAACCTGTAATGTAAATATATATATAAATCAATTGCTGTTCCTTAGTCTCTCTAAAACTCGAGAATGGCTTGACCGATTTAGCTAATTTTGATCTTGAAATGTTTGTGGAAGTTCAGGGAAGGTTTAAACGGTGAGAAACATAAATAATATGTAACAGAAAATACTAAAAACGACGAATTAATTTTCCAATACAGAATGTTCCTAGCGGGGAAATTTAATGTCTATTGTTAAAAACGTTGTCAATTGGTTGTCAAATATTTATAGGTGCGTTCAGAAAGTGTTTTGTGTATATTTTTCACAAATATATGTGTGATACGAAGTTCACCGGGCCATCTAGTATATGTATATATATAATCATATAAGGAAGGATATTAAAGTATAATAATCGTCCAAGTGCGAGTCGGACTCGCGCACGAAGGGTTCCGTACCATTGACTAGGTAAACAGTAGGTACATTTATTTTAAAGTTATTATTTATTATAGTAAAGTAATAAAGGTTAAAGTAAATATAAGTACAATTAAGTATTTTGTGAATATTTCAAGTGCCTACCTGTTACCATTTATTGATATCGAGCAAAAATAGGCAATAAATCGCGTTTGTTGTATGGGAGCCCCCCTTAAATATTTATTTTATTTTTAGTATTTTTTGTTATAGCGGCAACAGAAATACATAATTTGTAAAAATTTCAACTGTCTAGCTGTCGCTGTTCTTGATATACAGCCTGGTGACAGACGGACGGACGGACGGACAGCGAAGTCTTAGTAATAGGGTTCCGTTTTTACCCTTTGGATACGGAACCCTAAAAAGATAAGGAAGAAATGTAGGAGAATTATTACATGCTTAAAAAAATTTAGAGTAGACATTCTCAAAATAATTTATGAAAGGTAAAACTGTCATTAAAACATTTTAATAATGAATGAATTAATTCATCAAGTCACGATGTATGTTAGCGGTAAACTCCGAAACTACTGAACCAATTTTTATCAAATTTTGTAAGCATCTGTAATTTGGTCCAACTTGGGGGATTGGGTAATTTTTATCTCAATTATTGATCTCAATATTTGTTATTGCAAATTAAATATTTTTTATACGACTTTAATGTGTATTTATTGGTTAGTTCTATAAAATCTTAATAGATGGCGGTTTGGCATCTAACTTGCAAAGATATCCGGTAGATCTGCGGTCGGCAACGTGCGGCCCGCGGGCCGCACGTTTAAACTACGTATAAACATAATGTAGTATATACGTGTACGAATTAAATTCCGTATGTTATATAATGACAAATTATACATTTATCAGGTAGAATCTAGGGTTAATATCATAAGTGCGCCCGCCTTTAGTTTATTTTACCATCTTGTGGATCTTGCCTGCCAAAAGGTTGCCGACCGCTACGGTAGATGGTGCCATATTTCTATTTCTGTATAAGGTGGTGGTTTGGCATCTAAGTTGCACAGATATCCGATTGTTTTTTATTTTATAAAACTAAGTATTTCTATAGAATAATAAAATTTTATTAGTAAAAAATTGATTCAATCTTTTATAATTACATAGCCACAGCAACATGTGGCTGAATCAGCCAGTAGTTATATAAATTTTCTATATTTATATAAATGTAATTTAATTTTGTTTAAATATAAAACTTTCATTTTGTAATGAACTGTGCTAGAATAATGAAATGAAATCTAAAAAAATATTATATGATAACCTTACAATTTAAATGAGTGGCAGTGTTAATCCATTACTATTTTTAAATAATTATATATATCAGTGTGAGCTAGAAGCCAATGCTATGTAGTTTTAGCTACATTATGGCTATGCGCTTGCTTTTAGAAAAACAGACAGCTCAGCCAATGAGGCAGCAGATGATGATGAAGATGAAGAAATTGATGATGACACAGAGGTTATTAGCAAACTTCTAGAAGCAGATGAAGAGAGTGCTAGTGATGAAGACTTCCGTCCAGAGTCTTCTACAAAGCGAAGGCGTTCTAGAAGACACAGCTCCCCGTACGCGTAGACTATTGCTCAGATTTATTTATAAATATTTGCAAATGTAGCCTAAGCTCTAAAATTTTGTTTCCCTAATTAACAGACACATGCTTCTAGCTGTAAACATAGTTTTTTTGTTTTGTTCACAAATTTTGGTTAGTATGTATGTAAAAATCTATGTATGATTTAGTTCTATTACTTCTATTACTTATTGTTTATAATTATTTATTTTTATTTTTGAAGAGCTGTAAAAGTAGATGCTTTTTGAATTGGATTTATATATTATTAAGATCACTCTGGTATTCGTCAGAAATTACTATTAATGTTGTATTTATTATAAATATAATAAAATATATATTTGTAACTAATTTGGTCATACTTGTTAATAATAATGACTGTCATGTGCAATAGTGATCTGTTTTTATATTTATTTCTATAACACTTCTTTCTCTTTTTATTTCAGATTCTCATTTTATCTTTTTAGTCTTGCCTCATGTACATACATGTATCTAATACTGTTATTTTTATTTTTATTTTTGTGGTTGGTCTCCTAATATTGGTACTTTATAGACATTTTACATTTACCTTATTTTCAGTGCTCCCCTGCGACGATCATCCCGCAAAGCTAATTCTGGTCTTTACTATTACGATGCCTTTGCATTTGAAGATGGTGGCGACAGGTACCTCAACTTTTGAAATGTTTTTGTTTTTTTTTCATTAAAATCTAATTTTTATCAATATTTAAGATGTGCTCTTTATTTTTAGTGATTATGAACCAAAACGCAAGAGTTCCAGATCTCACGGTGCTGAGGAAGTTCCTTCTGAAGGGGAGGCTGAAGCTATGTATGTATTGAATAAAATAAGTTTTAAAAATATTGTTACGTGTTAGGGTTCGAAGGATTTGGGGAGAAAGACCTGCTAACTCTTTTGGAGACTTTATTCACTAACACTAGGTCCAACAGACACAAAGCACTAGGTTTAAGCACTAAGCACTAACAATGTCCTAGGTCGTAGCCAATGTCGTAGGTTTCGCCGGTATCACTCCTGATTACTAGTTTTCACTTCGAAGTCGCCTTGAAGGTAGCTCAAATTGAACTGGACTCGCTCGCCTCCCTGCTGCTGTTTATACCGGCCGAGACGAGTCCCAGACCATTCTGGAAAGTTCGCGCATGTACCCGGTTTTCGAGACTATACTTCTATATAGTTCCACAGTAGTTCCTATAACGTCATCTAGTATTGAGTAGAGGGTTTCATGTTGTCTTTGTCTACAAAGTGGTATTACTGATTGACGCTAGATGGCGCTAGTTTCTTTGTGCTTTGTTTATTCGTAACAATATTGTCCTAATAAATAAATAAAAAAATGGTGCCGAGATGTTTACACTGACGAAGGGACTAGTCCACTGTGACAATAAAAGTGTATTTAAATATAAACTGAAACTTTTGAATCCATCTACGAACTTTTAACTCATGCTATGACTCTAGTAAGGGATACGTAGCGACAAATCTCAATGTTGATGAAATCACAGGGGAAGTCTATAATAAAACAAATGATATTGTTGGTAGTGCCTCTGATGCGGCTGGCGCGGAGGAGAACGTTGAGGCGGCGTGTCCGGAGGACACCTCCACCGTCGTTGCCTCGTGCCTGTGTGAAGAACCCACAAACATATATGCTGCTCCGTCCGAATTGAATGGTGTGTTTTACTACTAGTGTTCAACTATATTCCCCACCCCTGGCGCTCTAGCCACTTTACTCACCATAGGAACAGAACATTTCTTGAGAAAAGTATTATTTTGATGTAATCTTCTGTAAGGTTGAGGTGTAAGGTGGGAAGCTCGGGATGTTTAAGAATACAAGTTTATAGTTGCAGGGCTAGTTTAATATATTATTGAATCAAATTTACTGTCGCCTTATTATAATGTATCTCTCTAAAGGTATATACGAGATCTGTCCCAAAAGTATCCGACCTTCCTCGATTTCTCGGCGCTTGATTTATTCTTCGTCATCCGGGGGGTGGCATCCTTCAAAGTAGTCCCCATTTGATTGAACAAGACGCTCATATATGCTATGCTACGCTATGTTTCCACTTACTAAAGTACTCTTGAAACTCAGACTTCGGAATCGCCTTTAGTGCATTCGTCGCAACAGTTTCAACAGTCTGTTTATTGTCGAATCGATGTCCCTTAAGCGGCATTTTCAATCGAGGAAACAGCCAAAAGTCGCGCGGAGCTATATCAGGACTGTATGGAGGCTGGCGGAGCTGCGCAACACTGTGTTTCAGTAAATACTGCTGAACAAGGTTTGATGGGTGCGCTGGAGCATTTTGCACACACACGAGTCATTCCAAAATTCTCAGTTAAAATTCGCCAAACAGTACTTTTTGGTATTCCAAGTTCATATTCCAGTTCTCTCACAGTCAAATGACGATCTTGTTCAACTGAGACACGCACAGGCTCGACATTATCCGACGATGTTCCCGTCGAAGGACGACCAGAACGAGGACCACTGACAACAGATGTGCGGCCACTTTTGAACCGCCTATACCACTCTTTAATTTGTGTTTTGCCCATACACTCATCTTTAAAGGCCTTTTGCAACATTTCAGTAGTTTCCGTGCAGCTTTTACAGAGATTAAAGCAAAATTTTATGCAAATTCGCTGTTCTATTCGTTCTGCCATTTTTAGCAATAAGCAAATTGCGACGAACGCAATAAAGTCGTTGTAAACAAATACACGCTGCGTGGAAACTTAGGTATTTTATCAGTATCTCAGGCTACTGACGAGAAGGTTAAGAGTTGCTGGTGATGTTCGTACCTTTCAGAGGTCTCTCGAGTCTCTCCGCGCGAAGATATGAACGTAGGTCGGATACTTTTGGGACAGACTATGTATTGTTACATTTACTTAATGCATACATCACAGAGGTACTTCTCGTTAGGCTGCTCCAATTTTGAGCAGGATACTTTCCATATCTCAATAGAAATGAGTTTATATTATTTATTTATTTATTTATTTATTTATTTCATTACCATCTTACATCTAACATTACAGGATGTTATCCTAATGCGTTAGTGTAGTTGTCGTTTTACATACATGTCGTATAATGAAAAATACAACAGTTTACATCACACTCTCTGAATTAAATTATTACTACACAATTAATAAATAATCAAATTACATAATTCAATAATTCCATTAATTAACTAATAAATCAAAACCAATAGAATACATTTAAAAATAGTCAATAAAACTAAAATCCAATTAAATACTTGATAAAAAAGCATTAATACCTACAATAAAATATTAAAATATACAAATTTAAAACATGGTTAATTTAATTATAATCATAAATAATGTCAATAAAATATGTATGTATGTAATTATAATTAAAAATATAGTCAATAAAATATGTCATTTAAAACAAAGTCAATAAAACATAATTAAAATCGAATAATTTATAAAAATGAAATTCGTCAAACTATAAAAGTAAAGTAAAATATAAACGTCAGAACAAATAAACCCTATTTCAATTTAATTCGTACGAGACAACTCTGGTTACGATCCTCGTGAACTCGTTCAGTGTGCAACTGAATAAATCAATTTTGTCAGCCACTATGTTAAGCGCGCGTATAGCTCGTGTGAGCGGGGCGTCACGTAACAAGTTGGTACGCGCATGGGGCAGTGCCAGGAGGCTGGGGCGCCGCCTCCGCTGCACCGCGTTGTCCGCCGCGCACAGCCTGAGTTCTTGGAGGATAGCTGGATTGTCCGTTTCACCGCGTAGAACCTTTAACAGGTACGTAGCAAGGGAGACTTCGCGCCTGGTTTCCAATTTGCTGTACCCCACCATGCCTAAAACGAACAAGGTAGGGTACAGCAACGGATAACCAGGGTATACCCCATATAATTTCCGGTAAAGAACTCGAGCAAATTTGTTCTGTATCCGTTCTACCATTGCTTTATATTTGATTCCACTTGGGGCCCATATAACCGAGTTACACTCCAAATGACTCTTCACTAAGGCCTCATACAAGGCCCGGAGAGCATTAGAGTTGTCAAAGCCGACCGATTGCCGCAATATGAAGCCAAGGTTTCGGTACGCTTTTTTGCATACCCCGACTATATGTTCCCGAAAGTTGAGATCAGCGGTGAACCGGACACCCAGATCTTTTACCTCGGAGACACGCTGCAGTGGCTCGCCTTCGATGTGGTACGGGTGATGTCGCGGACAGCGCGCGCGGCTGAAGGACAACACGGAGCACTTAGCCACGTTAAAGTATAGCTTGTTGTCGTGGCTCCACCTTACAACCCTGTCTATATCCCGCTGCAACTTGATGTGGTCTGAGGTGTCGCCCACTTCGCGTACTAATTTCAGGTCGTCAGCAAATAAAAGGCACGTCGACTCATGGACCACCTCCGGTAGATCGTTTATCATAATGATAAATTGGAGGGGACCTAAATTACTGCCCTGGCTGACTCCTGATCTTGTCCAGTACTGTTCCGAATAGTGTCCGCCACAGTCGACGAACTGACGCCTGTCCCGCAGATAACTGGCGAAGAAGGCCAGCGTATGAGGCGTGCACCCCACACCCGCTAGCTTTGAGAGCAGGACGTCATTATCAACTGTGTCGAACGCCTTCCGGAAATCGAAGTAGGCGACGTCCACCTGCCTCCCGGCATCCACCGCCGGCAACACCCGTGCCATCAAATGCAGCAGGTTCCCGGTAGTTGCTCGTCCAGGACGAAACCCGTGCTGTGCGTCAGACAACCGGGCTCTCACCTGCGCATATAATGAGGTATGAATTGCCGACTCCAATACCTTCGCCGGCGCGCTCAGAAGTGCCACTGGTCGATAGTCGCTTGGTTCTGGACCACCTCGTCCCTTCGGCACCGGCACCACTCGTGTGAGTTTCCACCGGTCCGGATAGGTAGCAGTTGTGAGGCAGGCATTAAAAAGGTGCAATAGGGGCGCCTCCAACACGAAACGGCAGTCCTTGAGGATGAAGGGTGGAATGCCATCCGGTCCAACGTATTATATAATTGTACTTTGCTTTGCTTTTGGATTTCTATATGTACATGATTTTTAATTATGTAAAACTTTGATATTTTTTTAGCCTAATTAAAATCATTATCTTGATACATCTATTTCTTCACGTTTATGTGGATCCGTTGGTGTTGGTCGCTGCTCTGCTGCTAGGGCATCGAGCCCGGGTTTACCCGGACCGAAAAAACCCGGGTTTTCCCGGGTTTTGAGGATTACAAAAAACCCGGGTTTGATTTTTAAAACTCGGGTTTTTCGGGTTTTTTTATTATACTTTTGTTTTTGTTATTTATTAAGTTTAAGCCACCGAATGCAATAATAAGTAAATGGAATAAAAACACGCTTTGATAAATTATTGTTTATTGCGTAAAAAGTAGCTTTGTTGCTACGTTCCTACCATTAAAACAAGCCATGCAAGTTAAATGGAACGCGCGCGTCCATCTCAGGACATGAATGGGTAAATTGTATGCAAAAGTGTTGATTGAAAGGGTTGTAAATGAAACAGACGAAAGAGTATGGGATGCACAATTGCACAAGCGGGATTTAGAATGGGATTTGGATGTACGGATCAGGTCTTTTCTTTGCGGTGCATAGCCGAAAAATGTTTGGCTAAAAATAAGAAGGTCTATTGCGCGTTCGTAGATCTAGAAAAAGCCTATGATAGTTAGTTCAGCCTATTGCAGTCCACTGCTGGACATAGGCCTCCCCAAGTTCGCGGCAGACATCCCGGTTTTCCGCAATCATCATCCAGCCTACACCGGCAATCTTACGTAGATTGTCGGTCCAGCGGTAATAGTGGTGAGGAATGAATTGTGGTCAGCACTGTCCGAGTACGGTGTGAGCAGTACCCTCATACGAGCACTGAAATCTCTTTATAAAAATTCTAGTGCTTGTGTAAGGATAAACGGGGCGTACACTGAATGGTTTAATATTGAAAAAGGTGTTAGACAGGGATGTGTAGCGTCACCGTGGCTGTTTAATCTGTTCATGGACAATTGCTTGACAGATTTAAAAGAGAATGAAAGTGGGTTGAGAATGAATGAGTTACTCGTCAAATATCTTCTCTATGCTGATGACCAAGTATTAATTGCGTCTTCGGCCAAGGAGTTGCAGGAAATTATAGTAACTGCTGTGAGTGGAGCTATTGTTAAAAAGGGAATGAAGATGAATATCGTCATCTTTGCGGAGACGTTGGTTGAGCTAGGCCAAATGCTGACCGGCCTAAACGGGTCCTCCCGACGAGTCGGTATCTGTATGAACTTGGACAAGACGAAAGTTATGTTTAACAACCAAGTCATACCGAGACCGGTATCGGTTGACGGTATCATTCTCGAGGTTGTTCAGGATTATGTCTACCTTGGCCACACCATTCAACTGGGCCTAAACAACTTCGAGAATGAAGCTGATAGGAGGATTCGGTTGGGCTGGGCGGTGTTTGGCAGGCTTCGTCAAGTCTTCACTTCGAAGATTCCGCAATCCTTGAAGACAAAAGTTTTCGATCAATGCGTCCTGCCTGTGTTGACATACGGAGCCGAGACGTGGACACTGACGAAGGGACTTGTCCACAAGCTTAAAGTTGCTCAACGCGCAATGAAACGGGCTATGCTTGGGGTTTCTCTCAAAGATAGGACTAGAAATGAGACTATCCACGAGAGAACGAAAGTAACCGACATATCCCACAGAATTAGCACGTTGAAGTGGCAGTGGGGTCATCTGTGTCGCAGGACCCATGGCCGTTGGAGCAGACGTGTCCTGAGAGTTTAGTGGAGACCGCGTCTTAGTAAATGCAGTGTGGGACGTCCTCCGGCCCGTTGGACCGACGATCTACGTAAGATTACCGGTATAGGCTGTATGAGGATTGCGGAAAACCGGGATGTCTGGCGCGAACTTGGTTAGGCCTATGTCCAGCAGTGGACTGCAATAGGCTGAAGTGACTGACTGACTGAAGATGAATGTAAAGAAGACGAAAGTGATGGTGTTTGAAAGACATGAGACAGTGACAGACTGCAATGTCGTGATTGGAGATGAACAAATTGAACAGGTGAATGAGTTTGTGTATCTGGGTTCAAAGTTTACAAGAGATGGAAAGTGTGAGAGTGATATTGAAAGAAGAATGAATGCAGGAATCATGATGAATGGAGCTTTGCACTCCTTTATGAGCAGTCGGAAGGTGTCTGATAAGGCTCGTTTGGCTGTGCATAGGGTGGTGTTGGTTCCGACACTCATGTATAGAAGTGAAATTTGGGAATGGCAGAAGAAATATGAAAGTAGAATAAATGCAGTTGAGATGAGAGCGTTAAGAAATATAATAGGAGTTAAACTGAGTGACAGGATAAGAAACAGTGAGATAATGAAATGTTGTGGTCAGAAAGAAGATGTAGTAACAAAAATTGAGAAAGTTATGCTGAGATGGTTTGGCCATGTCGAGAGAATGAATGAAGAACGATTGACGAAAAAAGTGTAAAGGCGAGACCTAGGCTGACGTTTCAAGACCTCAGAGACGTCTTCAAAAAAGGCCAGGTCAAGAGTACCCTAAACCGAAGAACATGTATGAAAGGAATAATAAAAATGGACGAAGCGAAACAAATATGTAAGGATCATAGCAAGTGGAAAGAAGTGGTCTCTGCCTACCCCTATGGGAAAGAGGTGTGATTGTATTTATGTATGTAAAACTGTTTTTGTAATTTGTAAAGTACTGTTTCATTTATTTAAATTATTCCTCATCCTTTATATTTTGCACTCATTGAAGGAAATCGATATATAAACGCAGATTAGTGTATTTCAAAAAAAATAGAATAAAAAGATCGAAATGCTCGAAAAAACCGGTCTACCCGGGTTTTGATTACTCTTAGACCCGAAAACCCGGGTTTTCAAAATTGAACCGAGTTTCGATGCCCTATCTGCTGCGCTGTTGCTTTTCAATTGACATGCAGTAAATGAAGATATACAAATGAACAAAATGTCATATTTAAAGGATATGTGTTGTGTTGCAGAGCCGGTTTTCTGCCAGGCGGTGGAGCTGGTGGAGGGCGTGCGCGTGGGCTGCTCGCACGTGCTGCCGGCGGGTGAGCCGCGCGCTCTGCTGCGGGCCGGCCCGCGCGCGCCCTACGTGCTCGCCTGCCGCCTGCACGCCGCGCAGCTGCGGCGACACATGTGCTGCCCGCTCTGCGGACTGTTCTGCACGCAGGTGCGTCGTCTAGTTGTCTATTGTGCCGCGCGCGCCCTACGTGCTCGCCTGCCGCCTGCACGCCACGCAGCTGCGGCGACACATGTGCTGCCCACTCTGCGGACTGTTCTGCACGCAGGTGCGTCGTGTAGTTGTCTATTGTGCTGCGCGCGCTCTACATGCTCGCGCCCTACATGATCGCGCCCTACGTAAATCTTGTATTTCTTTAGTGTTTTATTGTATGGTGCAATATAAGTACATTTACTCACTAAAAAACTTTTATTTTTTTAAGTTTATTTATTTGAATTTATTTATAGGTAGATTTTTCAAATAAAACACACCTTTATATTCAAAACTAAAATAAAAGTTTGCCTTTACAATGATATTTTGTTCCAGGGTATATTCTACCAGTGCTCGAAGCAGCACCTGTTCCACATGGAGTGCGGCATCCAGGGCGACGCGAAGCAGCGCGCCGGCTGCCCGCACTGCGGCGTGCACTCGTACCGCTGGCAGCCCGTCAACCGCGACTACGTGCGCGTGCGCGTCGACATGCACTGCAGCAACAAGCGCGTGTTCCTGCCCGACCAGCGCGAGCAGTGGTGAGCCCCCACACACACTAACAGCGCGCCGGCTGCCCGCACTGCGGCGTGCACTCGTACCGCTGGCAGCCCGTCAACCGCGACTACGTGCGCGTGCGCGTCGACATGCACTGCAGCAACAAGCGCGTGTTCCTGCCCGACCAGCGCGAGCAGTGGTGAGCCCCCACACACACTAACAGCGCGCCGGCTGCCCGCACTGCGGCGTGCACTCGTACCGCTGGCAGCCCGTCAACCGCGACTACGTGCGCGTGCGCGTCGACATGCACTGCAGCAACAAGCGCGTGTTCCTGCCCGACCAGCGCGAGCAGTGGTGAGCCCCACACACATGCTGTAGCAACAGACTGGCAGGGGTGTCTCTAGCCAATGTAGCGCCCGGGTGGTATTAGTACTTTTATTCAATAAAAAAGGTCTGCCGAAAATGTGCAGCTATCAGCGCCCCTTAAAGCCGCCCCGGCACATTCGATCACTCCATGTTGTATTTTAGCCTGGAATGGGGTATGAGAGGGAGGTAATATTTATCCATCAGTTGTGTTACTATTGTGCTGTGTGGTTACGGCACTAAAGAATGTAGCCACCCCCTCTCTTCCCGTGGGTGTCGTAAGAGGCGACTAAGGGATAACACAGTTCTACTACCACCTTGGAACCTAAAAAGCCGACGGATGGCGGGATAACCATCCATGCTGGCTTTGAAATACACAGGCCAAAGATGGGCAGCAGCGTCTTCGGTGCGACAAAGCCAGCCCTGCGGTCACCAACCCGCCTGCCCAGCGTAGTGACTATGGGCAAAACACATGAGTTCGCGTCATATTGTCGGGCGCGAACTTGTGGAGGCCTATGTCCAACAGTGGACTGTGATAGGCTGAAGTGGTGGTGGTGGTGGTGTTACTATTATCCAACGAAATGAATTATGAAATTGCACCCATAGTTAAAAACAAAGAGAAACCCAACATTAATAAAAATCTTCATAAATTGCCGTCAGTTGTATAAACTGAATGAAATGTCTCGATTAGCACTTTTTTTATCGTTTTTTACAGTACTCCAGCATTTCTGGGCTTTACGCCGCTCGATCAGTCACAACTGGACCAAGATCCACCGATTCCTGAGGAGTTACTAGCGTCGATGCCTTCAGATCTTAAGAAGCTGTTCGAGAGAGACGACGCAGATTCGACAGATTATTCAATACACGACTTATATCAGGCGATTATAGCCGGTGACCCAATCGAACAGCTGATACCGAAAATAGGTAAGTCAATATTATAACATTTGTCTGTCTGTTCGTGATAAACCCGAAAAGTACTAAACGAATTTTCATGGGATTTATAGCAATAGATAGAGTGATTAATGATGACGGTTGATGTGTATAATTTCTTAAGAAAGTTGTTGAAATACGACTATAATTGTTAAAGAAGTAATTTAAAGAGCCTATAGCGCCCGCGCGGGTAGTATATATTTTAGGGCCGATTTCACCAACATTGAATTTACACTAGAGTAGCTATCCCAGTATAACTTTACTCTGTCGATTTATTCGATGGTTAACTTCAATTTCGTTTCACCACGTTAGTCTATAGATATCTTACTCTCGCATAGTTACTCCGTGAATGTGACCGTAAGAATTGAATGAATGCGTAATACACCCAAGTAAAATAGACAGTTTGATGTATACTTGCACAATAGCGCTGCGTATTCTTTTATTTGTTCGGATAACATGTTAACTTTACATTTGAGTTGACAGTGATTTGTTATTCTGTGCGCGCTTTTTATATAGTTTGGTTTTGTTCTTTTAAAACTTTCGGTTTCGAACTTGTTTAATCGGTTTAAACAAATCTATAATATTATACAAATCGTTGATTATAGATTTTGCTTCGTTAACGTCGAAATTTGTATTTTGTGTCTGTTTTGTGTGAGAGAAAACAAATATTTTATTATTTATTTATTTTTATAATGTGACAGAAATTGCATGAATAATAATTATTGATAATAATACCTGCCGCAACACTAAATAATTCACAATATTACTGTACTTATTATATAGAATTGAAATGTACCTAAAACTAAAATAAAAATCTTTAAGAATCTGGTTTAGAATGACGAAAAAAGGGGTTGCATCGTCATCACTATCGATTTCGTTTAATAATACATATTCAGACGACGTGCCATTTTTAAGTTTATAGTCAAATATCAATGTTAGACACAGTGGCAGAGACAATGACACTACCTACTAATCTACGAATAGCAGTTTACTCGGCCGAAATCGGCGGTATAAGATTTTACTCTAGTATAGAGATTTTATCCCTAGATTAAATGTTGGTGAAACGTAAAATGGGCTTACTCGCGACTAATTGACAACTTATTCCGGGAATAAGATTTATACGACGTTGGTGAAATCGACCCTTAATGATCTAAGCGTCAGCGAGGGGCGTGGCATAAAGGGTGATCGCATCAAGTATTGTGGTAAAGTAGTATTGTAATGTAAACGAATTTGATAGAGTTTAATACTGTACGATATCAGTACCGTAAAGGTTCACTCCTAGTGCAAATCATGGACTGATATGGTTTCAATATCTATTATTAATATTTATTTTTTAATTGATAATTGTATGTAATGTTCCTATTCGTATTTGTTTAACTAATTATTCAATTTACAACTGCTTTAATCTATACTAATATAATAAAGCTGAAGAGTTTGTTTGTTTGATTGTTTGTTTGTTTGTTTGAACGCGCTAATCTCAGGATCTACTGGTCCGATTTGAAAAATTCTTTCAGTGTTAGATAGCCCATTTATCGAGGAAGGATATAGGCTATATATCATCACGCTAAGACCAATAGGAGCGTAGCACCAATGAAGAATGTTTCAAAATCGGTTTTTTTCCTTTTGAGAGCTTCCTAGAGAATTGGTCCTATTCCACGGGGACGAAGTCGCGCGCAGAAGCTAGTTATTTATATTTCTGTTTGTGATTTATCGATCATTCATATGTCTTATTAATGTGAGCTTTTATGAATTTTTTTACTATTGGAAACTTAATTGGTTTATGTATTATGGTATAAGTTTTTTTGATATTTTGTATTATTTAATAAAATAAAATAAAAGATCGTTGTACACACAGTGTCAGTCCGCGGGTCCCAGCTGAACGCGCCGCTGCCCGCGTGCGAGGGCGGCACGTGCGCGCACGCGGCGGCGGCGCACGGCCGCGTGCTCGCCGCGTGCCTGCTGCGGTACGCCGGCGCCGACCCGGACGTCGGGGACTCGTTAGCGCGCACGCCGCTCATGCGGGCTATACTAGGTCACTTGCTCTTTACCTTTACCGACATCTTTAATAAAATAATCTTTTTTTTTTAAATATATACAACACACACACTCGGTCGTCTGTTCCTATAGTAAGAAACTTAATGCTTGTGTTATAGGTAACAGCCAACTGAATCTATACTAATATGTATTATAAAGAGATAAAGTTTCTAATTTTGTTTTTTTGTAGGGGTTAATCTTCACAAATACTGATCCGATCATGAAATTTATTTCACTAACAGAAAGCTACACTATTCAGTAATGATATAGGCTATATTTTATTGTTATTGACAAAAAATCAGTGAAAAATAATAGTATATTATGTCAATCAAGTCAGAGAAATACGAGCAAGCTGAAAACTACTAAATATTTGTATCACAAAAATAATTATTTTAACGCCCAACGAAATGGGTACGGGACGGCTAGTGTATAATAAAAGTCAGACAGAAATTGGGAAATAATGGTTGTAAGAAATAAGATTTTTTTATTGGTAAATGGTAATCACTATTACACTACCTTGTTGCGTTCAGTAGGAGAGAGATAGATAGAGTACTTTGACATTCATATTTTTTTTTTATTTTTATTTTTTTATGTAACTAGGTCGGCAAACAAGCGTACGGCTCACCTGATGGTAAGACCGTAGCCTATAGACGCCTGCAACACCAGAAGCATCGCAAGCTCGTTGCCTACCCTATCCCCAATCCCCCCAGGAGCTCTGGTCACCTTACTCACCAACAGGAACACAATACTGATTGAAAACAGTATTATTTAGCTCTGGTCTTATGTAAGGTCGAGGTACTACCCCAGTCGGGCTGCTCCATATTTTGAGCAGGAAATTTCCTGCTGTGCCCTACCTCAGTTAAACAGTTTTACTCAGTTTTATGTGTGTGCTCGCGCTTCCGTACGCGTGTGTGTACGTGTATGCGTGCACATTCTGTTTATCATAAAATTCACGATTCAGCCTGTAATATCCCACTGCTGGGCATAGGCCTCTTCCCCATGTAGGAGAAGGATCGGAGCTTAATCCACCACGCTGCTCCAATGCGGGTTGGCGGATATATTCCCAACTATGAGTAACGATCGCTATCAGGTGTAAATGATAACAACCCGGACCGACGGCTTAACGTGCTCTCCGAGGCACGGTGGGGAGACCCACGAGGACTGCACAAACACCCAGACCACGGCAAACATCTGTATAGTCAATACAAATGTTGTCGTGTGCGGGGATCGAACCCGCAATCGCTCGCGCAACAGCCAATCGCAATCCATTGCTGTGACCGCTGCGCCAACGCGGCGTCGCATTTTACGCGGCGTTATCATAAAATTAGAACTTTTTTTTTACTCTAGCATTACTAGATAAAGAGACGACTGAAGAAGCAGAGCAAGAGCTCCATGAAGAAGAAACTAAAGATAACGAGAAGATAAAACCAATACAAGACGGGGAAGATGACGAAGTTAAGAAGGATGGAGACGAAGATGCAGAGGCGAAAAAGAAGGGAGAAGACGACGAAGAAACAAATAAAGACGAAGAAGATAAGACTGACGCGAAAGAAGAAGAGATTAATGAAGACCCAAATAAACCAAACGAAGAAGATCTCATGAAAGTTATAAAATATTTGTTGGCAGCTGGCTGTGATATTAACAAGCAGGTGAATGTTTCAGACTATTATACCAATAATCCCCACCCACAACCACGTGGGCTCGATTTTCTGCATTTAGACTCAATATTGGTCCATTATGCATGACTGCGTAAGACTATTATTGGTTTAATAAAGCAAAAATAATTGAAACTTAATTCACATCTTTATTTCAGTTCATAAGAAACAATGCCCTTGATTTAATTTGTAGTAAAATATATTATCTATTTACATTTCCTATATTGTAGAATGGTAGTAGTTTAACATTACATTAACATTTGTTTTCGTCCAAAATCTAATGGAATAATCAATTGTCGTCACAAGACGCTTCTATCTTTAAATTGGTTCTGTTTACCCTACTACCAAGAAGAGTTGTGAGTTTCGCGCGTATCTTATATGTGCTTATATAAAATGTTCGGCGTGTCGTGGCAGGGTCCGGAGGGCATGACGGCGCTGCACGTGGCGGCGCAGTTGGGCGGCGAGGCGGTGTGTCGCGAGCTGCTGCGGGCGGGCGCGCCGCCGGACGCGCGCGACCACGGCGGCTGGACCGCGCTCGTGCGCGCCGCCGAGCACAAGCACGCGCA
The DNA here is from genome assembly GCA_905220545.2 of Melitaea athalia. NCBI lineage: Eukaryota > Metazoa > Arthropoda > Insecta > Lepidoptera > Nymphalidae > Melitaea > Melitaea athalia. The sequence goes on from HG992177.1 coordinate 2,222,191, forward strand.
CGTCGTCAGGTGCGCCACTCGAGCGTCTTCTTTGAGCTTAAAGGCCAATGCATACGTAATGTGGACGGGACGGGGACGGGATAGGGATGTGAAGTTTTGGAATATCGTTTCATACAAAATGTATAGGACAATGCATACGCAACGGAATCACGTACGGGGACGGGGCACGTGATTTTGTATGAAAGAAACTTCACGTCCCATCCCGTACGGGAGAAAACACGTTACGTATGCATTGGCCTTTACTGTGACTGTAACAATATGTGTTCTTTGTTGGTGTTACTTGAGTACGAAATAAAGTTCATTTGGGAGTTTGTTATTGCTTTTAAAACTCTTTTTGAATTTCAGAACCAGCTATTACATTTTTATAATAATAGTAAATATGTTACAGGCTGCTGCTGGAGAGCGGTGCGGACGCGCTGGCGAGCGACAATGAAGGCAACCTGGCGGTGCACTGGTGCGCGCTGGCCGGCGACGCGCGCTCGCTGGCGCTGCTGCTGCGCGCCGCGCCCGCCGCCGTCGCCGCGCCCAACGCGCACACCGACACGCCGCTGTCAGTACCACATGCACACACAAACACACATACAGTCATACAACCTGGCGGTGCACTGGTGCGCGCTGGCCGGCGACGTTCGTTGGTGCTGCTGCTGCGCCGTTGTCAGTACACACGCACATACACATACTTATACGCCACTTACGTACACATGCAAACGCACATAATTATGCTAACGCTCAAAAAAGCTCGCTATCACCCGTTTACGTCGTAAATTCGTCTAAAGCGGTAAAAGTAGCTAAATCTAAATTATTAAAAATTATAAATTAAAATATATAGGTTTATATTTATTTTAAAATAAATGTAACTCAATAATTATATAAGTAATCGCACTTCAATGCGCTTAAGTTTCACAGTTAAGTCTGCTTTACCTTTATGTGTCCTCTTGTTAAATATTTAGTAAAAATTCCATGTCTTCTTTACATAGGCACGTCGCGGCCAGAGAAGGTCATTACGCCTGCGTCATCGTACTGCTCGCACACGGGGCTAGGGTATGCAATTAAATACGCTAAAAATGTTTTCGAAGTGATAAAAATACTTAATAAATAATTTTAACTTTTTAGACGGATCAAGAGAACTCTGCAGGCGAGCTACCTGTGGACGTCTGCAGTGGAGCGATCCGTAACGCCATTCTACTCAACATGCAGATGACAATGGCCGTGAAGGATAAGATACCGCGGAGCCGGATTCTGTGCAGGTTTACTATTACCTAATAATCAGGTTTACTATTACCTAATATGCGGGTTTACTATTACTCACACTGGTGGCCCGTCTTACTTATCTACTCTTGATTGGTTAATACATGCTTTGACTTTCTAAAAAACAGACGTTTCTTGCGCAATCTTTTATTCGCTTTTGCGCATGATTTTATAAAGACAATCTTTTCACTTGATTAGTTTATTTTGACTTAGACTAGATGTTTCACTTAGTTATATACAAGTTACAGATGTTATAAGGACATTTTTCATATTTTCAGTTGAAATGCCTTGCTGTATGGTTTACTATATGAAGGTGTATTGTTCGCAGCGACATATCCAAGGGTCGCGAACCGTTCCCCGTGCCGTGCGTGAACGACGTGGACGACGCGCCGCCGCCGGACGACTTCACGTACGTGTCGCAGCACGTCGTGCCCGCGCACGTGCCGCTCGACGACTCCATCGAGACCATGCAGGTGTGTGTGTGTGTGTGTGTGTGTGTGTGTGTGTGTGTGTGTGTGTGTGAGTGCGTGTGTGTGTGTGTGTGCGTGCGTGCGTGCGTGCGTGCATGCATGCGTGCAAGAGAAGTATGCGAATGAGTGGGAAAATGATTGTGAATATTGTCCAGTTAATTTAAAAATATATTTTTGTAAGTGCTACCATAAGAGTGAGCCTTTTGAAAACTTGCTCATTGACAACAGTACGTTACATCTTTTGAATGTTAAAAAAATCCTAAGTATTGTATCTTTTAATATAAAAAGTTTTTATATTAAAAGATACAATACTTTATTAAAAACAACTCGATTCACCCCAAAGGCCTAAAAGTTCCGCATCCTTCTCAGGGCTGTTCGTGCTTGGAGTGCGGAGACGATTGTGCGTGCTGCACGCTCAGCGTGCGACGCTGGTACCGCGCCGGCCGCCTGCCCGCCGCCTTCCCGTACCACGACCCGCCCATGCTCTTCGAGTGCAATCAGACCTGCGGCTGCGACGCGGTGACTACACACTCACTACACACAATACATACACGTCTACCATCTTGTTATAATAATTTAACAAACATTATGTAACATGACGTAAAGAAATTTAATAACCTATGTTACCACAACTGCTGGACGTAAGCCTCCCCAGGGGTAAGCCACAAGACCCGATCACCCGCTTTAGCCATCCAGTCACTACCAGTTACCCTCTCCTTGTCGTCGGTCTATCTGGCAGGAGGGTAAATTCAAATTCAAATTCAAAATTCAAATTCAAATAATTTATTCATTTTAGGCTGATACAGCACTTGTGAACGTCAATGAAGCTACGCCATCGGTTCGCAAATCCTACGGCGGGAGACCTTGTAACGAGAAGAACCGGCAAGAAACTCGTCAAGGGCTATTTTTTTTCTCCCTGTCATATTTCATACAGAGTCGTCAAATTGAAAAATGACTTTGACTTAATAAATTATGTAAGGTCACTTTCCATCACAAATTTATCTTAAATTTATAAACAAAATAAAATACCCGGTAATCATAGCAGTAAATAATTTTTAATTACTTAAGAACTAGACACCTCCTAAAAGGTAGTTTCTTTAAAATGCGCTCCAAACCAATAGACAAGTAACTGTTTTGACGTGGCGAATAAAATACAACTACAAGTAAAAATCATTGTCAGCTTATGACCAAGTTGTCCCGTCATCTAAATAATCTTTGACAGTATAGTAGCCCTTCTTGAGGAGGCAATTTTTTATACGATTCTTAAACTCTTCAAAGGGTAACTCCAAGATATCACTTGGAATCTTGTTAAAGATATGTATACCTTGACCCATGAAGGACCCACGCACCTTCTGTAATCGATACAGAGGCATTATAAGGTTATTCCTATTCCTTGTATTGCGACCATGCAAATCGCCATGTTTGGTATATAAGTTAATATTACGACGCACAAAAAGAATACAATTTAATATAAATTGAGATGCAGCTGTCAGTATACCAATTTCTTTGAACTTCTCCCTAAGAGAAGTTTTAGAGCTTAGTTGATAAATAGCCCTTATTGCTCGTTTTTGCAAAATAAATATAGCATTAATGTCAGCCGCTAATCCCCACATAAGAATGCCATATGACATGATGCTATGAAAATAACTAAAGTATACAGTCCTAGCAGTATCTATATCTGTTAACTGTCTAACTTTTCTAATAGCGTAAGCTGCAGAGCTGAGCTTACCAGCTAATGCAGCAATATGCGAATGCCACTGAAGTTTTCTGTCTATAGTTACACCCAGAAAGACTGTTGATTCAACTAAATCTAATTTTTCATTATTCATTACAACTTCAATGGGTGGAGATTTAACAGATAAGGTCCAAGACTACATTTGTCGAGCCATGGCCTCTATTCGAGAACCACTACTCTTGAAATAGAATAAAATATAACGTGTTTATCAAAATGACTTGTGAATGTAATTTGATACCAACAGAAGCGCTGCCCCAACCGCGTGGTGGGGTTGGTGGAGCGCGGCGGGTCGCTGGCGGTGCCGGTGGCGGTGTACCGCACGGCGCGCTGCGGCTGGGGGCTGCGCGTGCGCCGGGCCGTGCCGCGCGGCGCGCTGCTGGCGCTCTACCGCGGCGAGCTGCTGCCGCACGAGCGCGCCGACATCCGCGCCGACGACCAGTTCCTCTTCGCGCTCGACCTCAAGCCGGACCTGCTCGAGGTGCGCCGTGCGCGCACACACACACACACAAACACACACACACACACACACATCACTGTACTTGACTGTACTCAATTCATTATATTTTTCAATGGTTTGGTTGATCGCTTCACCTATAACATTGCACTGTTGGGCATTGACTTCTTTCTCCATGTAGGAGAAAAATCGGAGCTTAATTCACCATGCTACTTCACTGCGGATTGGCAGATATGTTCCTTATTATAGAGTAACAATTGCTATCAGGGGTATGATAACAACCGGAACCAGCTACGTGCCCTCCGAGGCACGGTAGAGACGCCCACGAGGATAGTTTACAATATAACAAATACAAATATCCATTCTGAGCGGGAATCGAACCCGCAATTGCCGGCGTGCCAGCCAGAGAGATATCACAGATATATTTTTTATATGTTAATACTGTAGTTAGTGTAAGTGAGCAACGTGTGCCCGCAGCAATGCAGCGAGCAGACGCAGCTGTGCCTGGACGCGGCGCGGTTCGGCAGCGCGGCGCGCTTCATGAACCACAGCTGCCGGCCCAGCGCCGCGCCCGTGCACGTGTTCACGGAGACGCGCGACCTGCGCCTGCCGCACGTGGCGCTCTTCGCGCTGCGCGACCTGCGCGCCGGGGACCCGCTCACGTGAGACCGTCCCTCACACCTTAATAGTGATACACGTGTTCACGGAGACGCGCGACCTGCGCCTGCCGCACGTGGCGCTCTTCGCGCTGCGCGACCTGCGCGCCGGGGACCCGCTCACGTGAGACCGTCCCTCACACCTTAATAGTGATACACGTGTTCACGGAGACGCGCGACCTGCGCCTGCCGCACGTGGCGCTCTTCGCGCTGCGCGACCTGCGCGCCGGGGACCCGCTCACGTGAGACCGTCCCTCACACCTTAATAGTGATACACGTGTTCACGGAGACGCGCGACCTGCGCCTGCCGCACGTGGCGCTCTTCGCGCTGCGCGACCTGCGCGCCGGGGACCCGCTCACGTGAGACCGTCCCTCACACCTTAATAGTGATACACGTGTTCACGGAGACGCGCGACCTGCGCCTGCCGCACGTGGCGCTCTTCGCGCTGCGCGACCTGCGCGCCGGGGACCCGCTCACGTGAGACCGTCCCTCACACCTTAATAGTGATACACGTGTTCACGGAGACGCGCGACCTGCGCCTGCCGCACGTGGCGCTCTTCGCGCTGCGCGACCTGCGCGCCGGGGACCCGCTCACGTGAGACCGTCCCTCACACCTTAATAGTGATACACGTGTTCACGGAGACGCGCGACCTGCGCCTGCCGCACGTGGCGCTCTTCGCGCTGCGCGACCTGCGCGCCGGGGACCCGCTCACGTGAGACCGTCCCTCACACCTTAATAGTGATACACGTGTTCACGTGGGTTATTCCTAAGAGATAAATAACACATTTTTTGCGCTTAGATTGCAAATATTTCATTTATATTTAGTATCAGCATTGCACCCGCGCGAAGCCGGAGCAGGTTGCTAGTTATATACCATCGCGAACTTTTTTGTAGACCTTTTTAAGGTGTACAATACTGTAGTACATTATTTTGATCTATCTCGTAGGGTACAGCCAGCGTTTGCAATGTAAGCGCAAAAATGTGTATTTACGACATCACATTAGAAACCTCTAAAATTATCAGTGTTCCTCTACTATGTTATGCATGTATTATACATAAAAATCTTCCTTTTGAATCACTCCATCTATTTAAAAAACCGCATCAAAATCCTTTGCGTAGTTTTAAAGATCTAAACACATATAGGGACAGAGAGCGGGAAGCGACTTGGTTTTATAATATGATTGTTAGCTATGACCTGGGATTAATTAGTTTAAACAGCAGTGGAAGCGAATTGAAACATCAGGTACTATGACCCAACATATAGCTGCAGTACGCAGCGCTAAAAATAATTAATTTAAATTAAAATTAAAGTCCTTACTTCTTCGAAGATGTGATGTCCGCTGGAGCTGTGAGCTAAATTATCAACCAAATTAACACAAATAAATTTTGGCCAAAACAATTCGATGTTAATAGGTAGACACTTAGCTGATCAGACGGCACGGCTCTGATGATGACGACGAAAGGGGCACTGTACTCGGCGATGTCACACAATTCACACACTTTACAGAATCCAACAGAACTAATAACTTCACTAATCTTTATCTAGACGAACAATGGTGTTACTAAACACATTCGATGGATGTAACACCTACCGTTAGTAGGAAAAATAATAGTCCGGTGTTAAATTAATACATATTTATTACAATTAAATAGAATACAGTTAAAGCCGGTAGGTGAGACACAAATTTATATATAGGGTCGTGGTAAAGAGCCTACTTAAGATTCTGCCACTAGGAGTCGTGTAGGACTACTCCCCTGGTACATCCGTGGAGCAAGGGCGAGGTTCTTCGCGTCCAAGCGATGCGCGATGCAGCAGTGGTAATGTCCTCGGAATCAACAAACAAATGTGGAGCAGGGTCCCTGGAAAGTATAATCTCCGCCTTAGTCCACTATCCATATAATAGTCCGGAGGCCCTTCCACGATGCCCCAAGAGGAGCGTCCGCCACCTACCGTGGTAGCGGAATTGTCGTGGGAGGGCGACAGAACTTAATTACAATTGAAAACATAAATAAAAAAAACAATTATACAATAACACTTCTTATTAAAATGTAATAGCTAACATTCTAATTACAAAAGCAAGGATTTTTTATACTACGGCACCAAAGCTTGAAGGTAGGCAAAACAAAATATGCATAATATATTAACTCTTTAAATTACAACTACTAAGCAAAATATTAATCTAAAAGTAGCCTGAAAATTACTATTTAAAGCTCACGAAGCTGTGCAGAATATTTATAATAAAATTAATGGTTTTAAAACGAACAGGTGTGACATTAAAACTTACCCTAAGACGGGGATTTCTCCAATATAATATATATTTCCAGCTAAATATAATATTGAATATTTATATTGATTTAGGGTCCAGCATATATAATTAACGTATTTACGAAGGAAACATATGTTATAATAATTCAAAATTAAAGTGCACGTAGTAGCCAGTCTCGCGTTCCAGCGATGAATGAGCATCACATTGAGAATCACCACTCCCGCGCCGCCTCGGCAACGCTCGAGAGAACCGGTTCGAATTATCTATATCGAAAGCAAGTCGAACGTTCGCTTTTACTAATTTTATAAATATTTAAATGATTTTTTTTTACGCTTTAAAATAATATTGATAAAATAATACTTATATAATATATATTACCTACTATATATTATATGTATATATATTGATTTAAATAAATATTGTGATATTTTTTTAGATTGAATTAAATATTATTATCGTTAAATTATTTACATTAATAAATACATGTAACGTTCCGTTACATGGATTAAGGCGAATATATTAACACAAGGTCGCAAGCGCAATGCGGTTTCAAGCGGCGAACTAACAACTTATTATCAATAATATTTAACATTCAATACATTATCGGCGGCCGCGAACGAAATTAATATCAATTTATACAATTACGGATTGCTAACGACAATATCAAATTATTCAACGCGCGGTTTCGAGAAAGGTGGCCGCCGTCCACGCGGTTACAAGAGGGCCCAATAGACTATAGACAAAACTCTCAAGTCACCCAGCAGTATTGCCATAGGCAACATAGATTATACATAACAATTGGGTGTTGACAGTTAATTACAATTACATTTAATTTGGTTCATAACAATGATGATGTATTGATTAATTTAGTATAGTACTGAGAAATTTTTAAAAATTTACTAATACATTATATGAAGATATATTGTATTAATACCGATATTATACGAGAGATTTCTATAAGTATGTATACTAAGTTCAACACATCTTTGCGCGCGGCGCTATGTGTGGGTAAACCCTGTATATATACAGTGACTGTTCGTGATAAGGGGTACAATGAAGTAAAAAATATAAATACAGTTATTTAAAAAAAAATTAAAATAAAAAATTATATCTCGGTGACGAATAGTATACATACATACATAAACTCACGCCTGTATCCCGGAGGGGTAGGCAGAGATAAGGAAATGACACTTGCCACGATCCTGACAAACCTAAGCGAAAACGCTTCATCAACTTAGTCGTTGCATACACGCATGCCGGTTTTTTGCTGGTACTTTTTATCTTGTCCTTCTTTAATACTTGGAATAGTAACTGTATGGATTAAAAAAATAATAATAATTTGTTAAACGCATGTTTATTGAACATATTAATCTGTATCGCTACCTAGAAGAATAAAATGATGAATTTTCGAATTCGCTGCTTTCACCAAGGTTAATTATTATTTCAGATTCCATATCAAAAATTCTTCTTCTTTTTTTACGTGTTGACAAGTATTACGCCACATCTCTTCATTAATTTGACTTAAACGTTCATTTATTAATTTCGTTATTCCAGTCACATTTTGTTCGATATTATGCGGAGCAATATAATTACATTTTCTATTGGGTTCAGTTCAGGATGATCCGGTGGTAGTCGAAGAACTTTTATGTCATATGGCTGAAATATGTCATCAATCTTATGACAAATATGGTTTTCTTTATTATTATTTTTTTTTATCAAGTCATACAGTTTAATTTTTTTTTATTTGTGCATTATAATAACTGTGTTTTTCTTTTTTAGAAATTCGAACACCTTGACAATAGTTTCACGAGTCTAAAACAATAATAATACGTTTACGTTAAAAATAATATAGTTTTTACGTTAGTAATGTAGGTATACATTATTTAATCATAATAAATAATAATAATATCGAAATTAGCGCATTGAAAATATTTACCTGACTCCTTAAACATTTTTTCCGTGAAGAACCAACTAGACATTTTCTTTAACGACTGTACTGGTGGAAAAATAACCAATAAGAAGACATGTTGTTCGAAATTTCGAATGACGGCGGTCGCGTCACTGCTACACGAATTAAAGTTGTATAATTATAAACGCACGCACACATAGAGCCGCGCGCAAAGATGACTTGAACTAGCTATAATACAGTCATATTACTCGTACTTTATACATACTGAGAATAAAATGTAGATAAAAATGTAAAAATATCGGTGCTTTTTTCAGATTTGATTATGGTGATAAATTCTGGTCAGTAAAGTCGAAGTGGATGAAGTGCGAGTGTGAGGCTCCCGACTGCAGATACCCCACCAAATGTACTGAAGAAGAGGAGTCATAAGTTTATACGATAAGAAAATATGTTAATTTGTATTGATTTCGACGACTGTATATATAGGTTAATGAGTACAACTCTTTACAAATTTAATTATAAAATTTTACAACTGTAATGAGAATTGTGTATTATTTTTATACCCTATGACTTTTTCGCATATCTTTCTTGAATCACTGTTGTAGGAGGCTTTAACTAGGTTTGATATTTTAAAAATAATATTATAATCATTAATAATTATTTGTAATAGATATTCTGTTAGTAACCATAACCAACAAAATACTTCTTAAAAATAGAAAGGACGTAGATCGGGTGTCCGTTAAGTGATGCACTAAAATAGATGACGTGATCTATATTCTGAATGTGGGAGAAATTTTCATTAGTTGGATTTATAGTTTGTCAGTCAAGAGTCCGAGGGACCCCCTGAGCTTGGGGACCCCGGGACACTACCCCCGCCTAGCCCTCCGGTAGCTACGCCACTGGTGATCATACAACACATAAAACATCACATTTTGTGGTTACTCTTATTTTTTTTTAATATTAAAATAGCCTAGTTAAAAATTGGCGCAAAAAATATAAATATTACAAATTACGCATTTCATTTAAAAGAGTTTATTAATCGACTGTTACCCGAAATTATAGATTAAGGTTAAGGCCAATGCATACGTACGGTACGGGTCCCGTATGAAACGAACTTCACGTCCCGACGTGAAGTTCGTTTCATACAAAATCACGTGCCCGTATTTTATTATTATACTCTTTGGCCCCGTCTCGTACGTGATTCCGTTGCGTATGCATTGTCCTATATATTTTGTATGAAACGATATTCCAAAACTTCACATCCCCGCCTCCCCGGTATGCATTGGCCTTTAAACTGAATTTACAACAAGATCTACCTTCTTTTGTAAGTAGTTCTCAAATAATTCAGATTTATAAAAAGAAAAATAACGAACGAATTAATAGAAAAAAGTCGTAAATAGACGGAAAAATATTTAAAATTGCAATAGGGGGGCTAATGGCAGATTTACATTGAGTCAGTAACTAACGTCAGTGCACTGACGATTCAGTGCTGACCTGTCACTGCCATCGTGTAAATTAATTTCAAGTCAGTACAGCACTGTCGCGTCACTGACTTCAATATTCCCGCTTCATATTTTTCGGCTTCAGTCCGCTCCCCCCACCACCCCCGCTAACGCAACTGTCGCCGTGTAAATGCCGAAGTCACAGTCAGTCAGTCAGTCGCTGCCTCTCGAGTCTCGGTAGAGAGTAGTATATTCTTTGGTCGCTGCCGCTTTATTGTACGGGGACCACGCTGCGTTGCACCACATAACAAAATTGCGCGAAAACTGAGCGACACCGAGAACTTAAAGATTATTGAACTATACCGCGATAATTAATGCCTGTGGGATAATAAATCACAAAATTATAAAAATAAAGAAATGAGAAAAGGTAAATTTTCTCAACAAATTATTAACTCTGATTTTTTGCTGTTTTCAAGAATTCATTTTTTCGCACTGACTTACAAACGTGTGGACACCATAAGACTACGAACGAAATACTAACTGCGTGGAAATCGTATGAGTCAGTTTTCGGCGCCAGCACTGGCGACAGCTACTGCCCCTGTGTAAATCTGCTTTAACCTTAAGGTAGATTTTTAATATATTATACAGAGTGTTTGGATGGTAGGTAGCCATAGGAAAATGGTGGATAGGTGATGGTGTTGGCTACTTATTGCGCCTAATAAATAACATTTTGCCCCAAGTTTAATGAGTAATTCTCTTTTCGCTTTTTTTTTTTCTAGAAAATCCCCATTTTTTTGATAAAATCTTTAATATTTTTGTTTTTAATAAGTTAAATGACAAAAAAATGATTTAACTTGTTAGTCTACATAGTCTTGTCTTATTCATATATATAGTCCATTGAAATGTTACAATTTAAGGACCAAGTATTGCATTTGTTAGAGGACGGAATTTTATTTTTGGGACGTGTGTGGGGGTCAATAGAAGCTTAACCCCAAGTTTGTGGGGTTGCCGCCCTCGTCCCCCGGCCGCCATCTTGGAAAAAGGGGTGCAAACACTTTTATCGAGATATCTCGGAAACTATGCGTCCTACAAAAAATTTGTGGAAAACATAATTTGTAGCAAATTGCTTTGCCTACAAATATGTTCATACACTTTTTTGCCCTATATTCAAAATTAAAGAAGTTATAAGCAAAAAAGTGAGAAAATATCTATAATGTTTTTCTTTTTTGCTCTATAACTTTTTCTTACACATTTTACAAAAATTAAGTTAAGTATTTCGTTTTGACCGGATTCTCATGAGCATTGACGAACCCGGTCAACTTTGGAGCGCTGTAACAGCGTTTTAAATGAATGAAATTGAAAAAAATATATAATGAAAAATTTTCCTCAAAAGACCATCTACAAGATTGGTAGGTAATTTTTTTGTAAAATATATTAAAAAAAGGTATAGAGCAAAAAAGAAAAATATTATAGAAATTTTCTCACTTTTTTGCTTATAACTTCTTTAATTTTAAATTTAGGGCAAAAAGTTATATAAACATATTTGTAGGCAAAGTGATTTTCTATAAATTATGTTTTTTACAAATTTTTTTTGGGACGCATCGTTTCCGAGATATCGCGATAAAGGTGTTTGCACCCTTTTTTCCAAGATGGCGGCCGGGGGACAAGGGCGGCAACCCCACAAACTTGGGGTTAAGCTTCTATTAACCCCCCATACACGTCCCAAAAATAAAATTGCGTAATGCGTCCTCTAACAAATGCAAAGCTCATGTAACATTTCAATGGACTAATAATCATAATTTCATACAAACAATTTAAAAAGAATAATAACAAACGTGTTAAACTTTCAGAAATCGAAAAGAAAAAATGTAACTTCAACTTTAGAAGGCAAAAGTAATAAAAAATATGAAGTTTGGGATTTTAAAATGTTTTATAAACTTCTCTAATTAGTACTCTTTTGATTGGTATGTAGCGTGTAATACAGCAAAATGAGCAGCAAAATCTATTGCACTTTTTTTCTTTTTGTTTTAAAAAAAATACAATTAATTTTTAAATCATTTTTTGTAAATCTTGTTCAATTTTTGTCTATTATTTCTAATACATGTGTAACATCTTTCTTATTTCTGTTGTGGTCTGATTTAGGGCGCCTTCAAATTTGTCGCGCGGCGGCAGCGCTGCGGCCGCGCTGCTGTCATGCTGCAATCGCGCGTTGTTATTTACATTTTGATTTACAAAGTAGCGCGGCAGCAGCGCTGCGGCAAATTTGAAGGCAGCCTAAGTCTTATTTATTGCCAACACCATCACCATCCACCATTTTCCTATGGCTACTTACCCTCCAAACAGTCTGTATATATAGGTATGTTTTTTTTAAATAAATAAATAAACAAATAATTGTAACAGCGAACAATGAGAAAAGTAACGCGTTTGAAATTACCACCAGGCAGCGCTAGTATATAGTGAGGTACAGAAATGTCATGAAATTCACAGAACATTTATGTCTATAACTAATTATCACGGCTTTTTAAATATTTTTTATGGAATTTAAGCTTATATCTGATGAAAATATTGAAGATTTACGATACGGGTTCTTATAAACACGAGAATGTTTTGACGGAGTATAATTGTCTCGGCGAATTGCCACCAACCACTGTTTTAGACGAGTTTTATCACTCAGAAACTTATGGCCGCCTTTTATTTTCGAACAAAATGGTACTGCGCAACATTGAGGCATAATTAATTAATTTTTTAATTTACCGATACACAAATAGGTACATTTGAAATCATGAAAACTTTTCCGCGCCTTACTAGCGGGGTTACCTCACTTGCGGGTGGCGCCGCCTGGTGAGCTAAAAAACGGCAGCCCTCATTATGAACAAACGAATTAATAAAAAAAAAAGGTCGAAAATAGAAGAAAAAAATTTTTTTGAGGGGCTACTTTCAGTGAGCCTTTGGATTAGGGCTTGAAATACCGGTAAAAATTTGGTACCGGTACTTTGTCTCGGCAGACGTATCGTTATTTATGGAGTACCGGTACTTTAAATACCGGTACTTTGGAGCCCTTTTACCGTTAAATTTTTTACCGGTAAAAACTCATTTAACGTAATTTTTACCGGTACCTATCCATACCGGTACCGTTGATTGCTAAAGTCTGGCTAACGAAAGATGAGACTCGATTTTTTTGCATACTTTTTAAATGACAACACTGTGGGTTCCCATCATCGGGTATATTACCTCTTTAATTGGAAAATAACTAGCGGAAACCTACTAAGATTTAAATATACTTTATTTAAATATCATACGGGCGTTATTCTTATTATTTTAGACTGCAGATCGACAGTCCTGTGACTTCCTAGTAAAGCTAGGACGTGGTCCGACGCTAATAATTTTTTTTTCATATAATTATAATATTTCATTTTATATCAATATGCACATGCAGACATAATACATACTTATACTAGACATATACATAAACAACATTTTACATACATACAAATATATAACACATATACCACACATCTTGTTTAAATTATTTCATCATCTTTTAAATTATCTTATTTGTTTTTTTTTAAACTATTACTGGCCAACATTAATCTTGTTATATGTATACATTGATAAATTTCGGCGATTTTAACAGATTGGGAAGAATCAGAATCAGAGTATGGTAATACTTTAAAAGTCACAAATAAACAAGATGGCGCGTCTTTGAAGTTGCCAGGGTGTGGTTTTTTTAAATTTGCCGCCTTTTTTCAGTCTCATCTTTCGTTAGCCAGACTATACTGTTACCTTTATAGGTACTGAAATAGGGGATTCCACTATGTTTGAAAAAGTACTTCAAAATGTTGATTTTCTAATAAAAAGCCACAAAAAAATATATTTCGGCAAAATAAACACGTTTTCATGCCATAAAATTAAATTAAATTTTAAACCTTTTTTATTACCGCGAAAACGCTACAGCCATTTTGGTGACGTAATATGTGCAATAACAAAAGTGTATGACGTATATAAGAGAGTAACATAACCTACAATTACTATGACAGCCATCAACAAATTAGTAATGAATGCATATTATTTCAGTTGGAACAAGATATGAAGAGTTATTATACGATAGAACACAACTATTACTCCTTGAAGTTAAAATTGATAGATATTAGTATGTACACTAGCTGTTGACAGCACTGACAGAACTTTGTTATTGCCCGTATGACGTCACACCATGGCGGCTCGTGTTTTAGGTCACGTGATATACAGATTAAAATATACGACTTTTAATTTCAATATAATAAATCAATAATGTGCTTTTATGATTCTAAATCAGAATATTTAGGTGTATTTCTATATAAATTTTAATTTTTAACAAAATTTGTAATTTATTTTTCACTACGGAAAGTACCCTATTATCACGCTAATAAAATACTACCTACTTTTCTTTTTTATTATTGATCTCACTGCTTTGGATAGCCGATAGCTCAGCTAGGGTCGCTAGCGACTATACTCGGCGCGGCGAACCTTGATCCCTATGACAGTTCGTGTTAGTGATGGGTCGTGTCTTTGGTCTTGTCGATAATTTTTTTTTCAGACAAAGGCGTAGCTTACATTCAGCCACATTGGTAAACATGTTTTAAAAAATATTATAATGTGCATTTTTAATGTCCATTATGTTGTTGTTGTATTAGCCCAAGCGCCAGGGAGTTTTTTTTTTGCAATGTATTAGACCTGGTATATTTTTTTTGGAATATGTTCAGGGGTGTCCCTTCAATGTAAATCCAAGTTGGCGCGGCGGTGCCGGGCCTGCGTCAGCGGCCATCTTGGAAAACGCGTTTTATCGAATATCTCGCGAACCGCGCATCGTACAACAAAAAGTGTTCAGATCATTATTGTAGATTATAATATTTGCCATCTTTTTTATCTAAAACTTTTTTTTATTTAACGCATAGGTTGTTAATTATAGCGCTCCAAAATTTTCTCAATATGGTTTTTGCTAAATATTTAATTAATGGTCAATGATAAATTAAAAATAGTGGTAACTAAATCGTAGAGCATAAAATTTCCTATAAATTTTATTGGAAACTCTTTCCCGTAGCATTTATAGTTTAGGAGCTATTACGCTGTAAATGAGATTATGACGAGATTATAATGCTGTATATTCAATCATGCGCCTATAAGTGTAGTATAAATTTCGGGTCGTTCGAAATTTCCCCTTCTTAACATTCCAACAGTTTCAGGTATAAATCCTAACGGATTTTGTTTCATTTCATTTTGTCCTATAGCTGTTATTTTTTAATTTTCTTGGGTATAATATAATCATGTGTGTATGAATGGTATGATCGTAATATTCTGTTCCAATCCATAATATATGAACTAAAATGTGAGTATGAAAAAAAAATGTGCATTCGTTTCCATTACCGACATTTTTTATCGATACTTGCCGCCCTAGTCGATAACCGTCACACGACGTAAGTTTTGCAGGACGTAAACATAAATTCAGATTGAGATAACTTCTTGTAAATGTTAAGAATTGTTAAAAATATCAACGGAATATCATTACTAATGGTATAAAGCTACGTAAAATTTATAAATGGCATTTTTAAACGTCCCCAATATGATCCCAATTTAATGGTGACGCCACTACAATGTTATATGGTGACATTAGCTGTCAGTGTCATAGGGATCAAGGTTCGCCGCGCCGAGTATAGGGCTGATCCATAGATATATCCTACCTCAGTCTTTGTTTGTCTTTTGTCTATTTTCAAAAGAAAATACTAATGTCAAATCAACGCAGTGTTGCCAACCGTACGATTTAAATCGTATTTATACGATCTTTTTGGCTCTTGTATCGAGTTATCGAAATCGTACGCAAAATATACGATCTTTTCAAATCTTACACCCATTATCATCATTCAAAGGAAAAAAATAGATGAGAATTCAAATTAATTTGATCTATTAATCGATTGAAATTATTACTTTTGCAATTATTTATGTAGGATTTGACAATTTCAATTACTAGCCACGAAGTATAGATACATTACTATAGGCACCAAGTATAGATTATACTTTGTGACTATAGCAATGGGTTATTGTTAGTGTTGGAAGCAACTGAAAGTACTTAATTGTCAAATTGTACATACATAATCAGAAAAGTTACGATTTCAATATAAACTAAAATCGAGAATTGTTCAGATTGTTGGCATTATGTTATATTAGAGGAGAGGACAATATACGAATTCGAGATTTTAAATAGTCCAGTCAAATTACGAAATAATAAAACATAAAATACCGCAGTTTGGGGATTATGACGGTCGAACGGTGTATTCTGAGTATAAATTTCAATTTGAGGGGTTCTCCAAAGGTCAGCTCAAGGTCATTTCGATGAAAACGCGTTTAATTCGATATCTCGAGGACGATTAGTGTTAGGCAAAATATTTTAGAAATCTTTTCTTTTATAAATTAAATTTACTAATTTTTTTCTATCATCAATACTTTTCAATTTATTACTTCCGAAAGGCAAAAATTTTATATTTTTTTCTCCCCATTTTTAATTTTTTGCCATTATCTCCCCAACCGTTCAATTTTATGAAATTTTACCTATTATCAAAGTTACCTATTGAAAAAGTTTCAAATAAAAAAGATAATAAATTTAATTTAGATCGTATCATAATCCCCAAACAGCGGTATTTTATGTTTTTTTAACCCATTTTCAGCCGTAATTTGAAACGAAAATGACATCTAATCACGGTTTCGTCTGAGTTTTAGAGTAACTTTTCTCATAACTAAAAATATCATAATTTATAATTGTGTTTGCTAGCAAATGAAAAAAAACCGACTTCAATTACCTCGGCAAGTAATAAATAATTAATAAATTAACAAACGCACTAGTCGAAACTACGATTTTCGAGGGTTTCCCTAGATTTTACTGGGATTCCAGCATCAGATCCTGGTTTCCTTATCATGGTACCTAAGTTGGGATATTCCCTTTCCAACAAAAAAAGAATTATCAAAATCGGTCCATAAACGACGAAGTTATCCCCGAACATACATATAAAAAATAAAATAAAAAAAAACATATACGGTCGAATTGAGTAACCTCCTCCTTTTTTAAAGTCGGTTAAAAATTCTTAATGTTAAATGTTGATTCATGTTCCTTTAATGATAAATATTGATTCAAAACTATAATAGCATTCCGTTTTAAAATTATTTACGTTGTTTTATTGAAATTTCATTACGTACGATTTTTTCCCTTGAAATATAGGCAAAATACGATCTTTTCTAGGATATGGTACGATCTTCTGAAAAATAAAGTTGGCAACACTGAATCAACGTCATGTTTTTAAAAAGTTTTAACGGAAAGTTTATGTAGTGATGAAAATAAAGTATTAAAAGTTAGTGATACTTCATTGCGATAAACCAATGGATTTATCAGTTTAAATGTGTTTAATTTAACTTAAAACTATGAACGGCAATTCGGAGTCAACCTCGAACAGCATCAAATTTGCGCCGATGCCCATGTCGGAGTTACTAGCTAGTTTGATGCCTTTACAAAAAACATCTGATACTCCTGAGTCTGATTGTAGTTTCACGACAGACGAAAGCGATGAATCCTTACACGAAATCGCTATGTCGAAAACTCCGTCTAAAAACAACACAAACAAGTATTCAACTCCGCAGTACAAAGTTACTAAAAATGGACAGAATTTTGCCTCCGAGAAAAAACTTACTTCAAGCGAACATAACAAAGAGAACTGTAATGAATTTAAATTACAAAATCAGATACACTGTAAGGAGAATATTTTACCGAGTGCTCAAAAGTTAGTAAAGGTTCCATCAGCTTATACAAATACTGATATGAAAAAGCGAAGTGTACTCATACAACAGGACACCAACTTAAAGGCGCCACAAGTTAAAATTAGTTCAGCCCATAAAAGGACTCCTGAGATAAAAGTTCCGAATAGTTCACAGAAAATAAAAACAGGGACGCCTAAAATTAAATCTGGCATTCGAAAATTTACTCCTGGTTCGTCGAGACATAGTCAGAAAAAAACTCCTCAACCAACAGTCGTACAGAATAGAGACAAAGTTCGTTGTGAACTGTTTAGACATAATCAGAAACAGCTTCCAGCAGAGCCCCCCAAACCGGCTCCTGTTAAGCCGGCAGTTCCAGTGCCAGAGACACCAGTGAACAGAAAGCCAATGCCTGCATCTTATGCAGCAACGCCATCCTACCCACAAGGGATTGTTGGGAATAACTCCAAAATATTGTTCAAAACTACATCCATTAAAGATAAAAAATATATGTTTATTAAGAAATTAGGAACAGGAGGATCTAGTGAAGTTTATAAGGTTTGTTTGTATATCACTGTTTCAATTCACTTTTATCAGTAAATATAAGTGCTGCCTATTGAATAACTGTACCTTATGTTTTCTATTAGATTTCATTGAGTTTTATATAAATAATTAATATTTAATCTTTTATTCAATGTATTTCATTATATTAAGACAAAAAAATTAAATATATATATAAACAGTAGTCCTCTGGTGGCACGTTGAGACTCAGGCAGCCGGTAGTTAAGGCTCCAGTCTGAGGAACCTCCTCACAATGTGGGCGGCTGAAACCGTCGCATCCAACTGTCAAGCGATAGTTTCTTAAGGGTCATTCAAGTCTTACGTAAGCACCGAAGGGGGTGGGGGTCATTGTTTTGCTTATTTTTGATGACATAGGGCCCAGGGGTTGTACATGTTAGTTATGTCAGCAATATTTATTTATTATTTATGAATAGTTTAAAATGTATATACCAATTTACGTAAGCATAGGGGGGGAGGGGGTAGGGTTTTGCTGACTTTCGTTGACAAGGGGAGGAGGGGGTTAAAAATTACTAAAATTCTGCTTACGTAATACTTGAATGATTCCTAAGATGTTGGTCAAAACTCTTGGCTATTAAACCATTGACAGACACAACAATAGGAACAATTATTGTTGAGTCTACATTCCACAAGCTGGTAATCTCATGGGCAAGGTCTAAATATTGACTTAATTGTTCTTTTTCTGCCTACGAGAATATCCTCATGTGGGACCGTTATGTCAACAATAATTGCTCGCCGTGCTAATCGGTCTAATGGCACTATATCAAGCTTATAGGCTGCAATAAATCTGACACTAGACTAGACCTATCCCAGTAGAGCACTGCACAACCATTTTCAAGAAACGGCATAGGATCGTACCTGTATAGTAAGGCCCCTCTTTTTTAACGAGGTTGTATCGAATAGCAAGTTGTTGGTGGATAACCCTGGCTACTTGGTTTTGTTATAAGTATTTTATTATGTTATATATTAATAAATAAATAACTCTTATTAATAGGTGAATAATCATATTCAATAAATAAATTTATTAAATGATTAGTATTATCATTATATATAATAAAACTAAGTTGATAAAATGTGCGTGCCGTTAAAACTGGCACGATAAAGGGACTTATAGTGTGATAGCCCTTTATCTGCCCTTGAACAAGAAAGTTCCCGTTTTAACCTAAAGGGCGTGTTTTTAAAGATATAAGGGCTTTTCCATCTTTCTAAGTGTAGTGTCATCTGTTGTTGAGTATTTGAACTTCATTCAAAACAACAATTATTTGGGTTGCATTTCGAAAGGCGTTGCGAGCAATTGTAGCATGTGTAGTAATGGCGTGAAATTTAAAATTCCAATTTCAATAAAGTCTTAAATTACATTTGTCTACACTTCTACAATCTACACTAATATTATAAAGAGGAAAGATTTTTTTTGTTTGTTAGGGGTTTTATTGAATAGGCTCCAAAAGTACTGGACCGATTTTAATAATTTTTTCACTAATAGAAAGCTACATTATTAGGAAGTAACATAGCATATTTTATTTCTTAAAACTTAGACATGTGCAAAAAAAAACATGTTATGTTCACCAAGGTGTAAAAAATCGTCTCAAATATTTCTTTCCTTCGCGTGCACTACTTAAATGGTTAAAGATAAGACAAAATGATGTAGGACTTAATTATAGGACTAAAGAAGATCTACAAAAAAGTTTGCAAGGGTGTATATCTATCTATAACAGCTTAGCTAAAAGAAGCGTTTTAATATTTTAAAATGTAATAAACGGGTGTTTGTGTTAAATTTATAATTCTTTTACCCGAGCGAACCCGGGGCGAGCTGCTAGTAATATAATAATAATACTAAGAAAAAAGTAGATAATGAAAAACAATAATTGTAATTAACTGTATAATGATAAAGAAGAAAATATATAAGATATTCATTTGACTGTTAACGTTATATTTATCAATTTCAGGTTTTAGAAATAAGCACATCCTGTGAGTTTGCAGTAAAGTGTGTGTACCTGGCCACCGACCAAGAGCTGGCTCAGGGCTATATCAATGAAGTGCGTCTCCTCAAGGAATTACAGAACTCTGATCGAGTGATACGTCTATATGACTAGTTAGTAGTTTTATATTCTTTCAGTTCAGGGCGATGTTTATTATAATATACATGTTACTATTAATTTGAAACTTTCCCAATGGAATATGGAATATATTTAACAATATTTGATTTCAAAATATATAATTCTTTTAATGAATATTTATAATGTAAATTTTTAATATTTGTGCACGAGTGTTAGTCTATGCTTATTTATGAGTTGTCAGGTT
Organism: Melitaea athalia; assembly: GCA_905220545.2. Classification (NCBI taxonomy): domain Eukaryota; kingdom Metazoa; phylum Arthropoda; class Insecta; order Lepidoptera; family Nymphalidae; genus Melitaea; species Melitaea athalia. The sequence goes on from HG992177.1 coordinate 2,243,027, forward strand.
TGAAATGAATTCATCATTTATTATTTTATGATTATCATTAGTATGTTGTAGTTACCCAATGTGACTGCACAGCTAGTAATCTATACTATAAGCATGTTTTGCAATGTTTTGCACCCACATTAAGTTAAGCAAATTATTTTACAAGCCATAAGAAATCAAAATGGACAGAAACTTGTAGTAGTGTTGGTTTCCAGTGAGTACGACCGCCAGAACCAGCTGCTCCGCCTGGTGCTGGAGGTGGGCGAGACGGACCTGTCGTCGTTCCTGCGCGCGCGCGGCGCCGGCCTGCCGCCCGCGCTCGTGCTGCACTACTGGGAGGAGATGCTGCTGGCCGTGCACTACATACACGAGCACGGTGACTTCCATTCTGCCTTTTATATTACACTTTTGTTGGGAAGTAGAAACAGATTTACATGATTATAGATTCATGATTACAGACTAGAGTGTTACATATGTATCATCTTTACAAGAATGAGCTCCAAAATTACCTAGTTGTCATTTGAAGACATACCTATTAATTAAAAATTAATATTTTAAAATAAGAAAATAGTGCCTGCTATTTTTTTTCTCGCATCTCAGTTATATAAATATTCTAGACTGTTGGCCGTTGCGCACCACAATAATAAATAATAAATGCAAATATTCTATAAACGCAATAAATTTTTTAATAAACACTTCACACTCAACATAGCCTCAATGCATTTTAAACAGTCCTGTATCTATACTTCTATACTAATATTATAAAGAGGTAAAGTTTATAACTTTGTTTGTATATACGGGGTAATCTTCGCAAATACTGATCCGATCATGAAAATTCTTTCGCTAACAGAAAGCTACACTATTCAGGAGTGACAAGATAAAAGGAAAAAGATAAAAATATATAAAGATTTTAAATCAGCAGGATTTGAACCTGCGCCCTCTGACGTGCCGTGTCAACAATTCAATCTAATCAAGCATTATTATTTGCCTTAGAAATTAATTGGTGATTTTAAAACATTTATATTAATCTGATTTGCTGAAAATAGTGAGAGTGTATTGGAACATATCAAATTTCACCATACCCTTCTTATGTGAAATGGATTATAACGCCCAACGAAGTGGGCAGGGGTCGGCTAGTTAGTCATAAGCAAATAAGTCCTTTTCCTTCACAGGAGAAAGAGGCCTTTGCTTAGCAGTTAGCCTACTATGTACTGTACTACACATTTTAGTATTTTTATCATGAAATAGAAGAGTTCGTTTATAGAAAAACTAAGTCTTTATTATAAAATAAACAAAGACGATACAAGTAATCACAAATGCTTTCCAATGATTTACACTTTGTATTTAGAATTGAGATTTATTATTTCTGTACGTGGACTGGATTGCGATTGGCTGTTGCGCAGGCAGTTGCGGGTTCCATCCCCTCACACGACAACATTTGTATTGGCCATACTAATGTTTGCCGTGGTCTGGGTGTTTGTGCAGTCCTTGTGGGCCTCCCCACCGTGCCTCGGAGAGCACGTTAAGCCGTCGCACCCGGTTGTTATCATGTACACCTGATAGCAAACTTTACTCATAGTAAAGTAGAATATATCCGCCAACCCGCATTCTAGCAGCGTGGTGGATTAAGCTCTGATTCCTCTCCTACATGGGGAAGAGGCCTATGCCCAATAGTGGGATATTACAGGCTGAATCGTATTTCTGTAATTCGTAATGATACTCCTTAGGCGTGATCCACGCGGATTTGAAGCCGGCGAACTTCCTGCTGGTATGTGGGCGGCTGAAGCTGATCGACTTCGGCATCGCGTCGGCGATCAGCAGCGACGCGACGAGCGTGGTGCGCACGCAGGCGGCCGGCACCTACTCCTACATCAGCCCCGAGGCGCTCATGGGCGGCGCCGGCGGCTACGGCGGAAGCGCCGACATCAAGGTGCGTGCTTCTAATACATGTCACGTATTCACAGTAATGTGTGCGCACGCAGGCGGCCGGCACCTACTCCTACATCAGCCCCGAGGCGCTCATGGGCGGCGCCGGCGGCTACGGCGGAAGCGCCGACATCAAGGTGCGTGCTTCTAATACATGTCACGTATTCACAGTAATGTGTGCGCACGCAGGCGGCCGGCACCTACTCCTACATCAGCCCCGAGGCGCTCATGGGCGGCGCCGGCGGCTACGGCGGAAGCGCCGACATCAAGGTGCGTGCTTCTAATACATGTCACGTATTCACAGTAATGTGTGCGCACGCAGGCGGCCGGCACCTACTCCTACATCAGCCCCAAGGCGCTCATGGGCGGCGCCGGCGGCTACGGCGGAAGCGCCGACATCAAGGTGCGTGCTTCTAATACATGTCACGTATTCACAGTAATGTGTGCGCACGCAGGCGGCCGGCACCTACTCCTACATCAGCCCCGAGGCGCTCATGGGCGGCGCCGGCGGCTACGGCGGAAGCGCCGACATCAAGGTGCGTGCTTCTAATACATGTCACGTATTCACAGTAATGTGTGCGCACGCAGGCGGCCGGCACCTACTCCTACATCAGCCCCGAGGCGCTCATGGGCGGCGCCGGCGGCTACGGCGGAAGCGCCGACATCAAGGTGCGTGCTTCTAATACATGTCACGTATTCACAGTAATGTGTGCGCACGCAGGCGGCCGGCACCTACTCCTACATCAGCCCCGAGGCGCTCATGGGCGGCGCCGGCGGCTACGGCGGAAGCGCCGACATCAAGGTGCGTGCTTCTAATACATGTCACGTATTCACAGTAATGTGTGCGCACGCAGGCGGCCGGCACCTACTCCTACATCAGCCCCGAGGCGCTCATGGGCGGCGCCGGCGGCTACGGCGGAAGCGCCGACATCAAGGTGCGTGCTTCTAATACATGTCACGTATTCACAGTAATGTGTGCGCACGCAGGCGGCCGGCACCTACACCTACATCAGCCCCGAGGCGCTCATGGGCGGCGCCGGCGGCTACGGCGGAAGCGCCGACATCAAGGTGCGTGCTTCTAATACATGTCACGTATTCACAGTAATGTGTGCGCACGCAGGCGGCCGGCACCTACTCCTACATCAGCCCCGAGGCGCTCATGGGCGGCGCCGGCGGCTACGGCGGAAGCGCCGACATCAAGGTGCGTGCTTCTAATACATGTCACGTATTCACAGTAATGTGTGCGCACGCAGGCGGCCGGCACCTACTCCTACATCAGCCCCGAGGCGCTCATGGGCGGCGCCGGCGGCTACGGCGGAAGCGCCGACATCAAGGTGCGTGCTTCTAATACATGTCACGTATTCACAGTAATGTGTGCGCACGCAGGCGGCCGGCACCTACTCCTACATCAGCCCCGAGGCGCTCATGGGCGGCGCCGGCGGCTACGGCGGAAGCGCCGACATCAAGGTGCGTGCTTCTAATACATGTCACGTATTCACAGTAATGTGTGCGCACGCAGGCGGCCGGCACCTACTCCTACATCAGCCCCGAGGCGCTCATGGGCGGCGCCGGCGGCTACGGCGGAAGCGCCGACATCAAGGTGCGTGCTTCTAATACATGTCACGTATTCACAGTAATGTGTGCGCACGCAGGCGGCCGGCACCTACTCCTACATCAGCCCCGAGGCGCTCATGGGCGGCGCCGGCGGCTACGGCGGAAGCGCCGACATCAAGGTGCGTGCTTCTAATACATGTCACGTATTCACAGTAATGTGTGCGCACGCAGGCGGCCGGCACCTACTCCTACATCAGCCCCGAGGCGCTCATGGGCGGCGCCGGCGGCTACGGCGGAAGCGCCGACATCAAGGTGCGTGCTTCTAATACATGTCACGTATTCACAGTAATGTGTGCGCACGCAGGCGGCCGGCACCTACTCCTACATCAGCCCCGAGGCGCTCATGGGCGGCGCCGGCGGCTACGGCGGAAGCGCCGACATCAAGGTGCGTGCTTCTAATACATGTCACGTATTCACAGTAATGTGTGCGCACGCAGGCGGCCGGCACCTACTCCTACATCAGCCCCGAGGCGCTCATGGGCGGCGCCGGCGGCTACGGCGGAAGCGCCGACATCAAGGTGCGTGCTTCTAATACATGTCACGTATTCACAGTAATGTGTGCGCACGCAGGCGGCCGGCACCTACTCCTACATCAGCCCCAAGGCGCTCATGGGCGGCGCCGGCGGCTACGGCGGAAGCGCCGACATCAAGGTGCGTGCTTCTAATACATGTCACGTATTCACAGTAATGTGTGCGCACGCAGGCGGCCGGCACCTACTCCTACATCAGCCCCGAGGCGCTCATGGGCGGCGCCGGCGGCTACGGCGGAAGCGCCGACATCAAGGTGCGTGCTTCTAATACATGTCACGTATTCACAGTAATGTGTGCGCACGCAGGCGGCCGGCACCTACTCCTACATCAGCCCCAAGGCGCTCATGGGCGGCGCCGGCGGCTACGGCGGAAGCGCCGACATCAAGGTGCGTGCTTCTAATACATGTCACGTATTCACAGTAATGTGTGCGCACGCAGGCGGCCGGCACCTACTCCTACATCAGCCCCGAGGCGCTCATGGGCGGCGCCGGCGGCTACGGCGGAAGCGCCGACATCAAGGTGCGTGCTTCTAATACATGTCACGTATTCACAGTAATGTGTGCGCACGCAGGCGGCCGGCACCTACTCCTACATCAGCCCCGAGGCGCTCATGGGCGGCGCCGGCGGCTACGGCGGAAGCGCCGACATCAAAGTGCGCTACACCCACTTTTATTTCTACAATATTACTTTCAAAATGTGTGCTTCTAAAAAAAGATCGTTAAATATGTTTGGCCTATGGGTGTATTTGATCAAATTTCAAAATGGGCATGACGACAGTATCAAAAAATCGTCAATTTAATGATTTCAGGGGAACACTCATATTAAAAAAATTCAAAATACTGGTTTAGTTTTATGTAAAATAATAAGATTATTGTGATTTTCAATAAATAAATAATGAAACATTAAAATACTGCAATCGGCCATTTTGAATGAAACACAAATTACAGTGCAGACGTCACAAGTTCACAACATAACATAATACGTCAGGCGCGCTCCAAAGACCGCCCCTACCCCAGCCTATAAAAGTATATTTTTTGTAATAATAAAAATACTGACCGATGTATTTTAATTAGCTCTATCCAAAAACATCGCCAGCTTAAACTGCTCCACCTTATATTTCTAATGAAAAATCAATAAAGATTTGGGAAAAAAAAATTATCTTAATTTTGATACAGCCATATCTTTTTAAATAAACAATATTTCAAACTGCTCCAAACTGCTCTACATCCATATAATACTGCTCCATAGTAATTTTTATCGGCTCCGCTATAGTTAACTGTAAAATAAGTAAAATTCATTTTGTCATAAATGAGCTGACTGAAGCGGGTAGCGCGCAGGCGCGGATCAAATTTCAATAGTTGAAAATTGTGTTTTAGTATTAACATTAAGACTGAATTTAAGTGAAATAAGCGTTTGTGAAAAGTAGAACAGTAAAATATTGTAATATTGTTGATACCTTTATTTATATTATGTGATTAATAAACAAATAAGTATACTATAGCGGAGCCGATAAAAATTACTATGGAGCAGTATTATATGGATGTAGAGCAGTTTGGAGCAGTTTGAAATATTGTTTATTTAAAAAGATATGGCTGTATCAAAATTAAGATAAAAAATTTTTTCCCAAATCTTTATTGATTTTTCATTAGAAATATAAGGTGGAGCAGTTTAAGCTGGCGATGTTTTTGGATAGAGCTAATTAAAATACATCGGTCAGTATTTTTATTATTACAAAAAAATATACTTTAATAGGCTGGGGTAGGGGGGCTGCTCCAAAGAGTAAAGTAAAAAGTAAGGCCCAGATTATTTTGTGACGTCAGAGCCGACGCCATGACACCTGCAGCCGTTTTGCCGCTCTCATTGAAAACATATTAGAAAAATAGTTTTAATCTTCCTTAAACTTAAGTTTATTACTGAAATATAGGTATTTTCGTAAATAGTAAATGTGTAGACACATTACGGAAGAGGTTTTGAAAATCTTTCGTCATGCCCATTGTCAATATTTTCCAACTTTCTTGTATTTAGTAATTTTATATGATATTTTTATTTATTATATACTAGCTGTACCCGCGACTTCGTCCGCGTGGAATGTAACAAAATAGTTATCGTTCAGTTCGCACCTATAAAAAAAATCGAAAATAAAAGTAGCCTAAGTTACTCCTTATTACATCAGCTATCTGCCAGTGAAAGTCCCGTCAAAATCGGTCCAGCCGTTTCAGAGATTAGCCAGAACAAACAGGCAGACAAAAATTATAAAAAAATGTTATTTTGGTATATTATCTACCTGAAATTAGTAAAAAACGGTTATTTTAATATTACAAACAGACACTCCAATTTTATTTATTTGTATAGGTGTACAGATTTCTCAGTTTTGATCTATTGGTTGATCGTGTGCGCCTTTGTTTGAAGTTTGATCAAACAAGTTTGACAAACAAATTTGATCGTTTACGGGGCCTTTTAGATGCAGAATTTCTTCAAAACAGTCACCAAGTTCAGACTTCTTTATTGCATCGTGTTAGTAGTACAAAGACATTAAAACCATTTTAATGATTGTTTTTCAGATATCATTTCGTTCTGACGTGTGGTCACTGGGATGCATACTGTACAGCATGATATACGGGCGGACGCCATTCGGCCACATCGCTAACCTCGCGAAGCTGGCGGTCATCCTCGACCCCAACCACCGTATTGAATATCCTCCTGCTGACCGTTAGTAGCATATACCTATTATAAAAAAAGGTCGGGGAAAATGTAAATTCGTATTTTCTAGTAAAAGTTGTAATAAAATCTTTTTTAAGGGCCAGAATTGAGCCACAGAAAAAGGTGTGGTCTTTCATCAGGACAATGCCTGACCATATACGATTTTAGTCAGTAGTCACTCAACAAAAATTGAGAGTTTGACTGGGAAGTCTTAATGCATCCACCACATTGCACACTCAGATTTCCATCTGTTTCGGTCTCATCGGAATTCTGTAGGTAGTGTAAAGTTGATATCAAGAGAGGACTGTTGGCGCGGTTTTTTAATGAGAAGTTCCAAAACCTTCCTGAACCTACCAGATAGCGGCAAGTTATTGAACAAAATGGTACATATATATTATAATTAACGTAAATAAATTTTGTAAAATTGTACTTTGAATGTCTATAAAAAATACGAAGAATCTTTTTCCCTGATCTTAATATTATATTAAAATAACAGCAAACATTCTCAATCTTGTGTGTTAGGAGCCTAATTAATACTACATAAACTATAAACTGTTTTTCTTTTTTTCTATAATTGTGAAATGTTGTTATTCTAATTTTAACACTCTTTTACAATTAAATATAAAAAATCAATTTTAACATAACTCTGTTAGTGTTTAAAATACTTGCGAATCTTTTATTTTTGTTTCTGGTATAGTCTTTCCTTCCGATCATTATAATTTTCGTACAATATGCTATCACTAAATAGTGTACCAATGTTTTAGTTTGATAAACAAGTATAATTGTTTGTAGATCTCCCGCAGTCGCTGATCGCGAGCCTGCAGTGGTGCCTGACGTACAACGCGCGCGCGCGGCCGACGGTGCGCGAGCTGCTGGCCGTGCGGCACCTGCAGCCGGCGCGCGCCGCGCTGCCCGCGCCGCTGCTCGACAAGCTGCGGCCGCACCTCACCGCCGACGAGCTGCGGCTCTTGCGGCAGGCGCGGGTGTAGAGTCCGGTCGCGGAATAGAAAACCTGTCATCTTCTGTCTTTGTCGCTCGCGTATAAACATATTGCGGTTGCGCTCACACAACACGGGGTCACTTCACCTGTGTGAGCACCGCAATATGTTTATACGCGAGCGACAAAGACAAAAGATGACAGGTCAGTGTACGAATTTCTTTCCATTCCGCGCCCGGACTTTAGTTACGTACGCGTTGTTCTGTGCGTTCTACTTGCTCTGTGCATAGAAAACGCCTTACACTCAACGGCCTCTACAGACGAGCGTAATTTTGTGAGTTGTGATTCTCGTAATTTCGGTCGCAGAAATTTTGCCTGGCAGAAATTCTGTTGGGCTGCCAGACAGACGAGCGTAATTTTGTGAGTTATGAGTTTTGCTAGCAAAATACTTTAGCTGACTGACGGCTGAGTCAGCGAGCTGCGCTGCGAGCGATTCGGTCGGATTATGCGTGTGAGTCGCAACTCATTTTGCGTCGCCGTGTGGCACGAACTGGCCTTTTGTATGAAACAGAAATTACGCGACTCACAACTCACAAAATTACACTCGTCTGGCCTCACCCTAAATGCCTATTTTGAGTTTCGTTTATTTTAGAAAGTAGTGGAGCTAGTCCTTAAATAGACCCGTATTTGTAATGCTAGGAGGTTGTTTTTAATATACTGTAGTAAAACCTAAATGGTTTTGGGTTTATCTTAATCTCGTGGCTCGTGGGCCTCTCGTATAAGTTGATACGGCGGTCGTTACGCCCCCAGATATTGCAGTAATTGGATATGTACCTACGTAAATATAGGCTAGCTTGGTACTTGGGAGGAGTGTTTATTAGTAACTTTGTATAATATTGTAAATAAAAATTGAATAATATGTATTTGATGTCTGTCACTTATGGTTTTAATAATATTTTATTATTTCAGATCGAAATATTTTAAAATACCCATAGTTAATATAAATTATAGTTTATAAATATTGTTACTTTAATAAATTCTCTTACTATTATTCTCTCTCTCTCAGATATTAGCGAAAAGTCAAAAAGTGCGTGAACAGCGCGTCGACATGCGTCCGGATCTAACGTTTTGTCTGGAATTTTAATAGCTTTATTTTCGTATAAAACGTGTAACGTTTTACAAATATTCGTTTCTGAGAGTCTTTAACAGACGCGCGCTCGGACGAAAATCGACGCGCGTCATCGCGCGAAAAAAAGTTAAGCTAAATATTTAACATCAAAACGTTATGGAAATATGTATAGTTCGACGCTTTGAATATGCTACTGAGATTAGACCTTATGAAAATATTGAAGACAGATGAATAATTTATAATAACTGTAAACAACATAGTGTACATAGTGAAATAAGAAAGCTTGTATTCATTTTGCACGGATTAAATATATTTAATATAATGTGTGAATACAAAAAAATAAATAATAAAAATCTTAGTGTTAAGTGTGGAATAACTTTGACAAACAAGATAATAATTATAATAATGAAATTTAAGCTTACAATATTTAATAAATTAGCTTGCAAAACTATGTACTGAAATGCGATTATAACCATTATTAAATGCTAGACAAAATCTAAAATAGTTTTATTAGTTTTTATTAGAAAACCGTCAAGGCAGCTTCGTATCCCTCTGCTAGTCAGAGGAAAGGAATTCATACCCATACTGTACTTTCTAATACCAGATGGTAAGACTGTTTCGCTACACGTCGTGTAGGCATACAGCTTGGATATTCGTCGAACGAGCGAGGAAAACTTTATTATCAAAGTCTCACTTGTTCTTCCAAACTAAAAGAATCGCAACAGCTGACCGGATTCTAATAAATTATTCACTAAAGAAATGCGTCGAAACATCAGTCTGAATTTTGGAATTTGTAATAGTAAATACTATGCAAGCTTGCAACGCGGCACCCGACCGCGCAGTTCAAGAAAAGGATCGATAAATTAAAAACATTTTTTTTTTGCTTTTTTAATAAGTTATAATGATGATAGGCTTGACTGCGCGGCGGGGAGGCACGGGTTTAGTTCTGGAAGAGCGTGCGCGTGAAGTCGATGTAGTCGAGCGCGTTGGGGATCGGGCGCTCCGTCTTCGGGTCGACGAAGGGCTTCATACGCGCCACGCAGTAGTCCGCCATCTCCTTCGTGAGGTTCTGTGACAAAAGTAATCGTTACTTAACTTGTTACATGATATAAGTTACTTTGTCTATCAATAGATAAGATTATTTAAAAAATACATACAGTATATGTATATGGACTAAAACTTTTCCGAGTTTGTCTGATTAAAATAAGTTAATTCCGCCTTCCTGATCTAGCATTATTTGCGCATATGCACGTGCTAATTAAAAACATAATTATTATATTCTCTATGTATAGAAGTGTTGTTGCGGCAGTAAAGAATATAGCCACTCCCTCTTCCCGTGGGTGTCGTAAGAGGCGACCAAGGGATAATATGGGCAACACACATGAATTCACGCCATTTTTAGCGCAAACTTGTGGAGGCCTATGTCCAGCGGTGGACTGCGATAGGCTGAAGTGATGAGTGAAGTGATAGATATACACAATTAGTTCGTATGACAACTGACCGCATATAGCTCGTCCTTGGTGACGTAGGCGCGGTCCTGGTGCGCCGTGATGGCGCGGAACGCGTTCTCGATCTCCTCGGAGGACTGCACGTTCTCCGTCTCCTTGCTGATCATGAACGCCATGTACTCCTGCAGCGACACCTGCCCGTCGCGATTCGGGTCCACGACATCTGTTCGCATTGTTTTCATTAATACCGTGGACATATACATTAAATACTGAGTTATTATACTTCTTTTTCAAGAAAAAATATCGACAAATTTATTAGATTCTACTAAAGTTATATATATGAAATCATACTGTTACAGTGCATTTATAAAATATATTTATATATTTTTTATAAAATATATAATCACGTAGACAGGAGTTTTGGACTTACTGAGTATGGCCTCGAACTCTGGGTCGGGCTGGCCCTCCTCCACCATGGGCAAATCATATCCGAGCGCACGTAGACAGGACTTAAATTCGTGGTGGTTGAGGCGACCAGAGCGGTCCTTATCGAAATGCTTGAACATCATCGAGAACTCCTTCAGGGCGTCCTCGCTTACACCTGATTAATTAATACAAATTGTTAACATTATAATTAGTCATTTGCACTAATCCAATTATTATTTATAGGTACATTCAAGTTACTCAATAGTGTCAAATTTGGATAATTTTTTTTATATTGTACACACCGGAATTTACTATATTTTCACATACTGTATTTTACCAATACTGCTGAAAATATGCTATTTTTCTGGCAACTTCAAAATCGTATTTAAAGTTTAAAAAAAAACGTGTGCATTACTGACCAGAGTGGTTCCTGGCCTGTATCTGCTGCTCAAGGTTATGCTGCATGCGCATGGACAGCTGGTCGAGCTGATCCCACTGCTGGGCCAGCCCCACCGTGCTGTGCTCCGTGTACCGGTTGTCTAAGATAAGATGCTCTTCGAGTGCAGCTCCTGTGGGCATGGGTTTATTGCTTTATTTAATAAATTAAAATAAAACAAAAATGTAAAGTGCATTTCATTTTTAACTGACTTCATAAAAAGGAGATGGCTCTCAGTTTGACTTTACATTTTATTAAACTTTGATTCCCATTTAAATTTGTGAAATGTGACAAATAGTTGGTGATATTCTCTTTTTATTGTTTGTCAATGAAAATTGAAGTCGTGTTTTTTTGTTTGTAAACACAATCATTCCATAAAAAGAAAATTTAGAAAATCTTTGAAAGTAAATAAGAAAGTTGTAAAAATGGGTGAAACAGATTATATTTTCAAAAAACAAAAACAAAAAAAATTTGAAATTTTTGTTAAATACCCGTGCGAAGCCGGGGCGGCATGCTAGTTCTCTATAAAGTGTACATAATATAAATACGTGTGAGCAGCGTCACGCACCCAGTTCTTCCAGTCGGCGCAGGTCGGCGCGGCGCGCGCGCACCTCGGTGGCTCGCTGCCTCAGCGCCGCCAGTTGCGCCTCTAAAGACCCCGTGCCTTCCATCATGGATGTGCTGAACATTATACATTACATTATAATTATATGAATATTAACATTTTTTCACTATTGATAATGATCCTGATGGTATAATTATAATGTTGATGATGGTTACAAATGTGTTTTTTACACTTTAGATCTTAGTATTAGTAATGAAATATTAATAAACAACAATAAAAAAAACACACCACTTAACAAAAACAGGAAATCATATAAATGTCTTTCATTCATTAAGAAATTAAAATCCGTTTTTTATTAAGTTAAATAAGAAAAAAGAAAACATGAACATAAAATCGTAAACATTAAAGTGTTAGACATTTTATTAATATGTACAGCATGTGTAGAATAATAAATAAAAGACACAGAGGTACGAAATACGTATAGGAAGACATAGCCTGGACATAAACTATGTCACTTAATCACATAATTTAAAACCTTTAATAGTATAATTTGACCTATACATCATCATATATAATAGCAAAAACAATAGTTTTGCCCAGGCAAGCAAAGCTTATCGACACTTCAGAGAATCACACGCATCATTCCGATAGTTACCCGTCCCAGCCTAGCAGCCGGTACCTGCGCACCAATCTCACATTGTATACTTTGAAACACCAAAAATAATACCGAAAATATTCAAAATTCTCATGTAATCAGAAGCAACGCAAGCGCGTTGCCGATCCCCAATCCTCAGCAGCTCTGGTCACCTTACTCACCATAGGGACACAACCCACACAGACACAACACTGCCTGAAAGTAGTATTATTTAGCTGTGATCTTCTGTAAGGTCGAGGTAATTCCCCAGTCGGGCTGCTCCATATTTTGAGCAGGATATGTCCTGCTATGCTATGCTACCTCAATTCCTATGAGGCCCCAAACAAACACACTTTTGACTGACTGAAAAATGGGCCATTTTTCGCAATTCGACGTCAGATAAATAAACGCTTCACACCCAACGGCCCCCCACTAAGATTTTTTGCTGTACCAGGGTCCGGAAATAAACATATTACACAAGCACAAACGTCCAAACCACGACAAACATCTGTATGGCCAATACAAATGCATAGCATGTGCGGGGATCGAACCAGCAACCGCCAGAAGCACAGTCACAATCCAGCGCTGTGACTGTTGGGGTAGCGCGTCGTCAAGTTATATACATACTTCCGAAAAAATGTCTCCTAATGGACATAATTATGCTTTAGGTAACATTGCAACTAAACTAGAATTTCTAACATAAAAAAATATGTCGTTTGAGCACATACCGCGTCTCGGTGAGCCACTGGTGGAAGGCGTTCGCGTGTTTAGCGAACTCTTTGCGCAGCTTGTCGTTCTCCTCTTGACGCTGAGCCTCCTTCGTCAGCTCGACGTCGCGTTCCGCTAAAAATGCGAAATAAATGAAATGATAAATTACGAGTACTGTTTATTCAGTATATCAATTCGTAATTTTGTATAGATTGAATAACACACTGATCCTATTATAAGATTTTTAAAAGCTAAAATGTCTGAACCAATTTAAGTAAATGTATATTTGATTCAGGTATGTGAACTGAAGATTCAGAAAATCATTTAGAAGACTTCGGTTCCGAGTGTTAAGTTAGATTGGAGTCTACATTAATGTGATTGGTTAGTTTAGAGTGCAGGCTACCTATAATCTTGCGCAGGTTTCGCCAGGTCTCCTCGAGCGCCTCCATGGTGAACCAGGTGTACGGGTTGGCGCCCACGTTGAACGACTTGATCTGCGCGTCGAGCGCCGCCAGCGCTTCGAAGTCGCTTTGCGCTGACGACAGCGATGCCTATACGGGTAAATAAATACATCATATATCACCATCAACTGAATTTAAGTGTTTATTGACATTTTTAAGTGATCAATTGAATCATGTATTGCAATAAGTATAACAAATTTTCCGAACCTGGAATTGCGCATGCGCATCTCGCAGAGCCCTGATTTCCTCGATAGAATTGCATCGAACGGGATCCGTGAGATCTTCTTCGGCGTTTTCGAACCAGGAGTTGAATGCAGATGCCTACATAAAAGAAAATAGATGACCAAAAATGTAAGTCGTAAATTAACAAGATTATGTCGAATATTGTAATTTTAAATATCAAAATGGTTTTATTAATATTAATAAGTAAATTTTAACGTAATTTTTTATTTTATGTTTCTATAAGGAAAAATCTCAGATGCTAGTTACAGGAATAACTAATTTTTTTAAACGACTAAGTCGTCAAGCGCCCTGTAGACACCTGCAACACTACAAGCATCGCAAGCTCTTCTGTAAGGTTGAGGTACTTCCGCAGACGGGTTGCTCCAGATTTAAGAAGCCCTATCTCAATCAAATAAACGCAATAAAAAAAAAAACGTAATTTCTCAGTAGGAGGCAAAATCTTTAATAGTGAATGGAACTGCTCAGATACACACCTTCTTGGCGAAGGTGAGGTAGAGCTCCTCGATCTGCCGGAACTGGTCCTGCAGCTGCAGCAGGCGCTGCTTGCGCGCCGCCGAGTCGGCGAGCAGGCGCTGCCAGCGCGCGATGACGTCACCGTGCCGCTTGGAGATCGCGGCGCTCTGCTCGTGCCCCGCCGCCACCAGCTGCTCCTTCAGGGCCGTGATGTTCTGGATGCCCTCGTGCTCGAACGCGGCGAGACCTGGATGGAGGATTTTTTGGGAAGTTAGTTTTAGTATACAAAACAAAAAAAAAAAAATGCTTTAATAAATTGGTTTTGAGAGCTAGTATATCAAATACAGTCATAATTACACAAATGTGTAACACAAATGTGTAAGTAATGTTTTGTTGTAGTTCTAAGTTAAGTTTTTTTAGTTAGGTCCCAAAATAAATCTATAAAATAACTGTTTCTCTTATACAAATTACAACTGTTACCGACAGGCGACAGCAAATAAAGAACTTAAGAAAGATTTAGAAAGTAACCAGCATCGAAAGTATCCTGCTTGGTGAGCAGGGTCTGCACGGTGGAGAGGTCGCGGCCGAACTCGTCGGAGCGCACGTGCGTCTCCTTGTCCGCGATCCACGACTCCACCACGTCCGCCTTCCACAGCAGCTGCAGGTACGCCGAGTTGTCCACCAGCGCGGCCTTGCGGCGCGCGGCCAGCGACGTCAGCTTCTCGAGTTTAGCCTGACGCAATACCGTATTTAGCTCGCAGATTAACAACCAGTTTCAATGCTCTTTCTATCTCTGAATTTGCTCACTAGAGATAGAATTTTGACGTAAACTCCACACAAATTGTGTCAAAAACTTATTGCTAGTAAGCAAAACCAGAGGATAGTTAGAGAAGTTACTATAGAGCATGAAGCTAGATATTGGAAGGAATACTCGTAGTAGCGACACAATTCATCAAATGGCTTAAGTTTTTATTTTTACAGAATAAAATATATTTTTAGATTGAAAAAAAAGTATAGTTTTTTGTCAGTAGAGCAGTACCTGGAGCTGGTCGAGGCGGTGCGCCAGCGCCTCGGAGTGCAGGTTGCCGGCGGCCAGCAGGCGCTCGCCCTCGGCCGTGAGGTCGCGCACGCGCTCGCCGCGCGCCGCCAGCTCCGCCTCCAGCGCCTCGTGCTTCTTCAGCAGCCCCTGCACCGCCGCCATGCTGTCGCCGCACTCGCTCACCACCACCAGCTGCTGCTTCTCGCTGACACACCAACCACACTTATTACATCTTCACATTCATCAATTTCATCACGTGATAATTGTGACTTTCTAAAACGAACAATTGCCAGATTTCCATGGATTTACTGATTTTATGCCCTTACATGCATGCAATCGAAGTCGTAGATTGCCTTGATTATTCGTCAGTTCTATTTCAATCGAAACATTTAGTTACCCACAGTACGGGTTGGATCAATTGTTGGAAGTAAGCCCTCACCTGATCCAGGCCTCCTCCTCGTCGAGCTTGGCGAGGAACTGCTGGTAGGCGAGCGACTGCTGCAGCTTGGCGCCGCGCTCGGCCGCCAGCGCCTGCAGCGCGTCCCAGGCCTGCGCCAGCGCGTGCAGGCGCTGCTCGATCTCGGCCACGCCCACGTTGCTCACGTCCTTCAGCTTCTCGCCCGCCTCCTGCACCGCCTGCACGGCGGGCTCGTGGCTCGCCAGCTCCGCCTCCAGCCGCTTGTGCTTCTTGAGCAGGTTCTGCACGCCCGTCAAGTCGCGCCCGTAGTCGTCCGACGCGACCAGCAGTTTCTTCTCCCTTTGTTATCGAAAGTTTCAAAGTATTAATTAATTACATATGGCAAAGACTTTATATGTATAAAAGGCTATTTTATTTAAGGCAAGAAATGCCTATACTCAGGGGTATGTATTATTAAAAAAAATATTCAGTTACATCACAGTTAAAACAGTAAACAGAGTGACATAGTTAGCTAGTCTAGTAATAATATTTGGGACGCAAGCTCACTTGATCCAGGACTCCTCGTCGGCGATGTCTCGGAAGAACTGGTGCAGCGTGTTGGCCTCGTGCAGGCGCGCGCGGCGGTGCGCGGCCAGCGCGCGCACGCGCTCGAAGCGCTCGTTGATGGCGGCGCGCCGCGACCCGATGCCGGCGCTGTCGAACTGCCCCGACGACACCAGCGCGTCCGCCTGCGCGTTCATGTCTACGGGGGGGGGGGGGAGGACAGACATTTAGTTATTGTTTATTTATTTAAATTCCTTATTGTACAATAAATACACTCATACAAGTGTGTACAAAAGCCGGGCAGTAATTCAGGTTTTAAAGCTTTTACGGTCACTTTAATTTAAGCAGAACTCATTGTGACTATTATTTTGAGATTCACGATATTTTTGCAACCACCACATGGTAAGTTCCATTAAAATTGAAGTGAATGAGTGAGAATATTTATAAGTTACTGGACAAAGTACATTTTTAATGTTTCCCTAAGGGCCTATGCAAACCGCGTTTTTTAAACGCGATACAGACGCGATGCAAACGCGCGTGTGACGCGATACAAACGCGATGCAAACGCGCGTATGTCGCGATACAAACGCGCCGTCGACGCGCGTTTGAATCGATACAAACGCCAACAAACTGCTCTGTAGGATAAAAACGCGCGCCGTCGACGCGCGTGTCACGCGATACAGACGCGATGCAAATGCGCGTATGTCGCGATACAGACGCGCTGTTGACGCGCGTTTTAGAAACGCTCGTCAACGGCGCGTTTAAAAAACGCGGTTTGCATAGGCCCTAATACGTAAAAACAATAGTAATCAATAACATACCATTGATGCGATCCTCGTGAGCCTGGATGTCCGCTTCGACTAATTGATGTTTCTTCATAAGATTTTGTACAGACGCTAAATCTTTTCCAGAGTCTTCAGAGGTCAGAAGACTTTCGACCTGTATACAAAAATAACTCATAAGTAATCTTATATACTTAGTAATTTTAAAAAATGTAGATAAGAATGAATAGTATTAGCTAAACTTACCTCTCCAAGCCAAAAGTCGAGATCTTTCACGGCCGCGATGTACGTGCGCTGCTTGTTGGCCTCCTTCAGTTTGAGCGACTTCTCGGTCGTCTTCTGGGTTAGGAACTCCCATTGATCTGCTATTGACGCAAGACGAGCCTACGAGCGAAATAAGCATGATTTAAAATGCAACAACAAAGGTTATTAGTGCTGTCATAAAAATTGTTTTGAAGATCTCATAACTCCTTAGATTTGCAAAATATCTAGGGACAATAAACTGTAGATTTTATGAAAATAAAATGATACAGTAAATGAAACACACAATATTAAATGCCTCACACAAGCACAAATGCCCAACCACATCAAACATTTGTATGACCAATTGAAAAATGTTTGTCACGAGCGAGGATCGAACCCGCGACCGCCATCGCAACACCCGACGCCAAACGGATCCTCTAGTAAGTATGAAACAAAAACTATTTTCTTTTAATATGTCAAATATAGTCCAGACTGATTGCCAGCTCCAGCTCCAGAGTAAGGAGTATATCTCGTCACCTGCACGGCGTCCTCGCTGCCGCTGCACTGCCCGCGCTGCACGAGGTTGCCGCCCATGGCCAGCACGGACTGGATGCGCTCCGCGTTGGCCGCCAGCTCAGCCTCGAAGGCCTGGTGCTTCTGGTGCTTCGACTGTATGTTCGCTGGGTCCTACATTACACAAAACACTTATTGAATCTAGTAGAAACACTTATTGAGTGTATGTGGGAGACGATTATAAGGCATATTAGAAAATATACTGTTTTGTACCGGCTCGTTATTGTAACGCAATGTACCATTTAGATAAGATATTGGGGATATTAGTTTTCACGTTATACTAATTTTACTCTATAAACAGGCTACACAGTACACATTCACTTTACATGTTATAAGTTATCAGGGGTCCTGTTTTGGCTAATCAAATGATGAAGTTTTAAATTGGAAAGTTTATTAGTCCTAGCTCATATAAACCACACAAATCTTGACTTATTATATAGACCGGGAGATAGTGACACAAAATATTAGGTCATTTGTACCAGTATGGCGGTTCGTCAGGGGTCTAATTATGTAAAGGCAAAAAGGAAAATGATGGTCATAACCCTCGCACCGGCGGCCCAATCGCGTGGGCGTTTATCGAACGCGTCGGATAAATAACGAGTGTCGAACGATTTGTTCCACAAAAATGCTTGTATTTTCAGATAGTCGAAAAAAAAAAAGTAGGCGGTAGCGGAATGCCATACTTCTCGGGTGTGACTTACAGCCCGCCATACCGACGCGAATACATTAATTTAAATAAAACAATTCAACCATTTGTACCAGGCTAATTTTTGCATAGCTAATCATCGTCGAGTAACCATTCACGAAAATCACCTTGCCATACTTTTCCGACAGTTCCCAATGGCCGCCATACCACTGCAAAGGAGTAATTTCTTTTTTTTTCGCCAAACGATTTGTACCAGTATTGCATTTGAATTTTTGGAAAGTATTTGACAAAATGTGACCGTTATTATTTATCCCATACTTCTAGTAGGGGGAAAAGTGCTGCCATACTTGAAATACTTATTTATTGGACACGTTTTTAAAATACGACTGTAAAATACGTAAAATCATTTTTTACATCATGGCATCATTGTATTCTCTACATTTGGATGCAATTGTACCTAAAAAAATTATTACAGATTGTGACCATCGGGCGGATGACTTGAGCTAAAAGGTGAAAAAAAAAAAAAAAATTGACGATTTGTACCAGTATGGCATTTCGATTTTTGGAAATTATACGATACAATGTGACCATTATTATATTTGCCATACTTGTAGTAGAGGGAAAAAGTGGCGCCATACTTGAAAAAAAACTCGAATTACGAATAAAATCTTAGCATTTTGAAAAAATATTGTTCACATTCGCCACCTTCCACAGGTATGGCATTATCAGACTTCTATTTATGATCATACAGGGAACTGTTAAAAAAAGTTTCAGGGTGGTACAAATCGTTTGGCAAAAAAAAAAAGAAATTACTCATTTGCAGTGGTATGGCGGCCATTGGGAACTGTCGGAAAAGTATGGCAAGGTGATTTTCGTGAATGGCTACTCGACGAAGATTAGCTTTGCAAAAATTAGCCTGGTACAAATGGTTGAATTGTTTTATTTAAATTAATGTATTCGCGTCGGTATGGCGGGCTGTAAGTCACATCCGAGAAGTATGGCATTAGGCTACCGCCTACTTCTTTTTTTTCGACTATCTGAAAATAAAAACATTTCTGTGGAACAAATCGTTCGACACTCATTATTTATCCGATGCGTTCGATTAACGCCCACGCGATTGGGCCGCCGGTGCGAGCGCTATGACCATCATTTTCCTTTTTGCCTTAACGTAATTAGACCCCTGACGAACCGCCATACTGGTACAAATGACCAAATATTTTGTGTCACTATCTCCCGGTCTAATATGTATGTTAGTCAAATTACTACGCAAGTCTGTGATATTTCAGACTATAATACCTTGTAACTCTCTTCGGTTGCGAGCTGTAACTTCTCAGCGATCCAGTTCTCCATCTCATCGGCATCGCGCGAAAATTGTTGCAGTGTTTGTTCATCACCCAACCTATGTAAAAAAATTACTTGTATTAATACCACAAAAAAAAATAATTTAAAGACGTTTTACAAATAATGTAACATTGAAGTGTAAAAATCAACACTATCGCAGTACCTGGATCGTTTCTCGATGAGCGCCTCCTTGAGGTGTCGCCAGCGGTCCAGCACCTGTTTGCGCTTCTTGTCGATGGGATCCGCCGCGTAGTGGTCGGACGCGATCAGCTGGTCCGCGAGCGTTTGCAGTTGAGCGATCTTCTCCTCCTGGAAACAAAAGATTTGTTAGAAGTGTTATATGGAGAAAAGTTTAGTCCTTTTTTGAAGATCTTTAAAAAAAATTGCTAAAAATGGTGGTCGTAGGCTACTAGGCTACAAAATATTGAATTATGTCTGATTAAAGCAGAGTTGAAAATTGTTTGCTTTAAAAATCATCAAAGGTCACGATCACGAGGTACGGTGTTGTACTGACGTGCGCGTTGATCGCCTTGTCGAAGTCCTCGTGCTTCTTGATGAGCTGCTCGACGTTGTCGGCCGCGTCGGTGGCGTCGTCGGGCGGCGGCGCCAGGAAGGCCTCGCGCGCGCCCATCCACGCCTCCGCCTGCTCGCAGTCGCGGTAGAACAGCTGCAGCTCCAGATTCTGGTCCAGCTTCATGCGGCGCGCGATCCACGCCCTGGACAACAGTATTGCTAATTAACACGCTCGATTCTACGTTGCGAAAAAGTAATTATCGGTTACACTGAGTTCTGTTGCAGCAGCTTAATATTATAGTATAGTGTAACCATATTATAATCTAATCTTACACCCGGGATGGTGGATATATTCTCTACTATTAGTAATAATCGCTATCAGGTATTTACGATTAAAATTGAGGAAGACTGCTTAACGTATTCACCGAGGCACAGTAGGAAGACCAATACTGGAAACAAATATTTGTACAAGTTTAAATATCCATCCCGAGCGGGAATAGAACCTACAAATCACCAGCTTTAGGGCCTACATGCACCTCTACACATAAATTATATTATAGAACATTTTCTATAATGTAATTTGACCCATTGGTCGGTTATGATAAATGCAAACCGCTGTAACAATTGAACCGATAGCTCACCTCTCGAGGTCCTGCCTCGCATCAGCCATGGCGCCGAGTTTGTCCTGGATGTCGACGCTGGCGTAGTGCCCGCCCTGCAGCAGCTGCTGGCCGAACAGCTCCAGCGCCTGGAACGTGCCCGCGCGCGCGTCCATCTCCGTGCGGTGCTCCTGACGAACAAAACCGGTTACTACAGGGTACCACAGAGGTCGGGAGTCGGTTCAGCGAAAGAGAGAAAATTGGAATATCAACTTCAAATTACTCATAACTGTTTTTTTTATCTTTTAAAGCTCTTGGAGTTGACTGAGTTGGTTATTAACATTTTTGAAGCTTGTGCCCTATTCCGCTGAACACAATTTTATAACTATTTTTCAAGTTACAAGTTTAGATGAATGGGCATGACGACAGTATCAAAAAATCGTCAATTTAATAACTTTAGGGGAACACTCATATTAAAAAAATTCAAAATACTGGTTTAGTTTTATTTAAAATAATAAGATTATCGTGATTTTCAATAAAATAAAACATTAAAATACTGCAATCGGCCATTTTGATTAAAACACGAATAACAGCTCATGACGTCACGCTATAATAAGCGTTCCACATAACGCTTACAACGCTATCGACCGCGACCGCTGAAAACCACTCAGTAGTCTAGTAGACAAGTTGAAAATGGTTGAAAAATAGCCTGTAATTTATAGGCGTGAGCGTTCAAAAAGATAATAAACGATTAGACGGTGTATAGACTAGTGGTGGTTAATATAGCGTATAGCATAAAAGTATAGCATGCTAAATGTTTATAGCATATAGCATTTGCTATACCGACTATGACTTCGCGCTAAATTTATAACGTCTCAAACGCTAAACGTACACTGCGCGCTGCAGCGAGGCTAGAGTGGGATAACATTACTTTTTAGCGTTTTCGAACTTTTACGTATGTCCACTCACGAAAAAAAACTGTTATTACCAACTTTTATTTTTATTATAAATCAATGTACGAATAAAATTTCCCTAATACAGTGACCAATAAAATAAACATCATAACATAACACTTTAAGATGCTACAAAAATAACTTATAAATTAAAAATTCAATTTCAATACCTCACCTTTCGATAGTGGCAGATTTTTATCACAAACAACACAATAATATTTACACTTAATACTTTTTTATACACATTACCACTTATTATTATTTAACACATAATTACACTTACCTATTATTAATTATTATTTAATCACTGTCGTTGTCGCTGCAAAATCAAATCACACTTAATACTAACACTAAATAAAACAAAATTAATACTAACACTAGATAAAACAATTAAAACTAAATAAAACAAACTGAATACTATAACACTAATAAACTAATTACTAATACTAATAATAAAAATTAACAACAATAAAAACGAAAACTTTTGTAGCCGATAGTGTTAAAGACAGAGATAGTGGCACGAATACTAACGTGTGACTGAGACAGATTACCGTATACCGAGCATTTCCGAATAAGCGACGATCATCCCGTACACGGTACATCACGAAGCTGTATGAAGTAAGCAAGAAGTGATGTGCAATACGCGCGCCTGAGGGTGTTGTTTAATCGATTTTTATTGAAATCGATTAAAATTAAGTCATAAAAATACATTTATTTTTAATTTTAAAAGGTTTTAAATTTTCTCAAATAGTTGTTACTTAAGTAGTCGTTAATAGATAACTGATATTCAAGTAAATCGTGTCTTTCAAGTGAGAAAATTTAATTTTTGTAGTTTTTTTTTATCAATGTCGAAATCTCGTTTATTAATGACAAAATTAACTATATTTGTAAATCTAATAATATCTTATATCGTTTAATATGTTATATAAACAAAAATCAATAAATCCTAAATAAAACTAATCGATTGCGCAATTCGGTTGATTAAAGGATCGATTGTGTTTACATAATTATGGTTAACAATGTGCTATAAAGATAGCATATAAAATAGCATGCTAAAAAAATTTAGCATTTAGTCTATAGCATGTTTTTAGTTTATAGCAGATTTGAACATCACAGGTATAGACCACTGAGCGGTTTTCAGCGGTCGTGGTCGATGGCGTTGTGGGCACTTGTGGGTCGTAGGTGGAACGAACTACTATACCGTGACGTCAGAGCCGACGCCATGACACCTGCAGCCGTTTTGTATCACTCGTTGAAAACATATTAGAAAAATAGTTTTAAACTTCCTTAAACTTAAGTTTATTACCGAAATATAGGTATTTTCGTAAATAGTAAATGTGTACCCACATTACGGAATAGGTTTTCTAAATCTTTCGTCATGCCCATTGTGTTTAAGTGATTAGGTGTTATTTTAATTTCATGTAAATATATTTATTTCCATAATTATTTTTTAGCATTAATGCAGTGGATAACAACATTTTTAAAACTTTCAATGTGCAATATAAAATGTTACCTTTATTAAAAAGTCCAATTAACCAACCAATTAAAATTATTTTAAAGCTTTAATTGGTAACTTTTTTTTTTTTTTTTGTTAACTTTGTTAGGTAAATTAAACTGAAAAAATAAACTGCAAAAGAAATAACAAGAAGTACACTGTATTATTAAGCAAAAATACAACACCATCAAAGAGAAGAAATTAAAAACCATTTAAAAATACAAATAAAGAACAAAAAGTCTCTTAAAAGACCATTTTAATATTTGGATATATTGAATTTAACTATATCCTATATAGAATAGTTAAGAAGTTTAAGAACACATAATTTTTTTTCATATTATTGTCCAAGCTGGACTTTCATTTTGGTGTTATACATTAAAAAATACTTGTTAGAAAACAGTGATTTTCAAACGATAATTGCGCGGAAATCGCACGAGAAGTTGAAGTATGAAGCCTGTGTCACATTAACATTATTACATTTTAAGATAATATACTTTAAAAATAGGATAATTTTAACGTATAAAATGACAACCAATTTTTTTAAAATATGTGTTTATTTATTTAGTGACTTTATATGTAAATGGTAATATGACAGGGCCCCGTGTCACACATGCGTGCATCTGACCTGCGGCACTATGCCGTAACGCGCATCTATCTCCAAGCGCTGGTTCTAGAAACACACCTCCGCTTTACCTCTAACTCTTATAAAATAACTATATACATATTTACATTTATATTTAATAAGTTTTTAATAAGAATATTATTTTTTACCCCTGGATATTAATCAAGTGTATTTTTTTATATACATCATAATGTTTAGATATCAATACAATTTTAACTTTAAAGTAGACAGTAAAACAAAGCATAATTAAAATATGAAATATAAAGACCGTCAATAGAAGACTTTAAATAAAATTCCTTAAACATTTTAGGTATATTGGCTTGGAGATATAAAATGATAACATGTCACAAACCTGGTGTCGTTCGAGCAGCGCCTCGGCGCCCGTGACGTCGTTGGCGAGCTCCTCCGAACTCACGAGCGCCATCATGGAGTTGATCCAGGCCATCAGGTCGCGGTAGTCGGACAGGAATCTGTCACGAAACTCTCTCGTCAAACAAATATTGCCAGATACAAGTAACTTATCGTTTGTTTATATGTATGTGCTATTTATATGTAAGTGTATTTAAAAAAAAAATGTAGCTATATTAGTCAGCTCTTACCTATAATACAAGCATTAAGTTACTTATCTTAGGAACGGGCGACCGAGTTTGTGTGTAGTAGATATTTATTTATTTGTATTTCTTATGATTACTCTTTTATAAGATGTAGTTATTATAAATCGAAATATAAAAATCATAGCGATGATGTCTTGGTTTTTGTGAATCAAGTGAAGGTAGCATGAGTAAAAATAATTGTACAACACTGCAATGACGATAAAGGCAGCTTAAGAAGTAATGAAGAGAGTTCGTCCTACTGGCTCCACATGACGTGGAACTGGGTCCGTACCTCTGCAGGTCGTAGGAGTCGAGCAGCTTCTCCTTGCGCGCGTTGGCGCGCGCCTGCAGCTGCTGCCAGGCCTCGTTGATCTCGCGCTGCTTGCTGTACGTGGCGTCGGCCGAGTCGCCGTGCGTGGCCATGAGCCGGTTGGCCGTGTCGTCCAGCTGCCGGATCTTGTCGCCCAGCGCCGCCAGGTCGCGCTCCAGGCCCTCATGCTTACCTGTTACCAACGACATTTTTATAATACATCCGCAATTAGCATAGAGAAGCTAGTCGAAATCTTCTTGATATTTTTTTTTTCGGTGATTCGTTTTACTTAAGAGCCGTAAATTTTTATTACGATATATCAGTGATCAATAATAGGTAGTAAGCAAAACGAATCGCTTTCTGAATATAGGCATCGGTATTGGGTAATTAATCTATACCTATGTAATTCACCACGCTAGATACTAAGTAAAAAGCGATTTAGTCAGTAAAAGTCAGTATTGTCAGTCAGTATTGTGTAGTCAATTATAGCAAATATATGATTAAACACAAATCAAGTAATTGAACATGTGGAGAATAGTGTTAATTAGTGTGCAGTGCAAGTGGCGACTGGCGTGGCACTC
Organism: Melitaea athalia; assembly: GCA_905220545.2. Lineage (NCBI taxonomy): Eukaryota > Metazoa > Arthropoda > Insecta > Lepidoptera > Nymphalidae > Melitaea > Melitaea athalia. The sequence continues at coordinate 2,268,468 of HG992177.1, forward strand.
ACGCTGCAGCGTCTGCACGGAGCGCAGGTCGCGGCCCAGGTCGTCGGTGTTGAGCGCCTGCTCCTTCTCGGCGATCCAGTCCTTGGTCTCGTCCACGTCGCGGTGGAAGCGCTGCACCTCGTGCGCCGAGCCCAGCTGCGCCGCGCGCTCCGCCGTCAGCTGCTGCAGCGACGTCCACTTCGTGTTCAGCTCCTGCGGGAGGGGGGGGAACTCATTAGTAACTTATTACAACGAGCGCATCTAAACTAAACTATACATTACTAGCCATTATCTGACTAACAATAATTTGCTTGCTGCTACAATTAATACACGCTACGATATATTTTAAAAATCTTACACAATACTTCAATATCTTGCTTGCAATAGAAAGTAATATTAAAGAGAAAACCAAAGTCATAAAATAGAGTATATTCAGTTATTTATAAACAATATTTTTTAAATATGTTTATACACTTAAATGTTATGTTCGTTCATCTTACCTGCATCTGCGTCTTGATCTTAAGCGCAGCTTCCGTCTGCCCGACGGTCATGAGCTGCACGGCGATCTCGTTCATCTCGGCGAGGCGCACCTCGTTGGCGCGCAGGTCGTTCTGGAAGTCGTCGAACTTCTTCTGCATCACCTCCACCTGCTCCAGGTCCTCGCCCACGTCCTGCACTTGTGCGTGCATCTCCTGGAAAAAATCACTCATGAAGTTATTATTAAGATACTTAAACTATACTAAAAAACTTACTTTGATTACTCTGAAAACTCAACTAAAATAAAAACGACCGATCACATCTCGGCTATATAAAAAAAAAAAACATATAATTTAAGAACCTAATACTTAGTAAATTTTTCATAAAATAAGAGACAAGAATAGACAAAGTTATTGCATAGATGAGTATAACACATGTTTACTTGACGATATGATACAAAATTATTTAAATAAATGGATGTAGGTTGTACGTACCTTGTCCTTTATCCATGTCGCGAGCTCCGCCGCTTCCCTCACGAGCACGTACGCCTTTACAGTCTCGTTGAGCTTGTTCTGGCGCTCACGAGCTAAAGCCAGCAGATTATCGTACTGCGCCTCGATCTATCACAATTAAGAATTTATTTAGATGTGAAGCACAATACGTAAATACCTATATAAACATTATATCTAAAAATGTAGGTAAGTGTGTCGTAGTGTGTGGCCCACCTGCGTCTGGCGAGCGGCGATGGAGCTGGAGTCGGCGAGATTCTGCTGCGAAGACGACAGGCCCGCGTCGATCTTCTTCACGTAGGCAGCCGGTACGAAACCCTGTCGGTCGTTTACCTCCACCTTCCACCAGTCCTGGGATCAAAGATCATTAAAATTAGAGTCGCTATCAGTTAAATAAATCAAGTGTTTAACGATAAGATTGTGATCACTGCAAATAGTAATTGCATTGGGTTTGCAGGATCTCCACTGCTTAACAAAGTACGCATATTGGGTAACTTTTTACGAAATTAGTTAATAGTACGGTTGCTATACTTATTATGATATGAACAACGTCATTATCAAATTAAGGTCATATTTGTTTGGCAAAACTTGAAACTCGCTTCTTGCACAGCTAAATATTTATTTTCTATAATTTATATGTTATTTAGCCTAATACATTTTTGTTTTGATGTTGCATTTCAAAGGCTTCAATAAGAAGTCGTTTTATAATAATAAATTTAAATAACAGTAAATGTGAATAGCCAACAGTCGTTTCAGTTTTTACTCTTATGTGTATACTATTATACACTAATTGCAACAATGTGTGTCAAAAGGTATAAAGTTGCATCTTGATGGGTGTTAAGAGTTATGTAAAGATATTATTTGCTTCTCAATTGCGTTTAACCGCGATGTCTCGTTTTAAAACCACACTGTTCTAATGGTGAAAACAAATTATTATTAATTGTCTAAGAACAAATTCAAAATGAAATAAACTGTTAAAATAAAAAATAGAAATCTTAAAGCAATTTTTCACTACATAACATTAAGTATTATAAATTAATAAACATGGTAAATATTCCGTTTTCGAAGAATTTTAGTAATAGAAGTAACCTTGTTAATCTAAAATCTTATTAACTAATTTGTTTTGATATGAAATTCAACACTATACTTTAAGCAAGTTAATCTTATCAAGTAAAAGATAGTAAATCCTGTAATTACGACTCATATTGACAACTAGGTATGATATTACAGTTCACTAATTAAATAAGTTCATCACTAATAAAATGCTAATAAATCAATATTGTTTTCTAGTCAATTCTTACAAGAACTTCTGACAAACACAAGATTTTCGGACGATAGTCGCAAAAGCTGAACGATTGGTAATTTAAATAATATTAGGCGCACCACTCGTTTGAAATTCAAAAATACTACTGACCTCTGTACTGAACAGAATGATCTCTTCTGAATGTTCAAATGTTTACAATCCGATGCGTACTTTTAAAAAATTAACCTTAGAAAAGCTTACAAATTATTAAATCCACTTTTCTCTTTTTTCTACAACTTTAAGAAAAGCGAATGGCGTTTTGAACATAAATATATCTCTATATATATAAAAATGAATCGCTGAATGTGTATAGCGCAAATCTCGAGAGCGGCTGAACCGATTTCGTTAATTCTTTTTTCATAATATTCCTTGAAGTACGAGGATGGTTATTACGGAGAGAAAATTTTAAAAAATTGCCTGAAAAAGTCTAAAAACAACACTTTTCTATATTCCCATACAAAAAACAGGACAACGTCTTTCGGGTCAGCTAGTAAATAAATAAACGCCTTACACTAAATGGCCCCCACTAGGGTTTGCTCTTATGTCGAGGGTCCGGAAACACATTCGGAAGATACAAACACAAATACCCAGTCCACCACCAGGCAAACACCTGTATGGATGGCAAATAAACTTGCCGTGTGCGGGGTTTGAACCCGCCACCGCCAGCGTAAATGCCAAGCCAGCGCTGTGGCCTGTGACCCTTGCGCAAACGCGTCGACAAAAATATATGTTTGTATGATGATCTCTTGATCAGTGTTCCGCAAAATGTGTACCGCGGCACATTGGTGTACTGTGAAATATTACACCCAGACTCAGGCGGGAATCGAACCCGTAACCCGCTGAACAGAAAGCTACAAACTACGCCCACAGACTAGTCATCTTTTTTAAAATTTATGTTACATACATATATGTTTTATGAAAAGTGAAGAAAATTGCACATTTGGAAACTTTATAAAACGTAATGATTATTTAAACTTTACTTGTTTGGCTATTCCGAAAACAGAATAACTTTTTAGCATGTACGTATATTTTTACATACTTACATGCACTAAACACTTATCCCTTTCCTTCCTTTTGTTACTTATAAAGACGTCCTCCAACAACGCGACACACAACCAACTTAAAACTATCATTTTTATTATAATATCACTACTCTATCACAGATTGATTCACTGAAATTCTTGTTTTACATACTTTTAAATTCCGTTACAAGCACCTCTTACTTGCGATGATTGCCATTATTTATTTTTTGTTAAGAGATAAATTTTTATCAGTAATTATAAGCACGTGTATCTGTAATTTTTAACACCAAATTTAAGTAGATATATCATTGTTATATCTAATACTTTACTGCGTATATTTGTCTGGGTTCGTTATGTAACGCGGCCGGTTCGAGGCAGATTCGCGACGGAACTGAGAGTGAGAAGGATCGTAATTTGTAAATCAAGTACGTAACGTGTAATAGCGTAACGTTTACTATTACCGAATTTTCCTACGATTAGTTCTGATAGCCGTGAACTGTTATATAATTCCTTAAATTGGTTTATTTATACGTTTCAAATTTAAAGCTTAAAATTTTCGATAAATTATAAATTTATAACTTCTTGTGTTAACTCTCTTCTCTTCTCTCTCTCTCTCTCTCTCTCTTCTCTCTCTCTCAGTAATCTTGTTTTAAGATCTCATGATGTATCATACAAACTGGGACTTATCTTTAGTCTTATTTTATTTCTTACTTTAGGTCCAGGAAATAATAATATTTACCTATATAAAAGTCCTGAACTAAAAAGTTGTGGTTTTTTTATTGAAGTAAATGAGAATATTGAAACACTTTTTTTAGACAAAAAACTTGAATGTATGATTAATAAATGAAGTCATCTCGCCTAAGATATGTAAATATAATTATAGCGTCATTATCAACAAGAGTATTCAGTTATTAGTGTCTTGATGCGATAAGTACTACTGATTAGTGTTTTCTTCAACATAAGGTGTATTAAAATTATTGCACAAATAACGTATTGCACATTGCGCTGCGCAACTTAAATTGACATGTCATAGTGTCGACAATATACCTATATTTCTTACAACCAATTAAAAAAAAAAAAGATGAACATTCAAATAGAGAAATTTTAAAGAAACATCATTTATGTTTTGCATAAATCAAGTAAACATAATTCGATTACTAAAGAAATTTAATTTTTGAAAAAATATTAAAAGAAACTACAACGTCTTTGATAACAATTTTAAAGATTATTTTTTTGTAATTAAAATTGATACAGATGCAGAGTAATTAATGAATCCCCCCCACCCCACCACCACTACAGCCTATCACAGTCCACTGTTGGACATAGGCCTCCACAAGTTCGCGCCCGACATTATGACGCGAACTCATGTGTTTTGCCAATAGTCACAACGCTGGGCAGGCGGGTTGGTGACCGCAGGGCTGGCTTTGTCGCACCGAAGACGCTGCTGCCCGTCTTTGGCCTGTGTATTTCAAAGCCAGCATGGATGGTTATCCCGCCATCCGTCGGTTCTTTAAGTTCCAAGGTGGTAGTGGAACTGTGTTATCCCTTAGTCGCCTCTTACGACACCCACACACACAATTAATGAATAATTGAGAGTAAATCAAATTTATCTACTTGTGTTCGTAATTCCAACGTAATACCAGAATTACGTAGTTTCGATTATCTGATAAGAGCAGGAAACATAGTATTTTTTTATTCAGCTACTTAATATTTGGCGATAACAGTGTAAAGTGGCTATCAGTATAGTAATATTTTTAGTTTTGTAGTTGTATGTAATAAGTTTTCACATTTACAGTAGTTTAATTTTATCAAACGAAGTTTTACAGTAGATTAGATATATGTAAGGATGAGATCAATTTCATGTGTCTAATCTCAAAAAGGGCGAATTGTGAATAGATTGACGAAAAAAGTTATTGAAAAATATTACCTTAATACTAACTTACTTTTTTATTTACAGCATTATTGATGACATATTAATATGACTCAAATAAAATTTTCTTTAAAAAATACACAAGAAAATAATTTCAAATGACCAAAATCCACCAAACGGTCGTTCTACAGTCTACACAGACGTTTGACCCTTATGAATAAGAAATAAGAGCCACTATTATTTTTTTACGCGAGCTCATTGGCAGATTGTTAATAAAGAAAGATTGATATCATTCGTAACCAAGGGCTAAGAATTTAAATAATCAATAATGTTACACAATTGCCAATGAGGATCCGTAACGTTTTTAGTTGAGAATGCAGATTTATAGAACTAAGAAATCCTTAACATACAGTGTAAAAAATTTTGTTCTACGACAAAAATTGACGAAGTTATGATCAAATTACTAGTGGAATTTACTAACCGGCCGGCGCGGAAGGCTGTGACGTCACTCGGACGTTCCATGCCAGTTAGCCCATAATAGCGACAAGCTGCGATGGTGTTTTCATTTAAACTATATGTCCTACAAAAAATTTGTAAGGACATAATTTGTAGCAAATTGCTTTGCCTACAAATATGTTCATATAACTTTTTGCCGAAATTTAAAAATTAAAGAAGTTATAAGCAAAAAAGTGATAAAATTTCTATAAAGATTTTCTTTTTTTGCTCTATAACTTTTTTTTTATACATTTCACAAAAAAATACCTCTGACCAGTCTTGTAGATGGTTTTTTGAGGAAAATTTTTCTCTACAATTTTTTGAATTTCATTCATTCAAAACGCTGTTACAGCGCTCCAAAGTTGACCGGGTTCGTCAATGCTCATGATAATCCGGTCAAAACGAAATGTTTAACTTAGTTTTATGATCCGGAGTGAGTTTTATGATCCGGAGTGAGTTTTATGAGTCGGAGTGATGCCACACGCATCCCACATACACTGATCCCGCTTACATGACGACGCGTTGGCGCAGCGGTCACAGCACTAGCTGTTGCGCTAGCAGTCGCGGGTTCGATCCGCGCACATGACAAAAAATTGTATTGGCCATAAAGATGTTTGTCATGGTCTGGGCGTTTGTGGTTGTGTATTGTGTGTGTTTCCGGACCCCCGACACAGGAGAAAATCCTACTGGGGGCCGTTGAGTGTGAAACGTTTATTATTTATTATTATTATTATTAATGACGTAGCGGCAGGAACGGCATAATGTTTATAACTTAATATCTTCGTAAGTAATGGTCCGATTTGTATAATTCAAAAAGAAATATCTTTCTTATATCATAGAGAATAACGTGGATAATAGTTTTATTGAATTTAGTATAACTTTATTGATCCTCATTATATATAATTATGTGTAGAAGAGTACTTTTGAGTCTCAACCAGTTTCGGAAATACTAATGTTTTCCAAAAATGCGTTGACTTCTCTTAATCTTCTTCGAATGTATCTACTTAGGTACCTAATCAAATATCTCATAAATCATATTTTTTTAACGAGGTATTCCCAGTAGGCCTACCCCACAGACAGCTAATGCCAATGAATAAATAAAGTTGTAGGCAGGGATTTAACAAAAAAAATTTAAGAATATAATTATTTACAATAAAAAAAGGATCATAAAACTAAGTTAAGCATTTCGTTTTGACCGGATTCTCATGAGCATTGACTAACCCGGTCTACTTTGGAGCGCTGTAACAGCGTTTGAAATGAATGAAATTCAAAAAATTGTAGAGAAAAATTTTCCTCAAAAAACCATCTACAAGACTGGTCAGAGGTATTTTTTTGTGAAATGTATAAAAAAAAGTTATAGAGCAAAAAAGAAAATCTTTATAGTATCACTTTTTTGCTTAAAACTTCTTTAATTTTTAAATTTCGGCAAAAAGTTATATGAACATATTTGTAGGCAAAGCAATTTGCTACAAATTATGTCCTTACAAATTTTTTGTAGGACAGATAGTTTAAATGAAAACACCATCGCAGCTTGTCGCTACTATGGGCTAACTGGCATGGAACGTCCGAGTGACGTCACACGCATCCCGCGTACACTGACGTAGTAGGTAGGGATCCCTAGTACATTTTTTTAACCTGATCAGTATCAAGCTAATTTTCCGTGAGTAGCTTCATTTTGATGAGACGAACAAAAAGTTCCTCTTCGAAAACTCTCGATTGTGGTAGATAATAGAGTTAGCAGGATGTAGAGCAGCAGTGAGCGTAGGACCGGGATAACGTACCACGCAATTTGTAGGACAATGTTACCATTAAATTATATGAATATTAACTAAATAAAAGAAAAAAAAATCAGAAAAAAAATATCAATTTTTGATGACCTTACGAGGTCATCAACTTGATGACCTCGTAAGGTCATCAAAAATTATTACTAACCAGCTCATTTTTTTTTCTTTTAGTTAGTTAATATTGATATAATTTAATGGTAACATTGTCCTCCAAATTGCGTGGTACGTTATCCCGGTCCTACGCTCACTGCTGCTCTACATCCTGCTAACTCTATTATCTACCACAATCGAGAGTTTTCGAAGAGGAACTTTTTGTTCGTCTCATCAAAATGAAGCTACTCACGGAAAATTAGCTTGATACTGATCAGGTTAAAAAAATGTACTAGGGATCCCTACCTATAGCGGCAGGAACGGCATAATGTTTATAACTTAATATCTTCGTAAGTAATGGTCCGATTTGGATAATTCAAAAAGAAATATCATTCTTATGTCATAGAGAATAATGTGGATACTAGTTCTATTGAATTTGCTAGAACTTTACTGATCCTCATTGTGATTGATCCTCTCAGGGGCGCTTTAGTTAAGTCAATTGTAACAATTTCGTGTGTACGAACACAAGCATGTGTGTGTGAACATAAACTAAGTGTTCTACGTGTATATGTGTTTTTGAATATATACGAGTACTAGCAGAAATTTGATTGCTTACATACCGATAGTAGCGCCACCTACCGGATCAAATTGAGATAAAAACTACCGTATCTCTCAAGTTGGACTAAATTACAGATGCTTAAAAATATGATAAAAATTGGTTCAGTAGTTTCGGAGTTTATCACTAGCATACATCGTGACACGAAATTTTGGTATATATACACTTAGCGGCAGAAAATGTGGCCCAAGCACTTATCAAACATTTGTAAACAAATTAAGTGTTATTTATGGTATGTTTTGATGTAGGTAGTTTCAAGTGACCTGTTAAACTAATTTAAGTGGGTGATTCGAGATTAATTTTTGTTAAGACTGGCTTTTCTAGAAATGTTTGTCAAAACTGTTTTTAACGTTGATCCGAGAGGTAAGTTAAAAAAATTTTTTTTTTAATCAAGCTTGCGTTATTATGATTTTATTGATGATTTTTATTTATTACTGAAATATTCTCATTACAGAATTTATTAAACGATGCCCCTTACTGCTGCTCAAGTTGCTCAGGCGGTCTTGTTAACCGACCAAGGACGGACACAGCGTGACGCGGCGGCAATTCTAAATGTACCGCGTACAACCTTGAGATTTACGCTGTAAAGGTATCGTGAGACTGGTCTCTATACACGGCGACCTGGTAGTGGCAGAGTTAGGTGTACCTCCGCCCGCGATGATCGATTCCTCATCTGGAAGGATACTGGAAGTGTTGCAAAACCGTTTCCTCACCGCAGTTGAGATCAAGCGGCGGCTCCAAGCAACACGTGGCATCATTGTCAGCGAGCGAACAATAAGGCGAAGGTTGGAGGAACGTGATTTGCGTGCAAAAAGACCTGCACGAGGACCCGAACTCGAGAGACACCACCGAATTGCTCGATTAAGATTTGCCCGTGAACACGTGAACTGGACTACCGAACAATGGAGCAAGGTTTTGTTTACCGATGAATGCAGAGTCGACGCTGCCGACTCTGCCGAACCGAAGCCGACGGATGGCGGGATAACCATCCATGCTGGCTTTGAAATACACAGGCCGAAGACGGGCAGCAGCGTCTTCGGTGCGACAAAGCCAGCCCTGCGGTCACCAACCCGCCTGCCCAGCGTGGTGACTATGGGTAAAACACACGAGTTCGCGTCATAATGTCGGGCGCGAACTTGTGGAGGCCTATGTCCAACAGTGGACTGTGATAGGCTGAAGTGGAATGCAGAGTAGCTCTAAGAGCCCCAGATGGACGTGAGAGAGTGTACAAACGCCGTGGAGAATGTTTTCTTTCCATCACGACCCGCCAGACGGTCAGTTACCAAGGAGGATCTGTAATGGTGTGGGGTGGTGTGTATTCCGAAGCGCGTACGGAGCTCGTCATCGTTGATCGTCGCTTAACAGCAGCCATGTACATTGAAGAAATCCTCCAAGACTACGTTCTCCCTTTTGTAGACTTCATCGGTCGAGAAGATTTTTTACTTATGCAAGATAATGCAAGGGCTCATACTGCCGGCATCGTTGAGAGCTACTTAACTGATGTCGGTGTTCTGAAATTACCTTGGCCTGCTCGCAGCCCAGATATGAATCCGATAGAACATGTCTGGGACATGCTTAAAAGACGGGTCCGAGCTTTGCCCAATCCACCAGAGACACTGCGTGAGTTAAAGACTGTTTTAGTTATGGTGTGGGAGGAAATCTCTCAAATCGAAATAAAAAACACACTGCAAAGCATGCCCGACCGCATGCAAGCTGTCATCAATGCCAGAGGTACCAACACACGGTATTAATTTAATGTTTTTTTTTAAATTTATAACAGAAAAAAAATAAAGTATCTTATCAAAAAATTATTGCAAAATATTGATTTTTAGTCATTACCCATTTTTAATTAAATTTAAAACTTTTAAGTCTAAATTTTAACTAAACTTAAGTCATAAACTGTTTACCTAAAACATCTGATAAAAATACTAACAATTTTTTATTATCAAATAAAATTAGATCATCATATTTTTGCTTTGGGCCACATTTTCTGCCGCTGAGTGTAGATATGTGTGTGTGTGTGTGTGTGTGTGTGAGAATAAGCGCTAGCATGTGTGTGTGTGTCACCTTGTTGTTGGAGTTGAGCAGCGTGAGCACGTCCCCGCGCTTCATGGACACCTCGCGCGGCGACTTCTCCGCGTAGTCGTACAGCGCCACCACGCACTCCTTGCCCGACACGTCCACCACGGGCGACTCTTGTTGCTGTTGCATTTAAACATACCCTCTTACTCTCTTATCAAATCATTCTAAACATACTACTTTATTACTTCAATAAAAAGAAAATATTTTTTGAAATTTACTCCTTAAGAAATGATTAAGGGCTTTGGTATCAAAAAAATATGGGGAGTGAAATCGTGTAAAATAGTTAAGCCCAGAATAACGTTTTATATTGCTTTCAAGCTTTTTATGTGATATGTAGGAGTAGCTACAGATTTATAATATACTGTAGACTTTAAGAAAAAACATGTTTCGCTTACGCGGCAAGAATCAGCTTGTTCCCGCAGAGCCTTGATGGTGTTCCCGAAGGCCTCGAGGTCGGACAGCAGCGCCTCGTGCTTCTTGAGCAGCGCCTCGGAGGAGTCCTCGTCCTTGCCGTAGTCCTGCGTGTTCGCCATGGGCTCCTTCTCGCGCATCCACGACTCCGCCTCGTTGGCGTCCGCGAAGTACTGCTGGGCTTGCAGCGAGTCCTCGAGGTCTTGCTTGCGCTGTTAATGTCATACATATATTAGTTATTTTTTTTTATCATTACAAAGGTGAAAAACATATACATAATGGAAAGTGGATACCATAGGTTGTGCATTGTCAACACATTGCCGATCATATCTCTGAACCTCTTCAAGAGTTCTGGCTACCTTACTCACCACAATAACACAACACTTCTTGAGAACAGATTTTCTGTAAGGTCCAGGTACTTACCTATTTGTTCTGATGTGCCTCTGTCTGTACCTCAATATAAGACACATGAGGTGTAATGAAGCCGCGTTGATGCGACGGTCACAGAACTAGTTTGTGGCTGTTGCGGGCTCGATCCCCGCACATGACAAACATTTTTTATTGGCCATACAGATGTTTGTCGTGGTCTGGGTGTTTGTACAGTCCTTGTGAGTCTCGCCACTGTGCCGCCGAGAGCACGTTAAGCCATAGGTCCCAGTTGTTATGATGTACACCTGATAGCGATCCTTATTCATAGTAGGGAATATATTCGCCAACATGCATTGGAGCAACAAGGTGGATTAAGCTCTGATCCTTCTCCTAAATGGGGAAAGAGGTCGATGCTCAGCTGTGTGATATTAAAGGCTGAAACGAGGTGTAATGGAGATTCAAATTTAAAATTACATTGTTCAAGTACGTTTCAAAAGAACTTTTGAATCGTCCTTGTACAAATTAAAAATATATTATTTTAATAATTAATTATACTCAAAATTGAAGCTACTACCGATTCGAAATATAGATTTAGCAAGAAAGTCTGGAATTATTTAAAAAAAAAACTGTGTGCTTTGGATCACACGACTGAAGTAAAACTTCTTTAGCTCCATCTGACTTATATCTCCCTCTCGACTCTCGTTCGCCTCGCCTGATCACACTTTCCGTAACGCTCTCGTCACGGATCCGCCAGCATGCTCCCCAAGTGAGGCTACTAGTATTTAGGCAGGTGTGGTCGTGCGCGTCACCTGCAGCGCCTTGTCCTGCAGCTGCGTCCAGGTGGCGTGCAGCGCGGCGAGGCGCGCGGCGATGTCGGCGGCGGCGAAGTGTCCGGCGTCCCGCAGCGCCGCGCCCGCCGCGCGCACCGCCTCCACGCGCGCCTCGTGCTGCGCCATCTCGCCCATCACCGCCTGGTGCTTCTTCATCAGGTTCTGCACGCCGATCAGGTCGCGCCCTACACACAACACGGGTGCCGTGTAAACAGGACCTCGACTTCGCTTACCGGTTTCATTTTAAATTTTTACACCATTACATTTTGTACCAGTGAGGCAGTGAGTTTCTCTAACAAAATACGTTTCCTCCATGCAACTCGGTTCGATTATGCAATTCGGTCGGATTATGCGTGTGAGTCGGCGCAAAACTCATTTTGCGTCGCCGTGTGGTACGAACTGGCCTTTTGTATGAAACCGAATGCACCCGAAATTTACGCGATACACAACTCACAAAATTACGCTCGTTTGGCCTCACCCTTATGATTACGATTGTAAAATATATCATTAAACGTATTTAATTCAAAAAAAAAAAGAAAGCTTGACAAAAATTTCCTCCAATTTAGATTATAAACATTTTACTGCCTTTTGGTACTAAGTTTAGTTAAAATTAAAACATAACGAGAAACTATGTCACAAAACAATTTTAACAGTCTTCAAACTTGCAATATTTATATAATAAATTATGCAAAATGATGTGTAATACAAACGTACCTCTGTTTGTAGATGCAATGATTGGTTCCTTCTCACGTATCCAGGCGGCCTCGTCGTCAAGGTCACGGAATAACTGTTGCGCTTGCAAAGAATCCAGTAAACGACGCTTGCGAACCGCCATTGGCTTGTCCAAGGCCGCATAACGTGCCACTAATGCATCCTTCATAAGAAATACACAGATATTATAACCGTTTGAAACACTATACTAAAGTAAAGACTACTACTACTATACTAAGTAAAAGAGTCATTAACATTAATGAGAAACACTAACGCGTTTGGCTTTAATGTTGTCAGCATCGAAGTGCCCCTTCTCAATGAACTGCTCGGCTTGCGCCCGCAACGCTTCGATGCGCTCCGCGTGTGAGCTCACGTCGGCTTCCAGTAGCGCGTGCTTTTTCTGCAGGTTCTGCACGCTTGTCAAATCCTAAAAACATCATGATAAATTAGAATGAATATACAATATTTCGAAACTAGTAAATTTTTCTTATTATTGTCTTCAACGGGAAAAAGGAAATGGAAGCATCTCCAACACAGTACCACTAAATATAATAATAGAAATGTTAACTCCTCTATTTAAGAAAATTAATTTTATTGTATGTATTGTGACAAACTTTTCCATAGTCCTCGCTGAGCAGTTGCCCCTCGACCTCGGAGAGCCACAGCTCGATGTCTTCGGAGGCGCGGTTGAACTGTTGCTGGGCGGCGGCCTCTTGCAACTTGCTCCCCTTCAGTTCTGAAGCCTGAACTAACTTCTCCCATAACGAACCCAGTTCATCCACGCGTGATTCAATTTGAGCTGTATAAAACAATTATACTTTATTAATAAATGTGATTATGAATATTAATGAATGATCCTTCTCCTACATGGGGAGGAGGCCTATGCCCAACAGTGGGATATTACAGGCTGAATCTTAATCTCTCTCTTTAATAAATGTGAGGCGTTTTCGAACATCTTCTTGGTCTGCCTAACCCTTGTTTGCCTGTTCATTTTTGGAAAATATTTCAGCCTAAGAATATTATGCTTTGACTCTTTTGAGCTAAGTAAACCATAACCATCAACCATCTGAAAAGATAGGTAAATGTCACAACAATACTTAAAATCGGCAGTTACTATAACTAGAAAAACAGACAGCCAAAAGCAAAGAGCCGTCTTTCCCAATTCTTACTTCACTTCATTTTTACACACAATAAAATTAAGAAATAATATCGAGAAAATGTATGTCACACTGCTCACCCAATTATAGGCTACCTAACACATGATAAAGCAAAAGTCTTAGACAGCAATATAAATGTCCCTGTAGAGTTGCATACATAACATTAACATATATAATACGATGGTAATACGAACGTTTAGCGAAGTGTTCCTGTTCTAGCAGCTTGCTGCCGAGCGCGTTTATCTCGTCAACGCGCGGCTTGTTGGCCAGCAGCTCTTGCTCAAAGTTCTGGTGCTTCTGCACCTTGCCGTTCAGGTTCGTGGGGTCCAGGTACGAGTCGTCCGTCGCGAACTTCAGCTTCTCGTTGATCCAACCTGTCCACAACACACATTATGTTATTATTATTATGTACTTATAACATCATTGTAAAAGGCAGGTTCCGCCAAACACATGCATTTAAAACAGTTAAATAAGTACGAAATTGCAATTTACCCATAAGTTATGTTAAATATTTTATTACTTAAACTTAATAATGATTTATAAAAACTTGCCTTTGGTCTCATCGCAGTCCCTTTCAAACTGCTGGTATTTGTAAGCGTCTTCCAACAGGGCGCGACGTTGATTCGATTTCTCGAGAAGAGCTGCACGGCGCTCGAGGAGCTATTAGAAATTTCAATTTATTACTAATTTAACATCCCTTTTAAATAACTTCAATTAATTCAAAAGGGTAATAGAACTTGCCATCTCTCTCCTTTGAGCGACATCATCGGCCGCGTAGTGTTGGCCCTCAATGAGTTTAGTGGCGAACTCGTCTAAGGCTTTGATCTTTTCTTCTTGCGCTGCGAGTGATTTCTCGAAGTCTTCGTGTTTCTTCAGCAGAGCTTCTACCGAGTCGAGCGAATCGCCGACGTCTTCGTTGGCAAGGAAAGCCTAAACATAAAAATAATCTATACTAATATAATAAAGCTGAAGAGTTTGTTTGTTTGTTTGAACGCGCTAATCTCAGGATCTACTGGTCCGATTTGAAAAATTCTTTCAGTGTTAGATAGCCCATTTATCGAGGAAGGCTATAGGCTATATATCATTACGCTAAGACTAATAGGAGCGGAGTCCACGCCGACGAAGTCGCGCGCAGAAGCTAGTTAATTTCTATTAAAATATAATATTTATACATTTTGTATATTATTAGGTTTCATAAAAAATTGCCTTTTCAAATCGGTTATTGTTACGCCAGTTTGCTAGTGCCTTTGTATTGCAAAATTTTTGTATCTGTGTACTTATTGACAATATAATTAGGGGTCGTCCATTAATCACGTTATATTTTTCAGCAAATTTTGAATTTCTACAATAATCACCTATATTTTTTTGGTGCAGTCTAGTGAAATTTTCAGAATAAAATCTTGAAATACACGTTTAACACCCGCCCTTCTTGTGATGTTTCGTGTTTTTTTTAACTACCCTCCCTACTTTCCATCCTCATGTGATTAATGGACGACTCCTTACATACATTATCATAGGTCCGGCGTTCCTGTCCTTCCTCCTCCCACAGTGCACGTCTGCGCAGTAGCAGTAGCAGCAGTAGAGCCTACCTCCTGCTTGTGCATCCAGGCGTCGGCCTGCTCGGTGTCGCGGTAGAAGAGCTGCAGGTCCATGCACTGCAGGTAGAGCACGCGGCGCTGCTCCCACAGCGCCCGCAGCGCGTCGCGGTCGCGGTGCAGCGCGTCCAGCGCCGCCTGCACGTCTGCGCAGTAGCAGTAGCAGCAGTAGAGCCTACCTCCTGCTTGTGCATCCAGGCGTCGGCCTGCTCGGTGTCGCGGTAGAAGAGCTGCAGGTCCATGCACTGCAGGTAGAGCACGCGGCGCTGCTCCCACAGCGCCCGCAGCGCGTCGCGGTCGCGGTGCAGCGCGTCCAGCGCCGCCTGCACGTCGTGCAGTAGCAGTAGCAGCAGTAGAGCCTACCTCCTGCTTGTGCATCCAGGCGTCGGCCTGCTCGGTGTCGCGGTAGAAGAGCTGCAGGTCCATGCACTGCAGGTAGAGCACGCGGCGCTGCTCCCACAGCGCCCGCAGCGCGTCGCGGTCGCGGTGCAGCGCGTCCAGCGCCGCCTGCACGTCGTGCAGTAGCAGTAGCAGCAGTAGAGCCTACCTCCTGCTTGTGCATCCAGGCGTCGGCCTGCTCGGTGTCGCGGTAGAAGAGCTGCAGGTCCATGCACTGCAGGTAGAGCACGCGGCGCTGCTCCCACAGCGCCCGCAGCGCGTCGCGGTCGCGGTGCAGCGCGTCCAGCGCCGCCTGCACGTCGTGCAGTAGCAGTAGCAGCAGTAGAGCCTACCTCCTGCTTGTGCATCCAGGCGTCGGCCTGCTCGGTGTCGCGGTAGAAGAGCTGCAGGTCCATGCACTGCAGGTAGAGCACGCGGCGCTGCTCCCACAGCGCCCGCAGCGCGTCGCGGTCGCGGTGCAGCGCGTCCAGCGCCGCCTGCACGTCTGCGGCGCCGCGGTGCCCGCCCTCCACCAGCGCCTGCCCGCTGCTCACGCACGCGCTCAGCACGTCCTCGCGCGCGTCCATCTCGCCCTAAACACACACACACACGCGTATACTAATATGATAACCAATGTATACAAACAAAATTATTATACTCTGTAGAGATCTAATAATTTGAAGTTTGTTTCTTATTAAGAGGCTACACTACCTCAGCTCGAATTCAGATTTCACCCGCACTTCGTCGTATAACACGTACAAATTAACTTGACACGGGCCGATGACGGCATCTTCAATGTACGGTGTGAAAAATAATGTAACCATATCATAATATATGTTAATATATCAATAAAATATATAGTAGAATAATGTAACATATTATCATAATATGTTACATTATTTTTCACACCGTACATTGAAGTTGCCGTCATCGGCCCAGGTGTCAAGTTAATTTGTACGTGCTATACCGACACACATGAGAATTGAGAGCGCTTGGTTGTTCATCGCGCGAATTATATGTTATTTCTCCCCACAAACATTATCAATAGTTATTTTTTAAAAAACGCAACATATAAAATGTTCTTCATACTTATTTCAATTACCATGCTTAATCTCAAGTCCATAACTTCTATATTTACTGAGATATTAGGGTTTTAATACAAAAAATAGAGGTAACTTTGCGATTTTTTTGTATCGAGAAAATTTTATGGAATCGTGTTTTCGAAACATATGAAAGATAGTTTATGTCCTGAACTTTACCATACATACATTTCAAACTTAAATATTCAGTAGTTTGGAAGATATGGAGATCCTGCCGAGTGGAAAATAAGCAATTTGAGGTAGCATACACTCTTAACTCTCTTACAGCACCGATGTCGAAAGTTAGATAATCCTTTTTTGTCTTATAAAATGGACAGATGAAAATTGATACCTAAGATCAATGCAAAAAATATACATACAAGTAGTTTTTAAAAATCATCTTCATTTATAATATACTTTTGGGAATCCTCATTTACGACTCAGGTCATTGTCATAAGCATTACTGATTTATTTAATGTGGAGTATTGTTATAGAGTGATATATAATGATATAGAGTATAGTCAAGGTACCTTGTGCTCCTGGTGCCGCTCGAGCAGCGCCTCGGCGCCGGGCACGTCCTTGGCGAGGTCGTCGGCGGCGATGAGCGCGCGGATGTCGCTCATCCACGAGATGAGGTCGCGGTAGTCGGCCAGGAAGCGGTGCAGCGCGTGCGACGACTCCAGCTCCGTGCGACGTTCCTGCTCACAGATTACAACGTTCATATTTATGTTTTAAACAAAGTGACTATCATGTAATTGACTGTAGTAGCCCAATATATTTTAATGACAACCGCGCACTAGAAACGGCAACGTGGACAGACTCCAGATTAGATTGAGAATGTGTTTGAAAAAGTTTGGACTGAAGATGGTGAGAATGATGACTATTTATGTATAAGATGATCTACAATTGATATTAACGTAGTATCAACATGTACAAAACGATAACTTTCATTGGATAGATTCATAACATAGTCGCAATCATAAACTGCGCCGGCCTTCTATATTATTGAATCACACACGCAAAAAAATATTCTTTAATGATTTTAATAAATAATGCACGTTGCATTTTATAGATAATTTCAACATGAGAGAAATGTAAAATGTAATTTTAAGTAAAAACAAAAGAATATAATATATAGTATACCTGAGCCTTCTGCACGAGTCGCTGCCAGGCCTGCGCGATCTCGTCCCGCTTGGAGTGTATGGCGGGCGCGTGGTCGGCGTGGATGGAGGCCAGGCGGCCCGCCTCGCCGTCCAGCGTCGCCACCTTGTCCTCCAGCGCCGCCAGGTCGCGCTCCACGCCCTCGTGCTTACGCTACACGACAAATACAGTATTAATAGGTAGTCCTATTGTACAAATTCATTCAGTTCAATTCAGTTTTTCACCTGTCTATTATACATTGCTATTCCCATATTATATACTAAGTTTTTATGTTTAATTCATAAATAATAAAATTATTTATAATTTTATTGATGATAAATAAGTAGTAACATTTCAAAACATAATGCTACAAGCAATTTAGACAAAAACGGTAAAAATAAGTAACAAAATTATAAAGACGAAAGATTTTATTTTTGTCTTCTCTTTTTTATTTTGATCTCAAGAACTGCTGGATCAACGTTAAAAAATTTTTTCAGCAGCAGAATGCTATGTTATCACCTAATTAAAAAAGATCAACAAACCTGCAAAGTCTGCACGGTAGCCAGATCGCGGCCGTAGTCGTCGGATCCGAGCACCACGTCCTTCTCGGAGATCCAGGCGATAGTCTCGTCGGCGTCGCGGTTGAAGCGTTGGATCTCGTGCGCGCCGAAGAGGCGCTCCTGGCGCATCAGTGCCATCTGCCGGAGACGCTGCCATGCCTCGTTCAGCTCCTACGGGAGTAGAAATACATGAATAAGTAAAACATAATTTTTAAAACGTGATCGAAATTTGTACTACGATTTTGAAGGAATTTTTTAACAAATAATGAAAGAAATAAATATGTAACAGGCTCAAATAAACATAAAAATAAATCTCCAAATACACTGATTTGTAAATATAAAAATTCACACCTTCCGAAGCAGGTATAGATATCCATATCCCACACAATATTGAGTTGAACTATCTATACCATAGTAGTTGTAATTAATTAGCAACAGCTAGACTATATCTCTTCAAAACCTATTTTCACTCAGTAACTGTTTCTAAATAAAAATATTTTTCAATAAGATCTTACATCCTTCCTCTTAACGATGGTCTCTCTCTCGGGGTGTCCCTCAAGCACGAGCCGCTCGGCCAGCTGGTTCACCTCCGTGACGCGGTACTCCTGCGCCGCCATGTCCTTCTGGAACTCGTCGAACTTGCGCTGCAGCACCTCCACGTGCTCCAGGTCGGAGCCGAACTCATCCGCGCATACGAATGTTTCCTGTTATAAAAAGAACCATTTTAATTTCTTAATTTTTAATGATAATTATCAATCAAGGACTATTTTTAACAATACTTTTTTCGAAAATAAGCATTACAAAAAAAGTAGGTAAATAAAAATATACCTTGTCATGAATCCAGAACATAACTTCATCGCAATGACGCAAGAACTGCACTAGGACAAGTGCCTGCTGCAGTTTCATTCCCTTCTCGGCGAGACGGGACAGAAGAAGCTCCCACAGGCGATGCAGCTCATCGAGCCTCTTGCGAATAGTCTCCGATGCGAAGTGACCGGCGGATATCATCTCGCTGCCGGTGTTGTCCAGCACTACGATTGCGTTGGAGTGCGCGGCGACCTCGGCCTCGAATGCCTGATGCTTTTGGATCTTGGCCTGGTTGACAAATTTTCTTTAATTTAATTCTCACGATAAATTAAACATAATATTAATATGTATTTAATTGACTGAACTTATGAAGAAAATAATTTCATGATAAATTTGTAAATCAATACCCTACCTGCAAGTTAGTGGGATCTTTGTAGCTCTCATCGCTAGCAGCTTGCAATTTTTCTTGAATCCAAGACTCGAGCTCGTCGGCATCACGTTTGAAGTACTGGAAGCGGCGAGAGTCTTCCAGCTTCTCGCGCTTCGCACGCGCCTCTTGTTTGAAGTCTTCATATCGGTTGAGCACCTGTACAAAATATTCGTAACTAAAAAGTGTTGGAATATAAACCTTGCTTTATACTTACACCTTTCAAACCAAATGTAGTTAATGTCAAAGGATCAAAAGTTACCACCTTTGATATAAAATCGAAAGTGATCAACTATAAAAATCATTTAATAAAAGGGTGTCAAAATGGACGATAAAACAGTAAGGCATATTTAATTAGTGAATAATATAATAATAGTTGTTAATTACCATATGTATCAAAATGCCCTTTTAAACTAGGTTAATCACATCATTTTAATATTAGTGTTAATCAAATCTTTGGTATTCACTATATTTGGTTATTAAAAATAAACAATAATGGTAAATTACAAACAATAATAAAATTACCTGTTCACGACGCTCTTGAATATCCTCTGCTGTTTCAAGGATCTTCACCTCCTTAGGGGGTGGAATCTGTTCCATGTTGGATGCCTTCTCTTATCTGAAACAAAAATATAACATTTTGTAGCTTAGTTTATTTTTTAACAAATAAGTATACATTTCTCAATTCTTTTCAGATTTTACTTTCTTATTCAATTACGAGATTAATTTTTTTTTGTAAAATTATAAATAAATTTCGAAGAAAATCTCCGAATCTTGTTTTACTGTATGGACTGTATTTACGTTACACGTTTATAAAAATAATATTTAAAAAAAAAAACTACACACAAGTATGCATGTGTCTTCTATGTATTTTTATATAAAAGTTATATTTGTGTATATGACCTAATCTCAGGAATGACATTTTTGCAATATATAGCCTGTTTATTATAAAATATTTATAAAACACAGATTAATTATTTGTAATCTCAGATTCATAAAATCATTATCAATCATTACCTAAATAGTCTTAAATACTCAACCAAGCTACAGATTAAGGTTCAAGTGACATAAATAATTGCAAGTAAAACTCCACAACAAGTTTAATACTAAATCGACAATACTTAGTGCAAATCACGCGACTAGAGATGGAACAATCTAACACATAGCTGTAGTTAACTAGGGTAAATATACTGATTGAGTGTAATGGTCTTGTGGGTGTGGCGTCTTCCTTTTTAATGCAAGGGATACGAAAATTGGCTAAATATGAATCTTTTTTTTTTTTACATGTAATTAAAAAAAAAATTGGCTAAATACCAATCTTTTTTTTAACACAATATAATTTTTTATTTTGGCTAAATACGAATCTTTTTTTAACACACAATATAATTTTTATGTTACAAAATGGTTGTTTTAAAACAACCAGTAGATTAAATAAATTGATTATAATGTTTTTTTTATTTGCATTCATTATGGCTTTACAAGTCTATCCTAGACTAAAAAACTGTACAAAATATATCCTATAATAATGTATATCATAGACTAATACTATACAATTATAAAAACTTCACTAAAGAGAAGACACAATCAGGTGACACATTAGCAAAAAGGTACATGCAGTGGCAGGTTTGATACCAACACATGACAAAAATTCAATTTAGGTCAATGTAATCTTAGGGCGCCTTCAAAATTGTCGCGCGGTTGCAGCGCGACAGCTAGCGCGGCGGCAGCGCGACAACCGCGCGTTGTTATTTACATAGATTTACAAAGTCGCGCGGCAGCAGCGCTGCAGCCGCGCTGCCGCCGCGCGGCAAATTTGAAGGTGCCCTTAGGGAACCTTATACTTACTCAGTTATAGAAAACCATCTATTCTATCAATAATAGTAGATCAAAACTTTATTGACATTGTTTTATTGACAACTTGTTGTACCAAACAAACACTGTCCTGTCTTCCAAACTGACAAATAGGTGCAGTTGAAATATTTGTTACATTTTCTAAAAACTTTTTTAAAAAAATCTGTGTAATTTTCTTAATTTTTCATTCCATAAAAACCTTTTACAGAAAGAAGATACATTCGTTTAAAAAAAAATTAATATCACTATCATATTATGTTACAGTAAAAAAAAAATTAAAATCTTAAAAATTGCCATACAATCCTTAAAAATTACTCCTGACAAACAAGGTAATTAGTGAAAAGCCTAAGGTCAGCCGCACTTGACATAACTGCCTGATTACATCACACGGCCTTGTGACTCATCAGGCATTGTAACACATCACTAAAGGAGATAAAAAGGCACCATTGTATCATATATTTTTGTTGTCATGGACCATGGTATTCTTGTGTATCCAAGGTGTATACATGGTATAAATATACCATAATGTCACGTAATATATAATTTACCTGTCAATGGAATATTATTTTTTATCATTATTGATAAAAATGTTTATCTGATTATATTTAGTGACTGTAATTCTTCATTACAAAAAGAATACAAGAATTATCAATTTAGTATGGATTGGATTTTTTTTTAAATGTTAAAACTTCTGCTAAAGCTATAAAACATTTGTAATTTAAGAACATACAACATTTTTGTATCATTATTATATGGTAAAATAAATACAAATGATCTTTATTTTGCATGTATTTTGTATGAAGATTAAATTTCATTGATTACAATTCCAATATAATTGTTTAAAAAAAAAAATTAACTTAAATAATATAAAAGCAGGCTAAGCTATAATCAATATCACTATAGTATCAATATGACTAAAATAGATTTGATATATAATTATTTTTATACAAAATTAATAACTTTTGAAGCAATAAAAAGCCTTGAAACTATTCTATTACACATTTTAGTACTTATTGAGTAAGCTGTGTGATCTAGGTCACACTCAATGGGTGTGTACTTTTATAATTATATTAAGATAATGAAGACACTTCAAACAACATCAAATAAAGTATACACTTTATATTTATTAGATAATATTTAAATTATAGGAAAATAAAAATAAACTTCTGTCTTACTTGAACAATACAGTAAAATAAAAACATATTAATGTTTTCCACATATGAAACCTATTAGTGTAACTGTAACTATGGCTCATTGTGAATTTTTTTTACATAATAAAACAGTTAATTGTTGGCTTTGACATGAAAGTTTTACAAATCAATAACATACACAGCAATGCAGTACATTAAGGTCATTGATATTCACAACACAATTTCACAATAAGAATAAAAATACTGTGAAAGTTTAGCCGTAATGGCAGCTTTACACTACTGTGCTCCAGATTCCTCAGACTGCACGCCAGTGTGACCGTTTTCAAAAACCGCTAAACTACTGATGTTGACTAGATGTAACTTACTTTTCTACTGAAATCTACTAACGTTTTGGAAAAAACTACTGAAATTCTACTGACGTAGTTTGTGATTGAATTTCACTTAAGTTGATAATTTTTGATGAGATATAAATGATACACAAGTTAATATAATCAAGTTTAAATAATAAATTATTAGATACACACGTTATAACACATGACAATGACATTATACACATTACAATGATGACTTATTAATTTAGTACAAATTAAGTGGTGGATTAAGCTCTGATCCTTCTCCTACATGGAGAAGAGGCCTATGCCCAACAGTGGGATATTACAGGCTGTATCGATCGATCGATCGATCGATCGATCGAATTAGTCATCATTGTCATGTTTCAGTTTTTTAATTATTTTAACCATATTATTATCTGGTTGGTTGTACAATCACCGCCCTTATCAATCAATCCTTCTTTTACATGTATAAGTGATGATATATGAGTATTTAAGAACCTATTCCGCTGCTCTGTTTTCACCTTTACTTGTGAAAATATTCGCTCACAAGAGGTATTTGACACCGGCAAACACATCATCGCTTTTGCAAATCTACAAAGATTATCAAATTTCAATTTATTATTTATGTCTGTTAATTTATGTACATTTGTCCAAAATTTGTCAGTGTCATGAAAAGATGAGCTGTTTTAGTGCGTTTGCATCTGAATCCTTTCGTTATTTCAGAGTCATGAAATGCTCTTTTGAAGACTTCGGTTAGGTGGTCCATGACTCTGAACGGTATCTTGTGCTTGGCTAATGCAGCACAAATCATGAGCTCAGCTTTGTGTGTTTCATCCGAGATAGAGCCTTTCTTAAAATATGTATCGATCTGTAAGTAAAAAAAAAGGTGTGTGTGCGATTCACACACAATAGAAGTGAAACTTCTTTGGCAAACTAATTTAAAATAAAACTAATTTAAAATTAGCAGCGTGCAGCACGGCGTGTCCTTCCCTGTCGTTGCATCCGGTTTGAAATCACAACGATTCTAAAGAAGTTTCACTTCAAAAATACAGTTTTGTATAGCCTGATGTGCTGTTGACTGTATGTAATTAGAATATTTTGTTACTAGCCGATAACCACGACTTCGTCTGCGCAGGATTTATAGTAAGTACTTCGAGTAGCTTATTATCTTCTCAATATCTATCTTTATACCAAAATTCATGTTTTATCTTTACCCGACCACGACGAAAATAACGGATTCTGTTCCCACTCAGCCCGATAATTTTGCTCAAATTTACGCTCATGCTGGCAATAACTTTCAAGTTAAGTATTACTATAATCTGTGCTTTGAAAGAATAAATAAGATGGGGTAAATTCCCTGTTCGACGTGATTCGCAGTGGTGCCAACCGAGTTAAACGAATCAGTCGAATCACTGACAGTTAGAGGTAATTTATTTACATTTTCGATGTTGCCGTGTTATGAGAAAAATATTTTGCTAAAGTTTAAAATATATCCAGGATATTCTACTGAAATCCGCTACTTTTTCAAAAAATACTGAAAATCTACTGTACTACCAATTTTACAACGAAAATCTACTGTTTCAGTAGTCAATCTACTGCAAACGGTCACACTGCTGCACGCATCGACGACCGGGGTCCGGTCGTTAGGTACACCTATATAACTATACACTTCCCTCTCTATACAATGACGTAATGCTCCAAAATAAACCTAATAAGGGATAACGGTATACTCTAAATATAGATTTCCGCTTAGTAAATAGTATGATGTATTAATAAAACGAATAATAATATGAAGATAGTGAAAATGTTTTAATATCATATGAAGTATTCTTAATGGAAAAGGATTAAGGAGTATGGAATTAGCCGATACATGGGTGTGTCAGATAAGAAAAAATTAAATTACCCTGTAGTAATAAAATAAAATTAAACAGGAAATATTCAATGGTTAAATACTTACCAACAGTTTAAATTATACACATAAATTGATTATTGATGTTTTAATAGCACTTCTACGGGGTTTTGAGGTTTTCTAATGAAAATCGTTCGTTCGACAAATCGACATACAACTCGCGTCACTCCACCTCAGTGTTGCCACTTTGCCAGCCCCCGAGCCCCCCGAATAGACAATAGAGCTAAACTGTAGATTTGCCAGATAAAAACTGTAGAAAACTGTAAATATAATTTAAAAAATCTTTTTATTATGTAATGATGGCAAAACATAGAATACATTTTAGAGAGGGAAATAAAAACAAGAAAAATCGTGATTATCATAGTTTTAATCAAATGTCATAAAGATATGTACATCAAATCAAATTAGTAACATTTAAAAGCTGGTATTGCAACACTTCAGGATCCATCCATAACAATGAAATAGTAGCCAATCAGCAGCTGATTATTAGAAATTATTTTTCTTCTTTCTTGCTGGGTATTTGGTATTTGTCAACATCTGACTCACCATAACTATATACTACAGCTATGCATATTCGTAACTTTTTGCTCAACTCACAACGTTAACAGAACAAAAAAGAATCTAATCAGACGAATAACGGAATGCATGGTCAAGTATATGTATCCGATAGTCAAGGCATCGCGGGGATTCCCCAGTAAGAAAAACAAAATGTTGGTAAAACGGACATCGACCGAAACAAATCTACGAGTGTCTACTACTAACATCATCTATTAAATCGATTGATGACCATTACCTCCGGTTCGATGATAGTAGGTTTTACTGAAGGCTGAAGCTGACTTAGTGGACTACTAGTTAGCAAATAAAATAGATGGCGCGCATTTTAAGCAAAAAAACTGTAGATTTCGAGGCCTAAACTGAAAACTGGGGGAATGTTCAAAAAACTGTAGATCTACAGTTAAAACTGTAGGGTTGGCTACACTGCTCCACCTACATCAATGTAAAATGTTGCTATTCTTAAAATATGTGTGACACTTCAGATTTCAGAATGCATTGAAGTTTTTGTAGTCAGTTACGAAGTTTTAAACATTTATGAATAAGAATGAAGGTATGTTTTAGCTTTTTATTACTTTCGAATTTATTTTCTAGTAATTTAAAAATGTATTTGAAAACTGAAAGTTTTCTTTTGACACTGTCAATTTTTATATAAATTGTGCTTTTTTCGTATCTATACACACTGGTAGTCAGTTGTCAGAAATACTTGTTCTGGTATGGCTGTCGTTATGTTTGTTGTATCAATTTGTATGTCAATTATCAATTAACCCTTGTTAATAATGGCCTGTTGATTATTAAAAAGCAGAGCTTGGTGTGACTACTATCGATGTGCAGTGTAGTGTACGCGTGAATAATGGCTGCTGGCGGTGAAGATCTGTGGCGCGAGTGCGCGTCCTGGCTGACGAGATGTGGCTTATTACGGCCGGATCATAAGTCGAATTGGGAATCTAGTTCTATTCACGACCTGGCATACACTCTACGAGACGGTGTGCTTCTCTGTAATCTGCTCAACGTGCTGCATCCAGGATGTATCGACATGAAAGACGTAAATCAGCGCCCACAGATGGCTCAGGTATTTGAGACATAGCTTCGCGACCTTCGCTCTAATTACTACTGAATCGTTAATATTCAAGTCAAAATTACTGTAACAAAATTTTCCATGAATTTAAAACATACTTTTTTTTAATATTGTACATATAAAATATTTTTATATTCATTTATTTAATACTTAACATACTCGTAATCGTATTATTATTATTATATAATTATGAAAACAGGTCAAAAAACTTTTGACCCAACACTTAGAATAATAAAGAGGATGTTCTTTGATAGAGATGTTTTATCAATAAATGTTGTTACACACATATTCATGCTATATTAATTATGCATGCATTAATGAATGGTGAGCAGTTCTTCGATGTCTGTAACAAATGTGTTAAGGCTGTGCTGACTACTGGGAAACTGATGAATGAATTGATCACTGTATTTTGTGTCTTAAACAACTGCTTAGTGTTTTAGCACTTGTTTTTATACTATTATTTTATCATTTTATTTTAAGGGCCTGTTTTACCAGTTTTGAATAACACTATTTAATGGATGACACTAGGTATTTGACAGTAATTTTTTTTTGATTAATTATAATTCACTATCACTACATAGTATAAAACAAAGTCACTTCTCGCTGTCTGTCTGTCCCTATGTATGCTTAGATCTTTAAAACTACGCAATGGATTTTGATGCAATTTTCTTTAGTAAATAGAGTGATTGCATAGGAAGGTTTTAATATATATAAGACATGCACTGTATAGTAGAGGAACACTGATAGTTTTTGCTACCGTGCGAAGCCGGGGCGGGTCGCTAGTTTTACCATAAAATTCTACTATATTTATGAGATATTTCTATTCGCATATATAAGTCTTAAAGTTGTAGGTTATTAATTGAGGAGATACAGGTGCAACTGGCCTTTTCTACCTCCCGCTGTCAAAGTATATTTGTGTAGTCATCTGTCTAATAGCGTTATCCACAACTTTTGAAACAGGCACTCAATCTCCTTAATAAAATACATATTATATACTTGTTTTAAAGCAACTGAAAAAGAAATCTTTAGCTTAACTATGTTACCAAATTTAGAACAAGTCCAACATTAGTGATATCAACTTTACTTAAACTTAATGCTACTTTATAGGACTAAAATGCTTTAGTTGTTAGTTGACTAAACTGAGGTAGGGCACAGCAGGAAATTTCCTGCTCAAAATATGGAGCAGCCCGACTGGGGTAGTACCTCGACCTTACAGAAGACCACAGCTAAATAATACTGTTTTCAAGCAGTATTGTGTTCCTGTTGGTGAGTAAGATGACCAGAGCTCCTGGGGGGATTGGGGATAGGGTCGGCAACGCGCTTGCGATGTTTCTGGTGTTGCAAGCGTCTATAGGCTACGGTCTTACCATCAGGTGAGCCGTACGCTTGTTTGCCAACCTAGTTACATAAAACATTAAAAAAAAAAGTTTCTAAAGGAATTTTTGAGCAATTTGAGGAATTAGAAATAATGTGATGATTATTATCTATATTTTGTCTTTAAGGGCTTGCTCTAAAAAAATTGAGTTAAAAACTAATTTTACTAATTGTTCATCTACAGTTGATAATTAATTGTAATCAGTTGAAAATATTTTCTCTTACAATAATTGTGGAATTTAATTTTTGATACCACCTCATCTTCTACATAACCGAAGTACCTTCACTGTGAGTTTTTGATATGTAAATTGTGGATTTATCTAGAGATAAATTCATTGTTCATGTAATGCTTAATAACCATGACCTTGGAATACTTGTTATTTGAACACATGAGAAAATTATAGCCATTTATATTTATTCTACGATTTTTTATAATGTTACTAACTAAAATATTTAGTGAATGGGTAATAACAAAATATATTCTGTTTGTTCACAGTTTCTTTGTATGAGGAATATAAAAGTATTCTTACGAACATGCCACGAAGTGTTCGAACTCAGGGAGACGGATTTGTTTGACCCCTCTATGCTCTTCGACTTGTCCAACTTTCATCGAGTTCTGTGCACACTGGCAAAGCTTAGTCAATGTCCAAAAGCATTAGCGAGAAATATTCAGTAAGTATATTAATAAAGACTTTAATTTCAATCTTAAATAATAATTAATTTATTGTAAATACCTAAATGGAATAATTTTTTACAGACCATTCTCAGCAAGAAGAACACAATCCGAGGAGGACATTTACAGAGATTTACAAGCCGTGTAAGTGTTTATCGTTTTTATCGCGTATCGTTGGCATCGTTTACAATTATTTTTTGAAATGTATGCCATTGTAATAGCGTAAACCAAGCGACGGATTTACCGCCCCCGTACGATGTGGCGTCGTTCGACGACCGCGCGAACACCGCGGAAGTACCGTGGATACAGTTCACGATACCGAGCGTCACGTGCGAGGACCGCGTCGAGGAGATATACGAGGACCTCTGCTATGTCAAGTTCACCTCCGAAATGCCTGAGGTGGCGCTTGTTTGTTGTTGACGCTTTGTAATGATATTCACGATACATATTCGTAACTTGTTTTAGATTGTCTTAGTTTTTTTTTCTGATTTTAATTTTAAACAAGTCGTCTAGAAACGTATTAATGGCTTAGCGATAAAATATATTAAAGAATATTGAACTATCATTCAAAATATTTTTTAGTATGTCGAAAAAGGTAATTATTTATATGTAATGAAAGTAAAAGCAACGTTTCTCACGCGAACGTGACACATTAATTAATTATTTGCTTGTAACAGTATGTATCATTCTTTTCCAATAAAAGAGCGATCTTTATCGCCTTCGATACGTTTAGTGCTTCTTAGAATGTCACATAGTACATTACTGGACGTTATCTAACCCCGGCTTTAAAATATCGTCGCAGAGATAAATGCATTTAAATAAGATATCTATACAAATAAATAAAATTGGAGTGTCTGTTTGTTATATTAAAATAACCGCTTTTTACTAAATGCATATTATTATGTATCTACATATACATGGGTACATATACCAAAATAAAATGTTTTACAATTTTTGTCTGTCTGTCTGTCTGTTTGTTCCGGCTTATCTCTGAAACGGCTGTACCGATTTTGATAGGACTTTCACTGGCATATTGCTGATGTAATAAGGAGTAACTTAGGCTACTTTTATTTTAGATTTTTTTTTTAGTAACTGCAAACTGAACAATAACTTTTTTGTTAAATTCCACGCGGACGAAGTCGCGGGTACAGCAGCTAGTTCTAAATATAATGCGAATAACATATGGCTTTTGAAAGATGGTTCCGTATTCCGCTGCCTGTTATGTTTGTTTAGTGCTGATGTAGCGATAGAATCTGGCAAAAGTATCTTTGAATTTAGTTTTATTTAATACGAGGCGTGTCATTATCACATGCTTTATAGATGAGTGTTTTTTTCTTGTTAATTTTTTTGTTGACCACGACAATTAATTTATTTAAATTTGAATTAATAAGAGTTCCTAGAACGACGAATAGAACAACAATAGATAGAAGACATTTCTTTTTTCTGAAATCATATTTTGATTTAATTTTAATCACATTTATTATATTTTAAACGAGTGTTTTATCAGCATCACATATTATTGCTTCATTATGTCGAGGCCGTTGTATTTCATGCGATATTATATTCCTTTCGTTTTAATAAAATTTTAAAAATAAAACATCGGAATCGTATGAAATACAATACGTCTCTAGTAACTTCGCTCATAATTTCGGTTGCCTACGAAGCGTACAACTTTCTGCTGTATTTGTAAGTTTTCCTATCATCCACGAAAATTTAAAAATAACATTTATAAGTACCTATGTATAAATAGTTGCGTCAACTTTTCGTATTTAGCAATGAGCTACGAATTTGTTTGTATATGATTTTTGTACAGTAACCAGCTGTGCCGTTCCGACATATAAACATATACGGCAAAGTTATGTTACGCTTTGTAGGAAACCATGTGTATTGCCGGTTACAAATAGATCGAACGAAAGCGAGTGTCGAAAACTTAAAACAATAAAGCCGCGTGAACGAAACTTTAGTTGCGATAAAATACTATTAACCCAAATTTGTTCACGAGCGAATTTTAAATCATATAGAAAGCGGCCATTAGAGAATTATGAAGAAACAGAATTGTAGTAAAATTACACGCCTTCACAATCTCGAAAGAGTAGTTCCCGTTTTGTTTATGCTAATTATTTATCACTTGTTTGTATATTTTATGTAGTGGTGATATACGATTTTACGAATAATATAAACTTATCGTAATACGCATAATTATGTACGTACGTAAGAATTAGTAAAAACATCCTCTTTACTGGAAAGGTAGTAATGCCTGCTTTGTCTAACGCCAAACAACTAGTTGTGTACCTTTCGCAGCCTCTGAAAATAATTTCCCAATAAATCCCAGTTTGGGCATTTAAAATTGCAAATATAATTATAATATTCTTTAATAAAAGAGGCACCAAAATATCTCTAATGATAAAGAGCACAGAAGACCTTTGATGCTTATCTTGCCGGCAAAACTCTTGAAGCTATCTTGCTCTGCGTACAGTAATCTTATTTAGAGGAAAACGGTTGTGTAGCGTTGTTATTAATCGTGTATGTGTTTCAAACAAATTGGGAACTTAGGCACATAACAACTACATAATTATGTAAAGTTGCAAGTTGCTAGACTATACTTAATTTTTATAATTTCCATTTGATTATGCTAGTTTTGTTTAACGGATTGTACGTTGTACCGGTTTTCAAATCGTTTAAGGTTAAAGAATCTTTCTTCGGCCCCACTGCTATTTATACCGTTTCCTATAACGCTTCTATCGTTTTTACAAATCCATATTTTATTCATTTATGTATGTCCTTATTATATTAGATTCGTATTTTTTTTCCTTTCGTACATAAATCTAAATGTAACTACCCAACACTATGTTAATTCTTCCTACAGCATTTGAGGCGTTTGTACCGATTCCTATTGTGTCTCCATAGTAACCGATCGATATGAAGTGTTTTTAGGTTGTGGTAAACGCTTACTCTTTTAATTTCTATAACCAGAATCGCATAAGTATTTGGATCCCCATACATTCTATCGTGTAACAAATCATTACTGTACAAAAATAGTGCAATAGATTTAGTCATAGAAAATAATTAACTCTTTCTTTTTTCAACTGTACATCGGTGCATATTAAATTTATTAGGTGCATGTGCCCAAAAATCGATACGCGTTTGTTAGAAATAGTAAAAAGTCCTTAAATGGTCAGTAAGGTCTGAATAAGAGTGAGAGAGAAGTGCGTCGCATTCGTTCGATCTATCTGTCCGGCTGTAACTGGGACGCGTGCGCAGCGGCGGCGTGTGCGCGGGCCGCGAGGTGGGTGAGTACGCGAGCTACTGCGCGCGCATCCACGACGAGGAGATCTACCACGACCTCTGTGTGGTCAAGGGGCCGGCGCGCGACCCGCCCGCCGCCCCGCACCATCCGATCGCTTTGAGCGCAGTACGCGTTTGTTTTTTTTTTTTAATTTATTTTTTTTATTATTCAGCCAGTGAATTAATGAGTCTATGATCTTTGGAAGATTTAGATTACGATCTCTTTTACATTCTATTCATTAAAATATGTCGTAAATTATCAATGTATTTTTTTTCTCTATAAAACAATAATTGCAATGCAATAAATTTTTATTTGCACGATAAAAACAATAAACTTTCGTACAACGTCTCCGGGGTATTACACGCGTCGCAATACCCGATGCGATTGGTCGTTTCTACGACGAGCTCTCACTGACGGTCCCATTTTCATGCCTCACTTGGAATTTTAAGTGAACGAGTAAAAGTTACACATTACGTTCCGATCTTTGTTTGAATTATTCATATACTCATTACTTCCGATGCCATTTGATTTTTTGCCGCCATGTAGTTAGTTGTCTATAATGTTGATAGCATAGAATGGTTAACGCTCTTTTTTTAAATGCTTGTCAATCGCTTTTAAAATTTTGTAGATTGTTTTCTAGATGCACTTATTTTTTTGTGTGTGTTTTGCAGCTAGCGACATCGTCGCACAGCCTAGAAAAAAGAGACTACGTTATAAGGGAACTGGTCGACACGGAGTGCAATTACGTGGACGTGCTTAGTAAAATAATTAAATATTTCCTGAGGCCGCTGACGCCTTATTTGAAGCCTCAGGATATGCAAGTCATATTTTTCGGTGTCAAGGTACGTTATTTGTATTATATAATATGTTCTATTTTGTTTATTGCGTTTGTGTGCAGAGAACGCGATTCAAGTATTGTTTTATCAACACAATCATTATTTTTTTACTTTTAAATCATGTGGATATAAATGCACACCTTCTTCTCAGGACTTAATAAAACTGTATGTAGCTATAAATCAAAGTGTTGTCTCAATGAGTAAACATCGAAAAGTATACCAGTGATACCAAGTATCCGTACCCCACACATACACCTTAACAAATAGACAATTATCGTTATTTACTTATCGAGATACTGTAAGTTATTGTGTACGTTAGATATCAATTATCATTAATATGTAATTGCAAAAATGGTATAACATAAATATAATCTCTCTAGCAACAGCAATATTTACACGTTGAGTCTTAATTTTCCTTGAGCGCTATAAATAAATAATTAATTAAAT
Organism: Melitaea athalia; assembly: GCA_905220545.2. Lineage (NCBI taxonomy): Eukaryota > Metazoa > Arthropoda > Insecta > Lepidoptera > Nymphalidae > Melitaea > Melitaea athalia. Next base: position 2,301,648 of record HG992177.1, read on the forward strand.
AGCGTATTTTCGGCTTCGAGTGTACCTTTTCCTGAAGCCGGCGGCAACGTTTACGAAATTCTTGTAGTATAGTTTTTTTTTTTTAAATATACAACAGAAAAAAAAACTTCTAAATTTTCTGTTATGGAATAAAAACCCATTTTGATATGATAGTACAAGAGCAAGCATACAAAATGGTGACTAATTAAAAAAAGTATATTTACAGCAATTACATGAAATCCACTCGGGACTGTTAAGACAACTGCGACTAGCCACAGAGAACTGCGTTCCTGGTAACGGAGCGCCGAGACTAGCCGATGTGTTCCTCGCGTGGAGGGAACAACTGCTGCTGTACGGCGACTACTGCTCCAACCTCACGAACGCTCAGGACACGCTCAAAACGCTTGATGCGAGAGACTCTACGTTTAGCAAGCAGCTTGCGGTAAATATGTTATTCCATTATAGTGTGCTAGTAACAAGACGAGCCCGACTGCTTGCTTACATTTCTCATAATATGTGAAATGAATATGAAAATGCATGGTTGATGCATAGGCATCGAAAACAAATTTTTGATTTATATTCCTACTAGCTGACCCCGCAAATGTTGTTTTGCCATATATGTTGTTAACCCCACTCAATCCCCCCCCCCCCGCGCCCTTATAACTTAGGGGTATGAAAAATAGATGTTCGCTGATTCTCAGACCTACCTGATATGCACACAAAATTTCGTAAAAATCGGTACAGCCATTTCGGAGGAGTATTTTAACTAACATGTGACACGAGAATTTTATATATAAGATAAGATAACTATTGTGACTAATGCGCTTATTAGACCTTCCTAAGTTCAGAAGTGCTGAATCCAGAAATTTCGCATTTAGGAAGGTGTAATCGCATTCAGTCAGTTAGTGTTCTGAATTCAGAAGCAAGGATGGTTTCTGAAAGTCAGTGTTGCCAATGTAATATTGAGATTGCCAATGTAATTGCCAGTGTTAATAATGTAATATATTTTAATATAAAAAAACTTTTAAAAATTAACATATTCAATTAACATACTAAAGCAAAGTATTCAAAATAATTTATTTTCTATTTTAAAAACCTTTGAAAAATAATAATTATTTTTTTTCAAGACTCTATTCTCTGTTGATATCTTTCCTCGACAGATGGCACTATAATAGTAACAGATCAATTGCATTATAAAGCCTGTGGTAGTAATGGACTTTGAAAAAATACATCGATGTTTTACGGAAGCCCGGTCGTGACATGTGTACTGCAGACATACATAGTATGTCAACTATCTTTTTGTTATTAAAGTTAAAATCATAAATAATTAAATTATAAATTATTATCAGTAGAGAATGATGAGAATGAGAAATGATTTAATTGCCTGATAACATATATTTATATTATGTTATTCTAAATAATTAAAAAATCTGTTTCTTAAAAAAAATAACCCTAACCTATCTAACTTCAAAATTTATATAATGTGACAGTAAATATTAAATAAGTAAAAATAAAAATATATTTGAGTAAAAAAAATCTAAAACCTACGAAATTCACAAAAAGCTTTCTATATAATTATGAGTAGGTACTATATACTGAAAAAATATGAACATCTAAATCGACGGTAGATAAAGTACATTTTAGCCTTATTTTATTAATCTTAAAAGGTTATCTGGTAATCCGAGTAATCGGACGATAAAATTAATTTATTCATCCGATAATCGGACAACTAATTTATTTTATTCATTCGTTTAGCGGACAACTAGCAATAGCCAAAATATTTAGTATATAAATGGATAATTAAAATAAAACATTTATTTCTCATTGTTTTAATACAATATATAAGTACCTAAGAATAGTTTTATTTTTTTAATACAACAGTTACTTGAAATTCATTTTTTGCCACCAAGGTATTTGATTTTTGAGTCACCATATCAACAAATACTAATTAAGTGTTTAACTCTTAATGAAAACTTATCGCCCTACTGATAATAATTTATAATTTAATTATTTATGATTTTAACTTTAAAAACAAAAAGATAGTTGACATACTATGTATGTCTGCAGTACACATGTTACGACCGGGCTTCCGTAATGTTTTTTTCGATTCAATGCATCAGATACTGGCATCGATGTAATATCGATATATCAAAAAATACATCCATGTTTTCCATACATCGTTTCCAACAAAGTTTTAGGGAATACATTTTTTAGGGTATTTTTTGGGAATTTTTAATTCATCGGAACGTAATATATTATTTTTATTTAAAAAATTATTAAAAAATAACAATTCCTAAATTAACAATTTTTAAAAGAACGTGTTCAATAAACATATTAAAGCAAAGTATACAAAATAATTTATTTTTTATTTTAAAACCCTTTGAAAAATAAAAAATAAAACTATAAAACTTCCACTTATTTTTAAATAATTTCGATTTTAGGTTTAGGCCTTGTTTAGGCCTTTAGGGGGTTTTGTTTTTAATTTAGGGAATTTTGTTAAAAAATTTAGAGCAAATCTTTTTTCAAGAGTTGGCAACACTGGTGGCCGCATTGTTCTATATTTTATTAATCTATTTTTAATAAAAACTCATAAAAAACATTTTTCTAGATGTCATTCCGAATCGAATGAGCTATCGCACATATTTTTAGGAGCTTTATTTCTATTTAACACGTTTTTGAACTCGTTGACTATACTACCTAATTGATAATTCGATAGATACGCATACGTCCGACTTCGTCGCTCTCTCGTAACTGACTGATTCAGCAACTGAAATTAGGAAGGTGTGATCAGAAGCTTCTAACTAGCGTCCTAACTGGCTTTCTGAATTCAGTGACTACATTCAGGATGGTCTAATAAGCGCATAAGTTTCAATGCGCAAATCTTCCATAATAAATAAACAAGAATGTCTAAACACATAGGTTTGTATATTTAAGACATGATATAAATACTAATTTCAGTATTTATACCATTTCTTGAAAGTACCTACAAACCGGAATTAGGTACGGTTGAGTTTGAGACATTTTCATCAAATCATTAAATCAAATAATTCTAAAACATTTAACAGTATATAAATAGTTATATCTATACTTAATATTGTAAAGCTGAAGAGTTTGTTTGTTTGTTTGAACGCGGTAATCTCAGGAACTACTGGTCCTGATTTGAAAAATTATTTCAGTGTTAGAAAGCCCATTCATCGAGGAAGGCTATAGGCTATTTTTTTTTTCAAATTAACAGTGAAACCGTGGGGTACAGGTAGTTTATTATAAAATGGTGGTTTCAGAAATGCCAGAAGGAGCACAGCGACGGCCGCATCCAGCTGCGCGACATCCTGTCGGTGCCCATGCAGCGCGTGCTCAAGTACCACCTGCTGCTCGACAAGCTCGTGCACGAAACACAACCGGTACACATCTTTTTTATAATTAAATTATGGGCTTACTCTTGACGCCAGTCTAGCTCTAGAGCAGAGACGAGGTCGAAGATGGAGCGAGCTCGCCCAGAAAAAGCCTGTTCACTCGCGCTTTAAACAAATTCGGGTTATATGTACTCAGAGATACATGTGTAGAAGCATGTGCTTCTATTATAACTTTATAACTTTCGTTTAAGAACATTTCAGGTCATTTAAAAAATAGTAGTCTCCAAGTTTAGATTTTTTGTTTTGCTGTTGAAAACAAATTGTAATTGGTTATTTTTAAAATAGCTACAAACTTAAAATTGTGTTTAAGAAGTTTTTGTTCTTCATACTTGAAATTAAATGGGTTCTAATAATTAGTAGAAGCATTTGAAATTACTTCTTAAATATATTTGCTATGTCTAATTATAAAAAGCAAAGATTTATATGTTGATTTTTTATTTTATAATAACAAATTAATAGATGTTACAACATAGGAAAGAAATCCAGAATAAAAAAAAGTTTTACAAAAACTTATAATAATAAATAATTGAGCAAGTATGTATGTACCTACTCCTAAATCCTCGATAATTTACTTGTAAGTTAGTAAGTTAACCGTATATAATTTCAGAACCATGAGGAGTTCCGCGGGCTGGAGCGCGCGAAGGAGGCGATGGTGGACGTGGCGCAGTACATCAACGAGGTGAAGCGCGACAGCGAGGTGCTCACGCTGCTCGCTAAGGTCCAGGTGAGACAGCCGCACCTCATGAGAAATAATCTGTTTCTATATTTAATATATCATTATTTGTAAAATCAGTAAAATTCACAATGCAAGGTTTTTTTTTTCTTTTAATGTTTTTAAGTTTAACGCTATTTTGACCCAATCTGTACTAATATTATAAAGCTGAAGAGTTTGTAAGTTTTTTTTTTTTTCAAATGAATATTATTTTTATTAAACTTGTGAGTAAAAAAAAATATATGTGAGAGTATAAATGACAAATTAGTTTATTACGAATATATATATTATACTAGCTGACTCCGCAAACGTTGTTTCGTCATATAATAATTGTTATTTACCTCCTTAATCCCTCCCCTTATAACTTAGGGGTATGAAAAATAGATGTTGGCCGATTCTCAGATTTATTCGCTATACACACAAAATTTTATACTTGACACTAGAATTTTATAAAAATATATATCGATAAAGTTTAAGAGAATATACGTCATAAGTAGTGTAAGATGGAGAGGAATGTACCAGGAGAGCATAATCGACTGGGAGGCGGGCGCGCTGGGCGCGGGCGGCGCGGGGCTGGCGGCGTACGGGCGGCTGCTGCTGGACGGCGAGCTCAAGGTCAAGGCGCACGAGGACCAGAAGATGCGCTCGCGATACGTCTTCGTCTTCGACAAGCTCATGCTGCTCTGCAAGCCCGTCAAGGTGATCTACCCGACAGTAAATATCACACACACACTACTAACGTAGCCTAGACCTGCTAGACCTCGGCTAGCAAGTAGTTTGGTTTGTATGGTACGAGTAGTGTAGTTGGTTGGTACGGGCTAGTTTGTATTGGTCAATTGTTAGTAATTGTGGTTGTTGATGAGTATATTTTAAATTTTATAATGAACTGCACGTATGTTAGTGTATGATTATTTAAATAGGTTACACAGCATGCAGTAACTACATAATATGAACAGAATTAAATATATCGTAAACTTTAAAAAACATATCTCTGTGTACACCGCTCTGGTGTAGTAGTGCGTGTAGTCGCCTAAAACAACTATGGTTTGCAGGTTCGATTCCTGCTTGGGAGGGATATTTGTATTTATATTAATATTTCTTTCCGGTTTGGATGTCTATCCTTGTGGGCCTCCCCACTGTGCCTCGGAGAGCACGTTAAGCCATCGGTCCCGGTTGTTACCATGAATATCTGATACCGATCGTTACTTATAGTAGGAAACACATCCGTCAACCTGTAGTGGAGCAGCGTAGTTGATTAAGCTCTAATCCTTCTCCTACATAAAGAAAGGACCCAGCAGTGGGATGTTACAGGCTAAATGCTTTATATAAAATATTACATCGACGTGACAGTTGCAATCTTAGTGCAATCAAAATTTATTTTTATTTATCATATTATAATGTATTGTAATCGATAAACTTTAAAAGTACTGAACCGACTTTAATAACACTATCAAAAACGTACAAGACTTACGAACACACTGTAGAGTCCAGTAGATGTTGTTACCAGCGTGTGACGTGCGTGTGGTGCGTGTGCCGCAGGACAACCAGTACTCGTACCGCACGGGCATCCGGCTGGCGGAGTACCGCGTGGAGGAGGGGTGCGGGCGGCGCGCGCTGCGCGGGGACGCGCGCTGGACGGCGCACTTCTACCTCGTGCGCCGCTCCAAGGACACCACCTACACGCTCTACGCGCGCACCGACGACTGCCGCCGCAAGTGGCTCAAGGCGATCAAGGACGCCATGTACGTACTACTGCGCCTCTCTATACTAACATCATACGGGACGCGCGCTGGACGGCGCACTTCTACCTCGTGCGCCGCTCCAAGGACACCACCTACACGCTCTACGCGCGCACCGACGACTGCCGCCGCAAGTGGCTCAAGGCGATCAAGGACGCCATGTACGTACTACTGCGCCTCTCTATACTAACATCATACGGGACGCGCGCTGGACGGCGCACTTCTACCTCGTGCGCCGCTCCAAGGACACCACCTACACGCTCTACGCGCGCACCGACGACTGCCGCCGCAAGTGGCTCAAGGCGATCAAGGACGCCATGTACGTACTACTGCGCCTCTCTATACTAACATCATACGGGACGCGCGCTGGACGGCGCACTTCTACCTCGTGCGCCGCTCCAAGGACACCACCTACACGCTCTACGCGCGCACCGACGACTGCCGCCGCAAGTGGCTCAAGGCGATCAAGGACGCCATGTACGTACTACTGCGCCTCTCTATACTAACATCATACGGGACGCGCGCTGGACGGCGCACTTCTACCTCGTGCGCCGCTCCAAGGACACCACCTACACGCTCTACGCGCGCACCGACGACTGCCGCCGCAAGTGGCTCAAGGCGATCAAGGACGCCATGTACGTACTACTGCGCCTCTCTATACTAACATCATACGGGACGCGCGCTGGACGGCGCACTTCTACCTCGTGCGCCGCTCCAAGGACACCACCTACACGCTCTACGCGCGCACCGACGACTGCCGCCGCAAGTGGCTCAAGGCGATCAAGGACGCCATGTACGTACTACTGCGCCTCTCTATACTAACATCATACGGGACGCGCGCTGGACGGCGCACTTCTACCTCGTGCGCCGCTCCAAGGACACCACCTACACGCTCTACGGGCGCACCGACGACTGCCGCCGCAAGTGGCTCAAGGCGATCAAGGACGCCATGTACGTACTACTGCGCCTCTCTATACTAACATCATACGGGACGCGCGCTGGACGGCGCACTTCTACCTCGTGCGCCGCTCCAAGGACACCACCTACACGCTCTACGCGCGCACCGACGACTGCCGCCGCAAGTGGCTCAAGGCGATCAAGGACGCCATGTACGTACTACTGCGCCTCTCTATACTAACATCATACGGGACGCGCGCTGGACGGCGCACTTCTACCTCGTGCGCCGCTCCAAGGACACCACCTACACGCTCTACGGGCGCACCGACGACTGCCGCCGCAAGTGGCTCAAGGCGATCAAGGACGCCATGTACGTACTACTGCGCCTCTCTATACTAACATCATACGGGACGCGCGCTGGACGGCGCACTTCTACCTCGTGCGCCGCTCCAAGGACACCACCTACACGCTCTACGGGCGCACCGACGACTGCCGCCGCAAGTGGCTCAAGGCGATCAAGGACGCCATGTACGTACTACTGCGCCTCTCTATACTAACATCATACGGGACGCGCGCTGGACGGCGCACTTCTACCTCGTGCGCCGCTCCAAGGACACCACCTACACGCTCTACGCGCGCACCGACGACTGCCGCCGCAAGTGGCTCAAGGCGATCAAGGACGCCATGTACGTACTACTGCGCCTCTCTATACTAACATCATACGGGACGCGCGCTGGACGGCGCACTTCTACCTCGTGCGCCGCTCCAAGGACACCACCTACACGCTCTACGGGCGCACCGACGACTGCCGCCGCAAGTGGCTCAAGGCGATCAAGGACGCCATGTACGTACTACTGCGCCTCTCTATACTAACATCATACGGGACGCGCGCTGGACGGCGCACTTCTACCTCGTGCGCCGCTCCAAGGACACCACCTACACGCTCTACGGGCGCACCGACGACTGCCGCCGCAAGTGGCTCAAGGCGATCAAGGACGCCATGTACGTACTACTGCGCCTCTCTATACTAACATCATACGGGACGCGCGCTGGACGGCGCACTTCTACCTCGTGCGCCGCTCCAAGGACACCACCTACACGCTCTACGGGCGCACCGACGACTGCCGCCGCAAGTGGCTCAAGGCGATCAAGGACGCCATGTACGTACTACTGCGCCTCTCTATACTAACATTATACATTTGATGAATATTTGGTTGAGATAAATTAACCTTGAAGTGGTAGACTTTTTATTTTTGCAGAAAATGCGTAAGTGTTTAGCTTTTGCTGAAAGTGTTGAGTAAGAACCCTTGTTATTGAGGTCAATGACCTTATTATTATTTCTGCTTTTTTCTGAAACCGTCTTGTTAATTGCTCTCGAATGTAATGTAGTTCAATCGAAACTAGATTTTAAATTGTTGTTGTTTAAAATTTTAACAATATAATTTTAAATTAACTAAAATAAATCTTTCGAGTATATTATTAGTTCTGACTAAGTTACTAATTTAATTTAATATTTAATTTACCAGCGACAACTTGGAGCCGCCCGGGTGTCGCAGCACGAACCACAAATTCGTCCTGCACACGTTCCAAAAGCCTGCCACGTGTCACCATTGTTCGAAGTTCCTTAAGGGCAGAATATTCCAGGTTTGTATATAAATAAAATCGTATCTTAAAGATATAGCTAGTATTTTTTTGAAGGAAAACTTCTTTAGCGGCGTTGTGCACTTTTATAAAATTATTTGTAATGGCGCGCCTAAACAAATCCTCCCGACGAGTCGGTCTCGGTATGAACTTGGACAAGACGAAAGTTATGTTTAACAACCAAGTCATACCGAGACCGCTATCGGTTGACGGTATCCTTCTCGAGGTTGTTCAGGATTATGTCTACCTTGGCCACACCATTCAACTGGGCCGAAACAACTTCGAGAAGGAAGCCGATAAGAAGATTCGGTTGGGCTGGGCGGCGTTTGGCAGGCTTCGTCGAGTCTTCACTTCAAAGATTCCGCAATCCTTAAAGACAAAAGTTTTCGAGCAATGCGACCTGCCTGTGTTGACATACGGAGCCGAGACATGGACACTGACGAATGGACTGGTCCACAAGTTTAAAGTCGCTCAACGCGCGGTGGAACGGGCTATGCTTGGGGTTTCTCTCAAAGATAGAGTTAGAAACGAGACTATCCGCGAGAGAACGAAAGTAACCGACATAGCCCACAGAATTAGCAAGTTGAAGTGGCAGTGGGCTGGTCATCTGTATCGTAGGACCGATGGCCGTTGGAGCAGACGTGTCCTGGAGTGGAGACCGCGTCTTGGCAAACGCAGTGTGGGACGTCCTCCGGCCCGTTGGACCGACGATCTTCGTAAGATTGCCGGTGTAGGCTGGATGAGGATTGCGGAAAAACGGGACTGTTGGTGCGAACTTGGGGAGGCCTATGTCCAGCAGTGGACTGCAATAGGCTGAACTGATGATGATGATGATTTGTAATGGGTAAAAAATGTTAAACTCGCGTCAGGGGGCGGATCTTGTGGCTATGGTCTAAGATCCGAGAAGCTAAATCTTCCCTCATCTATTAATTAGATGAAACAATTTTTTATAGGCTTATTTCAATATTGTGAATTTATAAAAACAACCTCTGCCACCATGCCTGCTGCAATTTTTTTTTTAATCTTTTCCCTCTCATGTTAATTACATGTAGTAAGCTAAAACCGTTAATATTTTACATTATATACCTGACTGTAGTAGGCAGCCATCTCTATGATTGCTACACTTACCTGCAGCCAGGTCAGTAACCTCAGTCAGCAGTAACCACACAACCAACCACCAACAGATTTTTTAGAAGAAAAAAATTTTTTTTAAAGTATTATTATTTGCAGCAGGCTTATGGTGGCAGAGGTTGTTTTTATAAATTCACAATATTGAAATCAGCCTATAAAAAATTGTTTTATCTAATTAACAGATGAGGGAAGATTTTGTTATATTCCGGATCTTAGACCACAACCTTGTTTGTCTATAATAGACTGATGATAGTATATTTATTAAATAAAATGCGTTTTCTTATAAATTAAAAAGTGTAAGAATGTTCGAATGAACGAAATATGACAAGTGCGTGTGTTGCAGGGCTACCTGTGCTCGGTGTGCAACGCGTGCGCGCACAAGGACTGCATCGCGCTGTCGGGGCGCTGCGGCGGCGGCCTCGCGCCCGCGCCGCCGCTGCCGCCGCACGCGCACCAGCCCGACAACGCGCTGCACTACTACATGTGGTGCGCCACACTACTAGATGCACATTACATATTAATATTATAAGCGGGAAAATCTATGAAGTTTGCAGTTGTAACTAAATTTGACATGTTGATAGAAAGATTTCGCTACTGTATGTGATCGAGACACGCGTATTAAAGTCTAACCACAGATCACAGCTGTCATATGAAAATATAAATAGCACTCATTTCCTATTTTTTTTAAATCATAAACAACAAATAGACCTCGTAATGCATGACTACAAGAAGATTAATAATAATTAAATAAATAAATAAATAAATAATTTGTTGGTGTGTGTAGGTACGTGGGCGAGATGGGGCGCGAGACGGCGACGGCGCGGCTGGAGCGGCGCGTGGACGGCACGTTCCTGCTGCGCGTGCGGCCGCGCGCCGCGCATGCGCACCCGCTGCCGGCGCACAACGACACGCACTACGCGCTCTCGCTCAAGTGAGTTGTTGTCTCATCTGTAACATTAGTGTACGTGGGCGAGATGGGGCGCGAGACGGCGACGGCGCGGCTGGAGCGGCGCGTGGACGGCACGTTCCTGCTGCGCGTGCGGCCGCGCGCCGCGCATGCGCACCCGCTGCCGGCGCACAACGACACGCACTACGCGCTCTCGCTCAAGTGAGTTGTTGTCTCATCTGTAACATTAGTGTACGTGGGCGAGATGGGGCGCGAGACGGCGACGGCGCGGCTGGAGCGGCGCGTGGACGGCACGTTCCTGCTGCGCGTGCGGCCGCGCGCCGCGCATGCGCACCCGCTGCCGGCGCACAACGACACGCACTACGCGCTCTCGCTCAAGTGAGTTGTTGTCTCATCTGTAACATTAGTGTACGTGGGCGAGATGGGGCGCGAGACGGCGACGGCGCGGCTGGAGCGGCGCGTGGACGGCACGTTCCTGCTGCGCGTGCGGCCGCGCGCCGCGCATGCGCACCCGCTGCCGGCGCACAACGACACGCACTACGCGCTCTCGCTCAAGTGAGTTGTTGTCTCATCTGTAACATTAGTGTACGTGGGCGAGATGGGGCGCGAGACGGCGACGGCGCGGCTGGAGTGCGTGGACGGCACGTTCCTTCTGCGCATACACGTATTCAGACGTAAAATTTTTCGTTCTTTTCGATTCCTGTATAAAATATAAGTTCCTATTTAAAAAATTGAGGTTGACCTTGAAATATCCTCGAAAATGAGATTCAAGGTCAAATCAGAGGTCACCATTGGATTTCTCGTTAAAAGTCACAGGGTATTTGACCTTTGTTTGTTTTGTATTACCACTAAACGGCAGATTTTTAAGGTCATACTTTGACTTCTATTTGACCTTCAGGGGTTACGTTAGCCTCATATTTAAATACGTATTCAGACGTAAAATTTTTCGTTCTTTTCGATTCCGATATAAAAAATAGGGGTACATATTTAAAAAACCGAGGTTGACCTTGAAATAACCTTGAAAATGAGGTCATGTCAAATCAGAGGTCACCGATGGATTCCTCGTTGAAAGTTACTTAGGGTACCCGTGCGGTTTTCCAAATTTTCCGGGGTTTCCATACTTTTTCCTCATCCTGTATATATCACCTAAGTATATTTGTGATACTATAATATACACAAAACACTTTCTGAACGCACCACGCATTTGACAACCAATTGACAACGTTTTTGACAAACGATATTAAATTTCCCCGCTAGGAACATTTCGTATTAGAAAATTAAAATGTCGTTTTTAGTATTTTCCGTTACATATTATTTATGTTTCCACCAATATTTCAAGATAATAATCAGCCAAATCGGTCCAACTATTCTCGAGTTTTAGCGAGACTAACGAACAGCAATTGATTTTTATATATATAGATGTGTTATTCTTCAAAACTGTTTGATTCTCTTGATCTGATATAGTTCCACCGTCATTTTGTTAGCATAGCTGTCTTCTCTTCGGGATACTTAGGTATTTATACCCAGTTTTCATCTCTAGTTCGTTTTAGTGTGAAATTGATACTATGAATTGCCTAATTAAAATAAAACTCCCTAAAACACCGACAAAAACGGGGCTGAAATTTTTTTTCCGGTTCTTTTTGACTGACCAAAGAACCAGGAACATCTTGATTGTTTCGGAACCGGGATGTCCCGATTCTGAACCCTAACACACAGTGGCGGCCTTAGGGGGTGGCGAACAGGGCAATTGCCCAGGGCCTCGCTCTTGCAGGGGCCTCGCGCAAAAACCCAAGCAAATTTAAAATAGTAGGTATAGATTTTTAACTGTATTTTTTTTTAATTAAAATTATTAAAACATATTTGAGTAATTCGATGACACAAGATCGGCTTTCAGTCCTTGCTATTCTTTCAGTCCTTGTTATTCTTTCAATCGAAAATGACGTAGCTCATTCGTTAGATTATTGTGCTTTAATTAAAGATTTTATTCTTAGAAAAAAGTCGAATAGTCTAGTCGACAAGTTGAAAATGGTCGAAAATAGAGATACTGCTCTTAAAATTATGTTTGATAGCTCATTGGATTCGGAATGGCGTTTAGAAAAATGCTCTAAAAGCGTCTATTAGCATATAAAAAATTGCAAAATTTATAAACAATTATAAATCTATAAAGTTATTCAAAGTTAATAATTTAAAGCAGTGTTTTTCAACCTGTGGGTCGCGACCCCCTGGGGGGTCGCGAAGCTGCCGTAGGGGGGTCGTCAGAGGTCGAGAGAAATTTAGTAAAAAAACAATAAAGAATAAAAAGTTTGATTTATTAAGTAAGAAAATTTTAACAAAAGGATATACTCAAACATTTTTATGTTGGTACAAACAAATTAACAAGAAATAAAATCCTAATACTCATGTTATTGCGAAGGTTGTGCTTGTTTTTAACCGACATCCAAAAAAGGAGGAGGTTCTCAATTCGGTTGTATTTTTTTTATGTATGTTAGCTCAGAACTTTTGACTGGGTGGACCGATTTCGATGAATTTTGTTTTAATTGAAAGGTATTGCGTGTTTTGTGGTCCCGTTTAAATTTAATTGAGATCTGACAAGTACTTTTACAGTTATATCTAATAATGCGTATTTACTTGAGTACTTTTTCGTCGACCTACGTTGTATTAAACCGCATAACGTTTCACTGGGTTTATCGATTTTAATGATTCTTACTTTAATCAAAAGCTAATACTTGTCATGTAGTCTTTTATAAATTTGATCAAGATATGATCACAACTTTTTGAGTAATCTTTGATAACGCGCATTTGCTTAACTGTTTTTGGTCATAATAATTTGTATTACTTGTCGATGTAATTGAAGTCGGTTTTTTTTCGTTTGCGAGCAAACACAATTATTGATTAACCAATTTCTCCCATCGTGGATCTGTATTTGCTACACATAGAATTAAATCGTTTTCCACATTTAAGTAGTTTCTTTATTTACTTGTTATTTTGGCCAGTGGTGAAAATGTCAACTCGCATCAGGCCTCAGTTGTCAATTCCGGGTATTCTGTTTTTCTTCTTAACCAAATAGGTATCCAAATTAGCAGACTTGGATTCCAATTCCATCGGCAGATAATACTAGCAGATTCTTTTTGAGCTTAGTTGGCATTGGCAAATTAGCCTCATTTATAGCAGCATTTAAAAACGAATTTAAGATTTTTAAACTGAGGTAGGGTACAGCAGGAAATTTCTTGCTCAAAATATGGAGCAGCCGACTGGGGTAGTACGTCGACCTTACAGAAGATCACAGCTAAATAATACCTTTTCCAAGCAGTGTTGTGTTCCTTTTGGTAAGTAAGGTGACCAGAGCTTCTCAGCTCGGGAATTGGGGGCAGGGTCGGCCTCGCGCTTGCGATGCTTCTGGTGTTGCAAGCGTATATGAGCTACGGTGATCGCTTACCATCAGCCGAGCCGTACGCTTGTTTGCCGACCTAGTTACATTAAAAAAAAAAACTACCTCTGCCCAGTGTTCTCCGATGTTTCTTGCACTGAGAAGTAATGACACAATTATTATTCTTCTTTCAAATTATCTAAGACCATTTTCATACCAGGTATATATGCCTTGATGTTTATCTCACATCCGACTTCTTCAGTAAAAGATAGTGTCGACAAAAATGAATCGAAGCTATTTTGATTTTATAGACGACGATCACAAGTCAACTTTTTTTGTAAAGCCATGTATTTTGTCTTTTGCACTGATGGCATTTTCATCTCGCCCTATACACATACATGTATGATAAAAAAATTGCGTGCGTACAAAGTACACATGTCAGAAGTGAAACTTCTTTGAAAAACTAAATAAAAAAAAACTACTTAAAAAAAAACGAATTTAAAATACAAAAAAAAGTAGTTAAAAAAAAACAAAAAGCCAACGTCGCGGTGTTCCCAGGTGGTCACCCATCCAAGTACTGACCGTCATGACGCTGCCGCGTTACCGGTCGCTCAAATTTTACCCCTTATGTGCCTACAGAAGTTTCACTTCAAAAAGCGAAGGGTCGGGGGGTCGCGTAATATTTTTTCATACCAGGGGGGTCGCATCATGAAAAAGGTTGAAAAACACTGATTTAAAGAGACTAGACTAGAAGGACAAAGGGCCTCGCAAAGACTTGCCGCCCGGAGCCTCGCAATGGGTAAGCGCCTCTGCTAACACATACATCATCAAGCATAAACAGATTTTTAAATTAGTGTTTATTTTATATTTTTTTATATTTTAGTGTTCTAAAATATCTTCTATTAGGCAATGACGAGGCATGTGACTGACCTGTAGATATATCTATCCACTTATGTCATTATCTATACTTCGTGCGCTGTAGCATGGTGCGGGTGACAGTTTCAGTAACGTTTCGTTTCACTCTTGAAAGTTGCCGCGATTTACAAATTATGACTTAGTATTTCACCTGTACCACATTCGTAATACACTAAATCATTAATTACTGTAGTAAATTAAAGTAAACCCAACCCTAGAAGTTGAATCGTTGCATCAAAGATGTTTTTTACTCACATAAAATAAGCGACGCAGACGAAGGTAAGAATATTAGACACTAAAGTTGGGTCTCCACAGAACAAATATTGCAAACTTTCGTGTTGAAAACACAAATGGTATACATACAAAATTGTATATAAACTTTGCGAGCAGGACGGACAACACGGTGAAGCACATGCGCGTGTGCCGCAAGCCCATCGACCAGGTGCCGCACTACTTCCTGTCCGAGTCGCGGTTCTTCCGCAGCATCGTCGAGCTCGTCTCCTACTACGAGAAGACCAGCTTGTCGGAGAACTTCGTTGGGTGAGTTGCGTGCGCTGTTCTAACAATGTTTTTTATAAAGGCATTTCACTATGTGACCTTCGTGCATCAATGTTAGTGAAAAGACTGTCTAATGCACGTCTTATTTACATCGCTGTTACTTATATATTTATTCCTTACATAAGCACATTACTAAAATCTCGGCAATTTAACATTATATCAGCATATTATTAAACTGCAAAGAATAAACGTATGAACGTGAACGTAGGCTGAACTCGAACCTGCGCTGGCCGTTCCGGCGCGTGGTGGCGACGGTGATCCACGACTTCCGGCCGCTGGAGGCGTCGCAACTCGCGCTGCGGCCCGGCGCCAAGGTGCTCGTGCTCAGCAAGGAGGGCGACGGCCGCGGCTGGTGGAAGGGCCGCACGCTCGACAAGGTGGGTGACACGGCTTGAGGCCAGTGAAGGCGTCGCGTTTTATCTACACTCATTTATCTTTTTTTAGAGAGAGCAAAATATTAAAATTTTGATGAATATCACGTGCGAAAGCAGAATTCAACAGTGCAATACAAATTATTATATTATACAATATTTCGTAAACAACTGGATTCTCCCACTTGGTGGTGATAAATACGTTTCATATTCCAGGGTGACAACAGATCCGGCTACTTCCCCAAGGAGTGCGTGCGCGAGGAGCCCGAGTGTATCGGCGCGCTCGACTGATGTCAGCTGTGCCTCGCCGAGCGCGAGCCGCCGCCCGCCCCGCCCGCCCCGCCCGCCCCGCCCGCCCCGGGGCAGCCGGACCCGGACGAACAGGGGGACCTCGTCTGAACGCCTCACTGCGGCCCTCACTTGTGACGTGGAGCGATGTGTAGATGGAGGCTTACGATCAGAGGAGAGGTATTGGAAGTCGATAAGATTCACTCTAATCAATATAATAATTTTAAAAGATGGTCAGAGAGGTTTCATCGATTTATGGAGGAACTGTGTAATATAATGGACATTGATAATATTGAACGATCGTGTAGATAGAATTAATAACGGCGACTGCATAATATATTGAAGTAAAGTTAAACAAACGGTGAAGTGCAAATAGGTTTTGATTATGAAATTTATTATGTAAGTGATGGACAAAATATAATTATAATGATTAAGTGTTACTTGTTGTGCTGAAATGATGAAATGCTTTAAATACTCGTGCTTTACGATAATAGGAGTCTATTGCAAATGTACAAAGGATGATTATCCTTCAAGTTTACAAACAATTATATTTAATGTTGCGTAAGAATCATCCAGTGAAGTTTTAGTCTCTAACAGATGTATTTTAGCGAGCAACGTGATTGCCGAGCATAAATGTTATTGTTGATGTTCTAAAAATGAATCAAATGTATATTTATTTTTGTGAACTATGTAAGTTATTTTTTCAAGTCATAGAATAATATTTAGATAGATACCTATATAATAAATGTTAAAAGCATATCCCGTCAATGCAATCTTAATTCAATTTTCGTTACACGTGAACTCTTTGTTTCGAAACTTTAAACTTATGTAGGATGTCAACGGAGTATACTGTGAAATTAAATGTGTTTGTCCTAAACTTAATGAAGTATCAAATTTTATGTATTAGTAAATATATAAAATGATATCAGTTGACCATTTAATAATGTAATCAACTATATGCCTATATTCTAAAACTAGCTGACCCCGCAAATATTGTTTTGCCATATATGTTATTAACCCCCGCAACCCCCTCTTGTGGGTGGAATTTTGTAAAATCCGTTCTTAGCTGACCTCTACTTGGCGAAAGGAATATGCCTACGAAATTTCAAGTCTCTGGGCCTTATGGTTCCAAAGATATCGTGATGAGTCAATGGGTGGAAATCTCTTTTATATATATAGAAGACTAGTAAATATATAAAATGATATCAGTTGACCATTTAATAATGTAATCAACTATATGCCTATATTCTAAAATTATTGTTCTTGTATAGAAAAGAATTAAGTGTATTGCGAATAGATGCACACACGAATTGATTCCTATTGTTTTTGTAGTTATAAAATCACGAATTTGGCACCAAAGCACTAAATTAATGTTAGTCCCAAAATACATGATGTACATTAAAAATTAATAAGTGCATGGAACAAGTTTAAGCAAAAGACTATTCAAATTATTTTCTTCCTCGTCCAGTTAGTTCAGTAGTTAGAATTAAAAAAAAATGCAATACATAGGGTTGGATTATTATAAAGTTGATATTATGAAAAATTATTGATATACAAGATGAGAAAAAAAAATTCTCGCGTGCCTTGATTGCGCTGTAATTTTAGTAAATGCAAAACATTTTAATTGATTATAGCTCTCTTTTCTTGTCAGTTAACAAAAATTGAGTTTTTAAAGATCGGTATAGAACTTTTTGTTTTTATTTTTTACAAAATAATGATCTAAACATTTTAACATTTATTCATGCTCAAAATTAAAGAAGAAGAAACTGCCATTTTATCTTATTTTTATATTTTTGTAAAGTAAATTTTACAGAATATTTTGATTGTATTGCATAAATTTATTTTTCACTTTTTCTTCTGTTTATATGTAATATATTTAATGCCTTATCTTTATCTTAATCTTGGTACCGATATTACCTTTTATCGTTGTATAGTGAGAATGAGTGCCAAACTGTTATAAAAATAAAATGAAAATGAAGTATTTATTTAGATCACAAACTCGAGGGTGTGTTCGAAAATAAATAAATAAATTAAATTAATAACTTTTAGTAACATTTTAAAATTTTTTTAGGGCGTCTGATGACGGTGTCTAGATTTTAAATCGTATGCACATGACATAAACATTTGAGCTTTTTTTTTAATTTTACAAGTCTACACTTATTTATAATTAATATTATTATTTTACTTATATAGTTATTCTGTGGACGCGTCAAAATATAAATCAATGTTCAAAAGTTAAGGCTACAAGTACTGTTTACAAAATGTAAAAGCTCTTAACCGACCAATTAATCAATCAGTCTTCTCAATTCTATGTGACATTGTCGAGAAAATGTGACTGTTGATTTAAAATAATTTATCGCTAAGATCTTTGAATGTCGCTTCCATAAATTTCGACCAAATTTCCATTTACATATAAAGGACTTCATATAGTAAATCTTCAAATATCAATGCGATATTCATTGTACTATTAATTCATCAACTGAATAGTAAGTATGTCGAGAAGTAATTGTCTAGTTTCATTGTACTTCTTAGCATCAATTCACGGTATTAGTACTGGCCAGTATAAACTTTTTATCATTAAAGATTAAACTAAAAATTGACATCGTTTAAGATGCATATGTTTACTTTTTAATATATTCTGTTTCACACAGGGCTCCCATTTGCAGTATTGTAGCTTTGCATTCCAATACAATTAATAGATGTTATTATATATACTAAATGTTATTGAAATAGATCCTTGTAATGTTCACCAACACTATTTTATCAATAAATGTGTGCTTATTGGTAACATATCAATACACATAACACATTATTAACTGATTGCTCAGTCAAAATTATATGAATGAAATAAGTAAATACATAATTTTGACTTAGGCCGCGGGCACGAAACTTGCGACAGCCGAGCGATGGCGGCAGCGGGGCGACGCACAGTGGGCGGAAACGGTCAAAACTACGCGCGAGGCTTACTGCCATCATTTGGATTATATTGTTACGTGTTAGGGTTCGAACGATTTGGAGAGAAAGACCTTCTGACTCTTTTAGAGACTTTATTCACTAGCACTAGGTCCGACACAAGCACTAGGTACAAATACTAAGCACTAGGTACACTCACTAATCACTAGGTACACTCACTAAGCACTAACAATGTCCGAGGTCGTAGCCAATGTCGTAGGTTTCCGCTGGTATCACTTCTTGATCACTAGTATTCACTTCGAAGTCGCTTCGTCGTTAGCTCAAACTGAACTGGCTCCGCTCGGCCTCAATCGGCCTTTTTATACCGGGCCGAGCCTACACCCAGACAGTTCTAGAACGTTCGTGCGTGTGCTCGATCCTGAGTTCATTCACCTATATGTCCTCTAGCGCCATCTAGTATTGAGTGGATGTTTCACGTTGTCTTTGTAACAAAGTGGTTTGTACAGCACACAACGTGGTTCCTTCGCTCCCCGCTAGATGGCGCAAGCTCCTTTTTTTGTGTACTCGTAACACTACTCCCCTCTTAGAGATGCTCGTCCCGAGCATCGTTGTTACTGCCATGGTAACGCGCCAGACGGTCTATGTGTACCACTTTGAATGTCCCTCTGGGTTGCTTTTGAATTCTATAAGTCACATCATTCATTCGGGTAACCACTTTGTATGGACCGTCCCACTTGGTCTGCAACTTTGGAGATTTCCCTTTCCGGCGGGTTGGGTTATGCAGCCACACTAGTGACCCTTCCTCGAAGCCTCTTGTGTTCGATTTCCGGTCATATCTGGTTTTCATGTTCTCGCTTGACTGTAACCCATTTTCCCGGACCAAGGCGTGTATGTAGCGCATTTTTTCCCTTAAATTGCTGACATAGTCTTGTACGGTCTCTGGTCCCTCCGGTGACCCTCCTGTCAATAGGTCTACTGGTATTCGTAGTTCTCTACCGTAATTGACATACGCCGGGGTAGCTTTTATGCTCTCATGCTCGGCGGTTCGGTACGACAGAAGGAAGAGTGGTATATACTTGTCCCAATCCTTTTGTTTGTCGTCTACCAATTTCGCCAAATGTCTCTCAAGGGTCTGGTTAAATCTCTCAACCATTCCATCGGACTGTGGATGGTACGCGGTGGTCCTCGTCTTATGCATGCCCAAAATTCTGCACACTTCCTGGAACACTTGCGATTCGAAGTTCCTGCCCTGATCAGAATGGATTTCTAGAGGCACACCAAAGCGACATATCACTTCTTCGACTAGCTTAGAAGCGACTGTTGTAGCTTCTTGGTTCGGTATGGCGAACACTTCGGGCCATTTGGTGAAGTAGTCAATGACGACCATAAAATACTTGTTCCCCGATTCCGTTACAGGAAATGGCCCAGCTACGTCAACTGCAATTCGTTCCCACGGTGCACCGACGTTATACAGCCGCAGCTTCCCACGGCTCCTGGTCTGTGGTCCTTTTACAGCAGCGCAAGTAGTACATTTGCGGCACCAATCCTGTACATCATCTCGACAATGCAACCAGTAGAATCGTTCTCGCACTTTTGTTAAAGTCCTCTTGACACCTAGATGACCTCCTGATACGCCATCATGTACTTCATGGAGAACATCTGGTACTCTCGCTCTTGGGACAATTATCTGAAGATGGAACTCTCTACCGTTAGTCTTATCCCACTTCTGACACCAGTTGTTACGTGTTAGGGTTCGAACGATTTGGAGAGAAAGACCTTCTGACTCTTTTAGAGACTTTATTCACTAGCACTAGGTCCGACACAAGCACTAGGTACAAATACTAAGCACTAGGTACACTCACTAATCACTAGGTACACTCACTAATCACTAGGTACACTCACTAAGCACTAACAATGTCCGAGGTCGTAGCCAATGTCGTAGGTTTCCGCTGGTATCACTTCTTGATCACTAGTATTCACTTCGAAGTCGCTTCGTCGTTAGCTCAAACTGAACTGGCTCCGCTCGGCCTCAATCGGCCTTTTTATACCGGGCCGAGCCTACACCCAGACAGTTCTAGAACGTTCGTGCGTGTGCTCGATCCTGAGTTCATTCACCTATATGTCCTCTAGCGCCATCTAGTATTGAGTGGATATTTCACGTTGTCTTTGTAACAAAGTGGTTTGTACAGCACACAACGTGGTTCCTTCGCTCCCCGCTAGATGGCGCAAGCTCCTTTTTTTGTGTACTCGTAACAATATTTTACTTTTGATCGTTTCGATCGCTCGGCTGTCGCAAGTTTCGTGCCCGCGGCCTCATAATTAGTTATCATCATGAACCAAGACCGCGCAATTAATTGAATATTTCGATTGAGACCGGCGGCCGTGAGTTCAAATTCGGATTTTCGTCACCAAATTGTGCTAAATTTGTTTAATATTCTGCGTGTGTTAGGCGATTCAATAAAATCGACTTGAAGAAATGTGTTATAAAAAAATTCTTACACATTGGCAGTCTGTAGGCGTTTTAGACTAAACTAATACTTCTGTCAAATATAAAGAGAAGCATTCGTCCGGTAGCAGGAATTTAAATATTACCCTTCGCTTCAGATTATCATGACAATTAATTTACTACTTGCATAATAAGGTGCGATAGTTATTTCAATAAGAAGTGACTTACTTTTATAAAAGCAAGGTTTATTATTGAATAAGTTGATGGCACACGACACACATCAACAGTAATTATTTATTAAAACTTTTAGTGTCATACACGTATGGCCTATTTATTATGGCGTAACTAGGATTACGTTAAGCGAGCGCGGGGGGGGGGAGAAAACTCATGTTATACTTGCCGCAAAAACGTTGCTTAATAAAAGATTTCCCAACTTAAAAATCTATGAACTTGAATATCGAGAAGTGAATTAGATGCAATGCAATTTTGCTTTTCTTATTTATAGTTTTATTCCTTGGGTCGTACACCTCGGTGGGGGGGTACAGCTGCCTCTCCCCTAACTGTACGTCGCTACGCCCATTGTGTCGGTATTACTAAAATGCAATGCATGATGACTATATTTTTTTATTAAAACAACTCAAATGACAAAAAATAAAAAGATAATTATGACAAAATATCGACCGTATAAAAATAATAAATGCGCGCTCTCTAAAATTGATATCCAAAAACTCGTGATTGAATGCTCAAAGTGAGTATTAACATGTAATCATTTTTTATCGTGTGATTGATTGTTTTCTTAATTTATTTGTTTACCTTGACACCGACCCACCTATCTCTGTGTATTAAAGACGTTGATAACTATGGCAAATAAATAAATTTATTTAAATGTAATAAAAATAAATGTCTTGTAAATGTATGTGAAGTCAAAAAATGTTTAAATCAAATATTTATAAATGGGAATTGCTGTTAGTGTTTAATAGAGATTCTTTAAAATATTTACTGCATATAATATAATAGACGTAATAGGTGAAAAAAGATATCATGTACTTAGGTTTGTTTTAGAAAACGATCATTTTTTTTTTGTGAAATCATTTCACTGGTACCATTGTTTTGAAAATTCATCTTAAGGATGATGACTTACATTAATAGTGGTTTTATTAGATAGATAAGGAAGTGGCTTAATGATTGGTGCAGATTGAGGTCAGACAACCCTTCTGGTTTAGTAATGGGAGAAATCGCCTTAACACCGACGATCGAGGACTCGATTACGGCTCGTATACAGTTTGTTTTGTAATTTTTATTAAAACGGGAGTTACCGCTATTATTATACTAAAATCTCCGATATTTTGGGGACGATACAGACCAGACAGATGTTACGGGCGATTCCCGTATTAATAAGTCTTGTTAGTGACCAACAAAGCTTAAAAACATGTATTATGTGTCATATCTGTACAAGTGTACATGCATTTCTGTTCTGGTTGTATGTTCTTGTGGGTCTCAACTGGGTGGGTAACACGTGAAGTCACAGGTGCCGGTTATCATTACAGGCACGTGATAGCCATCGCAGTTTATTATATAGGTACATACCGCTATGGTATCGTATGAATTCGTATGGTATAGAAATTAGCCACCAAAACGCAGAAAATAATCGTGGTCATTAAGGCGATAACCCTTGTACAAGGTGATAATATGGAAGTTGGTCTTTCAACAATTGGAAGTTTACACAGTGGCCAACACTAAGTAGTGTGTCTTAAATAGAGTTAGGTACATCATACATGAATTCATTTAGTTAATTTATCTTTTCTATCCTATAATATCATCCCACCTTAAATAAAGCAATTTTATTCAATTCTTCTTTACATATTCGAGTCATTAAATTATAGCTGAGTTTTTAACTAACATTTAGTTAGGCATCTCTGAAGAATTGATTATAACATTTTGGATTTAAATAAAATGGCAATAATTAAATCGTTTAATTTTAAGTAGTTGCAACCTTCTATGTATTAAGAATACGTGTTAATAAAAATGTTAATATAAACGTGAAAGTATCTCATATCTAGAAAATAAATTCAACAGTGTAATTAGTTGTGAAGAGTTATAATGTAAATAAAATATATAAAAAAATGTTTAAATAATAAAAGAGTTATCGGAGTGGTAACGTTGAAGCGGAATGATATTGGTATAGTTATATAGAAAAAATATTGTTGTGACAACTGATACTATACCTATAGATATATATTTTTAATACACGGGTCCCGGTTCTTTAATAATATTTTACTTTGCTTTGTAAAATATATTTATTATGTAAAGAAAACAATGCAAGAGATAAGATGCTATGCAAAATATAAGTTTATTTGAGTGTCGTGCCAAATTATCGAAGTATATATCGCTCATGATCTCTTAAACGTGCTAATATATTTCGTGTACTGTACATCAAACTTCATGTACAAATATATAACTTATCAATAGACTTATTTTATCAAATTAATCTTATTTTATTGTATGTATTGTAGCATATATTGACGTGTACCTTATCAGAGACTTCAAGTTTCTAAACGTATTTTTGAATATTTTAAAAACGTGTATTCTTTGATATTTTAAATTAAATTGAAAAACATACCTTATCATTAATTGATTGTACACAAGCAATTCTAAATGTTTTTAAAAGCGGATTTTATTTATTCTCAGTCACTTCGCCAGTGAATATTGTAAAGCAAACCAGTTGATTAGCTCTAGACATTATTGTTTGGTATACATTAATGTACCATGAGTCCATGACTATTTATAATTTTTTAATGTACTATAAAATGTTTGTCTCTGTTCGTACGCCACGTTTGTAATATTGTCGGTGCTAATGTTATTTTGTGTTCAATACGCTTTTTTATGTAGCGAACAAGCGCACCCGTGAGGCAGATGCAGTTATGTATTTTGATATTATTTATGTTCACATTTTGTAAATATATTATGTATACAGAAATCGCATATCTCATTGTTCTGTAGTTAAGTAAGGGGCCTCCACAATAAACACATTGATGGAGATTTTTGATTTTCATTTTCTATTCCTTCAAAGAGAAACACATTTATATTAAATATTTATTTTATTTAAATTAACAAATAACAATACACGTCTATATATGTAGATTATAAATAAATACAATGTCTAAAAAAATCGCAATAAATTATAAAACAACAAAAAATTATGTGTGTGAGAACTGAGAGATCACTTCGCAAATTCGTGAATAGAATATTGTAGGTTTTAGTAGAAGTCGTAAAACAATTGTAGAACTGCGTCCTGAAATTTGTAAAGAAATAATTAAAAAGATACAGCCTTAAATGTGTGATCTCTCAATTCTTACAAAGTACCTTCTAAATCTGAGAAAATATTAAGCATAAACAAGATCTTTGCTTATGGATATTTAGTAGAACTTTATTTATAATGAATCCACTATAAAACATGTTAAAAAGCGACGTGTACAATAAAATACAATGTTATTTGATTGATCTCTCAATTCACACAAGTTAGATTTGTGTTGATGGCGGTTTATCTTTAATTTATTTAATAAAACCAAATTATTTCTATTTCACATTTTAGTAGAAACTATAAGGAATTTTGTACAATAAAGGGGACATCACAAATATGCCGCTATTCCATACAATTTATATTTGATCGTGATCTCTCAGTCCACACGTTTCAAAATATTTGATCATTTGTAAAACTATAAAAATAACACCTACATAAATGCTGTGTTATCCAATATTTTGTAGAAAAGTTCTACAAAATACTACATATTTTTTATTATGCATTTATGGCGTAAATAATGAGCTAATCAGGTTTTTTTATTTCTATAAGAATAGATCGAGTAGGGTGTACATACATTGAAACATCTTTGGACATTACAAATTAAAGAACTGAGAGATCACTTCGCAAATTCGTGAATAGAATATTGTAGGTTTTAGTAGAAGTTGTAAAACAATTGTAGAACTGCGTCCTGAAATTTGTAAAGAAATAATTAAAAAGATACAGCCTTAAAAGTGTGATCTCTCAATTCTTACAAAGTACCTTCTAAATCTGAGAAAATATTAAGCATAAACAAGATCTTTGCTTATGGATATTTAGTAGAACTTTATTTATAATGAATCCACTATAAAACATTTTAAACAGCAACGTGTATAATAAAATACAATGTTATTTGATTGATCTCTCAATTCACACAAGTTAGATTTGGGTATATGGCGGTTTATCTTTTATTTATTTAATAAAACCAAATTATTTCCATTTCACATTCTAGTACAAACTATAAGGAATTTCGTACAATAAAGGGGACATCACAAATATGCCGCTATTCTATACAATTGTACATCAACAGGTAATACAGCGTAAGTAGACGAAAATAATTAACAAACGCAAGTCGTCACTACGATTTTCGAAGGTTCCGCTCGATTTCTCTGGAATTCCATCATCAGATCCTGGTTTCCTTATCATATTACCAAACTTGGGATATCTCCTTTCCAACAAAATCGAAATATCAAAATCGGTTCACAAACGACGAAGTTATGCCCGTACATAAAAAAAAAAATAGATTTAGATATATACGGTCGAATTGAGTAACCTCCTCCTTTTTTGAAGTCGGTTAAAAATATTCATTTTTTACAATCTAATTAACGATAACTTGTTGTTGTTCGAGTTTTTTTTAAATATGTAACTAGGTCAACAAGCACACGGCTCACCTGATGGTAAGCGGTTACCGTAGCTTATAGACTCCCAGGAGTTTCTTAGTGCTAAAAAATTTAACGACGCTCCGTTGGCGCAGCGGTCACAGCACTGGTTTGTGGCGGTTGCGGGTTCGATCCCCCACATGAGAAATATTTGCATTGGCCATACAGATGTTTGCTGTGTTCTGGGTGTTTGTGCAGTCCTTGTGGGTCTCCCCACCGTGCATCGGAGAGCACATTAAGCCCTCGGTCCCGGTTGTTATCATGTACACCTGATAGCGATCGTTACTCATAGTAGGAATATGTCAGTAATTTAAATAATTACCTGAAAAGTCTAAAAACAACACTTTTCTATATTCCTATACAAAAGATTCGTAATAATACTTAAAAGTCAACTTGAACTTTAATACCATATGTTAAAGTTTAAGTGTCAATGGAGGGGTTCCGGGAAGGATAAGTATTAAAAAAAATTAAAAAAATTAAAGAATCGACTGTTAGGCGGTACGAAGTTCGCCAGGTCAGCTAGTAAGAAATATAAATTTGTAATGTCCAAAAATGTTTCAATGTGTACAGTACACCCTACTCGAACTATTCTTATAGAAATAAAAAAAAACCTGAGTAGCTCATTATTTAAGCCATAAATGTATAATAAGAAATATGTGGTATTTTGTAGAACTTTTTTACAAAATATTGGATAACACAGCATTTATGTAGATGTTATTTTTATTGTTTTACAAATGATAAGTTTTACAACTTCTACTAAAACCTACAATATTCTATTCACGAATTTGCGAAGTGATCTCTCAGTTCTTTAATTTGTAATGTCCAAAGATGTTTCAATGTATGTACACCCTACTCGATCTATTCTTATAGAAATAAAAAAACCTGATTAGCTCATTATTTACGCCATAAATGCATAATAAAAAATATGTAGTATTTTGTAGAACTTTTCTACAAAATATTGGATAACACAGCATTTATGTAGGTGTTATTTTTATAGTTTTACAAATGATCAAATATTTTGAAACGTGTGGACTGAGAGATCACGATCAAATATAAATTGTATGGAATAGCGGCATATTTGTGATGTCCCCTTTATTGTACAAAATTCCTTATAGTTTCTACTAAAATGTGAAATAGAAATAATTTGGTTTTATTAAATAAATTAAAGATAAACCGCCATCAACACAAATCTAACTTGTGTGAATTGAGAGATCAATCAAATAACATTGTATTTTATTGTACACGTCGCTTTTTAACATGTTTTATAGTGGATTCATTATAAATAAAGTTCTACTAAATATCCATAAGCAAAGATCTTGTTTATGCTTAATATTTTCTCAGATTTAGAAGGTACTTTGTAAGAATTGAGAGATCACACATTTAAGGCTGTATCTTTTTAATTATTTCTTTACAAATTTCAGGACGCAGTTCTACAATTGTTTTACGACTTCTACTAAAACCTACAATATTCTATTCACGAATTTGCGAAGTGATCTCTCAGTTCTCACACACATAAAAAATTAACAGTTAAAAAAAACTTAATATTATTTTGGTATAATGGAATGCCAACCATTTTAAAGTCTGCCTGTGTTTACGTGAGTTGACTTAGAGTAAAATCTAGGTATTAATATTTTTACAAAGAACTTGACGAAGGTCACCAAAACGTCACTTTAGGTCCGGCGTGCTGCTACCCAAATATGATCGTAAATCTGTCACAGTCGACTTGACAAGCTTGGCAGGTATGGTGTCTCGGTTCAGTCTCTTGTATGCGGCAAAACGGTGGCATCCTCCGAAGCTGTAGTAGTAATTACCCCCTTCCCTTCCTTTGATCCAGAGCACGTCTATTGGGGGAACAGTACCTTGAGCTTCTTCCTTCTAAAATATATATTTTTTTGTTTTAAAGTATTGAATATCATCTTATATCAAAAAAATGCGTGCGTAAAAAGTACCTACACATGTCAGAAGTGAAACTTCTTTGGCAAACTAATTAAAAAAGACGAATTTAAAATAAGTACAAAAATAGTAATTGAAAAAAAAACGCCAACGTCACGCGGTGTTCCCAGGCGGTCACCCATCCAAGTACCTACTGACCGTCATGACGCTGCCGCGGTACCGGTCGCTCAAATTTTACCCCTCATGCGCCTAAAGAAGCTTGACTTCAAAAATAAAATACAAAAATATTACGTTAGGTAACCATTTTGTTTAAAATTGTAAAATTATTTTTTCCTTAAATTACATACATACATAAACAAACAAGTTTCAATGACGCATAGCAATTACTTTGCACGAATGGTCGCGGCCTTACTACCGGTCGGCCAAACATTAAATATTTATAAATGGCAATTTTCAATTTGTTAATACCTAATACCTATTCGACTGTGTAGAATTTGTTTACGAATTAACCCCAACGATGAAGATATAGTTTTTTATCTTAGCGATTATGAAATAATTACATAGATATCTAATTTATTTATAACTTGATAAACATCCGATTTCCAATAACAAGGCTTTTAAATAAATAAATAAAAAATCTACACACACACGGTCGTATGATCCTAAAGTAAGCAACTTAACGCTTAAATTATAATTATAGGTAACAGCCGACTGGTATAGCTACATATATATATATATATATATATATATATATATATATATATATATATATATATATATATATATATATATATATATATATATATATATTTATAAACACATATAAATAATACATACCTATATTACACCCAGACTCAGGGTTATGGGAATCGAACCCACAACAACCAGAGCAGAAAGCAGGGTCACTACAAATTGCGCCAATGGGCTTAAGGCTTAAGGCTTAAATACTTATGTTACCTCAATGGTGTCCATGAGGGATTGAACCTTCTTCTCGTCTAATTCGGGAATGAACGGTCTTATGATGACAGACATTGGAACATCGTGGATATCCTCTATATATGCACTGTGGACACTGGTCATCCTTACAACTGCAAATAAAAAAAAACATGTATGCAATAACCACTTCAAATTAATTTAATTTTCAAATATTAAGCACCTACTAACCAGACTTAGATGAAGTGGACTTCTCAGCAAATATATGATTGAAATACACAAATAACTGCAATATAAATATTTTATTTATCATAACAAACATTAATATGTTCAAATATTTTGTCTTATCAAAGAAGTCATCAAGTTAATAAGACCATTTTGTTTACAGCTTTTTGTTGTGACAAAATACTAATATTTGGAGATGCTAAAACATAATGTAAATATTATGCAAATTGATTAGGGCTGATTATCGTAAAAACATAACCATAAAAATAAATAGGTAAACTATATGTAGAACTAGGACTTAAATACTTACGATTCTTGTTGACGGCTACTGACTTTGTTAATGTAAATAAAAACCTTAACATACTTTAGTTTAGACTGAACACAATCGTCTTACTCGCCTTCTGTGGCGAAACTGGTAACTATAGTAGGTAGTGTAGTGGGAATGACTGATGTGATAATGACTAATGCATTATGCAATACAACTTTTTCGCGGTAAATTCAATACACCAACAACAACATATTTATGTTTCATTGATAATGGAATTAGTTGTAAGTCAAATAAAGTGGCCATTCGATTTCATTTGCATTAACACAATAGTGCGGGTTCGATTCCCGTACATGACAAACGTTTGTATTGGCCATTCGAATGTTTGCCGTGGTCTGGGTGTTTGTGCAGTCCTTGTGGGTCTCCCCACCATGCCTCGGAGAGCACGTTAAGCCGTCGGTCCCGTTGTTGTTATCAACTGTTCATGTACACCTGATAGCGATCGTTACTCATAGTAGGGAATATATTCTTCAACCCGCATTGGAGCAGCGTGGTGTATTAAGCTCCAATCCTTCTCCGACATGGGGAAAGAGGCCTATGTCCAGCAGTGGGACATAACATACTGAAGCGAGCGATAACACATAATATGTTACTTTAGCTTATTAAATAAATAAGTATCCCTGTGTCTGGATTTTTTAAAGTCTTAGTACAATGCTATACGCCATACTATAGGAAGTATAGGACACTAACTTGAAACTTAATAACATTAATTAACTACTTGTATCTATTGCTTCCCGCCCTGCTTTGAAACGAATCTATGTATTTAAAAGTTAATATAAATCGCTTATATGAAATATTTTTTTTAATACACATAATATATCTTCGTTTTTATTATTTGTCGTTACAACGTCTATGTTACTGCATAGTGTGCACAACGAACATAGCCATTTCAAAATTAATCATGAGCTGTGATGCCACCACTGCGTGAACTCGTCCTCAATGATTACCTAGAAGTATACGTAAGGTGTGTGTATGTGCAATTCACACACATACACTACGATATTTTTTCACCGAGAATATAAAATACTGTATAATGTATTCTATCTCTTTCTGTCCTATACATTTATGTGTTAATTGTTTCTTTACCGTGACGCATTTTCGTTTCATCTAATTTCAAATCATAACGATTCTAAACAAGTTTCACTTCAAAAATGTTTCTATTTATACAAAAGCTTCACATTTACTGAATATTTGTTTGCATTGACCCACTACGTTGATAACAAATATAGGAAACAAATAAATTATTTCAAGGTGGATTAGGTACTTGTTCACAGATACAGTAATCTTGTGTTGTTTGATTTCTTTGGTCACAGGTCACAGGATGGTATTGAGGAAAGAGGTAAAAATAAATAAAAGTCACACGTTAACTACACAAAAATGTAATTTAATCAATCTGATGGTCGCAATAACATTGAACTCGTCGTATACATAGTGTCACGCCGCTGACTACATAGACATATTATATCGTATATCTCCTAAGTAGATTGAATCTCATTTAAAACTATCAAGAAAATCGTATAAATAGTCTGCGTCATTACATCGAGGAACCGAGCAGCGGCGTGCTGCAGTTAGTGTTCCACTGTAATTTTTAACTCCAATTAAATTTCTCTTTTTCGTATACTGTTTCAGATATTACGATTTAGAACACATCGACTTACGCCTAAAAAGTTTTATAACCAAACTATTTCTAAGTGGAACAATCGATTTAATTCCATTCGTATAATTATCTGCACGGTTTGTTTATTAAAAAAAAAAAAACGACGTAATTAAATAATTATAAAATCACTAACATTATTAACCTATACACTAAATGAAAAAATAAAACTTTGTGCTAGCAACATCGTTAGCACCGCGTAAAAAATATAAGTATATTGTTCTGATATTCACAACACCCGAAGAGCAATGAGAAAATACACGATTTTGTAAAAAGACAAGTCTCTATTCGCGAGTGGAGTCGCGCGAGTGTGCGCCGATCACAACTCTATAAAATATTGAAATTGCACAGTTTCGGCGGAGCCGGGCGATCGTCCGGTTATCACTATTGACAAACTGCAGATGTTATAAACAACATAAAGAAAGTCCATTCATATTTTGCTCCAGATACACAATTGCAAAGACTAATCATAAATCAACTTCGTTTTCCATTGAGTGTTTACAAGTGTAAAATACAGTATATCATAAACATGTATAAAATATTTCATATCGTATCTAAGTTAGGCATCGTGTTAGAAATTAAAACTTAAGTTTTTTTCTATTTTCACACAAACAAATTTGTTTCTCCCGCGGCGATCGCCTCGGCCGCCTACGTCGAACACTAGTCAGCGAGTACTCAAACGCTTACAGATAAACATTACACTACAGTCTCTTAAAACTATCGTATATTTATATTCACCGCAGTGAGGATTACTTAGTGAACTTATAGACGAGATCCCGCCGCTCGCTGTCGTGGTTAATACTGCCAAATAATTACTTTCGAAACAAATCACTGGGCCGAACGAAAATAATACTTTTAGAGCTGCCTTTACGAATTACATTTATAAAAAAAAATAAATATCAAATAAATACTGGACAGTAGTCATAGTTTAAAACGTAAATAATACGAGAAATTATAAAATTTCAGTAAAAGATCATAGAGATGCTAAGAACGGTGTGGGATTAGTATACAACGTCCTACGAGCTAGGGGCGGCGACTCGGCCGCTCGGTATAGCTTTTTTGTAATGGCAATGTTGAGGAAGCTGCGCGATTATGGCTGGCTCCTGGAACAAATTATACATATTATGATATTATTAATGTTACATTTATCGTGGTCTTATCATTATTAGTAACCTAGCCTTAGCTCCTGGGGGGGAGGGGGGGATTGGGGATAGGGTCGGCAACGCGCTTGCGATGCTTCTGGTGTTGCAGGCGTCTATAGGCTACAGTATTTGCTTACCACCAGGTGGGCCGTACGCTTGTTTGCCGACTTAGTTATGCATTTAATAAAAAAAAACCTACTTGATATAATATGATGTAGGTAAACTTCATTTGTTATAATAAACAGATTTATATGTCTTAAAACAAAGTTTCTAACTTTACATTAACATAATAATATTTAAGAAGTTTGAAATAGTTGTTTGCATTCAGAAAAGGCCTAAATCAACTTTAAAAAATTTTAGTGTCAATAAAGGTCATATCTCGTATTTGCATTAAAAGTAAGTATTATTGTTTATATCTCAACAGATTTTATATCATAGAGAAAAATAAAATAACTGGTGACTGGTAACTGTTACATACAAAGTTATGAGGCATCCAGCTCTCGATTTGTTTCCACTTTTTTTTACATACTTTACTTGTCAATAAAATATTTGAAATTATTTATGAAAATCAAATTTGCCTTTTATTGATAGTTATTCACGACTCACGCTTCACACTCAACGGCCTCCCGTAGGATTATGGTCAATACAAATGAACCATATAGCACAAGAAAATGTCAAGTCTACAAGTACAATGGAAGAGTGCAAGCTACAGTACCTTAGGTGTCCTAGGGCGACAGGTCCTGGTGCATGGGGTCGTAGGCCATGCCCGCGTCGTAGGGCGGCTGCGGCTGGTCGTAGGGCGGCGCGGGCAGCGAGTAGCCCATGGAGTCCTGCGTGGGCGCCGGCGACATCATGGGCGTGGCCGTGCCCGACGCCGCGCCCATCGAGTACGGCGACGCGCCCGCCGCTGCGGACACACACACTCTCACTCGCGGCCTCCACCTCTTAGAGTATACTGCAATTACTTTTAGCTCCGATATCGACTTAATCGCGATACGTAGACAACAACAAGGTATAGTTAGTTCAAGTCATCTTTGCGCGGGGCGCTATGTGTGCGTACGCTTGTAATTATAACACTTTGCGCGCACTAGTGACTTTTGTTTAAAGAATTTATTGTCACGGTGACAAAAGTCACTAGTGCGCGCTTAGCCTTAATTTGTGTAGCAGTGACGCGACCGCCGTCATTCGAAATTTCAAACAACACGTCTTCTTATTGGTCATTTTTCCACCGGTACAGTCGTTAAAGAAAATGTCTAGTTCTTCACGGGTTTTTTTTTAAGGAGTCAGGTAAATATTTTCAATGTGCTAATTTCGATATTATTAATATTTATTATGATTAAATAATGTATACCTTACATTACTAACTTACTTTAAAAACTATATTATTTTTAAAGTGAACGTATTATGATTGTTTTAGACTCGTGAAACCAAGGCGTTCGAATTTCTAAAAAAGAAATACATAGTTATAACTTATATTGCAGCTAGTATAAGTGATCCAATTTGCAGTGCAGGTCCAAATTAATATCAAAATTGAATGAATATTTAAACAGTGTGCGAAAGAGAACAGCAATGGCAGTGGGGGTATCAGAGAGAACAATAACAAATAATTATATTGGCTGAAGGAAAAAAAACTGACTTAAAATTTAAATCTCCGTATAAAGACCGCAAAACAGAAATGCATAGATGGTTGACAGAAAAAAAACATTACTTATAATGCACATATAAAAAAATTAAACTGTATGACTTGATAAAAAAAGAAGACCATATTTGTCATAAGCTTGATGACCATACTTCAGCCATATGACATAAAAGTTCTTCGACTACCGCCGTATTATCCTGAACTAAACCCGATAGAAAATGTATGGGGAATTTTAAAAAATTATATTGCTCTGCATAATATCGAACAAAGTGTGACTGGAATAACGAAATTAATAAATGATCGTTTAAGTCAAATTAATGAAGAGATGTGGCGTAATACTTGTCAACACGTAAAAAAAGAAGAAGAATTTTTGATATGGAATCTGAAATAATAATTAAACTTGGTGAAAGCAGCGAATCCGAAAATTCATCATTTTATTCTTCTAGTAGCGATACAGATTAATATGTTCAAAAAACATGTATTAACAAATTATTATTTTTTTTTTTAAATCCATATAGTTACTATTCCAAGTATTTAAGAAGGACAAGATAAAAAAGTACCCAAAACCGGCGTGCGGGTATGCAACGACTAATGAATGTTGATGAAGCGTTTTCGCTTAGGTTTGTCAGGATCGTGGCAAGTGTCATTATCTTGTCT
Source organism: Melitaea athalia (assembly GCA_905220545.2). Lineage (NCBI taxonomy): Eukaryota > Metazoa > Arthropoda > Insecta > Lepidoptera > Nymphalidae > Melitaea > Melitaea athalia. Next base: position 2,336,109 of record HG992177.1, read on the forward strand.
CTGCCTACCTCTCCGGGATACAGGCGTGAGTTTGTGTATGTAATGTATACTATTCGGCACCGAGATATAATTTTTATTTAATTTTTTTTTTAAATAACTTTATTTATATTTTTCACTTCACTGTACCCCTTGTCACGCAACAAAGTCACTGTATATAAACAAGGTTTACCTACACATAGCGCCCCGCGCAAAGATGAGTTGAACTTAGTGTATAATTATTAATTTTTTGAAGTTATACTTCTTTTGGCGCGTTAGAGAAAAACGATGAGAGTAAATTTTGACAATGCGCGTGTGGATACGAAGTAGTTCAAGCATGCATGAATAGATGCAGCTAGTTTTGCAGACAAGAAAGTAGTCTTTATCATTTCTAAGAGATGGCGTTGTGGACTTATTGTCTAATTATTAAGTGGTAGGTTTTTTATGGAAGTATTTTAATACTCTAGCTTGAAGTATAACTTCTTACGTGCGTACATAAGTACACACACACTTTTTTTTTTTAATAATTTAAAGCAAATAAATCTCAACCGAGAAGCGATTGGAGCTAAGCGCTTAGCTTGGTCGTCTAGTCTCTAGAGCCTAGTGTAGAGGGCAGTGTGGGTTTACTGTTGTATGCGGCGAGGCCGGCCGGAGAGCGCGCATCGCGCCTGCCCGCGCCCGCCCAAGACAGGTCTGTGTGCGGAAACACGCGTACAGGGGAGCTATTCTGCTATCGCAATCGTGTCTCAGTGGCCGACGTTCACATCGTAACAGATTACATTCTCACGGCTCTAGTAATCTACTAACTAAATGGTGACGTTTATCAATAAGATACCGCTGAATTAGAAGACTAGGAAATCTGTCAATCAATCGATATTACGATGTCAAGTCGTCCACTGATCTACGATGACACAACTACTCTAGCAGAATTAGGGCCCAGGAACACGTTTTACTGCTCCACTACGAGTCCCGGACAGTTTATAGGGACTTGTGTGGATATTGTCAATGATGGAACAATTAACTACATTATAACACTTCTGTCAGCACTGCTACGATAGACACATAAGATTCAACAAATTGATTTTAATTTCAAACGTTATTTTTTACAATATACAGCTATAATGACAAATAGCTTGCTGGTTTAAACTTAAAATATTTTCCACCAACACAACATAAAATTAAAATATTAATTAAATTTGGACAATTGGATTTTTATTTATCTTTTATTTAATATTACATTAAGTAAATAGAATATCAATCTACATTGTATTTTTTCACGTACCAGCAGCTTTCTTGGCGGCGTAGAGGTTCGCCTCCTCTTGCGCCTTGCCGATGTTCTTTTTGTAACGAATGCGTTTGTTTCCAAACCAGTTAGACACCTGAAAAATAAACAATATATGATTATTTCACGACTTTGACTTTCATATTACCGTCTTTGCAGTGTTAAAACTAACTTGATTACTCTTAATAATCAAACGAAGCCTCAAGTTTGTTTGCGACTATTCAGTGCAAAAACACTATCTTAATGAATACCGCTACAGTGCTGGCTCATCTTGTGTAGAGAAAGATAGCAACAAGTGGGTCTCAATGATCGCATCCCTGCGGCGCCGGGCCGCCGGTACCTGCGACACGGAGATGCCGCAGCGGCGCGCCAGCTCGGCCTTCACGACCTCGCTCGGGTAGGGGTTGGCGAGGTGCGAGTAGAAGTAGTCGTTGAGCAGGTCGAGCGCTCGCTTGCTGAAGTTGCGGCGCTTGCGGCGCGCGTCCAGGAAGCTGCGGGCAGAGGGACCGTCACCGCCGTACCTGGGACACGGTGATGCCGCACTTGCGCGCCAGCTCCTCCTTGGCCTCCTCGCTCGGGTACGGGTTGGACAGGTGCGAGTAGAAGTACTCGTTCAGGATCTCTGACGCCTGCTTGCTGAAGTTGCGCCGTTTCCGGCGAGCGTCCAGGAAACTGCAAGCGTTCATTTTGGTTTCATTCTCTCGTTTCGAGGCCGAGGTTGAGCTGGTCACTTGACATTTTTAATTTTTGTATGCGGCACTTTTTAGCCAATCGATCTAGCAAAGATCAAATTTGTATTTAATATATTTTAAAATTATTTCAAGGGGGAATGAATATAAGCCCGTATTTAAATAGTAAACTAACCGAGAACGGAGGATCATGACTGCTTCACATGTGGACTGTTTCAGTTGCATCTGGATGGAGCTGAATTTCTTGTGAATGATCTGAACCATGCGTTCTATCTCCTGTCATAAAAAGAAATATACAACCATGTAGCACACAGTTTTCTTTAATAAAATTATTATCCAGTAGTTATTCCGCAAATACTAGAAATGTATGCAGTGTTAACTGTATTACCCCAGAAGAACCACAAAGATACAGTATTATTGATAATATTATTGATTCATAGTCTTGCACATTTATTGCTACTATCCTACTTAATTACTTGTTTTCATGTGTCAATGGTATGACTCACCTTTGGGGTGATGGGACGGGTGCGGCTCTGCTCTCTGAGAAGATTCATGACGTGAGTGGTGAATTCGTTGCAAGCGTTCTCATACTTGTCGAGTTCTTGGTGGTAGATCTGTCGGATCTGCGCCAACTTCGCACGGTAGTCGGAATGCTCGATCGCGTTATCTGCTTGGGCCACAGTGCCTTAAGTTGCAGCAAAAGGGACAGAAAGAGAACATGCAAATCTGACCCATTGCCTTGTTAGTCATTGCTTGTAGTACACAGATGAGATATGAACACTTTCATAAACCTAATATTAAATTGTTACATCTTGCACTTGAGTGTGTACTACAAACATTTTTTATACTTAAACGCTATGTTAGGAATTATGAACACATTTTAATATAAAGCTAAATGAATATTGTATTATTCAAATAGACTGTATTTACGTCTACTCTAAAAATACATACTACATTTCTAAATGGCATACAGACTCAAAGTAATGCATAGTGCATACTTTTTCAACTTATAAACACATTGGAACAGGATACAAGTAAACTAAAACCATCAAGACTTATGAAATATAAGTCATGTAAATATGAATACTTCTTTACATCTACACTAATATCATAGAGGAAAGAATTTTTATTTTTTTTAATGGATAAGCTCAAAAATTACTAAATTTAAAAAAAATCTTTTACCACTAAAATACTATGTTATCACTAAGTGGAGAACTTGTAGTTCACATGAGCGAGACAACGACGAAAAGCTAGTTGCATATAAAACAACAACAAACTTTTTTGTATAGTCAAATAAAATACTGCATATTTAAGTAGAGTATCTTATTAGAGTAGTATAACTGTTATATCACATACTGGGCATAAATTAATTTTACGAAACATTAATAACCATATCTTCAGTATTTAATAAAAGACAAGCCATGTTTCATGTATGCAAATTAATTTAATATAATTTGTAGTTCTTAAAGGTCACCAGACTTAAGTCTAAGTGTGGATGATAAGTACTAATATTAATTTGTGTATGTACCTAGGCATAGCTTTTTCTTGTTTTATCCATGTCAATTAAATTCAAAACTATTTAATTCAAAATATGGTTTACTACTGTTATCAAACATATGTTATGTACATTTTTGTTAGCATTTAAGGTTAAAGATCATTTATTTCTCAAAAGAATAAAATTCACTTATATGAGAAATTACAGACTAAAATTAAATACAAAATTATGTTGGGTACATCGCAAAAACAATACATAAACAAATCTTAGTTAGAACAAGAAATCAACATCATGTAGGGTAGGACCAAAGCATCTATGCACAAGTTAAAAGAAATACACGCAACTGGAAGTGTCATTGATAGGGAGTTATTTTATGTTTCATTGTATGTATAACAAAAATTTATACTTCAATTTTTTTAATATCTCTTTATGTTTTTTTTTATGTTATTATTATTCTTGTTTCCTAGCCAAATTACATAACCCGTAGTTTAGTTTTAATTTGATTAAATTAAGATAGTATAATTTTTAATTTGATATTTTTATGAAATTATAATAATTAGTGCTTAGTTTATAAATTATTATGATTATATTAATCGATTTTTTATATAGCTTTTGAGTACTTTCTTGAAAGTAAAAAGTGATTTAGCTTCCTTAACGTCTTTTGGCAGTTTATTGTACAGTTGGCTACCTTCGAACATTACACATCTCTTCCCATAGTTAGTACGTGGTTTATGAAGTATGATATCATTGGCAGATCTTAATTTCATTTTTTGTATTTCTTGTTTTTTTGTGAAAGTTATTTTAGAGTGTAAATCCTTGTTTAATATTTTACGTATCAATAAGCAATTATAATAGACATAAGTTTGACGGACATTTAGAAGACCAGTTTCCTTGTAAATTTTTTGATTGGAAGTGAAGAAATTATATTTAAATAGAATTTTTATTAATTTATTTTGTGCTACTTGTAAAGGTTCTAAGTTCGTTTTTGCCGCTGAGCCCCAGATTTCAACCAAATAATCAATGTGTGGCTTAATAAGAGAATTATATATAATATAACGTACATCATGTGGCAAACATCGGACAATGCTTTTTATAGCTCCCATCAAAGAAGTTAATTTAGATTTTATTTTATGGATATGTGGTTTCCATGTTAATTTACTATCCAATATTAATCCTAAATATCTTTCTTGGTCAACTTTTGTTATTTTTTGGTTATTTATTGTTAAAGATACATTTTCAGATATTTTTTTATTTTTTGCAGCAAATACGATATATTTAGTTTTTGAGATGTTTACTGTAAGTAAGTTAGATTGAAACCAAATATTCAAGATATCCAAATCGTTCTGAGCATCCTTTGCAATAGTTTCTAAGTTATTTCCATAGTAAAATAAGCTAGTATCGTCTGCATATAACGAGATATCACCTCGAATATTTAATGTATAGATATTGTTTATATATATATAAGAAAGAGCAAAGGACCCAAAATAGATCCCTGGGGAACACCGCAAGTTATCAATCGTGGATCACTCTGTGTCTCCCTCATCTTAACTACCTGATATCTATTTGTAAGATAGGATTTTATCATTTCAAATACTGATCCCGCGATGCCAATAGATTGTAGCTTTTTTAAAAGAATTTCGTGGCTCACAGTATCAAACGCCTTTTTCAGGTCAATAAATATACCTAACGCTACCTGCTTCCTATCAATATGTAGTTTAATTTTTGTTACAACGTCTATAGTTGCTGATAACGTGTTACATCTTGGTCTAAACCCATACTGTTTATCATAAAAGAAATTTTGTGAATTTAGAAAAGCCTCTAGTCGTGTATACATTATCCTTTCAAAAACTTTGGACAAAACAGGGAGTACTGATATGGGACGATAATTACCTGGATCTGACTTATTACCAGATTTATAGATAGGAGTAACTTTAGCTATTTTTAGGGTTTCGGGGAATGTTCCTTCATCTAAGCATTTGTTTATACAGATAGTAAGTACATCTAGTATTAAAGATTTTATACATTTTATAGATTTTACATTGACACGATCAAGACCTGCACTTACGTTATTTTTTAAGTTATTGATGATATTCGCAACTTCTTTAGTATCAGCAGATTCAAATTTGTTTAGTGTTTGTTTGTTCGAACCAGTTGCGCGTATATCCGTTAAGTAAACATAATTGTTATGATGTCTTAATGGAATTTGTTTTGCTAAATTTGATCCAATATTACAGAAAAAGTTATTAAAATAGTCACAGATCTTTTTAGAGTCTGCTATAAGTCCATTTTCAGTTAAAAGTGTACTCGTCGACGAGTGAATTTTTACTTTGTTGACTGACAAGTTGTTTATTAGGTCCCACATCTTTTTTGGTTTTTTCACACAGGCCGTAAAGGATTTCAAATAGTATGCACTTTTTAATTTTTGTATATTTTCAGATACCTCATTTCTTTTTTTGTTAAATTCCTTCTTAGTTATATCATTGGGGTTATTTTTATGTTGTGTCCAAAGGTTATTTCTCTTACGAATATCTTCTATAATTGTTTGGTTTATCCAATCTTGTCTCGGTGGATTTAGTTTTTTGCTTTTATATACTATACAGTCACGAATACAACTCAGCAGCTTTTTTTCGAATGAGCTGTATAATAAGTTTGATTCGTTGCTGATATTGCTATCGGTGATGCTTTTATGTAACTTCTTATAATCAATAGCTTTATAATTTACTTTTTGCGGTTTAGATGACAAATGTTTTTTAATTTCTACATAAATTTGTTTGTGATCTGACATGGACGAATCTATGAGAGAAAAATGGAATTTCATTTCTTTCAAATTAGAACATACGTGATCTATAATGGTTTTCACTTTAGGAGTTTCTCGAGTACAGAAATTTTCAGTTATATTATTTATAAACATGTAACCAGCCTCTTGTAGCATATGTTTGTACAAAACGGCTTGACGATCTGATTTCAAGAGGTTAATGTTAAAGTCCCCAAAAACTATAGCCCTTCGTCTTTTGTGTAGTTGCTGAGAGTAGTAATCCAAAAAGGAATTAAAATTAGAAGATTCAGGTTTTCTGTAAATAACACCAACGTTCAAGGAATAATTTTCAATATAAATCCATAGGTAGTGGTTGCCGTTTAAACATACTTCTTCCATTTGGCTATGTTTAAGTTTATTGTAAGCGAAAATCGATACACCACCGCCTTTTGTAGCTTTTCTGAAATTGTAATAGTGTGTATATCCAGTTATTTGAAAACGTGCTGCTTCATCTTCAGATTTCAACCAAGTTTCGGTTAGAACGATAAAATCAAAAACAGAGCTGTGTACTATACATTTTAATTCGTCAAATTTTCCTCGTTTACCAATACTTCGTATATTTGCATAGAAAAATTTCAGTGATTTTTTTGACTTAGTTAGTTTTTCGTAATCATTGACAATTTCATAAGTAGTATCATTATTATCTGAGTTTACAATTTGACTGCCAGAATTTTTTTCATTTACATAATTCAGTTTTTTGGTGACATCTCGACAATTTTAGGCACATTTTTAATAAATTTGATTGTGAGGTTTGTTTTGCCGGTATCGATTTGTTTTTTAAGTTCTTCCTTAAGATGATGTAAATATTTCCGTTGCTGAGGTGTTTGATCCGAATAAATCGAAATAGAATCCGTAGTTACTTTGTTTTTGGCACGCAAAATTGACTTGACTGTTTCATAAGAATTAAAACAAACCTTTAACGGACGGTTTCTATTAGATTGATATTTTCCTAGACGAAAAATTTTTTGAGGACTAGGAAAATCTTCACTGATTTCTTTAATTATTTTTACTACTTCTTTAGTGTCCAAATTTTTCCTCTGGTCTTTATCACTTGATTCCGCTTCTCGAATTCCATTAATTATAATATTTTTGCTTCTTGATTCACGTTCTTTAATTTCGTTCAAAATATCCTCGTAATTTAGTTCCGTTAAGAATTGGGTTGGGTTTGCTTTAAGTTGTTGTATCTCAGATTCTAAACTATTCATCCTAGACTCTGCAGCCAAATTCTTGCCAACAATATCCGAAATATGTGATTTCATATTATTTAGTTCGGTTGTTAAATTATCAGTAGTTACTTTGATGTCGCTAATCTGCTTCTTTATATCGTTTACATCCTGATTTATTTTTTCAATGAATTCCTGTTGATTGTCCCGAAGTGATGTCAAAATTGACATAATTTGAGATGTTTCTGTTCGAAGTTCAGCAATTTCTTGTCTAATACAAGCATTATCATCGGAAGTTTTACGCTTACTAGGATGAGCCACCGAAAATTTCGAGCATTCAGGAAGCTTAGTGCAACTTGACAAATTCGGTTGCGAATCACTGCGGCTGCCACTTAGGCCACTTCCAGTAGGTGAACGTAATACACTCATAGTATATCTTTGGCGGTTACTTACGGGTGAATCAGCTAATATTAAATTAGGAGCTTGTCTCTTTCCCTCGAGGTGGTGAAGAGCCGTTACCTCGTTGAGTTTTATATTGTCACTTATTAGTAAAAGTTGTAAGTGCACAAAAACTTTTTCACAATATTAGTTTCCAATTTCATTCGATTAAGGGGCAATTTTGCATAATATTATTTAAAACATTGAGAATTATAGTAAAACACGTCTGCTCTGTGCGACACCCAAGCGAAAAAAAAAAAAAAAAAAAAAAAAAAAAAAAAAAAAAAAAAAAAAAAAAAAAAAAAAATAATTAAATAAATTAAATAAAAAAAAAAAATAATTAAATAAATTAATAAATTAATTAAATTAAATTAATTGTAATTCTGATAATTAATAAAATATTGGATTTTGTGTCAAAATTACTATTATTGTTTATTTGTTTAATACCGGAACAGTACAAAGATCTTGACACCATCTTTTGAATGGTATTTATTACGAATATTCATTTACGATTAATCAGTCACTATCTTTGTTAACTGTTTTGCAGGGTAGTTACACAATAAATACTGTTATCATTTTAATTTGTTACTCCTAATAATTTTTTGTATTGTTCGTACTGTAATTATTATTTGTTGAAGTGCCGGAAGAGAATAAAGATGGAGAAACCTCTTTCGAATACTTAATACTAATTTTATGATTGGCCAGTCGCCATCTTTGACATGTATTGGCGGGATTGTTGTCCTATAAACATGATAATTTTAAAGTGAAGAAGCAGTTATTATTTAATTATTGTGCGGTAATGTTGCTATTCGATAAGTGGCGTATAAGTGATTAGTGTAATAACTTATTCAATGTAGTTAAAAGGGTGTATTGCGAATGAATAACTATAGATTTGAAGTGAGGCATAAGTGTTGCATTGAGTTTTTTCAGTTGTCGTTCCATACTTTTTATATTGGAATTGAGCATTCTTATTATAAGGTATTCTAATATTCACCCCACTCTCCGGCAGCAGCCGAAGCTGATGCTGCTGCACCAGCACCACCGCCCTTCTCAGGACCGGCAACACCTTCAGCTATCAGCATGTTATCAAGACGCATCAGCTGAGGATCTGGGGGCTCTTCTTCTTGAGTATTCCGAAGGGACAAAACTAGAACGCAAATCATGATTTCCTTTTACATTTCGCGCTATTTATATCCACATTTATTGCTTTGTTTTTAATTCACATACCGCAAAATAAATGTAAAATGTTGCATGAAAAGAGACGTAAATGTATTACCTGTTTTTTCTTTAATTTCGCATAAAACAGAAAACAAGGCCGGTTTCATTCTGTGACAATTAAGAGTGTGTTTCCTCGCTTGCGCCTCATCCAAACTCTGGTCGGTAATATTCATTATTTGCTGCAAGATTTCGCCTATGTCCTGTTTACGCGCTTCTCCATCACCCGTGGCCTGAGCCCCTTCGCCTCCGGGAAGACCATATCCTTGAGGTCCCATGAGACCACCGCTATGCGCCATCATTCTGTTCGGATCGTCCATTTTTTAACACTCAATACATAAATTCACCTAAAACTTACACTAAATACGTATACTTGTTTGTACGTAGGTATAACGTGTATTTCACAAAATAAAAACAATTCAAAAACTACTAAAATAGGCTCGCTTGGGAAGCCTTCGTTTCTCCCTCCGTTCTTCAAGCTGTAATAAAATGGCCGACTTCTTTGTGCTGTCAAGACTAAAATATTTGCAAAAGAAAACAAATAATTAAACTATTTCCTTCACGCTTCATCTCGTAATCATTTAGGCTGTGATTTAAAGAGTGAAAGAGATGGGTAAATAAAGTGTTGCCATTTATATGGAAGTTTATATTATGGTTATTTATTACCTGCCTAGGTGACCTAGGTCTTTAAAAATATGCATTGAAAATAATATAACTGAGGTAGGGCACAGCAGGAAATTTCCTGCTCAAAATTGGAGCAGCCCGACTGGGATAGTACCTCGACCTTACAGAAGACCAGAGCTAAATAATACTGTTTTCAAGCAGTATTGTGTTCCTGTTGGTGAGTAAGGTGACCAGAGCTCCTGGGGGGATTGGGGATAGGGTCGGCAACGCACTTGCGATGCTTCTGGTGTTGCAGGCGTCTATAGGCTACGGTCTTACCATCAGGTGAGCCGTACGCGTGTTTGCCAACCTAGTTATATAAAAAAAAAAAAAAAAATCAAATGCATCAAAGCAAGTAGTTATTTCAAAGGAATTTGTTTGATTAGAATCGCTAACATATTTAAGATTTCAACACTGCTAAAAGCCTAAAAGCTCTGAAATAGTGTACGTTATTTTTAGTTTCTAGTTTTCTACCTGATTTTCGTCATCACTTTTTGTATCTTTGTTGCATCTTTGTTGTCAGATTAATTGTCAATGTCATTGTCACGAAGTGTCATTGTGCAATTCGTTTTCGTGGTTTTCGTGTCGTAATTCGTATTTCGTAGTTTCGTAGCCTCGTAGGTATTTCGTCAGCTTTTACCACGCGTCCATGTAATATTTCACCGGGTTACAGATGGTTTTTAATTAAAGATATTTTTCTTCTCATTTAAATGAGACACATTTTACTTTTAGTTACTAATTGTAGTTACATTAGTAAACATCTTCCTGTGATTTTTAAACAGGTTAAACTTTCTCATAATCTTTCATATTGGGGGAGCAATAAGGCTCATCGGAAGATTAAAATATCAAATCCGTATAAAGATATAATCATGGCAGATCCCAAAATCGAAGAAATTCTCGCTCCTCTACGTGCTAGCGTAAAAGAACAAGGTGATTTAGTGAGAAAGCTGAAAGAAGAGAAAGCTCCGGAGATCGATATTAAAAAAGCTGTTGCGGAGTTAAAAGCTAGAAAGAAAGTTCTAGAAGACAAAGAATTAAGTTTAGCCCCAGCTGAAGAATTATTCGACCGAGCTAAAATGGAAGACTTGATTAAAAGAAGATTTTTCTATGATCAATCTTTTGCTATCTACGGCGGTATTACTGGGCAGTATGACTTTGGGCCAATGGGGTGTGCGCTTAAGAGTAACATGATTCAACTTTGGAGAAAGTACTTCATTCTCCAAGAGCAGATGTTAGAAGTAGACTGCTCAATATTAACACCAGAACCTGTACTTAGAGCCTCTGGACATGTCGAGAGATTTGCAGATCTAATGACGAAAGATGTCAAAAGTGGTGAGTGCTTTAGGTTAGATCATCTTATTAAGGCTCATTTAGAGAAAATAAAAAGTGAAAAAAATACAAAAGCTGAGTTGAAAGCCGAGATAGAAGATATTCTAGTAAAACTAGATGGTATGAATGCTGATGAGATGTCAGCCTTGATGAAAAGGTTTGACATGAAATCTCCTGTTAGTGGTAATGAGTTGACCCCTCCCATTGAATTCAATCTTATGTTCAACACTCAAATTGGGCCCTCTGGCTTAGTGAAAGGTTTTCTGAGACCAGAAACAGCACAGGGTATTTTTGTCAACTTCAAACGCCTTTTAGAGTTTAATCAAGGCCGTCTACCATTTGCTGCAGCTCAGATTGGTAATTCTTTCAGAAATGAAATTTCACCACGTTCTGGTCTTTTGAGAGTGAGAGAATTCACCATGTGCGAGATAGAACACTTCTGTGATACTAAAGACCACCCTAAATTTGAATCGGTTAAGGACACTAAAATGTTAATGTACTCTGCTTATAATCAGGAGCAGGGCAAGCCAGCTGAAATTTTAACTATTGGTGAAGCTGTATCCAAGGGCATTGTCAATAATGAAACACTTGGATACTTCATGGCAAGAATTCATTTGTATATGTTAGCAATCGGCATTGACCCTAAGAAGCTGAGATTTAGACAGCACATGGGAAATGAAATGGCTCATTATGCCTGTGATTGTTGGGATGCTGAATGCTTATCAAGTTACGGGTGGATTGAATGTGTTGGCTGTGCAGACAGATCAGCCTATGATCTCACCCAGCACACTAAAGCAACAGGTATCAGGTTAGCTGCCGAGAAAAAACTTCCTGCACCAAAGCAAGTTGAAATTGTGGAAGCAGTTCCCAATAAAGCTACTATTGGTAAAGAATTTAAAAAAGATGCTAAGCTGATAAATGACGCTTTAGCTGCAATGGACACTGCAGCATTGGAAAAACTACAATCTGAATTGGAAAGTAATGGAGAATATACATTGAATACTTCTAATGGTGATTTCAAGCTAACACCAAACCTTGTGTCTGTTAAAAAGAGTCAAAAAACTGTCCACGTAGAGGAGATCATTCCAAGTGTGATTGAGCCATCTTTTGGTATTGGAAGAATTCTTTATTGTATTCTAGAACAAAACTTTAGGATGAGAGAGGGAGATGAGCAGAGAACCTACTTTTCCTTGCCTCCAACTGTAGCACCTATGAAGTGTGCTGTTTTACCATTGAGTGGTAATGTGGAATTCCAGCCATTTGTCAAAAAGTTATCCCAGGAACTTACTTATGTAGATGTTTCTCATAAAGTTGATGACTCCTCTGGCTCAATTGGCAGGAGATATGCTAGAACAGATGAACTAGGTGTCCCTTATGCTATCACTGTCGATTTTGATACTATGAAAGAACCCCATACAGTTACATTGAGAGAAAGGGACAGCATGGGTCAGGTTCGACTACCTCTAGATGATGTGCCGGCCGTAGTAAGAGATCTGTCAAATAGTAAAGTATCATGGGCTGATGTTGAAACAAAATATCCTAAATTTGAACAACAAGAAAATGTGAAAGGTGCAGCTGCGTAACAAGTGACGACAATACATTATTGATTCAGCTGTTTCTTTATAATGGAAATTAATTTCTTGCTGAATAAAGTATTTATTATTGTTAGCTCTAAGCTCAGATTAATAAACAAAAGGCAGATGGAGCGTACGCAACAAAAAGTATGAAACCACTTTTTATTCATGTGTGCGTGACGACTAGAAGTGGCACTGTAGGGACACGTGCATCTATGTGCGTGTAATGATACCATAAAAAGAAAAAACTCCCTGAATTTTTTAAATTTCCTTTTACGACAATAGGTTCTAAAGTTTTATTTGGATACATGAGTTTATAATTAAATGGATACTTTAGGTTTGCATGTGGATTGAACGATTGTTTAATTAAGTTGTTTATTAAACACTTAAATTTTCATGTACATTGTAAACGTCATAGAGCGAAATTCAAGAGCTCGCATGTTTTATTAAATTAAAAGAGGTTTCGTGAAAATAATAAAAGAAATAATATGTCAAGATTTTTATAACTAGCGGTCCGTCCTCACTTTGTTTTGGGTTTTAATTTTGTTTTTGTTTATTAAGGTTTAAATTAACTTTACACTGTATACCACAGTAGATAATAAAACTTTAGTTTTTTTTTTCAGTAGTATCATATAGGTATTTATTTTATTAGGCAGATGATAATAATAATATTCTTTATTGCACACCATTAAAAATACAAACAAAAGATTTATGTCATTAAAGTCAGAAGGCGCGGGTTCAAATCCCGATGGATCGAAAAATTTTGATATGATTTTAAAAATGTTTACAAACAAAAGATTTAAAAAAACACATAATCCAAAATATTTATTATAATCACAGTTAATTTTATTGCAAAAAAAATTAACCATCTTCATTTTGTTTTATATTTTAGCTTCCACGTGTTGAGAATTAGTTTCTAATTTTGCTATATAGTGCAATCGTACCATTAAATACTTGAATTTACGTCCGTAGAATATAGTAATATCATCTAAAAATATGTCCGTCCATCCGTCATAAAGTAGTTTCTCCAATTAAAGGGAAAAATATTTCGCCGAAATCTGGCAACACAGTCAATTAATGTCGAGGTTTTGTGTTTCGAGACAACCGTATCATTATTATTGGGTAAATAAATAATAAAATCAATTAAATAATTTATAATTACTTGTGAAATGATATTCTATCCTCTTTTTTTTTTTTTGGGAACAACTTTTACAATGTTTAATAACACAGGACGGCATTTTTTGACACAAAATAATCAATCACTCGAGACGTTTAAGCAGTACGACGCTATCTTTAGCATTGCTGCGACATTGTATTCGCTTTTGAATTTGTATTCGCTTTGGTGGCTTCACTCGCATGTTCGGCGCGCTCCATCTGCCTTTTGTTTATTAATCTGAGGCTCTAAGCTTGAATAACAGAAATAAATGATTTGAAATTTTATATTTTGTTATAATTTTAATACATAAAATTATTTTTTACTTTAAATTTAAACTTTTTAACTTAATATGTATAATATTGTTCTTTTTTTTAATACTTGTCATTTGGCCAGTCTATTGTATCTCAATGTAGAAGACTCATATTATAATAAAAAACCTAATTCTCTTACTATTATGTCATTTTATTTCTCATATATTATTTTCTAATATTTTTTTTTGTCAAAATTAATAATTATTTACTTTAATAAAGTACAAGACCTTTTCAATATGTTAAACGTAATATAATACGGAAGAGTTTCACCATTATAATGAGCAGTTTGAACAATCTATACTAATATTATAAAGAGGTAAAGTTTATAACTTTGTTTGTATATACGGGGTAAACTTCGCAAATACTGATCCGATCATGAAAATTCTTTCGCTAACAGAAAGCTACACTATTCAGGAGTGACAAGATAAAAGGAAAAAGATAAAAATATATAAAGATTTTAAATCAGCAGGATTTGAACCTGCGCCCTCTGACGTGCCGTGTCAACAATTCAATCTAATCAAGCATTATTATTTGCCTTAGAAATTAATTGGTGATTTTAAAAAATTTATATTTATCTGATTTGCTGAAAATAGTGAGAGTGTATTGGAACATATCAAATTTCACCGTACCCTTCTTATGTGAAATGGATTATAACGCCCAACGAAGTGGGCACGGGTCGGCTAGTAATTCAATAAAACTATAGTTAACATTATTACTAAATTTAATTAGTTGTCAAATACACTTCGTAAACAATTTAATGGATGTTATAAATCTCATGGTATTATCTATAGCGTCGGTCTCTTGAGCGTGATCTCTGACGATGTCTTTCACGGGCTTTATCTTGCTGGCGGTCTCTCGAACGTGATCGCTCTCGATGGCGATCACGATTGTAGTCGCGATCACGGTTGAGGTCGCGATCACGATCGCGCCTGTCTCGGTCCCGTTCACGCTCGCGCTCGCGGTCCCTTTCCCTTTCTCTGTCTCTATCGTCGCGTCTGGGAGGCCTGTCTTTGCTATGTCTGTGAAAGTAATAAAAAATTGGTATGATAGAAGCTAAAATACTTTTAAAAAATGAAATGTATATATATTTAATTATTTTTCACGATCACGATCACGATACAGCCTGTAAAATCCCACAGTTGGGCATACGCCTCTTCCACATGTAGGAGAAGGTTCAGAGCTTAATCCACCATGCTGCTCCAATGCGGGTTGGCGGATATATTCCCTACTATGAGTAACGATCGCTATCAGGTGTACATGATAACAACCGGGACCGACAGCTTAACGTGCCACCCACAAGGACTGCACAAACACCCAGACCACGGCAAACATCTGTATGGCCAATACAAATGTTGTTGTGTGCGGAGATCGAACCCACAACCGCCTGTGCAACAACCAATCGCAATCCAGTGCTGTGACCGCTGCACCAATGCGGCGTCACAGTATTTATAATTATTTTAGTTATTATCTATACTAATATAATAAAGCTGAAGAGTTTGTTTGTTTGTTTGTTTGTTTGAACGCGCTAATCTCAGGATCTACTGGTCCGATTTGAAAAATTCTTTCGGAGTTAGATAGCCCATTTATCGAGGAAGGCTATAGGCTATATATCATCACGCTAAGACCAATAGGAGCGGAGTCCACGCCGACGAAGTCGCGCGCAGAAGCTAGTATATCATAAAAAAACAATATTTAGTGATTATCATATACAATAAAAAAACAATATTTAGTAATTATTTTTAGTTGAATGATATTTTCTTAGTAAAAAAAGCAACTTTATTGTGATACAATATTCATTTTTGCCTTCTATTAAATTCCTACGTGTGTTTAACCTCACCAAAAATACTTTCCCATAGTTAATTAATAACTTGGAATGAGGATCAGTAAAGTTCTAGCAAATTCAATAGAACTAGTATCCACGTTATTCTCTATGACATAAGAATGATATTTCTTTTTGAATTATCCAAATCGGACCATTACTTACGAAGATATTAAGTTATAAACATTATGCCGTTCCTGCCGGTACGTCAGTGTACGCGGGATGCGTGTGACGTCACTCCGACGTTCCATGCCAGTTAGCCTTTAGCAGCGACAAGATGCGATGGTGTTTTCTTTTAAACTATGTGTCCTACAAAAAATTTGTAAGGACATAATTTGTAGCAAATTGCTTTGCCTACAAATATGTTCATATAACTTTGCCGAAATTTAAAAATTAAAGAAGTTATATGCAGAAAAGTGACAAAATGTTTATAGAAATTTTCTTTATTGCTCTATAACTTTTTTTTTATACATTTCACAAAAAAAATACCTCAGACCAATCTTGTAGATGGTTTTTTGAGTAAAATTTTTCTCTACAATTTTTTGAATTTCATTCATTTCAAACGCTGTTACAGCGCTCCAAAGTAGACCGGGTTCGTCAATGCTCATGAGAATCCGGCCAAAACGAAATGCTTAACTTAGTTTTATGATCCTTTTTTTATTGTAAATATATTCTTAAATTTTTTTTTTGTTAAATCCCTGCCTACAACTTTACTTATTCATTGGCATAAGCTGTCTGTGGGGTAGGCCTACTGGGAATACCACGTTAAAAAATATGATTTATGATATATGATATTTGATTACCTAAGTAGATACATTCGAAGAAGATTAAGAGAAGTCAACGCATTTTTGGAAAACATTAGTATTTCCGAAACTGGTTGAGACTCAAAAGTACTCTTCTACACATATGTACAATGGGGATCAATAAAGTTATAGCAAATTCAATAAAACTAGTATCCACGTTATTTTCTATGATATAAGAAAGATATTTCTTTTTGAATTATCCAAATCGGACCATTACTTACGAAGATATTAAGTTATAAACATTATGCCGTTCCTGCCGCTACGTCAGTAATAATAATAATAAATAATAAACGTTTCACACTCAACGGCCCCCAGTAGGATTTTCTCCTGTGTCGGGGGTCCGGAAACATACAATACACAACCACAAACGCCCAGACCATGACAAACATCTGTATGGCCAATACAAATTTTTGTCATGTGCGCGGATCGAACCCGCGACTGCTAGCGCAACAGCTAGTGCCGTGACCGCTGCGCCAACGCGTCGTCATGTAAGCGGGATCAGTGTATGCGGGATGCGTGTGGCATCACTCTGACTCATAAAACACACTCCGGATCATAAAACTAAGTTAAACATTTCGTTTTGACCGGATTCTCATGAGCATTGACGAACCCGGTCTACTTTGGAGCGCTGTAACAGCGTTTGAAATGAATGAAATTCAAAAAATTGTAGAGAAAATTTTTCCTCAAAAAACCATCTACAAGACTGGTCAGAGGTATTTTTTTGTGAAATGTATAAAAAAAAAGTTATAGAGCAAAAAAGAAAATCTTTATAGAAATTTTCTCACTTTTTTGCTTATAACTTCTTTAATTTTTAAATTTCGGCAAAAAGTTATATGAACATATTTGTAGGCAAAGCAATTTGCTACAAATTATGTCCTTACAATTTTTTTGTACGACAGATAGTTTAAATGAAAACACCATCGCAGCTTGTCGCTGCTATGGGCTAACTGGCATGGAACGTCGGAGTGACGTCACAGCCTTCCGCGCCGGCCGGTTAGTAAACTCCGCTAGTAATTTGATCATAACTTCGTCAATTTTTGTCGTAGAACAAAAATTTTTGCACTGCATGTTAAGGATTTCTTAGTTCTATAAATCTGCATTCTCAACTAAAAACGTTACGGATCCTCATTGTCTCACCTGTCTCCATCCCCATAATCACGTCTGTCCCTATCGTCGTGTTCACGTCGATCCGAGTCCATTCGACCCGTGTTATAATTGCTGTTAGCATTGCTATTGCCACTACGATAGTTAGCAGCGGGTTTTGCTGCGTTGCTTTGTCTATTGTGCTCTGCTAGTCTATATTAAAAATTAATTTATTTAGATCAGTTTGTAGTATATGTAAATTTGCATTTTATTAATTATAAATTTAATTAATTATATAAAACAGATGTACATTATACACAATTAAGGTATATTATTTAATTATTTAGAAAAGCAATACAATGAATGCTATAAAGTAGAACACAAACAGCTTTATACATTAAGCATACAAGTGTATAATAAATTAATAATTGTTTTAGGACATTTTGGACTAAAACAATTATTATACATTCAAATGCGATTTAAAAGTAAAAAATACCTGAAAACTGATAAAGGTAAATTTTAAAATGAGTGAAAGTTTAAAATAACGTTACATTTGTACATACTAATAAAAAAAAAAATGAATTTAATTTTCATTCAAATACCTACTTCTGCTCAATCTGCTTCTGTATAGGAACTGGTATTCTAGGAAACAATGTGCTGAACCAGTCTAATTTGATAAGCATCTGACGGACAAGGGCTCCCATGGTCGTGGAGCCTCCACCACCGGCACGTGGGTCCACCTCCTCTTCATCATCTAAGTAGTCTGCGTACCAGTCAAAGAGATCTGCTGGAGGCTGGGTATACCGGATGTACATGAACCCTAAAATAAAAACAATTAACATAAATAGTTTTTATCTTGCATGTCAAAAAGTTACAAATTAGTATCAAACCTTTTAAACAAGTAGTAAGTAGTTTTGCTTGTAGCATCATTATTGGTTTCTCTGCTCAGCTCTTTCTATTATTACAAATTTTAGAAAGTATTGTTATTATAAAATTAATTATGTTAAGATGTAGATGCAGTTGAATCCGTTTATAATGACATCGAAAGGAATTGACAAACACGTCATAATAAGCGGACTACATACAAAGCGTTTTGTGAAAAAAAAAAAAAACGTGTGTCAGCTCCGACGCACGACTGGAGTTTACTTCTTCAGATCGACTGTCTAAATATGCACAAAAAAGTTTGAATACTCCATTTTCTAATCTGCATATTATTGCACCTTTCTCCTCAATCGTAAATGCGTTACGGCGATGAGATGACATTTTTTTCACAGTATGTACAATGAAAAAACGCAAACGTCAAACGAAAAACAATGCGTGACCTTCAAGCGTCAATTAATTACTCACTGAGAAATGAGAAGACCAATGTTACTCTATGGACCAAACTGAGACTCAAAACAAAAACGAGCCACATGCACACGTGGCTTGCACTTGGCGACGCGTTCGGCAAGTCGAACGTCGTCGGGAATCAATGGAGGTGTAAAGAATCATGTTGGTCATTATAACCGGACATCATTTCTTAAAAATGGGTCATAATAAGCGACATGTCACTGTAAGGGAAGTCATTATATCCGACTTTTTTATAAAGAATTTTATATGAAAACTAAACTTCGTAGTGTAATTACGTCATAATAACCGGTTGGTCAATATAGGCGGAGTCATAATAAACGGATTCTACTGTACATAATTATGAATAGTTTTGTGTTTTGAAAGTAGGTTTCAGTAGTTTTTATAGTTTAAGTACAAAAAATGTCACATAAAACTTTTTTTTCTACTGTGACCACTGTGACACTTACTTCATTGACGCCAAAATATCAGGAGTTTCAAAATGAAAACCGTAGTTAGTCCCGTACAATAAGTAGTTTTCATATCAATACATATGACTGTGAAAGTTTCAAAACTTATAATGTAATACCTTGATATAAAATATTTTTTTTTTATAATCATACCTACCAAGTGCTCTGATGTATGGAGAATCAGTGTGTTGCAGTAAGCCGTTCACTTGCTTTCTGGTCAGCCGCAGCGTGTACAACTTGTAGAGGAGGCAAAATGCAGTAGACACAATACCTCCTGCACCTACACCTCTAACCTGCAATTAATAACAAAACATCAATTACTTATTAATTTAATTAAAACTTATTAATTGGAGCAGCCCAACCGGGGAAGTATCTAAACTTTACAGATAATCACAGCTAAATGACACTGCTTTCAAGTAGTGCTGTGTTCCTGGGATGCGTAAGGTGACCAGAGCTCCTGGCGTGATTTAGGGGTAGGGTCGGCATTGCTCTTCAGGTGTCGCAGGCATTTATAGGCTACAGAAATCACTAACCATCAGGTGAGCCGTGTGCTTGTTTGCCGATCTAGTTATACAAAAAAAAAAAAACATCTTGGACTTTAATAAGTAAGTAACATTTTGGACTCATTCACGAACTATTCTAATTTCATTGCCATGATTCAAATGACACTACTTAAGGCTCTTCTAATTAAGGAACTAAGTTTCCACTACTAAGTTTTGTATAACAAAATTACAATCAATCTGATTTGTGTCACTATAACACATGAATTATTTTATTTATAATATGAATTGAATTTTGAGTTTTAAGGGATAAAGTGAAATCAGTTGTTTAATAACATACTCACGCCGCCACACATGCCAGTCTGCCCCGCCGTCTTGCGACTCCCGCGCTCCCACGGCTCTAGGTGCTTCACCTGATAGTAGATCTCATCGACCACCTCATGGTATGTCTTCAACTTGAACAGATGCACTGGAGACAAAACTACATTTTAATATATGATTCAAGTCTACATTAACCGCAACGTCGTAGGAAAACTTAAATGATTTAATATATGAAAAAGACTGTGGTCCATACACCTCGGCATTGTTTTGTTTGCTTACCTACCTTTGAAGTAGCTAGAACCTTGAATATTGGCTAATATTAAAGGGTTCAAATTCATAGTCTGTTCATTACCCCATATTGGTAATATGTTATGCTGCTTGCTTGTTTTAACAGGCTTCTGTGTGTTGTAATCTGAAAATATAAACCGTTAATAAAAATTGGTCGCCTAGCATCATCAAACGCTTGAAACAAAACATACCTTCAACTTCAGACATTTTAACAACAACTAAATCACTAATACTTATCGTATAATGAGTAAAAAATTATGTCAATGCATAAAAAACTTTTTTGTAAGCTTTGTAACTTTTTGCCTCCAAAATATGCTGAATTAAATACTAGCGTGCAACAAATCAAAAACTATAAAATGACGTCCATTCCATTGCCATTTGCCAGTGACGAGTTTGTAATTAGTATTGCCAACTTTAATATCGCACAGAGTATTAATGATGGTACGCTCCATGTTGTGAAAAAATAAATCTTCCAAATAACGCGTACCTACTGTGCATACAATAACTTCACAAAAAATTAAATTAAAAGCCCTCATATATATATTTTAGTCAAAGTTACAAAAGAAAAAAAAATAAAAAGTATCTAATGTGTTTGTGGTTTGTAGGTTTTTATTTGTGATAATAAAACAGAACAAATATGAAAAAAAATATCTGTACCTACAAAGTAGAAACAATAAGAAAATAGAAACTGGAAAAAATGAGACCGTATAATTATTATAAACGGGCTAGTATACTATTACTATGTAGAAATAATGCTAAAAGCATTTTACTTATGAAATGTTACCTTTATAACACGTAATAATTTATGCAGTGTAGATTCTCGGCACATAGAAACTTGAAGTTTAAAATTTTGGTACACTTCATCCAAAAATAAAAGACTTAAAATGTAAACAAACCCCTTACCGGAAGAAAAATACGAATTTCCTGTGTAATCACACACAATGGCTACTAGATAATTATTGTAGCATCTAATCAGCTCGCTGCCACTGACAGCGCCAAGGTTTACTTAAAACCAAATAAAAATCATCATAATTATCAAGAATTTCGACTCAGCGAGGTGTGGATCCATACTTCCATAGCTCAATTGGCAGAGCGCTGACACAGTATGTCGGAGGCGCGGGTTCAAACCCCGCTGGATCAAAAATTTTTGATATGATTGAAATTTTCTAAACAAGAAAACAGATTTTAAGTAAGAGTAATAATTTTTACATGGCAACTTTATAAGTTAAATTTCAAAAACTCAACTGTTATTAACTTATTAATTAATAATTACTAATTACTAGCTGTGTCCGCGATGTGTCCGCGTCACAGAGTACAATAACTATAGTCCGCGTCCCGCGACTTCGTCCGCGTGGAATTTCACAAAAAATGTTATTTTTCAGTTCGCAGTTATAAAATGTATAAATTTTTAAAATAAAAGTAGCCTAAGTTACTCCTTATTATATCAGCTGCTATCTTCGAGTGAAAGTCGACAAACAAACAAACAGACAGACAGACATAAATTGTAAAAAAATGTTGCTTTGGTATATGTAGGCACCGTGTATACATCCATATGTATTTAGTAAAAAGCGGCTATTTTAATGTTACAGACACTCAAATTTGTTTTAAGTTGTATAGATAAATATAGATTATACTCCTTGCTTAACTCGATAACCTAATTCCTAATTAGTAATTACCTAATGCAACTTGTTAGCAACTTTATTATAGAAACCTCCTCCTTTTTTTGAAGTCGGTTAATAAATCTATACTAATATATAAAGCTGAAGAGTTTGTTTGTTTGAACGCGGTAATCTCTGGAACTACTGGACCGATTTGAAAAATTCTTTCAGTGTGAGATAGCCCATTTATCGAGGAAGGCTATAAGCTATGTATCATCACGCTAAGACCAATAGGAGCGGAGTCCACGCCGACGAAGTCGCGCGCAGAAGCTAGTACATATTAAAATCAGTAACACAGTAGTCTGCTACTGGCCTGCAATAATTTACATCTTGATTATGTGGTAAATGTATTTTAATAAGGATTTTAACTGAAACAACATATTTGCACTTATTTTTATTTACACATCAGTAGTTACTTATAAATAAAAGATCTAATAATAAACATTGTTACTGATAGTATAATTCCAAGTTCATGCCATCGTGTATTTCATCTGGATGTTATGATAAGGAAGTTATTTTTTTACATACATTTTACAAATTCTGTATTCTTTACAAAGACTACATATTGTAAAATCTAAAAATCTTTAGATTTTATACTTTTCTAATTATGTGACCCATGCAAAAATAATTGTCTTAAAACAAGAATCGAGACAACAATTTGTCTTTAATGGTTACTACTTGGCCATAAGAGAGATAGTGAATACAATGATTAATATATATATATATATATTTTTTTTTATGTTAGTAAGTTGACAAACAAGCGTACGGCTCACCTGATGGTAAGTGACTACCGTAGCCTATAGACGCCTGCAAGTTCACCAGAAGCGTCGCAAGCGCGTTGCCGACCCTATCCCCAGTCCATCCAGGAGCTCTGGTCACCTTACTCACCAACAGTAACACAATACTGCTTGAAAACAGTATTATTTAGCTGTGGTCTTCTGTAAGGTCGAGGTACTACCCCAGTCGGGCTGCTCCATATTTTGAGCAGGAAATTTCCTGCTGTGCCCTACCTTAGTTTAATTATAAAATAATTAAAACCAGTAGTCGCCTTGTGGTCGAAATTCGACCATAATTAATTTAAATTATAAGTTTGAACATTATTAAGGTTTTGTTGTAAAAGACTATACTTCTATAATGATAAAAAGAAGAGTATATAATTATTATGTGTCAAACTCATGGTAGTTTGTGTAATATTTTTTTTATTGATTTATTGTATTTTTTATGCATAAATTAGCATTCTGCACTTCTGCTCTATAAAAAATACTAACTGACCCCGTAAACGTTTTTTTTCCATATATGTTATTAACCCCCGCAACCCCCTCTTGTGGGTGGAATTTCGATAAATCTGTTCTTAGCTGGTCTCAGGCTGATCAGGCGAAAGGAATATTCCTTTCAAGTCTCTACGCCTTATGGTTCCAGAGATATCGTGATGAGTCAATGGGTGGAAATCTCTTTTATTATATAAATAGAAGATAAGTGTGCGAAATTTCATACTCCTCCGGCCGCGCAATTTTTGTAACAAGGGGCACATTTTTGCTTCACATATTAATGTATAGAAGATATCTAGTATTTACATTGTGTATGCAAGTATTAGTATTGAAGATTACTAACAGATAATGAAAGAGCAACATAAAAAAAAGTGCTGCACAATTAATTTTAGAATTTGGGTAATTAATAGATCTATTAAGTCTCCAATTGTTAAACTGTGCTATAGTATAATATGTTACATGGATAAGTCTAAGGGCCTATTTCACCAGTTGTGATTGTGAATAAAGTTTATCCTGCAAAATCAAAATCAAAAATAACTTTATTCAAATAGAGATATGAGCACTTTCGAATCGTCGTTTTACAAAAATAAATTTAAGGTGATTAATTAGTTTTTTAAAAGTTTTTTTTTTTAAAGAGAAGCCACCACCGATTCGTAATGTAGATTCTGCAGAGACAAATTGGCAAGAAACTCCGCAGTTACTCTTTTGAAAAAGAAATATAAACATTGTTTCAGTACAAAATTAGTAATATCATGAAATACAGCAATGCAATGCAAAATAAGTTACGATTAGACTTTAACAGCAGGAGGTAGAACAGGGCATTAAGACCTGTTTCACGTCAATCAATAAACTACAAGTTTTAAGTTCATATTTGCGAATAGAAATATCTCATAAATACAGTGCAATTCGATTGTGAAAAAGTATAATACATCTAAGACTTTTATCTGCTAGATATCATCATCCGTCAAAAATTATCCACAACTCGTGAAACTTGCCCTAAAAGTCCAACAGTATTATTTTACAATAACTAATGTGTTTAGCATTTTTAACATCTAAAATCAAAATTCTATTTATGAACAAATAATATGAGAATAAGTTAGTAGTGGGTTGGAAACTTGTAGAATTTAACTCTTACTTTTTGTACCCACTCGATGGTAAATTTTGCAAGTTTATGAAGTCGGTTAAATAAAGAGTACAAAAAATGTTAAAATAATTATCTTACTTAAGTAAGCCTAATTCTACAATACATAATGATAAAAATTATAAAAAGGATACAATCTGATAGTTTGATGTGGTCCTTAAAAACTGTGTACCATTTCTTCAGAACGATCTTATCGTACCTAGTGCCAGTTTGTGCCGCTATGAGTTTCTTCAAATCACCCACTGTGTCATCGGGGTTACATTTTACTCTCACTTTTTTACCCAAACGATCGTTGCATGTTACTTCTAGCATTTTCTGAAACAAATTGAGGTTAATTATGTTTTTACAATAGAAATGATAAACTTTAGTTATTTGTAATTAAGGAGATATAGGGTTTTTCTCTTAATTTCAAATTTCAATACAAATTAAGAGTATATAAACGCTCACTTATGTATTTTAGGCTTTTTTCAAGCTTTTTTGTTAAATGTTGTTTATTTTGTTTGATGTGGATCTGATAAATAAACTGAAGTGTCACTTTCATTCACTTGACATTAAAATTAGTGCTGCCAGCACGAAGTACAGAATACAGATAGGAAGGAGTCCGAACGTAATGGTACTAATAATATTCTAGAAACAAAATTAAATGGTCTCTGTTAATTCTAATTTTTGCCGAAGAGCGCCACTGTTCAACAGCTGATTATAGGGTACTCGTTTAAACCAATTAAAATCAAGATTCGCGAGCCAATGCGAGTTCACGTGTTATATCGGTATGTTATACGTACGACATACGTGCTTCTAGCGCAGCCACTAGCAAGTGGCAGAAAAGAGAACTAAATAACTGGTTACATTATTCTAGACCATGAATTCTATCGAAAAGCCTATACCGTTCGGACTTCTTCCTATCTATACTTCGTGGCTGCCAGCATTGCAGAAACTTTCATCATGAATTCAGAAAACCAGCTGATAGATAATATTTGGTGCTTCATTTAAGATTTACCCCTGATGCTATAAATGTGGTGCCACTCTAATTTAATGCATTTCGACGGAAGCTTTCTGATATATAAAGAGTATAAAGATGACTCTCCTCACAGACTCTCCTCCCCTCTATCCTCCATATACTAGAGTAAGAAAATTATGATAAAAATAAAATGTCGTGACAAATAGGGTATTCCACCATGTTTGAAAAAGTACTTCAAAATGTTGATTTTCTAATAAAAAGCCACAAAAAATATATTTCGGCCAAAATAAACACGTTTTCATGCCATAAAATTAAATTAAATTTTAAACCTTTTTTATTACCGCGAAAACGCTACAGCCATTTTGGTGACGTAATATGTGCAATAACAAAAGTGTTTGACGTATGTAAGAGAGTAACATAACCTACAATTAGTATGACAACCATCAACAAATTAGTAATGAATGCATATTATTTCAGTTGGAACAAGATATGAAGAGTTATTATACGAAAGAACACAACTATTACTCCTTGAAGTTAAAATTGATAGATATTATTGATATAGATAGCTGTTGACAGCACTGACAGAACTTTGTTATTGCCCGTATGACGTCACACCATGGCGGCTCGTGTTTTAGGTCACGTGATATACAGATTAAAATATACGACTTTTAATTTCAATATAATAAATCAGTAATGTGCTTTTATGATTCCAATTCAGAATATTTAGGTGTATTTCTATATACATTTTAATTTTTATCAAATTTTATAATTTATTTTTCACTACGGAAAGTACCCTATTCTCAATACCCTCTTCATCCCCATTCATCAATCTAACAAATTTACATACACGCTACGCTACAGCCTTTAATATCCCACTGTTGGGCATAGGCCTCTTTCCCCATGTAGGAGAAGAATCGGAGCTTAATCCACCACGCTGCTCCAATGCGGGTTGGTGGATATATTCCCTACTATGAGTAACGATCGCTATCAGGCGTACATGACAACAACCGGGACCGACGGCATAATGTGCTCTCCTAGGCACGGTGGGGAGACCCACAAGGACTGTACAAGCACCCAGACCACGGCAAAAATCTGTATGGCCAATAAAAATGTCGTGTGCAGGAATCGAAACCGCAACCACCCGCGCAACAGACACAAACCAGTGCTGTGACCGCTGTGCCAACGCGGCGTACATATAAATACATAATAACACATCTTTGTAAAAAATTAATGTTATGAATTCATCGAACATAATTACTTTTTATTAGCACGACTTATATACATATATACCTTCTTCTTCTTCTTTTTCTTTGGCTTTAGCTCCCTTGCGGAATTGCCAGTATCAGAGTCATATATATAATTAGCTGTTATTAGTTAATGTCAATGTCAAGTAGACATTAAGATAAGGGTCGTTTTCTTGAATAAAAATATCCGTTTGCAAGTTCTTTTAAAACAAAACTTATTGCGTAGACAGAAATTTATATTTACATAATATCAAGTATGTTTATTTTTAATAATTATTGCGTAAAACTTTTATGCTGACGTAATAATTTCAAGTTATAACTTTAATTACACAAGATGTATCTCGCATGAACAGGAAGTATATCCAACTGTCCACACGTCATTCCAAGATCGACGAGAAGACGACGACGAGTACGACAGTGAAATTTTTTTATTAGATGATAGTGCAGTGAGTTTGTGGTGAAAAATGCAAATTCCAAATGAATATGTTTCAACTGCGGAAGATGTGGCAGACCAGGTACAATAAAAAATGTATTTCTTTCATTTATTCAATTAATACACAAAAACTCACCATGTACTTTAGATAGGTTTTGTCACGTCACCGGAATTATATTCTTGTTGGCATTTCTCAAAGTAATTAAGATTGCGTCTTTTAAAAATATGTATTATTAGTGTAATTAACAGCCACTTAATATACTCATGATATGCTTTAATTCGAGACTCAAAATGTATTAAAAACATACTGAGTCACAATTCCATTCACAATAGTTTAAAAATGAATTAGTACATAACATAACGTAATTAAATTTCCTTTATATTCATCTAATTAAATAAGTCTTAAATTAACATACGTTTCTAGACATGTACAAATTACACAGTTTCAAATGAAAATTAATCTGTCATATTTTTTTCTTCTGGAATTTAATAATAAATATTAATATTATGTAGAACAATAAGTAAGTAGTAATACCCCTTATAATAAAAAAGAAATAATTATTCAATGTATGTAAATATTGTATGAAATATGTGTGTGTTATAAGATTGATAATAGAGACTTCAAGATATTATACATTAATTTACATTCTAAATAATATTTATATACTTATATCATATTATATGTATGTGAGGCATAGTATATATATATATTAGTAATATTTTAATATACTTAATGTAGAAATGACAATTTTTTTTACAAGACAAGAAGATGTGATGTTCTAAACCTTAATATTATTAGTTGTAACTATTATTGACAGTAAATATTTGTACACAGGTGATAAGAAAAGGTAAGAATGTGCTGCCAACAGTTGCTAGACTGTGCCTCATATCCACATTTCTCGAGGATGGTCTCAGAATGTGGTTCCAATGGTCGGAGCAGAGAGATTACATGGACATGTCCTGGGGCTGCGGAAAGTTCCTTGCCACTATATTTGTGGTAAGTTGAAATATTACATGTAATTTGTGTTCATTTATCATTATTAAACTAAAATTTTAGTTTGTTATTAATTTCTATAGAACAAACAAAGTAGTATTAAAAGATAAACTTTTAATAAAATATAATGAGTACACAAGTTCTTAAATGTACATCCTAAAATAATAAATATATTGATTTAATTATAAAATTTTAATGAATGGGCATTTTTTTATTATTATTTATGTATTGTTATTATTGTATGTTATTATTATCTATCTATGTATCTGTGGTCTTGCCTAATAGCGATAGATTTTCCACACAATTGGTTTGTATCTTACATCAAAATTCTATCACTAGTAAGCAAATTCAAAGATGATAAGAGTATTGAAACTGGGCGTAAATTATACTGAATAGAACCTGTACCCATATTGTGTTTTAGGAATAAGCATTGTTTTACCTCTACTAAAACAATTATTTTGTTGAATTTTAATAGTTTAGATATAAGTAATAACAACATAATATAATTAATGAAATAAATATGTAAATATTACTATAATACATGAAGGTAATATTATTTTAATTAATGATTCTATTTATTTATTGCCTTTTCTTATAACACATAACTGTAACTAAACAGTCATTACAGTGATATAAAAGTATAGTTTCTATTCTTATTTTTAGTTTTGTATTAACTTTATTCCCACAAGTGTCACCACCCCTCACCTACTGACCTATATTATCTTCAGCCTGAGATGTAACTCAAGGGTCTTATCAGAGTGACTACTCTGTTAACGTAGGCTGTTAATCTATACTAATATATAAAGCTGAAGAGTTTGTTTGTTTGGTTGTTTGTTTGTTTGTTTGTTTGAACGCTGTAATCTCTAGAACTACTGGGCCGATTTGAAAAATTCTTTCAGTGTTAGATAGCCCATTTATCGAGGAACGCTATAGGCTATGAATCGTCACGCTAAGACCAATAGGAGCGGAGTAAACGCCGACGAAGTCGCGCGCAGAAGCTAGTTAAAAATAAAACTATACATCAAGGCATTGACACTGTCTGACTGAGGACTGTGTGTGGAGTTAAGTTGTATTTAAAGGTAGGGCTTGGAATACCGGTAAAAATTCGGTACCGGTACTTTGTCTCGGAAGACGTATCGTTATTTATGGAGTACCGGTACTTTAAATACCGGTACTTTGGAGCCATTTTACCGTTAAATTTTTTACCGGTAAAAACTCGTTTAACGTTATTTTTACCGGTACCTATCCATACCGGTACCGTTAATTGCTACTGTTACCTTTATAGGTACCGGTAATTATTACGCTAATAGAATACTACCTATGTACTTTTTTTTATTTTTGATCTCACAGCGTTATAATCTAATGTCACGCGCTGTTGCCGCTCTTATCAGCCCCCCCTCCCCCGCGCAGCTTCGAGTTGAACATTTTTTCTTTGCACGGAGCGGCAACGTCGTAGAGGTACCGATAAAAATATCGTTAATCGTGACGTCAGAGGTACCGGTACCAGTATCGTTAAAATTCTATTTACCGTTAAAAATTACCGTTAAAAATCGTTTCCGGTACCGCATTACCTTTAAAACTTTTACCGGTAAAACAGGTATCGGATAAAATTAACGCTATTTACCGGTATTTTATAAAGGTAATTGGTACCGGTAACAAGCCCTGTTTAAAGGTTCATATATTACCTGTAACTTGGATGAATACGCCATAAGAGAGATAGTTAATACAATGACCAATTATAATGTAATTAAAATAAATCTACTAAATTCTTATCCTCGTAAGTTGGGTTATATAAAAATTGTACAAAATTAATGTCACAAGTTTAAGAAACTATTTCAAATGTTTCAGCATACAGTAAGTTACATAATTTCATTTGAAATTAATGCACTGATTCTTTCACAATATGCACCTGAAGTAACATTGAACTTTGTTAAATTTTGAAGACAATTATACTTATATCATCTCTTACTTAATAAAAGAAATATTTCTACAATATTTCTTTTACGTAAAATTTGTGTAATATATTATTCTAATGAGGATCAGTAAAGTTCTAGCAAATTCAATAGAACTAGTATCCACGTTATTCTCTATGACATAAGAATGATATTTCTTTTTGAATTATCCAAATCGGACCATTACTTACGAAGATATTAAGTTATAAACATTATGCCGTTCCTGCCGCTACGTCAGTGTACGCGGGATGCGTGTGACGTCACTCCGACGTTCCATGCCAGTTAGCCCTTAGCAGCGACAAGATGCGATGGTATTTTCTTTTAAACTATGTGTCCTACAAAAAATTTGTAAGGACATAATTTGTAGCAAATTGCTTTGCCTACAAATATGTTCATATAACTTTGCCGAAATTTAAAAATTAAAGAAGTTATAAGCAAAAAAGTGAGAAACTTTTTATAGAAATTTTCCTTATTGCTCTATAACTTTTTTTTTATACATTTCACAAAAAAAAATACCTCAGACCAATCTTGTAGATGGTTTTTTGAGGAAACTTTTTCTCTACAATTTTTTGAATTTCATTCATTTCAAACGCTGTTACAGCGCTCCAAAGTAGACCGGGTTCGTCAATGCTCATGAGAATCCGGTCAAAACGAAATGCAACTTAGTTTTATGATCCTTTTTTATTTTATTTTATTTGATTTTATTGTAAATATATTCTTAAATTTTTTTTGTTAAATTCCTGCCTACAACTTTACTTATTCATTGGCATAAGCTATCTGTGGGGTAGGCCTACTGGGAATACCACGTTAAAAAAATATGATTTATGAGATATTTGATTACCTAAGTAGATACATTCGAAGAAGATTAAGAGAAGTCAACGCATTTTTTGAAAACATTAGTATTTCCGAAACTGGTTGAGACTCAAAAGTACTCTTCTACACATATGTATAATGAGGATCAATAAAGTTATAGCAAATTCAATAAAACTAGTATCCACGTTATTCTCTATGTTCTATGATATAAGAAAGATATTTCTTTTTGAATTATCCAAATCGGACCATTACTTACGAAGATATTTAGTTATAAACATTATGCCGTTCCTGCCGCTACGTCAGTAATAATAATAATAAATAATAAACGTTTCACACTCAACGGCCCCCAGTAGGATTTTCTCCTGTGTCGGGGGTCCGGAAACACACACAATACACAACCACAAACGCCCAGACCATGACAAACATCTGTATGGCCAATACAAATTTTTGTCATGTGCGCGGATCGAACCCGCGACTGCTAGCGCAACAGCTATTTGTGAAATGTATAAAAAAAAAGTTATAGAGCAAAAAAGAAAATCTTTATAGAAATTTTCTCACTGTTTTGCTTATAACTTCTTTAATTTTTAAATTTCGCTAAAAAGTTATATGAATATATTTGTAGGCAAAGCAATTTGCTACAAATTATGTCCTAACAAATTTTTTGTAGGACAGATAGTTTAAATGAAAACACCATCGCAGCTTGTCGCTGCTATGGACTAACTGGCATGGACCGTCGGAGTGACGTCACAGCCTTCCGCGCCGGCCGATTAGTAAACTCTGCTAGTAATTTGATCATAACTTCGTCAATTTTTGTCGTAGAACAAAAATTTTTGCACTGTATGTTAAGGATTTCTTAGTTCTATAAATCTGCATTCTCAACTAAAAACGTTACGGATCCTCATTAAATTTTATTGGTAGTCATATAATTTTAATATCTAAAACCTTGAGTCGAAATTTTTAAATTAAATATCAAAAGGTCAAATAACGAATATTCTTGATTCAGATAGGAAGAACTACATTTTAATAAGTCAATATTATACGACCAATCATATCTTCCAATGCGTTAAACTTTTCACGCATAATATCACATTTTTTATACATTTTAAACGATAAAAATGTTTGCATTTAATTTTCTTCTCTTAGGTATGGACGCTTTATTAATTTTTGAATATTGTTTAAATAGATACCTCAGTTGTAATGAGAAAGTATGCGAGTTATTAGCATTTATGGTTTTAAAACTAGGCTAGATATAGTTTGCTAGTTGGACCACAGTCGCCTACTCGAGTAACAATCTATCGATAAGTGAAAGTTATTTGTCCTTTCTATCAAGGAAGTGGGCCACGTGTACCTATAAAACTTGAGCTGAAAATTACGCGCAACGAATAAAAATACCCTATTACATAACATCATTTGGTAACTTTAACACAATCGGTTCATTTTCGAAAACAACATGACATTGGTACCTACCTTAGTGGCATGTTCCATAACCGTTCAATTTCGAATACGTTGTGTTCTAAATTCAAAGGTTTTAAATATTAATAAAAAGATAAAACTATTATATAGCAAACGGACCCAAGTCAACCGGTTTTTCCAATTTTAGTCGAGATAAAACTCTATATTGGCTACTTATAGTCCATTGAAATGTTACATGAGCTTTGTATTTGTTAGAGGACGCAATTTTATTTTTGGGACGTGTGTCGCATAGTTTCCGAGATATCGCGATAAAGTGTTTGCATAGGTACCTTTTTAAGATGGCGGAAGGAGGACAAGGGCGGCAACCCCACAAACTTGGGGTTAAGCTTCTATTGACCCCCCACACACGTCCCAAAAATAAAATTGCGTCCTCTAACAAATGCAATACTTGGTCCTTAAATTGTAACATTTCAATGGACTATTAGTTGATGTTTATGACCTCTTTATTAGAGTAATATTTTGTTTATAATTAAACTATAAACTTCCTCTCTCAGTTGATTTAAAACATAAGTAAAAAATATTTTTTTTAAATCTGAAATCACGAACTTAAATTAACTGCCTATTTGCCTTATAATCTTTAACTTAAAATTAAATTAACATTATGCATATTAAGGTAATTAACGTCCAAAAACTCGTGAATCGTACGCATTTAATTAATTTTATTTATCCTTGACCGCTGGCGCGGCGCGGCGGTCGCGAGTTGACGATCGGTAAAAAACATGTTATTTCGGATGACTTCTTGCATAATGCTGCTTGTACTTATGTATGTCTTCCACAAACTTCTCGTTATGTAAATGGAAAGCTATAAGATTTGGTATGAAAATGTATTACAAATAATTGCTTAATATTAACTTTTGTTAATACGAATTAGTGATTGATCTAAATGTTACTTACAAACTGACATTCACCGTGTAGAGAATAGATTTGATAAGAGGGTGCCAGTCAAAGTGCCTGCAATTTTTAATTAAAATAATGTTTACATATATTTAAAAAAAAATCGGCCAAGTGCGAGTCGGACTCGCGCACGAAGGGTTCCGTACCATTGGCTAGGTAAACACCAGTAGGTACCTACATTGATTTTAATATAGGGCAAAAAGCGGCAAAAAAGTCATTTCGTATGAGCCCCCAATTTTTTTTTATTTTTTTATTATTATTTATTATTAAAGTAAATACACAATTAAGTATTTTGTGAATATTTCAAGTGCCTACCTCTTACCATTTAATCATTTATTGATATCGAGCAAAAAAAGGCAATAAATCGCGTTTGTTGTATGGGAGCCCCTCTTAAATATTTATTTTATTTTGTTTTTAGTATTTGTTGTTATAGCGGCAACAGAAATACATAATTTGTGAAAATTTCAACTCTCTAGCTATCGCCGTTCTTGAGATACAGCCTGGTGACAGACGGACGGACGGAAGGACGGACGGACGGATGGACAGGGAAGTCTTAGTAATAGGGTTCCGTTTTTACCCTTTGGGTACGGAACCCTAAAAATATATTTAAAAAAAATATTCTATTGTTTTTTAAATGAAATTTTTATAAAATTTAAACGGAACTACATGAAAATCACCAGCTTTCGATTAAAAAAGAATGATTAAAATCGGTACAACCACTAAAAAGTTATGACGGTATCACACAAATAAAAAATCGGCCAAGTGCGAGTCGAGGATTCCGTACAAACAAAATTATTAAAAATATTTTTATTGTATTAAGTATCGCAAATTTTCCTTTATCTGTGCTATAAGACGTTACTTCTTACCAAATTTCAAGATTTAGAGTTCACGGGAAGTACCCTGTAGATTTTAATTTCCTTGCGAGTGTCGAAAAATTTGCAGCATAAACGGCTGTATCTTTTGATTGCGTTGGCTTAGAAGTTTGATTTTTTTCACAGCTACAAAGGACAGTAGGCTTGAGTATTTGATATGTATTTCAGCTTGATACCTTCACGCGTTCTATGAACGCGGACAACAACAAGTTTTCTTCTCATCGCAATAAGATTTTTTGTTTGTTTTTTTTGTGTTTTCTATAGTAAAACTTCCCTCTCTCTCTTTTCAAAGATGATTTTATTTGATTTTTAAGATTACATTGTTTTGTTTTTTAGATAGTTAACTTAGTGGGGCAGCTGGGTGGCTGCGTCATGGTGCTTGGAAGGTTAAAGGTCGACATCGCGTGCGGAGTTCTCTTCTTCATTGTAGTTTTACAGGTAAAATTTTTAAGTATTTATAAAATAAAAAGAAAAATTAGTACCTACCTATATTTTTTATTGCCAAACATACACGATGCTTCATTTTTTCCTTAACTGTAATTTAAAATGTGGAGGTAAATGAAAACAAAAGGAACAAGAAATTTAATATAATATAAGCATTAACAATGATTAATTTTTTCTGAGAAGATAGTATATTCTATGTCAAAAAAAATTAATCTTTGCTTACGATAAAAAAAAACATACAAAAAAAGTGTAGATAAGCAAGTCATGATCACTAATAAAAAACGAATACATTTATAAATAAATTATATTTATTGCAAATTGTAATTAACAATTAAATATTATTACATAGTGATAATAATTAATGGTGTATTAAATTGCAAAGCTGTAAACATGTGTAGGTACATGTGTACGTAGTACTTTTTTGTTTCAAACAAAAGCTATTTACGTTTTATTGTTGAGACTTGGCAAACTGTCATTCAATTATTTGATTATTTTTTAAATAAGTAAATATACAAACTTAGCCAAATGCGCATTAGGTTGACACGTTTTTGAACGATATTTTGACTTGACCTTAATGTTGTATTGTCTGTTACTTTTCGCGCCATTTGCAGAATATCATCATCATCTCCCTGCCCTTATCCCACTTATGTATCCCACAACATGAGTCATGGAACTCATGTTGTAAAAGATTTGGCATGGTATATTTTACGACTAGCCGCCTGCCTGACATCAACCCTCCCTGGGAATTCTTGGTTAAGAAGAAGGATCTGTGGGAAGGATTTATGTGAGAACAGGATCTGGTGTTAGGGATACCGGTGCCACGGATAACGGGGAGGGGTGTGTGACACTAGCAGCTAGAGCAGTCCGGGGTCGCGTACCCGTAGCGTTTCCAACCAGTCATCGGATAGATATCTAGTGGTCCCACTCTCTGGACAGCCATTAGCCGAATGTATTACCAATAAATTCTTTGTTTTTTTATTATTATTATCTCTCCTGATTATCACAGACAGACTACTCCTCTCATGTAACGGAACATGCACATCCAAGATTGATTTTGATCACAATAAGGTACGAAAATAGCTTTTTAAGATGCAATATTTTAAACACTATACACGACACAAAACTTTTCGCTTGTAATTTGTTGAGGGTAGGTTTTAATTATCTGTACTTTAAATTTTAATTTAAAAAAAAGACGTAGAATTTATTATTATATTCATTTTGCATTTACTGGATAATGTATATAAAACTATTAATTTTGAAATAACTGTTTTATCACATATCTGTTCTGATAACTTCTTACATAACACCACATGTAAATGGTAGCACGTATTGTTCTTATCTATTAACTTACAAGTCATTATTGATAAAATTAAATATAAAAATTACTTAAGAGGTAGTTTCGAGATTATCATAATTTATATTTAACTAGCGACTTGCCGCGGCTTCGCACGGTTGCAAAAACTATAAGTGTTCCTCTATTATATTATGCATGTATTATACATATAAGCCTTCCTCTGGAATCACTCTATTTACTAAAGAAAACCGCATCAAAATCCGTTGCGTAGTTTTGAAGGTCTAAGCATATATAGGGACAGACAGACAGCGGGAAGCGACTTTGTTTTATACTATGTAGTGAAGAAATATCTCATTTTATCTCTTTGTGATGTTAAACTTTTTGTATGATAAATTACTTTACGTCAATTATTAAATTTCCGTATCAGTTTAGTTTCTTGTACGTAGATATTGATTATGGTAGAATTAAGTTTGATTTTACAATGTCGATATTCGTTTAGTCGTCGAAGTTAGGTACTATTATGCTGACTCGACAAAATAATGTTACCCTGTCTTGCGAACTATCAAACGCGTGAAGTTGAAACGGTACTTTTTCTGAAACTTTCTGTGCAACATTCTTAAACTTTCATTCTGTAAGAACCTTTCATAAACTATTAGATAACTTTAAAAGAAATCAGATAGAATCAGTCCAGCCGTTCTCGAGTTAGCGCTCACATTACCGATTAATTTTATTTACGTTGATAAAATATACCTATTCTATGCAAAAACTTTGCATGTGTGGAGAGAGTTTTCCTTTCATAAAATTTACCAAGTATGTTAGAGAGATTTCATCCTTGTGACCCTAACGATCGACGCAATAAAATTACAGGGTGTAATTTGTACAGATTTTACTTGGTTCGATTCCCGGGTGAAGCAAGCGAATTTTTGAAAATCTTTGAAGTTTTATTTCTTTTCAAAAATAATGGAATGTTTCTTTGGAGTAAAATTGGCTATCTTTATTATTTAGAGTACTTTTCCTCCAGGTGGCATTAAAAAATTGCACACTGTATAATACTAGCTGCTGTGCCCGCGACTTCGTCCGCGTGGAATTTTTTTTTTATTTTTTTATGTAACTAGGTTGGCAAACAAGCGTACGGCTCACCTGATGGTAAGACCGTAGCCTATAGACGCCTGCAACACCAGAAGCATCGCAAGCGCGTTGCCGACCCTATCCCCAATCCCCCCCAGGAGCTCTGGTCACCTTACTCACCAACAGGAACACAATACTGCTTGAAAACAGTATTATTTAGCTGTGGTCTTCTGTAAGGTCGAGGTACTACCCCAGTCGGGCTGCTCCATATTTTGAGCAGGAAATTTCCTGCTCAAAATAAACAAAAAAGTTATTGTTCAGTTCGCAAAACTTCAAAAAACTAAAATAAAAGAAGCCTAAGTTACTCCTTATTACATCAGCTATCTGCTAGTGAAAGTCCCGTCAAAATCGGTCTAGCTGTTTCAGAGATTAGCCAGAACAGACAGTCAGACAGACAAAAATTGAAAAAATGCTATTTTGGTATATGTACCGTATAATAGATCTATATGCATTTAGTAAAAAGCGGTTATTTTAATATTACAAATAGACACTCATATTTATTTGTACCAATAACCATATAATGTGTTGTGGCGAAAAGTGTTAGATAATAAATCCAACTTTCCAGACGTTCGCGTACAGCATACTATGGGACATGCAGTTCCTTCTACGTAACTTGGCTCTGATTGGAGCGTTACTGCTGGTATTAGCGGAGGCGCGGGCGGAGGGCCGCAGCCTTTTCGCTGGAGTGCCGTCTCTGGGAGAGAACAAGCCCAAGACCTACCTGCAACTCGCTGGTCGCATCCTGCTCGCCTTCATGTTCATCACTCTGCTTCGGTTCGAGGTGTCCTTCCTCCAGGTATGTCGTTAATTTTATTATAATGGATGGATGGAGTTTAGTTCAGATTTATCTATATATCTCTTGTCAATCATTTTATACATGATTCTTAGTTTGAATATCTTTTAGAGCCTGGACAAGAGTCTGTGTACTGTGTGTGTGTCTCTCTTTGTTTACTGGCTACATGTCAGTTACAAATTATTATTGAAAGAATCTCACAAATTCGATTTTAATGTATATAGGTACATACGTATATTTTATACTAAACTTTAAAAAAAAAATGCGTGCGTAGTTACGAAGCACACGTCATGTCAGAAGTGAAACTTCTTTGGCAAAATAATTGAAAAAGTAAGCGATATCATAATTAAAAAAACTAATTGAAAACAAAAAACCAACGTCACGCGGTGTTGCCTGGCGGTGATCGGTCGAAAGCCGGTGTATTTAACGTGGTATAAACCAGGCTGTCACCCATCCAAGTACTGACGCTTCACGCGTTGCCGCGTCACCTTTCGCTCAAATTTTACCCGTCATGTGCCTAAAGAAGTTTCACTTCAAAAACAGCTCCTTAATGAACTACGATTTATATAAGAGCAAAAAATCTAAACCATTTGACAGATATCACAAGTCAAAATAGGAACAATTGCACATAGTCTATAGTTAATAAGTATACAAACTCTCGGGGGCATCCTAAAGCTACTGGTGGCCCTGGGCACTTTACAATTATTATGTAGCCTTGAGGATAATGAGACCCTTACTGACTACTGTAGTCAGTATTATGTAGCCTTGAGGATAATGAGACCCTTACTGACTACTGTAGTCAGTAATTATTCTGCTTATGTGGCAACTTATGCTGATGTGGCAGATAAGGAGAATAATGATTTTTGAGCCATTACCACTTCTCTAAATAGTCCAGACAATATAAAGGTTAACACTAATGATTCCATTTAGTATCATTAATTTATGTATATATACATATTTGAATATCATTTAAAATATTTTGAGTTATTAATGTTAATTTACTTATTTTGTTATAAATCACAATATAATAAACATGTACTCATTATTCTTGTCTCTTATAATAATGAGTTCATTCAAATGGAATATGGGTTAAATCAGTCCAATGGGCAATATTAAGTCTATTTATATCTTAATTTGAATACATTACACGTCGATCGAATAATTTACTCTCACTCTCTCATTTAAATTTATCTTCTAAAATAACGTATGAACCTATCCCTATAAAGAAAATAGTGACTCATCTCCGTCGGTCCCTCAGCTTATTGTTAGTATCCTTTGAGAAATTAAATATCAGTAAATAAGAACGCCTGTCTGACTGGTTTATTTCAATTACTACTATCATTTAATTGATCAAGTAACTTAACGCGAGTACCCTATAAGTCTTATATTTAAACATAAACTTTTACAAACTACTAACAACAAAAGGCCATAGTTGTTAATGTTATAATTAAAAAAATAATGTGACACAGGTTAATGAATGATAAATAATAATAAAAAAAAATTAATAGACGTTTGTATGTGCCCTAGTTTCAAACAATGTGATTAAGAACATTTCGAATACATAATAGCAGCATTAACACGTGGCTTTGCAGGTTCTGTTAAATTATTATATGTTTATTGCTACTGCTTCAGTTTCACGAATCATAGCGTGATTTTTACAGCCTATAACCATTGGTGACCATATTAATTGACTTTGAAGAATGTAAAGAAAAAATATATTTTTATCATTACAACATTTAATATATTTATTATTTTAGATGAAAACAAAATATATTATGTCAATCTGTAATGCAGCAGCAAGGTGTAATAAGGTTCAGATCGCCCTTAACAGCAAAACCACACATATTTATTATTTACTAGCTGTGCCTGCGACTTCGTCCGCGTGGAATAGTGTCTTTGAGTAGAAATTTATAAATAGTTAGGCTATTTATTTTACAAATAATAAATACTTTTTTTTTTAATGAGCTATGTACAGTGTCACTGCAAAAAGCTTATTAATTCCGGTAAGCACACTTACGCCACCTACACCGCGCCGTATCACGCCGGCAATGTTTATATCAAATATAAAGGAAATTATTTTATATTTAACAACAGCTCATTATTCCGTTTTCCTTATTGCAGATCGTTCAAGACCTCCTTGGAAGTATTCTGATGATCCTCGTGACGGTGGGCTACCGTACGAAGCTGTCAGCTCTGATGCTTGTGCTGGTGTTAACGGTGCTTAACCTGTACCACAACGCCTGGTGGCTAGTGCCTTCCTATAAACCACTCAGGGACTTCTTGAAATACGACTTTTTCCAGGTACATTAGCAAATTATTGTAATTTTACATACTCAACTCACACGAAGTGTGCTGTCATTCTAGGCTGGTATGTTACAGTCGAAAATTTCCTTTATAAAAATGCATGGGGGAATTCAGTCGTTTTTCTCGAAAACTACTGGCCATTTGACGGAAATATTTTGAGGTGTAAACACTTTAATGGTGTTATGCTTGCGACGCTTCTGGTGTTGCAGGCGTCTATAGGCTACGGTAGTCACTTACCATCAGGTGAGCCGTACGCTTGTTTGTCGACTTAGTAACATTAAAATGGAGTACTAAATCTACACAAAGTCTCGTCTCAAAATCCAATATCCATCTTGTCGGTCCAGTTCCATATTAACAAATATAATAGACATTATTTATTAACAAAGTTCCTTGTTATTAAAATTAACGCCGAACTAATAAATTTCAAAAGAATTTAAACATATTGATAGTGGTGATGTTGATTGTTGTATTCATGTTAATATCAGTGTTTCTTGCCGATTCTTTTCTATTTATTAACAAAGTTCCTTGTTATTAAAATTAACGCCGAACTAATAAATTTCAAAAGAATTTAAACATATTGATAGTGGTGATGTTGATTGTTGTATTCATGTTAATATCAGTGTTTCTTGCCGATTCTTTTCTACAGACTCTGCTACATTACATACATTAACCATAATTAATTCAATTTCAATTTGTAAAATGACAATTCAATCGTACTTTTGAAGCCCTATATAATGTAAATTTTTATTTTGTAATTTTGCTGAGATACAAGATTTTTTTTTGTCAAAACTGTCTTCTCTGTGTAAAGGGCCCCGTAAACGATCAAACTTGTTTGATAAAACTTCATGTTTTCATATAACAAACATATCAAAAAAGCCCGCGGCCCCACACACGATCAAATAATTTGACAAACACGTTTGTCAAACAGAAATTTAATATGAAGTTTGATCAAATATTTGCTCGTTTATGGGGCCCTTTAACTGCAGTAATTAATACCTTTTAAGCAATGTTAGTAAAGGTGTGACAAATAATTTTGTTGTTAATTTCTTCAGACTCTGTCGGTGATCGGCGGTCTCCTGATGATCGTGTACCTCGGGCCCGGCGGCGTCAGTATGGACGAACACAAGAAAAAGTGGTAGAAGTGACGCGGACACAGTCCGTACATAGACTCGATATTATCCTATTAAGCTACGGCCTCATGCAGCCGCTCGACGCTCGTTTCCAGCGACAAATCTGGTCACGTGACCCCATTTTAAATTTCCCGCGACTCAAAAAGGTACTACCTACGTCATGCAGCCGCTCGTCGCTCGTCGCTCGTTTAACTACCGGTACGGCCTCATGCAGCCGCTCGACGCTCGTTTCCAGCGACAAATCTGGTCACGTGACCCCATTTTAAATTTCCCGCGACTCAAAAAGGTACTACGTCATGCAGCCGCTCGTCGCTCGTTTGCAGCGGCAATCTCGTCAAGTGACCTCATTTTAAATTTCCCGCGACTCAAAAAGTTGCTACCTCATGCAGTCGCTCGTCGCTCGTTTGCAGCGATAAATCTGGACACGAGACCCTGTGTTGCTGATTTCCTAACCTTCTTCATAGCTCGTGGCAGTAGGGTTGGCAACTTTTTTTGACAAAAATAAAATAAAATGGTTTGGATAAGAAAAAATAAAGTATTTTTCAAATTTTATGTTTTTATTGCTTTAAAAACGTTATTTTGTGTGCTTTTAGCACATGCTAAATTTTTTTTGGTATATTTTAATGTTTCAAAGCTTGTTTGGAACAGGAGTTTTGGTTTTTAATTTAAATAAACAATTCGTTTTTAATTTTTATTGACGCTCTATTTCTCTCTTCTCACCACTTTATATTTATTACTGAAAAAAAACCTCTTTTAGTGAAAACTGAAGTGACGGGAACGGAGAGTAAATAAGAAATATTTTTTTTATATTTGGTAAGCTATCAGATGCACTTTTACGTATATATTGCAATGTTTCAACTGTAATTTTCACTTAAAAGTGTTTATCATCATTAGTGAATTTTCTTTGGATCTCTTTAAGTCTTATAGATTCAGAATACATATCGTCCATCTTAATATTTAATCTGTCTTGTAATTTGGCCTTTGTAATTACCATTTCAAACATAATTATTTCAAAATTTTCAAATTTAACCTCATTTTTCAGGCATGTAAGGAAGTATTGAAAAATTATATTCATTAAATAATATTTTCACATACTATTTAGCAAAAGTATAAACTATAAACCAAAAATAAAGTACAAGTTATTATAAAGTACGGTTGGCAACCCTACGTGGCAGTGATACAAAGTGAAAGAAATAGGAGTGCATAAAATAATAACTTAATTTAGTGTTTGGGCCGTCATATACATAAAAGTTAAATCTCAGTTATTAATTAATAATAATATTATTTTGATAAATTAGAGACATGAGAAATCTGTTGTTTTTTTTGGGTGAATGGGGACGTCGCAGGTATGAATAGCAACGAAAGCGGGGTTAAACGGGATGAAACTGAGATCAATTAAGGGACGACTTATGTATGAATAGGTACAGATATGTAGGGTTGTCACTGAGCAGTTAAACGTTTTTTTAAGCTATTTTATAATAAATTGATATAATATAAGTTTGTTGACTTTGAAATGTTTAAATACTTCAATAATAATTTACAAAATGTTCGTTCATTACGATTTTTCAATAAAAATAAATCATGGAACATATATAGGTTAAGATCCCACTGCAAATTTGTGCATGTACTCGGTTTTTCTAAAAACCAACTTTTTATGTTTATTTATGATTAGGAAAATATATATCGACCAGGCTGCCTATCAAAATGTGGCCGCTAGTATTTTTAATTAATTCTTTTAAATTGATTTTTGTTAAAAAAATATGTGCATAATGTTAATAATATACAAATATACGATGGTTCAAAGCAAAAATAACGCCATCTCTCTTTACGACGACGAAACGTACACAAATTAAATAATTAATACGCGAAATGGTAAATCCATTTTCAACTGCCAGAAATGCTTATTTGCGGCCAGATTTAATTAGGCAGCCATATTATATAATAATAGATAGAAAAAAAATTAGCTTTAATTTGATATATAAATCATAAATTTTAGTTATGCACGTATTTTTAAAAAATAATCAATTTACAAAAATTTTATTAAAAATACTAGCGGCCACATTTCGATAGGCAGCCTGGTCCATATATATTCTCCTAATCATAAATAAACATAAAAAGTTGGTTTTTAGAAAAACCGAGCACATAGAGAAATTTGCGGTGGGATCTTAGTCTAATAAGTGCATTTTATTTCAGCGACTACAT
Source organism: Melitaea athalia (assembly GCA_905220545.2). Classification (NCBI taxonomy): domain Eukaryota; kingdom Metazoa; phylum Arthropoda; class Insecta; order Lepidoptera; family Nymphalidae; genus Melitaea; species Melitaea athalia. The sequence goes on from HG992177.1 coordinate 2,379,820, forward strand.
TTTTAGGTATTGCAGTACTAATCATTTACATTTACTAGTATCATACTAAAATGTAAAAGTTAGTGGTTTGCTTAGTACATTAATTAATTAGATAAAACAAAATAAATAGGTAGCTAGAAATTGTTATATATTACACAAGAGCCAGCCCTGGTGAATTTCTCTATTGACCCTATTTTCGTCTCTATTAACCCCAATTTCCGGGTGAATAGGGAACATGCATATATTTTAACGTTTTTTTCATAAATTGAAATGCTAATTGCATAGTTTTATATTTTATGACCAAGATACCATAAAGACTCAATCACGTCGATCACCATACAGCAATATATCCTTAAAAAAATGCTTTAATATTGTCTAAGAAGTTCGGATTTGTCCCTATTCACCCCATTTTACGGAACTCAATTCAAGAAAATTTTAGTTCAGTAACGGTTTTACTTTTAAGGTGCAATATTATCAATCTAGTCAACATGAATAGTTTTTGTCGCTTTAGACCTTTTAATGCACACATAAATATTTTTATTTTAAACTAGGAACAATAGGGATGAATGCCAAAAATATCGGCAATGATCATTCTGCTTTATTTCAGTATCAACCTGTTTTCTTTATTGATTTAACAATTATATGTTATAATTTTTTTTTAAATAATGTCCTTACATATAAAAAATTGGAAAAACGAAAAAAGAACCAGTTAACGTCTTAAGTGTCCGACGTAAACCTCAGACATTTTTGGTGGACCAGATTCAAAATCTCGATGACCGTTGCCATCCGTTCCGACAGTGGTAAACGTCTCAAATTAACACCCACCCCCAGTAGGAATCCATCAACATCTTCGATTTGTGGTGGCGGAGGTAGTGTAGGCACTGGTTCCTCTCTAGACATTGCATCGGCAATACGGTTACAAAACTACAATGAAGAAACAAAATTATCGTTTAAACGTATATGTCCATACTTTACTAATATTAATTAAATGTTTTAAAGTATTTGCCTTGTCTGAATCCATTATTTAAAGCGATTAATTAAATAATCGTTGCAGCACCACACTTATGTCGACCTAACTATCTCGCTTACTGACTCACGATCCTTTCCCAGCGACAAAGCTCAACATTTTCAGCTTTATCGCTAACATGTCACGTGACCAGATTTGTCGCTGCAAACGAGCGACGAGCGACTGCAAAAGCCGTAGCTCAACATTTTCAGCTTTGTCGCTACATTTCCTGCGATCACATTATCCACAGAGTAAAATACTAATTATCGCTGAAAACGAGCGTCGAGCGGCTCCATGAGGCCGTACCTTTAAGGTTGTTGACGGTGCGGTGTTTGTATGTAAATAAGCGAGTTCCATGTGTCCGCTATTTCAATCAATGGCGACGAAGAAACGTTTAATATGGTTTTTTATTCATTAAAAAAATATACGACTATTATGTGTTTCCACTTTGTGAATTTAATAACTTTTCATTTTGAGTAGCAAAAACATTAATTGGGCATGATAGTACATTTTATATCTTTTACAAATCGACTTTCTTAAATATTCTTCTAATCATTTTTTTTTATAAAATATATTCAAAAAACTCTTTATATAAGAAAATTTATGAAGTATTTTATAACCTCTTGCAAATATTATAAATTTCTACTTTAGATAAATTGCAGTATAAACTAATTAAATTCTTTGATATTGTATAGAATACAAACACTAAATGTTATTCAATTTTATGAAATAAATATTCACATAATTTTTAATGAGTCATTTCTATGTATTTTTAATAGTAGTTATAATGTATTGACGATTGTATCAAATTTACAAATGTGCACAATTATTCTTAAAGCCGTATTGTTTTATGTTTAGTACCTAGTCTGTATTTGGTTGTTAAAATTCATATGACTTTATTTTTATAACAATCTGTCCAATGATAAAATAAATGAATGTTGTATTTGGTTGTTAAAATTCATATGACTTTATTTATATAACAATCTGTCCAATGATAAAATAAATGAATGTTCGAATCGCTCGAAAAGTGACAAGTCGGCTATAGGTATATGTAGCGTCAAGTATAGAAATTTCATTCCGAATTAACAAACTATCTAACAAATATGTAAATAATATTTGTACTTATTGACTGATCACTTGTATATTAAAAATAACTTTAATTACAATATAAAAGTATATTTTTTTATCTTAATTTAACTTTATTTGCTGTTTTGTCAAGTCTGTACAGGTGTGTTTAACAGTAATTCATTTAGTGCCCCATTCTTCCTTGCAGAACTTCATTATTACAAAATTATATTTAAAAAGACAAATATTTTTATAGTATTTTTATTTATTTATTTTTAAGGTACGTTCGTGAAGAATAGTCAGATTCATAAGTGAAAATATGCTCTGAATAAATATGACATAATATTTTTACTTCTTTTTTTCGTAACCTATTTCAGTACAAGGCTAGGGATAGTCGCATATTGCCATGTAATATAATTATAATTTTGTAAGTAAAACAACATCTTTTTATAACAGATTTATTTGTAAAAGTGTTTATGAATAATAAACAAAATTCAACAATTACGTGTAAATATTTTGTGTAGGTCTACTGCTTGGTCGCCTCGGCTTCTGATGTATCTTTATCGGAAATATATTTGAACACTTTATTCGCTAGCTGTCTATACTTTTCTGCATGTATGCTGTCTGGCAGTGCATATATGGCTGGTTTGCCGCTGTTTATGCATTCGGACATATTTGAGTCAACTTCGAAGCTCTCAATAATCTCGAGCCCCATCTGATCTGCTGCTTTTTTGGTTTCATTGCCGAATACGAAATTTTTCGTTCCACATTTATGACAGATTGCATGCGACATATTTTCGACCATTCCAATTATGGGTACTTTAAGTTTTTCAAACATGTTAACCCCTCGCTTAGTGACTTGTAAAGCAGCAGATTGAGGTGTTGTAACGACTATTGCTCCTGAAACAAATTTTAGAACATTAATTAAACTGTAATATTTAAATTTTTAAATGTGATCCAAATATAAATTATAACAAATATATGAAAAAGCTTTTTCTTTGATTAACGTTACGACAAGTGCTGACGTTACAAACACCGGCGGTCGTGGGTTTGATCCCGCTTTGGCTGGATATTTGGATTTGTACAAGTAATTGTTTCTGGTCTGGGAGTCAGTCCTTGTGGGTCTCCACTGTGCGCTTCGAAGAGCACGCTATGCTGTCGGTCCCAGTTATTATCATAGACACCTGATAGGAATTGTCACTCACTGTAGGGAATATATCCGCCGACCTGCAACGTAGCAGCGTCGTGGAATAAGCTCAGACCCTTCTCCTATACAACTGAGAAAGAGGGTTATGCGCAGCAATGGGATTTTACAGGCCGAATTAAATAAAAACAAATATATTATTAAAGTGAGTTTTCAAGTGTTGAGATGTGTCATTATTTACGTGAAAACTATTAAACCAATTGCTTTAATGGAATTTTGTATGGTTGACAAAACTAGTTAAAACAAAGTCTATAATTTTAAATTCTCCAATTCCCACAGGATATTAGTAAATTTTGTGAATAAACTTTTTGTTCACAAATATAAAACATTTTCTTACCATCAATTGGTAGATTCTGTGCAAGAGACAAATGAGTGTCCCCGGTGCCAGGGGGTGTGTCCACAATGAGGCAGTCGAGTGGTCCCCAGGCCACTTGTCGCGTGAGTCTCTCCAGTGCCTGCATCACCATCAGCCCGCGCCACACCACTGCGTTTTCACCAGACACCAGTAGACCCATAGACATACTGAAAATTGATAATGCATTGTTAGCTAAGGATTTTTTTTAAACTAAGTACTCCTATTGTATCATGTCATCAAATGTAATAATTTTAAATATGCCCATTTTAATACTGAAGTCCACGAATGCCAGTTCTAGATATGTATTACGTCAAATGTAACAAAAAACAATCTCTTTAAATACTAAAAGCTAATCACCTAATCAGATGCTGTCTTATTGATAAAATTATTGTTGAATAATTAAATACCTCAAGAGGTAAAATATTTGTAGAAAAAAATATTCGTAGCACTTTTTTAAATTTTACTAATGAGCTAATCTCACAACGTACTTTCGCATAACCGTCCAATATGATTTTTACAAGCTCTTATTTAACTTGCAATGTAGCTGAAATTTTGGATGCATGTTCAATTTGGATGACAATGCATGGTTAACTTTGTGACGTCATTCTAAATCCAATATGGCAGCATATCCAAGAGTGCGGACTATAGGTAAACCGCTGTAAAGTCGACCCTTGCGATGACAAATGGAGGCGAGGCGGGGGGTATGCACGGGTACACACGGCATTGTCGCCACAGAGATTTATCTTGAGATATCTCAAGTATATCTCTCTGAGTTATTATTTAGGTGAATGATTATAATTATTTGAGTCATGCGAGTGTGGCAAATAATAGACTGATTCTATATTTATTTTTATTATATGTTTTTCTATATATATATACACAATTAATTAAGTAACTACGTTAGAAAATAAAATACTAAATACTGAGCACTAAAACTAACATTAATATGTGAAAAAATGCTTAAGGCGACTAGAAGAGCTAAAACGATGTTTTATAACGCCTAAAAGTATATGATCCACTGCAGTGAAAAATAACAGAAAAATATATGATATTCTGCAGGATATATGCTAGATAGATAGTGTGTTGAAAACATGATTCTTTAAATTTAATACGATAGAAAAAAATCACAAAGATACCTCTAAAAATATCTTTTAACGGGTAAAAACCATGTTAATATACAGGCTATAATTCTGATATTTTGTCAAATTATTCTTTAAGCAACATACTATCGTGATAGTGTTTTAATTATTTTGTTTGATCAATAGATTTTTATAAATACACGTTTCCTTATTTTTGAGCATAAATAATCATAATACGTGCGCATGGGTGCGTAATGCCCGTGTACAGACAGTCTCGGCCAAGGCCTGATGCTAAACGGACGTGTTGCTCGTTTTTTCCGCATTATTCGCATAAGATTATTTACTGTTTTTAATTATTTTCAATATGGGAAATAAAGCGGAACCCGTCACGAAACATAAAAAACGTTCATATAAAACAAATGCCCAAAATATGAACGATATTAAAAGGTAAGAATATTTTATTATTACTAAATATTGATTGTCATAACAATGATAACAATGAATTTTGGCGTTTTAGATGTTTGACGGACGGATGTCACTTCGAATACGTTCAGTTTTTTTTGATCGGAAAAAGTAATAGGTAGGGATCCCTAGTACATTTTTTTCACCTGATTAGTATCAAGCTAATTTTCCGGGAGTAGCTTCATTTTGATGAGACGAACAAAAAAATCCTCTTCGAAGACTCTCAATTGTAGTAGCTAACAGAGATAGCAGGAGATAGAGCAGCAGTGAGCCTATGCTTACGGGATAACGGGATAACGTACCACGCAATTTGTAGGACAATAGTACTATTAAATTATGTAGATATTAACTAACTAAAAGAAATAAAAATCAGAAACAAAAAGGTCACCGTTGGATTCCTCGTTAAAAGTTACCTAGGTTTGACCTTTGTTTCACGAGTAACCTGTGCGGTTTTCCGAATTTTTCGGGGTTTCCATATTTTTTACTCACCCGGTATATTAATACACTAAGGTTAAGATGTTTGCCTCCCTTTTTAGAAAAAAAAACTCACGATTACGCTTCAGTCTGTAATATCCTACTGCTGGGCATAGGCCTCTTATAGTAGAGGAGACGTGGAACATCGACCTTTACCGATCTGATCTCTCGATGAGGCACATTTTTTATCAAATATAATTTATAACAATATGCCTATGATAACTTGCCTATCGAAAAGTGGTCAATGCTATTTTTTTTTTGCAGGCAAGCCTATATGATTGGTTTTGTAATTACAATATCTTACAGGTAGATGTAGTATCGAATATAGGTATATATTGACCTACCTGTTCACATCTACTTGCCAGGTAGCCATGACCAAAAATAAGTAGACAAGCCTACCTAGACATATTATGTGTGTTAAAAACTATCAATTGAGATAATACACATTCGGTTATCATATTATGAGTGAAGGTGATGAAAAAAAAATTAATTAAAATTAATTAAATTAAAAGTAGCTATGACCACTTTTCGATAGGCAAGTTATCATAGGCATATTTGTTCATAAATTATATTTGATAAAAAATATGTCTCATCGAGTTGTCAGATCGGTGAAGGTCGCTCTTCCACGTTTCTTAGACCATTACCCCATTTAAGAGAAGGATCAAAGCTTAATCCACCACGCTGCTCCAATCCGGGTTGGCGGATATGTTCCCTACTATGAGTAACGATCGCTACCAGGCGTACATGATTACAAACGGGAGCGACTGCTCAACGTGCTCTCCGAGGCACGTTGGGGAGACCCACAAGGACTGCACAAACACCCAGACCACGGCAAACATCTGTATGATGATCTAGCTAGGATTAATTTTTAGAAAATTTCGTTTTACCCGTGTTTTCAGATAATGAAAAAATACAACATTATTAGAATAGGAAAGTAAATTTTGCCATAATCTATTAAGTTATCAGGTGGAAAATCGGGTGGTCATGAAACTATAATATGACCCCGGTTCAAATCCACATGTCACCAGATCGATTTTCTTTTTCCCTTTTTTTTCTAATTGCACTCTTGTTTTTTTTTTATCTGAATAACCAGTTCATTTCTTTTTATTATTATGTCGGTAAGATCGAAAAATATTATTGATATTCCATAAGTATGTAATTGGAATGTAAATAAAATTTCCAATAAAGACGATATAAACCGAGCTAAGCTTGTTCATCCATAGGTAAGACTAACTCCCGTTTATGACTAAGTAAGTCACAAACGGGAAATTCCCACAAGTATAGACGTTGCTAGTTGCTACAAAATAAAAGGGATTTACCGACTTCGCCACAAAATAAGTAAAGAGAAATTCCGTGATCCTTTCAATCGGTTCCGATAAAAATGATATAAAATGTTTCAAATATTTTCAAAATATTGTTATTATTTATTGTTAAAAAAGTGCCGCCCGGGGCGCCCGGGGCGCCCCCCCCCCCCCCTACGCTACGCCACTGGTGGTACGTAATCCCGGTCTTACGCTCACTGCTGCTCTATCCCCTGCTAACTCTATTACCTACCACAATCGAGAGTTTTCGTAGAGGAAATTTTTGTTCGTCTCATCAAAATAAAGCTACTCTCGGAAAATTAGCTTGATAGTAATCAAGTGAAAAAAATGTACTAGGAATCCCGGACTATAATAATTGCGATCGAAAAAACTAAATGTATGCGAACTGACAGCCGTCCGTCAAACTCCAAAATTCTTTCGCGCCATCTATTAGCATGGTCGGGCATAATCTCGCAAAACGGCTGTCGAGTTAATTTTTATAAGCGCCATAGTTAAATGGCGTTCACGTCGATATTGTAAATGTGTGCGTGCGTTCTTGAAGGTTACTTAGCTCTTCTATGCGCCTTAAGATTAACATTATCATAATTCATTTAGTCATTTTTCGTCTTGGTAATTTCATATTTATTGTTGGATGTAACTAAGTAAAATAATCTCGTGTGTAGTGCGTACGTCATTCGATGTCAACGCCGTAGGGATGGCAAAGTCGACTCTGACTTTAGTCAAGAATCGATCTTTTCATAAAAATAATCGACTTTTTGGAATCCACTTGAACCTATCTCGAGTCGATTGGAATCGATTATAAATATACTTCCAAGATAATGATAATATACTAAGCATCATATTTTGTCATTGAACCCCACATTAATTTGGGTTAAATTGTTTTTCAAGAGAACATTAAAAAAAACTACATATTTTAAAGGCGAGAGAGTTTAAATTCAGAGCGGAACGAAGGATCAAAAATTTTAGTACATAATACTAAATTAATCATTACAAAAATACATAGCAATTCATTACAAATTTACGGAATGATAATATTATTGAAAACATCACTTTTACGAAGTACCACAGTGAACTCACAGAAAAAACAAGATGCTTTCAAAAAGTCGACTTGAGAATCGACTTTTAACTGATTGTGAGTGATTAATCGACTTTGAGAATCAAAAAATTCCAAGTCGATTCCAAAGTCAAAAGTCGACTTTTTTCACGCAGTCTCCATCCCTAGTCGACGGCCGACATCAGAATTCAGACTGTCTGATTGGTTGAGTGCTACCCGCCCCCGCGTCCCGCGGCCATCGCTAGGGTCGACTTTATCGCGATACAGCTATAGTTATTTTTAGCCGACTTCTACAATATGGGTATCAAATGAAAGGGCTTGCTAAGAATAATCCGAATAAAGTGACGTGATAACCGACTAAAAAGTCAAAAATAAATTAAAAGTAAAAAACCTTTTTAAAAAACAAGCTTTTATTTGAATGTGCTAAAACGAAAAAAATGCTTGTAAACAAGTAAATTAAATAAATTGATGTGATTGATTTTAACTATTAAAGTTTTCAAACTAAGGAAATAAGAGTACTCATATCTCGCGACAAGCTTTTCTATCATATAGATTATGTGTAATGACTTTATAAGTAGATAGTAAAAGTTAAAGTAAAATATTATTTTTTTTCGTTTTAGCACATTCAAATAAAAGCTTGTTTTTTAAAAAGGTTTTTACTTTTAATTTATTCTTAGCTCTAAAAACGTCGATAAAATGAAATATTAATACTAAATAATAATTAAAGAACTGCATATAATTATTATAATATGGAAACGAATTATTTTTCTCGTATAATGTTTTGGGCATTTGGGCATGACGACAGTATCAAAAAGTCGTCAATTTAATGATTTTAGGGGAACACTCATATTTAAAAAATTCAAAATACTGGTTTAGTTTTATGTAATATAATAAGATTATTGTGATTTTCAATAAAATAAAACAGTAAAATACTGCAATCGGCCATTTTGATTGAAACACAAATTACAGCGCACGACGTCACAACATAACATAATACGTCAGGCGCGCTCCAAAGAGTAAAGTAAAAAGTAAGGCCCACATTATTCTGTGACGTCAAGCCGACGCCATGACACCTGCAGCCGTTTTGCCGCTCTCATTGAAAACATATTAGAAAAATAGTTTTAAAATTCCTTAAACTTAAGTTTATTACCGAAATATAGGTATTTTTGTAAATAGTAAATGTGTACCCACATTATGGAAGAGGTTTTCAAAATCTTTCGTCATGCCCATTGTAAATTATAGCCATGCTTTCGCACTCACGAAAGGTATCATGCGGAATGAGTACATATCAAATTAGTGTTTATTAATTTTATGAGTCGAACACTTACGACATATCTAATATTACTTCGTGCATATAATTTTATGAATACGAATATGTATAGCGCTTATTACAAATGAGAAAACAAGAATTCTGTTTCCACTAAATTATTAAATATTCTATTTATATTTTGTACCGATTTTTAATTATTTCTTAATTAAGAATTCAGTTTACAGTGTAAAAGTTCTCACACAATTCAAAAATTCTCTTCTCAAAGAATTCATTGTAATATGAAACTGGATAGTTGGGTGCTGTAAAGGACTCGCTATAGACGAAGCCACGGTTTCTTAAAAACCGAATAAAAAATCATAACAAAAATTTCGGTTTAGCGGGTACATTGTTCGATAGAGTCGTTCTGTCAGAGGTGCGGGTTCGAACCCCACTGGAGCGAATTTTTGATATGATGTTAAAAATATTTAGATTTTCCTCATGTGTGTATACTACGAATTACAGAGTAATAATACGAATTACAGTTTAAGTTAAAATAAAAACTAAAAAGGAATAAAAGTAGACAAGTAGAACTGTTATAAATTAAATCATTTTAGTCTATATTTGCATTTACCTTTAACCACCTTTGACAACCAAGAAAAACAGACACCATGAAATATGGTGACAAAATAAAGAAATGGCAACACCATTGATGAATTATCATGACCAATATTAGTTTTTGAGCATTAGCACACACAAAAATTGAACCTTGTAAAATTTTCAATTATTATTGTGAATAGAGCTTTACACACTTAATAAATTTCACAATAATTATGAGACATTTTAATTAAAATAAATACCATTTAACACCATAGTTGAGAAGGGGTTCAATGAGATTATCATCATTCAGCACGGGCTCCCCACTGATGTTCATCATGAGAGGAACCGAAGGCCCAAACACATCTGCATCCAGCAATCCTATCTCTTTGTCGGGCTCTATCACTTTCATTGCACATGCGAGATTCACTGAAACAGAACATTAGGATTATTATTTTATAAATAAAAATATTTGATACCCAACTTTATATGAGTTTTTGAATCTTTTAGTTTACAACAAGACTAGACAGACAATATAATAAATTATTATGTTTATCATATTGTCTACTACAATAATTAACCTCTTAATTACTGAGACCATAAGTTTAAAATATGACTGTGATAAGGCATATATATTTTTTCATGTGCGTTGTAGACTTGTTAAAATTTTGTTTTTGTTTTTAATAGTAGGTACAATTATGTACAGAAAGGAGTTTATATTTTTTAATTATGTTTCTGCAAAACTAGCTGTTTGTTGCAGCTTGCAGAGAATTAGATCTAACACATTATTTTTAAAAATTAATAATGATTTTTAATTTCATTTCACACTTTTTCAGATGTAAAAGTTGAAAATATGCTGAAACTATTGTTGCTTTTTTAAATTCAGTCATGAAATGAAGTACCTATGTTTAAAGAATTGGACCAGTACATAAGTAGTTAATTTTTTCTAGCTTATTACAAATATGGCTAGTCAGATTTATAAACTGTGGTAAATCTTATTTTTTAAATTGCCAATAGACAAAAAAAGTTGCATAAATATTTTTTGCACAAACAAATCATGTCCTCTATATTAAGGTAATAATGATATGTTACACAACAAACCAGCTGTAGTTGTCTTTCCCACGCCTCCTTTCCCAGACGCAACTAGTATTATACTTTTAACTTTAGGTAATGGTTTCTTCTCCGGCAGCCCACGAGCCATAACTTTGGCTCTGTGTTCATTGACATCACTCTTGCCATGTTGTAGCCTTACTGTGGTACAACATGGAGTGGACTGAAAAGAAATCATATTAATAATACAATTTAAAGGCTCAGATAGGCTAGATAGAATGTTTTAAAATATATAGAAATATGTATAAGTAGCTTTCTTAATTACATAAGGTATCAAATATCTTTATTAAAATGTTATACTTTATTATTAAACTATCAATACATTCATTATAAAATATAGTATTAAAACATCGCAGTTTGTTTTATTTATACAATATATGAAGATAATAAATATATTGTACATACAGTATTTAAACTCGATACAAGATGTCCATACACTCGCGGTAAGATTTTCCTTATATTCATTATTTACTTAATTTAAAAAAAATGCAATATTTGAACACTTTTATCAAATTGTAAGCATAGAATCATAGAACAATTATCAATCACACAAATATCGATTGTGTCAATTGTCTTCTGTCATCTGTGACCTCCCCTGTTATCAAATTATTTTGACAGTAATAAACTCCGCCAGGAGTAATAGTGTTCTGTGGTAATAAATATGACATAAAACTGAGGGAGAATAATTTATTTTATTCTAGGAAAACTTTTAAATTTTATTTGGTTATTATCACCTTGGTTTTATTGTAACTGTAACTATTAATTGTTTAATGAAACATGCAAATGCTTCAAATGTATTTTATTTGACCTTGTTATTATTTTGCAAAATCTAACCTTGGTGTAAAAATTCTAAACGAAAATGTCATGTGCGGTGTGAGCGATATGGTATGTTTCTCTATTGCGAAAAATTTCGAATTTTCTTTACAATATCTGAAGAACGTAGATAAAAAGGAATAAATGTGAAAATGGCTATTTGTTTACGTACATTCTCGCATAAAATAATACCGATTAATGGAATAGTTACTACGATAAATCATTCCAACCGATTGTCCCGGAAAATTCCAGTGCGAACACAATTTCTAGAAGATGTAAGTATTTTGTAATTAGTATTCATTATTACATCTATAAACTTATGTTTTATAATTTATCTATCTATTTCGATGTCTATTGTCAGGTTAACACCTAGGAATCGGCACATAACACTACCTATCCTACAACATCGTGGTTGACCTCGAGTCAAACGTAATTTGAGATATTTTTGTTATTTTCAGTTCTTTAGTAAAAGACGCATATCCAGCTGCCGGGCTGCACCAAAATGTACAACAGAAAGTAACATCGACGATGTTTACGTCCATGAAGTTGCCATCGCCAACAGTTATCTAACCCGAAAAACGAACGATAAGTCGAAATTAACCATCATAGACAATGTAGATACTAATGAAGTTATTGATAATATAGAAAATTATTCAAACTATTGCACAGATGGGATGAAAATATTAAGTTTGACCTCTGATGATTATATTGAACGTAGAAATTCATATAAATTACATGATATACCATCAATTAGTATGAATGATGTTGACTTTTCAAAATGTAATGAGGTAAATATATTTTTGAAATATTAGTCCACATTGGAACAACAAATTGTTATTTGGTTTTTTTTTTACTATGAATAATATTTTGTATTTTGGAATACAAGTAAAATAATAAATTCACATTTTTTTTTTAAATTAAATTCAAGTAATGTTAAAAGATTTTGACAATATCCACTAGAATCACCCAAATTAAAAACATATATGGGAATTTTAATAAGAGTATCTAAATAATATTTTTTAGGATATTGAGCCAACATGTTTGTCGGACTTCGAGCGTGACGCTATTGCCTACTGTAGTGGACCCACCGTCGCAGCACAAACATCTCCACCTAATTCTGAGACTGGCAATGAAGGAAACCCCAGTGAGGAGCAGTTAATGAAAATATTTCATACATTGTCAAACACTGTAAGTAAACTGCTTTAATTTGTTTATTTGCTTAACTAGCGATGAGGCATCAGCAGACGCTAGTGAGCGTTTGAAATGGAAGTTTCCAGGTGTCTTAGTTTACTCTGAGTTTTTAATAATTATTGTCGTGTTTCAAACCAAGTTACTCAAAAGCTAAATAAATTGTGCAAATAGTAATATAGGTGAAAATTGCATTAAAATCTGTTCAGTAGTTTTTGAGTTTATCTCAACAGGCAGGCAGATATTAAGAAGGATATATTGTAATATGTTAAAAAATATATCTTTTAAACAATTCCTTAATACAGTAAATTAAAGGAAATGTGTAATAAAATTTATAAATACTTTTGATTTCAGATGCCAAATTTGTTTGTCAAGCCACTGGACTACTCAATTTATCATCCAAATTTAGTCTTTGTCAACAACATTAGAGGTGTTACAACTGTGTAAGTTCAAAGTATATTTCTACTGTTTTTTTTTTTTCGAATGGTCTAGTGCTTTTGGTGCTATCGGTCTTTACAGCGTCACCGGTGAGAGGGGCCGGGAACTATAGACACCAGCCGCGAATGAAGATGGGGAGTCCTCTAGGAGCCTTCTACTGTTTAAATACCTTGTATATAATTATAATGTTGGATCATAGTTTCTTAGTAAAACGGTTTTGCGTATTTTCAATCCTACTACAATATCTACCTGTCACAGATTTACTAAACCATATTACAGATTTGTCAATTGAAAAATATCAACATTAGTTATAAAACCCCAAAGCGCTTTTTCTTGGAGGTCTTTTTTGTTGCTCTTGTGATTCTTGCAAAGCGCCGAGCTTGTGTCTGTGTGATTCTTTCATTGCCTGAATTTCAGCCCTTTGCAGCTCCATTAATTTAATTAATCTTCCTAATTGAAGAGCCACTTGAGGGTCTGTAGAAGCTACGGTGCCGCTGGTGGGCGTGGCCTGTCTGGTAGGCGTAGCAAGGTGGGTGGAGCCAGTGGGTGGGGCTTGAGCCAAAATGGGTGGGGCCTGAGCGTGAGTAGGCGGAGCCTGAGGGGGGTGGTCAGTGGGCGGGGCTTTGCCCACGGTGGGCGGAGCTTGGTCTCCAGTGGGTGTGGCCTCCGCAGCTCGTTGAGCCCTTGTCCTCCTTGAAGTTCTCTCTCGGAGTCAATGGCATCTCCAAATCCTACTTCTGACACCATTTGTTAAGTGTTAGGTTTCAAAAGATTTAGAGAGAAAGACCTGCTGAATCTTTTGGAGACTTTATTCACTAGCACTAGGTCCAACACAAAGCACTAGGTTTAAACACTGAGCACTAACGATGTCCTAGGTCGTAGCCAATGTCGTAGGTTTCGCTGGTATCACTCTTGATCACTAGTTTTCACTTCAAAGTCGCCTCGAAGGTAGGTCAAACTGAACTGAACTCGCTCGCCTCCCTGCCGCTATTTATATCGGCTGAGACGAGTCCCAGACCATTCTGGAAAGTTCGTGCATGTACCCGGTTTTCGAGACTCTACTTCTATATAGTTCCACTTCCACAGTAGTTCCTCTAACGCCATCTAGTATTGAGTAGAGGGTTTCATGTTTGTCTTTGACTGGTTTTACTGGTTGATGCTAGATTGTGCTAGTTTTTTGTGCTTTGTGTATTCATAACAATACTTTTTAATCTGGCAAAGCAGGAAATATCCTGCTAAAAATCTGGAGCAACCCGCCTGGGGAAGTACCTCGATTTTACAAAAGATCACAGCTAAATAATACTGCTCTCAAGCAGAGTTGTGTTCCTGTGGTGAGTAAGGTGACCAGAGTTCCTTAGGGATTGAGGTATAAGGACAGTAACGCGCTTGCACTGCTTGGTTACAGGCGTCTAAAGGCTACGGTAATTGCTTACCATCAGCTGAGCCTTACGCTTATTTGCTGACCTAGTTGTATAAAAAAAAAAAAAAACGTATAGAAGGGATTAATTTGTTACTAACGAGTATAATTTTTTTTTCTAAAAATAGAATCCTATATTATTACAAAAGAATAAAATAATAAACTATTATTACTTTATTGGTTTCAGGGGTTTATTCCACTATGTGAGGCAAATAGCCTTATTGAGGACAATAGCACACATTAAATTTGCTTATGTGAATTTTGAAGTTCTGAAAATCACAGCCCATCCTGAAGATTCTGCTGTGAGGTTAGTCAAAAAATAAATGTGTCTATCCAGAAGCTATAACAAAATAATTTAATTTTACTTCAAATGTTAACAGCCTATTGATGAAACAAAATTCAATAATTTCCTCTTGTATTCTAGAATTTTTTTTTTCTCAAGTATGGTTCACTTTAAATATAGTCCAAAAATTAGGATACAGTTGCTTAAAAAATTTTTCTTATCGATTGTAAATCTTACTTTAACTTTCCAATGTGTAGAGAATATGATATGTTTTTAAACTTTGAACTAAATATACAGGATGTCCGACTCCTTAACTGCGTTCCTTCAAATATGTTTCTGTAAGTGTATATAGATAACATTCCAGGTAAAAAAAATCCTAGCCCTTTTTTAAACTTTACTTTGTCTTAATATATTATGAGCTACTCTAGCAACAAAATTCTGCATAACCGTCCAATACTATTTTTCTTAGTCCTAAAAAAGGTCAATAAAGTGAAATATTAAGACTTAACTGCCGCATACAACTAAAGAACCGCATATGGAAACGAATACTTTTTCGTTTTGAATGTTTTTCATTGTAAATTATAGCCATGCTTAGGGGCCATTCATTAATTATGTAAGGATGATTTGGCAATTTTTGACTGTCAGATTCGAGGAACATAAGATTTTTCAAATTCCTCCCCCTTCCATTTCGTTTTTCAAAATAATCAAATGTTGTTAGAAAAACAACTAGTTACACTAAAACTCCCGTAAAGATTGACGTAAATTAAAGATTATTGATCACTGCAAATAAAATATGATCCCTGGCAAACCACTTGACCGCGCGATTTCTAATATAAAATTTAAAATTCGACTTAAAAATATTTCATAAGAATCAGTTTGTATCGTCCGACCCAAAGTAACGGTATGTAGGTCCCCCCCCCTCACCATCGGTACCTTTACGTTATTAATGAAATAAGGCCCCGTACCCGCTCACGAAAAATATCATGTGGAACGAGTCTATCAAAGTAGCTCGTCTCTTTAAACAAAGTCAAAGTAATTGTACAGGACAATTACCCTGTTTATTGCTGCAAACCGCATGAATATCCATTGTTTGCGAGTTTTACGCAAACAAGCAGACAGACAAAACGAAGAGAAGCGGTACGGCGGGGGTTTTAGTTTTATATATTTACATGGTTTTTATATATACAGTATGTTTGCAGGATGAGATGGAGGATTAGAGGTATTTCCGGTCTAAAAGTGTTCTTTATGTTTTGGAAATACAAGCTGTGGAATATTAAAGAGGTGTTCCAAGATCAGGAGTTGTGAGTATAGTTTGATATTTGTGACTTAGTTTTGATTATTATTTTATTTTTTTTATAATAAAAGTTTTTTTTGTAGTTTTGTTTTGTAAAAGTTTTTTTTTTGTGTTTTTTAAAATTTCGAATAACTGTACACGTGGAAATGAATAAGATAGTAAAGAAAGTTATTATAGAAAATGAAATTTTGAAATGATTGGATATAGAAAAGCTTATTTTATATTTCTGCGGTTATCAATTTATATTTGATTCACAGGTGGTATGATGGTTTTTCAACTTTCTACGTTGGTTCCGATGGTCTAATCCAGAAACATATTGCAGATAAGGTATTTAACTTCCATTATCTTTTTATATTATAAATTACCCAAAGTTCAGTATTTATATCTATAAATATTTTTGTTCAACTAAGTATTTACAATAATAAATATAAAAAAACACAGGTAATGCCAGATCAGGACAAGATCGTAGACGACGAAGAGAAAGCACCAATAGCAGCAAAGATAGCTCTCCTCATCGGTCTCCTTCCTCGCAACTATCTCTCTGATGTGTCCCCATATTTCACAACATCTCCAGGAACCGCTGATTGTAGTGGACAACCTTTTAAAGTCTTAGAATAAATTTAAGTTAGAGCGGGGCTTAGACAAATAAACAAAGTATCATCGTCATATTTATTGCTTTTTAAACACTAACCGCATTACTATGCAGTATTTTTTCTGCGGTGCAGATAATAAAATTATGTCACATACTTATTTTTAATCTATAATTCAAGACTTGCAGTTTTCGCTGTTAAGTTGTAGTGATATCTTAAATTTGTAAATGCCTTGTAGCTTATATAGATGTTATGTAATTAATTACAATAAATAAATTACATTGTTATATTGTGTTTATTTTTACATTATAAATTCACCCTTATTTACGTGGATTCTTTATTTTAACATTTAACGAATAATAACAATCGCTAAAAAAAGCTTACAGAGTTATAGACGCAATTTTGCCTCAATAACAAAATTGTGACAAGAATTTCGTCAGGATGTTTCTAGTTACTATACCCCGTCCGGCGACTAATGATCTTTTTGACACTTCAAGAAATTTTGACATTAGTGACTGCCTCACACGTTATTTATTCGATTCGAAATAATAATCGATTTTATTTAAGAAGAACTTTCAATCGATTTAATTAAATACATTTAGTTTAAAAATATTATTTATTTATGCGTTTATTAGTTTTTTTAATTATAAATTAAATATATAAATAATAAATAAATGAATTAACAGAGTTATTGCTCTTTATTCTTGGTTTGCAATTAAATTTCAAGATTTCGACTTAATTCCTTGCAAGTAATCAATCTTGGGGTCATAGATACTATTTTTATTTCCTTTTTTGTATTAAATTTATAGAAACAATAATCACATGACGTAAAATTATTTTTATCATATGATCGATTTATTATTTCAAGAACTGTTTCATAGTCTGTGGTTGTTTGTTATGCACAGGGTACTTCACTCAATCAATCAAATCGTCAATAAAGTATGACATTACAGTAGAATTTTAGTACGTTATTCCGAAAAAAAAAAACAACTGTAATTTATAGGCGTGGGCTGTCAAAAAGATCATTAGTCGCCGGACGGGGTATAGTTGATGACTAAGAGACGAGAACGTACTCATGAAATTATTGAATTTGAGTGGAGTTTTCTGCCATTAGGGGCCATCCATAAATTACGTCACACGAATTTCTCGATTTTTCGACCCCTCCCCCGTCCTCGTCACAGATGATCACATTTATGAGACCCCCTCCCTACCTATTAGTGTGACGTCACATATTTAGAAATTTTGCATGAGCAAACTGATGACAGTTTCGACATAATTTTTATTTTCATTTTAATAATAGTTAATTCGCCTATAAAAGAAATAAAACTTTAATTTTTGAAGTTAGTTATCGATAGGTAGTTGAAATATCATGTTTTTGTACTTAAGTTTTGATATTATTATATTTGGCAATGTGACGTCACAAAACGTTGGACCCCTCCCTCCCCCTTGTCACGCAATGTCACACTTCGTCGACCCCCTACCCCCCTCTTAACGTGTGACGTAATTTATGGATGGCCCCTTAGGAATATTTTATGTACATTAGAATTAGTAGTATTAGATAAATATACATAGTTATTATTTTTATTAGGTTCGGTATCGTACTAAATAAATAGTTAAGAGTGCGCATAACCCGAGCAAAAAATCAGATTTCAACCGCGCGCCCGTGAGTAATTGATGAAACAAAATATACACAAAGCCTCGTGTCAGAGTGCGATAGACGATATAGTTTTGAGCGCATTACTAATGTAAAAAACGACAAAAATCTTATTTTATTTATAATTCCGAAACTAAAAGTAATTACATTAAATGCCTAGGCATTGACTTTACTCATATTTAAATGTAATTAATTATCAAATTTTTGTCTTAATGGTCATAGCCATATCGAGTATAAATAGAAAACGCATAAAAATTAGAGGTTACTTCGTGATTATATTTTATCGAGGAAATTTCATTATTTTATGTTTTTGATTAGGCTATAGTCTTGAAAATATCACGTAGTTTGTCATATATTTTTATTTTAAGATTTGGTCCGGAATTTTTCATGTAAAATCAAATAGCAGATTGATAATTTTGCTTTACGCGCCCTCTTAACGATTTTTCATCAAAGAGAAATACTATTCAAACGTTTTAGCAATGACGTTGTTTAAATAAATCACCGTAGGAAAGATTCTCTCTAGTTGTCGGTTTCGTAACAATGCGTTGAACAATGAACAAGGCCAACACAGCTCCATCTTCCAATGTGAGTGTGTTGTGATTACCCACGCAGCCACCGCCGTCCTGTCCAAAGGTATTAAGGATTGCAACATCCGTATTCTGTCGGACTGCATGGCTGTACTTAAAGCACTAGGGAGTAATACAACTAACTAGTCTTATATACGAATGTCACCAAACCAAACCCTGGAAAGATTAGCCTCGCTCAATGGGGTAATCCTCCAATGGCTAAAAGGACATAGCGAATCACACGGAAACGATGCCGCCGATGAGCTAGCGAGACAGGGGTCCAATACAAAGGTGGCTGGCCCTACTATCTTATTGCCGCTACCATTTGGACAGCTACGCTCATGGGTAAGGCAACGTACACGTGCAAGAACTCACAATGTCCTTTGGGCAAACCAAACCGGCTGCAGACAGTCGAAGATGGTACTCACGGAAGTATCACCTATCTTGGACACACCAAATAAACTTTATAAGTAAAAAACTGTTTGCAGCAATTGGGTCTTTGAGAAGGTTAAGCAACTTTCTTCCGATTCCCACTAAAGTTATGCTAGCACAGACTCTCCTTTTACCGATTCTTGACTATGCTGATACTAGTTATGTTAATTTAAATGAGGAACAATTAAATAAACTTGAGCGCTTACAAAATCTCTGTATTCGGTTCATATTTGGTTTACGTAAATATGACCATGTTTCGGAATTTCGCAAACAGCTCAAGTGGTTACCTATCCGACTTCGCAGGAATACTCACATACTGTCTCTCCTATACTCAATCCTATTTAATCCTCTAACTCCTTCCTATCTAAAAAATCAGTTCGAATTTCTTAGTGATACTCACGAAAGACCTCTCCGCTCTAATAATAACCTTATACTAAAGATTCCCTATCATTCTTCATCCTTTTACTCTAAATCTTTCACTGTCGAAGCCTGTCGCCTTTGGAATTCGTTGCCGCTATCTATAAGACGAGCTCAAACATTGGAATCATTTAAGAGGTTAACCAAAGCAATGTACTTGTCATCTTAATACTTTTTTATTTTTATTTTTTTCCTCTGTGTATGTGTCTTTTGTTATCAAATTATTATTTGTTTCTGTAGGTATTGGTGTACGCGTATATGTATGTATTTATATAGGTGTATTTGTATGTACTTATGTGTATAATATATATGTATAATATGTGTGAATATATATAATGTGTATTTATGTTTATTTCTTATAGTACATATTTTGCGCCCTTTCCCCACTAACAATTCTAGTCCTCTGCCCAAAGGTTGCCTGGAAGAAATCGCTGCTTTAGCGATAAAGCCGCCTGTTGCAACTAATGCAACTTTATTATTTTGTTCACTTTATTAAATTTTTGTTACTTACTGTGTTGGTGTGCAAAAAAGTGTAAATAAATAAATAAATAAATAAATATCACCGCACCTATCGCGTCGACTGCTCAGTCTGAACCGTCTAGACATCAGAATAGTTGTTGGTACAATCACCGGCCACATGGCACTGAACCATCAACTATTCATTCATGAATACAACGGACAGTCCTCTATGCAGGGGATGTCTTGCTGCCGAAGAAACAGCCGCCCACGTGATCTTGGAATGCGAGGGAGTGGCCACACACTGGGCTACCGTACTTAAAGAAATAAGGACGCTCCGAGAAGCCTGTGAACGCCCCTGGAGGCTTCTGAGCTTCTGGAAGGAGCTGGGCTGGCTGAACTAGTCAGCACTTTTTCACGCATAATGGACCAATATTGAGTCTAAATGCGGAAAATCGAGCTCACAACTAACAACAACTAACGTAACAATGTGTTTTTCCATGGACTGGGCGTTAACCCGCCGCACAACCCCCATAATGCTCCACCATAGTCCTCCAGGACCACACCCGTCGTTGGTCAGCGAGTCCATCGGACATAGTCGAGTAGTGTAGCTAGGCTGTACTATCGACCGCTCCCCTATCCGCCACCCAGAGGACGCTCCTCTACGCCAGACGGGACAGCGCGCTCTCTCAATCGAGATCGAAGACCTGTGGCTGAACCAAATATAATCGCAGAAACTAAGGCAGCGAGATTCCGCTGGCTCGGCCACGTAGTAAGGGTGGGAGACGATCGCGCAACGAAAAGAGCATACTTGGGGAAACCTGACGGCTGTAGGCCCGTGGGGCGCCCCAAGTACCGCTGGGAGGACGAGTTGTGGAGAGACCTGCGCGAGCTGGTGACAACCGACTGGCGTGAGATAGCTCTGGACCGAAATCGCTGGAGACTTGTGGTGTCCGAGGCCAAGATCCGCTACGGGTCGCTGAGCCAGAGGAGTAAGTAAGGAAAGATTCCCATAATGCATCCTGGTGCACCCTTCCACCCCTTATGTAACGCGTCACATTGTTTCAGGCTGTAATATCCCACTACTGGGCATAGCCTCTTTCCCCATGAAGGAGATCCTTCTCCTTCGCTGATCTACAGCCACTGGCGTGTATTAGTTTTCCTAACAAATATAACTATTGTTAAAGCTTCAGCCTGTAAAATCCTACAACTGGGCATAGGCCTCTTTCCCCATTTAGGAGAAGGATCAGAGCTTAATCCACCACGCTGCTCCAATGCGGGTTGGCGGATATATTCCCTACTACGAGTCACGATCGCTATCAGGTGTACATGATAACCAGGACCGACTGCTTAAAGTGCTCTCCGAGGCACGGTGGGGAGACCCAAGAAGTCAAGGACTGCACAAACAACCAGACCACAGCAAACACCTGTATGGCCAATAAAAATGTTTGGCATGTGCGGGGATTGAACCCGCAACCGCCAGCGCAACCTAGGCACAAACCAGTGTTGTGAGTTTGTGACCATTGCGCCAACGCGGTGTCACAAAGATTTATTATAATTTCCTGCAACATATAGATTCAGTTTTCCTGGAAGTTTACGTTGGTTACTTTCCAACTACACAAAAAGCGACGATGTATAACATTTTACTTTTTACATTATAATCACAGAGTACATTAATTATAATATAAGTGTTCGACAAAGTGCTTTCCACTAGTCTTGTGTAGTTTGAGAACGAACTAGTTCGTAAGAGCGCTCTTCTGCGCTCTTAAATGCGAACTACGCGAACTAGGTCCCAAATGCGTCGCTCCTTAGTTCGTTAGTTCGTTATGTGAGCGGGAGCGCGGCACCGGTTGGTTATTAAGTCCATGCCCATGGTACCGGGTTTAAGAGCGCTCCTATACGAACTACGCGAACTAATTCGCAAATTATTATGCCTCGCTTCTTAATTCGAGAGTTTTCTTGTTTTATTTTTATAATATCGGCAATATTGAAGTGTTTGTGCAATATAAAACCTACCAATAAAAGATCTTATATTGATTATTTTGATATAATTATATACATATACTTTTAATTTGTTTGTTTGATATATATTTTTTATATAGGTATTATAATTATTATCTCGAAAAAAAATATTATTTCAAAAAGTGTATTTGTATTTATTCAAATATGGACTTCATTGATTGCACAACTACACTATCACTTAAACAATACGATTAAATAAGAACACTTGAATGTACAGTCATAATGTGAGCGAAAGATCTGCCTTTTCCTAGTTCGAGACGGTAGCTGCGAACTTTAAATGTAAAGAGCTGACGAACGGTCTTATACACAGGTCGTGCGACTACAGTAGTGGGGAAACGTCGGCTTAGTGGTATTATGGCCGCCAGAGGCATGACGATCGATAAGTGTGCAGTGCAACGAAGACAATATAGCACTTTTTCTATCACACGTAACGCATTTATGTTTTAATGTATAACCAATTACAATGAAAAGTCAGTCAATATAATCAATACAGTGAAACGTTACTCAAATATATCCAATTACAATGAAGCTTCGCCACCGCACCACGTGACCGCACACAGCGATAGCAATGACGTAAAGCGGCGTTGAAGCGAACGAAAAGTTATGATAAATGTACTAAACTCTCACCCTCTATAATTATTATAATGTCTCTCACCATTGAAATTGAACTTTGTAAACAACCATTCCTTTTAATTTTATTACTCTTGATAGAATTTTCTTGATATGACAACACTGGCCCATGCAAAGTAAACGTTTCAAATTTTCAATATCCTTTTACCTTTACAAGTTTACAACCCGTGTCCCGTATAATCGTATAGGTATTCAATGTACTCTGTCTCTGTGATATCATTCAAGTTTCAAGTTTTTACTTTTTTAGTCAGTTGATTCGTTCTTTACGAAAATGAATGGTTATCTTTATCTTGCTATCGTGTAACACTGTATTCTGTTCATCTGTTGTAGTCACAGAGTACCTACATTGTAATCTATGATTGTAATATGGTTGTAGTTTTCTTTCATTCAAAGAGTGTTGTCAAAATTTCATTGATCTAAGAAAAATCACAAATTAACTAAAACAATTGTGTTGACCTGAAAAATTTATATGACAAAGGAGTTTCCATTAAGAGTTTACGGTTGATTTAACGCAAATTTTTAAATGAAAAATTAAGAACAATTACTTGAAAAATATAGTTCTATAGATTGGAAGTGTTGAGTGTTGTTATTGTTCGTGATGTCATGACTACGGTGAGTTTATCATTTATTTCAATGGTTATTTGAATGGCGGGGTCATTGTGCTTGATAAATCGTAGGAGATTACCAATTGGGTCTATTGAAGTGTAACTGTAACAGAGACTGCATGCCGCATAATTCGTGTAGTAATACATGGAATTTTGCCAAATCGGTCAGCAGTGCCGTAACTAAGATATTAAATAATACGCTTTCAGCTGTCTAAACTATATAGAACATTTTAAAAATACATTGATATACCAATTAAAAAATCCGATATCTGTACCTAACATACTATATCTTGTACTATATTTTCGTTCAAGCCCTAAAGCAGTTTTTACTCATATAATTGTAATTTAAAAATGTATGCATTTGGTTCTTGTAAGAATATTTATGCAGCCCCTTTTGTTATCAAGAACAATGGTTTTATTCATCTGACTCATAGAGATAACTAAAAGTTATACATGCACCTTGGAAAAGTAGGTTCAGTAATTAGCATGAATGGTTTAACTCACAAGTAACTGTACACTATCTGACCGAATAGCTTTAAGGCAAACGTAAGAGAGGACTTACTCCTGAATATTGGTGTATATATTTTTTTAGAGTCAGACCTCATTGATGTATTAACTATTACCTACAAATTTTTTGTTAGCAATTGTAAATTTTTAATGTTTGGCTCCAAAAAAATTTGTAAAAGAAATGAATGTGTAAGAATAGAAGATCGAACTTTTTATGGACTCTTGTTTTTTTTTGTAATTTTTGTTTTAATCATACTATCATACATAATCAATTCTTTTCAATCAATTTTTTAAATAAATAACTAAAAATATAAATTGCATTGCATAATTGCATGAGCATGTTTTATAAGCACTGTATTACATTACAATATAGTATAGCATTATATACAGTGCTGTCTACAAAAGAACAAGACAAATCATTAGAATTGGTGGTTTTAGGTAGCAAAATCCTCTGTGCTCTTTTGGCACTATTGAAAGCTATTAAAACGATGAGCCATCCATATTAATTATGATGTTAGAAGTTTTTTACATCTGAAAGCCATTGAAACAAATGAATAAATGAAAAATATAAATGTTACTATTGAGTCAGTTGGCTTGTATGAGCTTATAATATGCTTATAAAAATATCATAACGAACAGTAACTGAAATTTGAGTTGTATTAGAAATTTAATTATTAAACCATACACAACAAAAGACATTAAACTTTAAACTTAGAATTATTATTCTAAGTTTTTGTTAATATTAAATTTGAAATATGTATGTAAGATTTCCAGCTAAGGAGACCCTAAACTGTATTTATAAACTGTATACTAAAGAAAGGTAGATTTCTAAAATGGTTTGCCGTGAAATATTTTTGCTAACAAGGAAATCCAATGTTGAGTGTAGGAGTGCTGATGATTCATAAAATTATATTGGGTTTACATTTGTCATTCATTTATAATAATAAAATTATCTTGAATATGATTCATGGCCTAAAGATTATCTCATAGGAAAAAATTTCGTATCAATTTAGTATTTATTAGTAAATATTGGTATACTTAATGATAATTTAAAAAAAAAATAATAAATAATTTGTACAAATATGACTAAATAGTTGTGAATTAATTTTTTTTTATACAATATTAAATTTTGTTTTGCAATATTAATTAGGTACCCGTACCCACTCATTTCTGTCTCTGTAAATATGGTGCAGTTAAACATAATTATTTGTAAACACTGTCACAACATATGCAATGTTAACATTTCTTATGGTTTCCTGTTTCTTATGTAGTATAAAAAGTAAATGTTTGCATTTTTTCTTCTTGTATAAGATCAAAAAATAAAATAATAATTGTGTTTGCTCGCAAACGAAAAAAAAAGCGACTTCAATTACATCGACAAGTAATACAACGTAATAAGACGAAAAAGTAGTCAAGTAAATACGCGCTATTAAAGATTACTTAAAAAGTTGTAATCAGTTTTCGATCTAATTTAAACAAGACTACAAGACAAGTATTAGCTTTCGACTAAAGTAAGAATCATCGAAATCGGTATACCGAGTAAAAAGTTATGCGGTATAATATAACGTAGGTCGACGAAAAAGTAGTCACGTAAATACGCATTATTAGATATAACTCTAAAAGTACTTGCCAGATCTCAATTAAATTAAAATGGGACCACATGACACGCAAAACCTTTCAATGAGGATCTGTAACGTTTTTAGTTAAGAATGCAGATTTATAGAACTAAGAAATCCTTAACATACAGTGCAAAATTTTTTGTTCTACGACAAAAATTGACGAAGTTATGATCAAATTACTAGCGGAGTTTACTAACCGGCCGGCGTGGAAGGCTGTGACGTCACTTGGACGTTCCATGCCAGTTAGCCCATAGTAGCGACAAGCTGCGATGGTGTTTTCATTTAAACTATCTGTCCTACAAAAAATTTGTAAGCACATAATTTGTAGCAAATTGCTTTGCCTACAAATATGTTCATATAACTTTTTGCCGAAATTTAAAAATTAAAGAAGTTATAAGCAAAAAAGTGAGACAATTTCTATAAACATTTTCTTTTTTGCTCTATAACTTTTTTTTATACATTTCACAAAAAAATACCTCTGACCAGTCTTGTAGATGGTTTTTTGAGGAAAATTTTTCTCTACAATTTTTTGAATTTCATTCATATAAAACGCTTTTAAAGCGCTCCAAAGTTGACCGGGTTCGTCAATGCTCATGAGAATCCGGTCAAAACGAAATGTTTAACTTAGTTTTATGATCCGGAGTGAGTTTTATGAGTCGGAGTGATGCCACACGCATCCCGCATACACTGATCCCGCTTACATGACGACGCGTTGGCGCAGCGGTCACAGCACTAGCTGTTGCGCTAGCAGTCGCGGGTTCGATCCGCGCACATGACAAAAATTTGTATTGGCCATACAGATGTTTGTCATGGTCTGGGCGTTTGTGGTTGTGTATTGTGTGTGTTTCCGGACCCCCGACACAGGAGAAAATCCTACTGGGGGCCGTTGAGTGTGAAACGTTTATTATTTATTATTATTATTACTGACGTAGCGGCAGGAACGGCATAATGTTTATAACTTAATATCTTCGTAAGTAATGGTCCGATTTGGATAATTCAAAAAGAAATATCTTTCTTACATATATCATAGAGAATAACGTGGATACTAGTTTTATTGAATTTGCTATAACTTTATTGATCCTCATTATACATATGTGTAGAAGAGTACTTTTGAGTCTCAACCAGTTTCGGAAATACTAATGTTTTCCAAAAATGCGTTGACTTCTCTTAATCTTCTTCGAATGTATCTACTTAGGTAATCAAGTATCTCATAAATCATATTTTTTTAACGTGGTATTCCCAGTAGGCCTACCCCACAGACAGCTTATGCCAATGAATAAGTAAAGTTGTAGGCAGGGATTTAACAAAAAAAATTTAAGACTATATCTCTATATAAAATTGAGTAGCTGAATGTGTTGCTAAGCGCAAATCTCGAGAGCAGCTGAACCGATTTCGCTAATTCTTTTTTTATAATATTCCTTGAAGTACGAGGATGGTTCTTACGGAGCTAAATTTTAAAAAAATTCCTGAAAAAGTCTAAAAACAAAAAATTTCTATATTCCCATACAAAAGATTCTTCGTAATAATACTTAAAAGTCAATTTGAACTTTAATACCATACCATAAAGTTTAAGTGTTAGTGGAGGGGTTACGGCAAGGATAAGTATTAATTAAAGAATCGAGTGTTAGGCGGTACAAAGTTCGCCGGGTCAGCTAGTTTACAATAAAAAAAGGATCATAAAACTAAGTTAAGCATTTCGTTTTGACCGGATTCTCATGAGCATTGACGAACCCGGTCAACTTTGGAGCGCTGTAACAGCGTTTTAAATGAATGAAATTCAAAAAATTGTAGAGAAAAATTTCCTCAAAAAACCATCTACAAGACGTAGTAGAAGTATAAAAAAAAGTTATAGAGCAAAAAAGAAAATCTTTATAGAAATTTTCTCACTTTTTTGCTTATAACTTCTTTAATTTTTTAATTTCGGCAAAAAGTTATATGAACATATTTGTAGGCAAAGCAATTTGCTACAAATTATGTCCTTACAAATTTTTTGTAGGACAGATAGTTTAAATGAAAACACCATCGCAGCTTGTCGCTACTATGGGCTAACTGGCATGGAACGTCCGAGTGACGTCACACGCATCCCGCGTACACTGACGTAGCGGCAGGAACGGCATAATGTTTAAAACTTAATATCTTCGTAAGTAATGGTCCGATTTGGATAATTCAAAAAGAAATATCATTCTTATGTCATAGAGAATAACGTGGATACTAGTTCTATTGAATTTGCTAGAACTTTACTGATCCTCATTAAAACAAAATTGATCGAAATCGGTCCACCCAGTCAAAAGTTCTGAGCTAACATACATAAAAAGAAAAAAAAAAAAAAAAAAAAAAAAACATACGTGTCGAATTGAGAACCTCCTCCTTTTTTGGAAGTCGCTTAAAAAAAAATTAATAAACACAAAATTAACAGTAGAAATTTACATAGACATAATTTATATGTATAAATTTTTTTGGACCTAATTTTTATTTTAAAAACAAGCCATTCACCCTTTTTAACATTTTTTAAAACACGCTTTCGAGATGAATTTTGATTTTAATTTTATTAATAAATTTTAACGATAAGTTCTTGTTGAGTATTTTGTCGTCATGAGTCTACTACCAGTTCGGAAAGAAAAAGCATTTAAATTTACGTGAGATGATGAGATCTGACAAATACTTTTCGAGTTATATCTAATAATGCGTATTAACTTGCCTATTTTTTCGTCTACTTATGTTGTATTAGTGTATTACTTGTCGATGTAGGTAATTGAAGTCGGTTTTTTTTCGTTTGCGACCAAACATAATTATTTGTAGGCGTGTTGTGTAAGTTTAGTTTTTATATTTAGCCTTATTTACGTGTTTTTGAGGGTAGCTAAAAAGGACGGTGGCACACCTTTTCATAATTTATTGTCTCCCTAAATCCATTAGGGAATCAGCCCCTAAATGTAAAAGAGAACAAAAAATGTTACAAAAAGTCATACTAAACATTATAGTAAGTTATTTGGCAATGGTTGGTTCGAAATTGTTGAGGAGTTTTTTAAACAGGACAGGAGGTTGGGGCGTGTTTCTTTTTAACAGACTACAAAAAAAGGAGGTTGTCAATTCGTCTGTATGTTTTTTTTTTAAATTATATGTTCGTTACCTCTTTAAGTTTTTAATGGGAGTACCGATTTAGATTTAAAAAAAATTAATCGAAAGATGTGCCGACTCCATTTTTAAATTTGATCTGACGAGTATTTTTTAAGATATCCTTAGTCGATGTAAACACTATCTATCTTCTATCTATCTATCTATACTTATTATAAAAATAAGTCCCCCGGCCGCGTCTTTCTGTCCTCCTGTCTGTCTGTCTGTCTGAACGCGATAAACTCGAAAACTACGCAACGGATTTTTATACGGTTTTCAACAATAGAAAGAGTGATTCTTGAGGAAGGTTTAGGTATATAATTTATTATGTTTTAATGTAAATTAGCAGAAATACGGCGATAAATGTTGAAGAGGTCGCAAAAAATCTCGCCATCGGGGAGCTTTCCACGCGAACGCTGCGTAAACTAGCAAAGATATAGTTGTATAATGTACTAGCGAATTCAAAATCTATAAAAATGCTACAAAAAAGTCCGCGATAGCATATCTCTATCTCTTATGGTTGACTTACAATAACCACTTTTATGTTCAAATTTTTAATTAAAAACATTACGTTATTTTTAAAGATATTTTCTTTAGTTCAGTATTAATCCTTATCCAAATGAATATGTTATTTAGCTTAGGCATTTAATGCAGATTAAAATTGCCCTTTACACTATATCAATCAGATGAATAGTTTTTGAGATATCGTCGTTAGAAGTAATTATTAAAAATAAATAATGCGTAACGAAGTGGGCACGGGTCGGCTAGTTAATAAATAAAAATATTCTTTTGAAGTAACAACTAACAACTTACTGTGTACACATATACAATAAAATATGTAAACTATAATTATTCTGATCTGCTGACGTATGATAACCAATATTAACTATCTACTTCATAGATCTCGTGGAAAAAGAATCTATACTTATACTAGCTGACCCCGCAAACGTTGTTTTGCCATATATGTTATTAACCCCCGCAACCCCCTCTTGTCGCTGAAATTTCTTAAAATCCGTTCTTAGCTAACCTCTCGTTCCTGAGATATCGTGATGAGCCAATGGGTGGAAATCTCTTTTATATATACATATATATATATATAATAATAATAATTATTCTTTTTATAATTAGTTTCTTGAAATAAAGACGATTGCGTTTCTCTATAACAACAAAAGAAACAACATTTAAAGCCTTTACTTCATATGGAGTATATATAGAAAATAAAATAGAATATTTTTACAATGAGAATAATATATGAAAATATTTTTAATGTCATCACGACAGACTAATTTTTATACGTTGACAATATATTTACAAAAAAGGTTTTAACTTAAGAAAACTACGAAAGAGTTTTCATTACATCTCCCCCCCAGAGAGAAACAATTACAAATGGTAATCCATGGAATTGTTCATTCGCCAACCAAAAACTGGAGACAATTTGGTAATGTGGTAGAAATTTGATTCCGTCTTTCTGTGACCGGCATTTACTTCATAGATTGATTTGGAAATCTTTTTCAAAATTTCGTACGGGCCAATTCTCAACTCATCTGTTTTCTTCCTATTTAATCGATTTCCACTTTCCACATAGACTCTGTCTCCAACTTTGAATTCATGTTCTTTTCTATGTAGGTCAAAAATTTTCTTATTGTGATTATGAGATTTAATTGTGTTTTTTAAGGCTAATTTTCTGTCTCTCTTTAGATCTTCTTCTGTATATCTTGTTTTCAGCTCTGTTGGCAGAATATTCACATTTTCTCCTTCCAAAAGATATTTTGGAGCAAACTTTGTTACTGTATGTTCCGTTTCGTTATATTTTTCTACACATTTGTGTGCAATTGTTGTCCATGCTGTTTTTTTATCACTTTCATTTATTTTACATCTTATTTTATTGACTAAAGTTTGATTTAGCCTTTCATTGATTCCGTTTGAAAATGGTGTATCCACAGCAGTAAAAATAATTTTTATGTTGTTTTTCTTCAGAAATTCCTTAAATTCTTTAGAATTTATTCCAGGGTATTGATCCGTTAATGTCATATCAATACTGTAATTTTCTGTCACACTTTTTACAAGTCTTATAAAATCACTTGGGCTTTGAGTTTTTGACGTAAAAATATGAGCATATCTAGTGAAATGATCAACCAGTAAATGAAGGTACCTACTTTTTTGTTGACCGTGATCCTCCGAAACCTCCTATAGTATCAATTGATACAATTTCAAATGGACGTCTTGCTGGACCTAAATGTGACAATAAGCCATATTTTGGCCTTTTCCTTGATTTGTTTTTTATACAAATTTCACAGTCATCACAAATTCGCTTAATGTTTGTAATGATATTCTTTGCTGTGTAGAATGGTGTTATTTTATTTATCATCTGTGTTCTTCCAATGTGACAGTAAGTATTATGGACATCTTTGATTAGAGTTTTACTAAGTTCTTCAGAAATTTTTTTTCCTTTCTTTTTCTTTTTGTAATAAATTTCATTCTCCAATAAAAATTTGCTTTTTTCATTTTGTAAATTCATATTTGTGTTTTGGTCATTTTTTATGTCTTCTAGGTTTATTAAATTTACTACTTTCAAACAATCGTCAACATTGTCATAAGAATCTAGAACTGGGTTTCTGCTCAAACTGTCTGCTTCTTGATTTGATTTTCCTGGATTGTACTTAATTTTAAAATTATATTGGGATAAGTAGTAAGTCAAATCACCAAGTTCCTCATCAGTTCTAGACTTGATGTTTAAATTCTCTAAAGGTTTATGATCTGAGTATACTGTAAATTCTCTTCCCATAAGCCAGTGTTGCCAATATTTCACAGCTTCCTTTATTGCCAAACATTCTAGATATATAGCCTTTTTCTTTTTTTGAGTTTCAGTCAATTTTTTTGAAAAATAAGCAACTGGTTTATTGACTCCGTTTTTATCTTCTTGTTTTAAAACCGCTCCCACTCCCTTAATGCTTGCATCTGTGTAAATACTTATTGGTAACTTAGGGTCAAAGATCTTCAGAATTGGTTCTGAGCAAAGCAGTTTCTTTATTTTATCAAATGATTCCTGACATTCTGTAGACCATATGAATTTCACATCTTTCCGTAGTAAATTATGTAAAGGTTCCAGGATGATTGCGCTGTTGGGTATAAACTTATGATGAAAATTTACTTTTCCTAGGAATTGACGTATATTCTTCCTTGTTTCTGGAACCGGAAAGTTTTTCACAGCAGTTAAGTAATCTTTCAAAGGCTTAACTGAATTGTTTTCTATTATGTGGCCTAAATACTTGGCATAATGATTTGCAAAGATACATTTTGAAAATTTTAGTCTAAAGCCTTCAGTAAGAATCGCTTCTAATAATCTTGACAAGTGTACTATATGTTCCTCAAAAGTTTTTGAAAAAATTAAAATATCATCTATAAAATTTACTGCAAAACTAGATAGTTTGTATTTTCTAATGATATTACTCAATATTCTCTGGAATATAGCCGGGGCTGTCTTTAATCCAAAAGGAAGGCACGTCCATTGGAAATGACCTTCTTGTGTAACAAATGCAGTTTTGTATCTATCTTGAATTTTTAACGGAATTGACCAGAATGCTGAATTTATGTCTAAAGTAGAAAAATATTTACAGTTTACAGTTTTCACTATTAAATCATCAATTAATGGAAATGGTTGCGATTGAGGAACTACTATTTTGTTTAATTCTCTAAAATCTATACACAATCTTGTTCTTTTTTCATCTTCCTTTTTATATGCCAGTGTTACTGGAGCAGCAAACGGGCTATAAGACTCCTCAATCAATTTTTTTTCTAATAGTTTAGATATTTGATTTTCTATTTCTTTTCTATCTTCTGCTGTGCATCTGTATGGACGTTTGTAACAGTATTTATCTACCATTAAGTCAATATGATAGACATGGGTAACTCATGAGAGAAAGATATAAATGAAACATTTCTTTTCAATTGAGCTAATCTTTCACCAGCTCACTTGCATTTCAAATGTATCTCCAGCTCACTAGGGTTATGATTCATTTTCGAGATACTGACGGACTGCGAGAGAGTAAACGAGACCGGACTATGGCGCTTATCATGCGAATGAGAGAGACAGCTGTAACTCTGTTACTGAGCCAGAGTAAACGAGATCGGACGATGGCGCTTATCATACGAAAGAGAGAGATAGCTATAGCTCTGTATCTTTTCGATTCATATTGTATCATACGATGAAACACTTGTCTGTTGTCATTCACTGAGCCAAATGAGATGAAGAAACAATTGAGTGATATATATCCTAAGACCAAAATGATATATATCTCTCTTATCTTTTCAGTGATATAAACTTCGCACGGCTACAATATGAGCCTCATAATCCTTTACAGTGCCGACATCATATTTATTCTTAGCAAACACTGGATTGTATTTTTCTATTAACTTATTTATTTCTGATTGTTGAAATGAATCTAGATGGTTTACTAACATTTCAAATTTATCTAAGTCTATATGTTCATTGAAATTAATTTCATATTTATTTACCAATTTTATTTCTTCTCTATTTTTGTCACCTAGTACATCAGGAATTTCGACATTTTTATTCTGAGCATCACTTTTTAAGTATTTATTGCTCTTGATATCCTCTTCATTCGAAGTTATCTCTCCTTCATTTTGACTGTCACATTGTATGATTTTTAATTCTTCGGTTTGCATTAATTTGAAATCTTTAATGCAATCCAGACCAATTAGAAAATCATAGTGAAAATATTCACTATCTATTACAAAAATATCCATAGTTCTCTCAATATTATAAATTTTTATTCTTAATGTTACCATTCCTTTAATTTTTTTCTCACCATTAATAGTTTTCAAGTTTAAAATATGTAAGTTATTTGTATTTTCTTTTTTTTGTATCTTCAATAACTTAGCATTTATTAATGACACATTTGAACCTGAATCATAAATTCCAGAAACTTCTACAGTGTCATTTAAAAGTAACTTTACTCTTATTAATGGTGGTGTTATCAGTTTTTTGGATTTTCATCGTTTAGTTCAATTTCTAATTCTGAGTTATTTACAGTTTTTACCACTCCTTTCTGATTTTTCTCTCGGAACCAGCAATTTTCCTCAGCATGGTAACGTTTCCCCTTTTTTTCATGAACACAAATTTCGCATGGTTTTTTTGCTTCAATTTTTTTTTGTTTAGTGTCGAAATTTGTATAATCTTTTTTATCATATTTATTTCCTCTAACTAGATATTCCAATTTTCCTATTTCATTGTAGAGATCTTCCGTTGTTTGTAAAATTTCTCTGTCAATTTTATCAGTGACATAATTAGGTAAGCCCAATGCTATAAGGTCTATAATCGTTCCATTATCAATTGATTTTCTTACTTCAAGCAATAATTTTTCTTTTTTTAAGGCATATTCAAGAAGCGAGCCTGTTTGGTATTTGAAAGTAAGAGCATATCTAATGGGCGACCATCCTTTGGTTGCAAAAGTCTCACAAAATTTTTTTTCCCAATTGGCCCATTCGGATTCTACTGTATGTTTAATTAGCATACAGCTGTACCAATCAACACTAGAGTATTCTAAAAAATTCCTTAATATTTCAATTTTTTTTCTATCTTCGTTAACTTGGAAACGTTCGCATTCTTTATTAAAATTTTTAATCCACTGTGAGGCATTTAAATTTTTGCCAGTGAATTTTTCAATCATGAAATCTTTTGCAATGTTTCCTAAGTTTTGAGTTTCAGATTTTTTTTCTGTAATTATTTTTTCTAATAAATTTTCCAATGATTGATTTGAACTACTTGGTATTGACTCAACCTTATCTATTTTTTTCTCAATTTCTTCAAGGTAAAAATCATTAAACTGCAAATTTTGTTCGTCATCCAAATATATTTTTGATATTTGATCTGTCAATGTTATCCATATTTTCCTTATTTGATGTCTTTTATTTAATGATTTTTTTACCTTGACAAAATTGGGTGTATTAGTTATTACTTGATGTAGATTTGTAGGTTGGTATTCCAAAAACTCGACCATCAGGTGTAGCTATTGATGTTATACCTATGATGTTTGATTTTCCATCTGCTAAAACAGCGAAATCAAATCTTAATTTCTCCATATTTTATATGAATTGCGGAAAATGTTGTTTTATAATAATAATTATTCTTTTTATAATTAGATTCTTGAAATAAAGACGATTGCGTTTCTCTATAACAACAAAAGAAACAACATTTAAAGCCTTTACTTCATATGGAGTATATATAGAAAATAAAATAGAATATTTTTACAATGAGAATAATATATGAAAATATTTTTAATGTCATCACGACAGACTAATTTTTATACGTTGACAATATATTTACAAAAAAGGTTTTAACTTAAGAAAACTACGAAAGAGTTTTCATTACATATATATATATATATAGACTAGCTGACCCCGCAAACGTTGTTTTGCCATATATGGTATTAACTCCCGCAACCCCCTCTTGTGGGTGGAATTTCGTAACACCCGTTCTTAGCTGACCTCTACTCGGCGAAAGGAATATTCCTACCTTTCAAGTCTCTACGCCTTATGCTTCCAGAGATATCGTGATGAGTCAATGGGTGGAAATATCTTATATATATAGCAGTTTGATTTGATATAATAAATGTAATAAGTCAATAAATGTATTAGGAAAAGTCAACACTTAACTGTTATTCTTTGTTATTTTTACTCGTGTGGTTAATTCAACAATGGCATTAAATTTTATCTCCTCTTTGTTACCAACTCGTTCGAACAATACTGAGAAAATACCTAGTAACCTTATTAGGGTCTTTTAAATCGCAATAGGAATGAGTAATTTTTAAAAATAACATAAGGTTAATTTATTTATTTGTACTTATTTTCAATTTGCTTTGTGATATGTTGAAATTATATATTGTCCTTTATCTATATTAAAATCGCTTCAACCTGTAATATCCCACTACTGGGCATAGGCCTCTTCCTCATGTAGGAGAAGGATCGCAGCTTAATCCACCACGCTGCTCCGATGAGGATTATAAAATACGTTACCTATACCCACGAGCGACAATTATAGTATCTCGATGACAAACAAACGTAACCATATTCTACTAACGTTAAATATATGTAGGTATCTATAATGAGACAAAATAAAAATTACATTCTAAAATATTGTAATTCTCGGCGGAAGTCTAATTTATTAAAAAAAAAGGTACCCAAATGTTAATTCATGATTGAGAGAAAGCAGTGTAATTTTAATGAAAGTCGTTCAAGAATGAAATAAAATAGAAATTCTATGTAACGTTATAAGATTATCATTCAATTTGTTTTTGTTACAGGTGCTTCCAAACTGCACAAAAGATATTCGAGAAGGTGAAACTTACACCCGGGGCGAGCTTAAACAGATTAGCCTGATTAAGTTTACTTAGTAACAACATAGCTAATAATACTATCAATTTAGAGTTGAAGCTATTTGATACGGTGCAACAGACTAGTAAAGTCGTTACTACAATAAAATATTAAAAGTGCAATGTGATATTAGTGAAAATGTTAGCGTTATGATGTGAGTGAGGATGTCGAAGGTGCTGTCAGCTCTCGGGGGCGCCCTGCCCGACGAGAGGCCGCTCCTCTCGCTGCAGATAGTGGACAGCGTGGCCAAGTGCCCGGCCGGCTACTGGCCGGTGAGCCGTACGTACGATGAGGACGCCGACGCGGGCCTGCTGCGACAGTCCGGCCTCTTCGGCAAGAAGCCCAGCCACTACATTTGCTTGTCAAAATCTGAAGGTATGTTTTGTGTCGTTAATACAAAAACCCACACAGTACGCAAGCACAAACGCCCAGACCACAGCAAACATCTGTATGGTAAATTCAAATGTATGCCATGTGAGGGGATCAAACCCGCAACCGCCAGCTTAACAGCCACAATCTAGCGCTTTGACCGTTGAGCTAACACGTCATGTTACAAATGTATTAATAATTTGTATTTTAAAACTTTGATCCCTCAGACAGTTTTTGACGTGACAACGTCTAATAAATCGATGAACGCCGGCTGCATGTACGAAAAAGGACGACTCATTGTCCCGTTACGCTCATTGTACGCTTGGGCCGCATCTTTCTCTCTTCCACTCGATTGGCCTATGCGTCCGAGGAGATAGATATTTTGTTATGACGTTGTCACGTTAAACTATCGTCCATAAACCAACTTTATAGACAACCAATTTTTATGTCATGTCTTAGAATTCGGTATATTGCATTTTTTACGATTCCTATTCCATGTATAAAATTGACTTAATGGAATTTTTCTTTTCAATCCTTAATATATGACAAATAATACGAAACAGTTCGTATGAAGTAGTTAGTGTTGCTTTTAGAATACAAATACAAAACGCGTACACGCAGTACATCAAAGACCAATGAAGTAACTTTATATATTCTGTCGTCGACCTATATTTTGCTAGTTACTTGTGTAACATTGAAAACCACACATTCTTCATAGTCACTATACAAATTGCTTTAGTCAGAAAACTTATGAATAAAATAGTTTTTTTTTTAAATGACTGCAATGAAAGTAACAAGTGAAGACAATATGTGTAACAGTCAGTTCTCAGAATTTTAAAATGTTTAGTCTTGTCTGTCTAGTAGTAGCTTTAAGATTATCAAATATAAATTTTACGAGGTTTTTCTTATGATATGAATAGGTACTCTCTGTAACGTTTCTTAGAATTCAAAGATTTAAAGGGTTAAGGCCATTCTCAGCATTATAGCATATTTTAGTCTGTGGTCATTGGTGTTTCAATTTGAATTGGCGTTCACATTTTGCGTCGCTTGGTCTCCAAGGCCCAAGTAACAAGTGCACAAAGATCGTGCCTACGATCAATAAGCTCACGGGAAATCTTTATTGTAGTGCTCATATCCGTTGATGTCAAGCACGCATTAATCTTATACTATTAAACGAGCAATTCTTGTATATATATATATATATTCTGAATCTCGGAATCGGCTCCAACGATTTTCGTGTTTAGTATGCAAGGGATTTCGGGGGCGAAAAATTGATCTAGCTAGGATTCATTTAAAAAAAATGTCGTTTTATCCCTGTTTTTAGGCAATGAAAAAATATCATTAGAATACGAAGCTTAATTTCACCATTATTAATATAGCTGTTACAGCGTAATTAGGAAAGCGACGGATTTCAAATCTTTTTGACCCGGGTTCGAATCTCAGTCTCCAGATTACTTTTTTTTTCTTTTTTTTTTTAATTTCACTCGTGATTTATTATTTAAATAAAATTAAAATATAAAAATACCGAGAAAAAAAAAGCAAAAAATAAAATGAAAATACCGAGCAGGGCTCGGTCACCCAGGTACTTTAATATTAACGATGAAACACATGAAGTTTCTTAGTTACGTGAACAATATAATCCAATAGTCTCTTTACTATAATTTTCGAGTTTCCGCAACTGAAAAATTTAATTAAATAAGTTCTTCATAGTAAGGTATATTTTATTGCACATCACTTAGAATATTGACAGGCCCGGATCTAGGGGGGGGCAAGCCGGGGCCCATGCCCCGGGCGGCAAGTTCAGGGGGCGGCCAAATTCACATTTTACAGACGAATGGACAACTCATCATTTACTTAACTTTGACCACGGAATAAATAATAGTACCTACAAGTACAGAAATTTCATGGCCATATTAACTCTACCGATACCCAGAGCGCAGAGTGAGACATGCTGCACGAACATTTATTATTCGCGAAGCGCGTAGGCATAGTTCATAAAAATTAAATTAAAAATTAAAAAAAAAAACCAACACAGTAACCTGAGTTCCTTTATAAAGTAAAAACGCGCTTATTTTGAAGTAATTTTATAAAAATTTATGTTTCTTAGTTAAGTTAGGTTAGTTTTAGTACAGTCATTTGGTGCTCAAAAAGAGGGTTACCTGGAAATTTTCCGGTAGTTTTGATAATTGGTGATTTTATAGATTTCGACGTGCTCTTTTCGAATTTTCACTTTGCTATCTCGTATCTTTGCCGCTCGCGCCACCATATTGGAAAAATGGCGCTGAAATACAGTTTTTTGAGAATAACTCCGTTCAAACTCATTTTACGATAAAAATAGTTATGTAATAAATTATACTAGAAAAAAATTCCTACAATTTATGTAGTAACCTTTTTTTTTTTGTAAAATCCATAGTTTGAGCGTACGAGAGCTGCAAAGTCCACTCTAACACGCGTTTACGTGTCATAATTATATTTCGTTAAGTCCCGTCGACTAGTTTTGAATAATTTTTTTTTAAAATTATGGTATGTTCTAAACACTATAAATATTTAATTCCCGTTGGAAATTTTACTTAAACTTAATTTTTCAACAAGTTAAACGATTGTTAACAAACAAAATTTTCTTGTTGTTTTTCTCAATTGTAAATGAAAAAAAAATGTTTAAACATTGTCGTAAAAAATTTTCGCTTCGTAGAGCCTTTCTTATATACATAATAAACAAGATCACGCCATTAAAGTTAAAAAAATATTCATACTTTGTTTATAATAATACTAGCTTTGCCCCGCGGTTTCACCTGCGTTGATTTGAGGGAAAAAAATGCTTTCCTTTTTTTAATAGTATAAAATTTTATTCGCTTGATATATTTTCATTACTTTAGATTTAGATTAGTTTACACTAAATAAATTTCTGAACGCACGCATAAATATTTGACCAAAGAGTACCTATATAACCACTACGTTTTATATTTGACAACCAATATATATTATGTCAATCCGTTTTCATTACTGACATTATTATACATTTTTAAAATGTAAAATACGCCACTATCCGTATATTGTGGATATATGTTGTCGATTCGAAACCTTTATTTAAATACGTTCTTTAATTTTATCGGAGAGTTTACCATATCGACGGGATGAACATGAAATGTTTGACAGTTACAAAACGCGAACACACTTCCATACAAATTTTCATTCCCACCTTTCAACCCCTTACACCCTTTTTTCCGCATTAAAAAGTAGCCTATGTCCTTTCTCAGACTCTAAAATATCTATATACCAAATTTCATTTAAATCTGTTCAGTAGTTTTGGCGTGATTGCCGGACAGACAGACAGACAGACAGACAGACAGAGTTACTTTCGCATTTATAATATTAGTATGGATTTGTACTTGAACAAAAACTGGTGATTTTTACAAAAAGTGGTGATTTTTCTGGAACTATAAATTTTATTATAAACAAACTATGAATATTTTTTTTACTTTAATGGCGCGATCTTATTCATTATGTATATAAATAAGGCTCTAAGAAGTGAAAATTTTTTACGACAATCTTTAAACATTTTTTTTTTTTCATTTACAATTGAGACGTAATTTCGAGAAAATTTTGTTTGTTAATAATCGTTTAACTTGTTAAAAAATTAAGTTTAAGTAAAATTTCCAACGGGAATTAAATGTTTATAGTGTTTAGATTACACCATATTTATTTCAAATTAAAAAAAAATATTCAAAACTTGTCAACTGGACTTACGAAATATAATTATGACACGTAAACGCGTGTTAGAGTGGACTTTGCAGCTCTCGTACGCCGAAACTATCGATTTTACAAAAAAAAGGTTACTATATAAATCGTAGGAAGTTTTCTTTAGTTTAATTTAATACATAACTATTTTTATCGTAGGTAAAATGAGTTGGAACGGAGTTATTCTCAAAAACCTGTATTTGAGCGCCATTTTTCCAATATGGCGACGCGAGCGGCAAAGTACGAAGTGGCAAAGTGAAAATTCGAAAAGAGCATGTCGAAATCTATAAAATCACCAATTTTCAAAACTACTGGAAAACTTTCCAGGTAAAACTATCAAATGACTGGACTATTTAGACTATTTGTAATTGAACTGTTAGTTTTGGAGCGGTCCCGCAACGCGATGTAATTTTTTTTTTTTTGAATTATTAATACTCGTACATACTTAGGTTTTTTTGTTTTTAAATTAATTTTTATTTTATACTTTCATTCATTTATTTTTATTATTAACTAGCTTCTGCGCGCGACTTCCTCGGCGTGGACTCCGCTCCTGTTGGTCTTAGCGTGATGATATATAGCCTATAGCCTTCCTCGATAAATGGGCTATCTAACACTGAAAGAATTTTTCAAA
Organism: Melitaea athalia; assembly: GCA_905220545.2. Taxonomy (NCBI): domain Eukaryota; kingdom Metazoa; phylum Arthropoda; class Insecta; order Lepidoptera; family Nymphalidae; genus Melitaea; species Melitaea athalia. The sequence goes on from HG992177.1 coordinate 2,420,945, forward strand.
TCGGACCAGTAGATCCTGAGATTAGCGCGTTCAAACAAACAAACAAACAAACAAACAAACAAACAAACTCTTCAGCTTTATTATATTAGTATAGATTTTGTAAAGTGCATGCGATGCTATTTCATTTGCAACCCTACTTGGATAAATTTGCTGACATTCGGATTTCCATCCTCATTTTCTCCCCACCACATGTATTTGCAGATATTGGGTATTTTCCTCGGTTTTACCCCCAGATTTTTTTCAGGACTCAACCGATTTTCATCAAACATGCGTCTAAGAACACTCGCCCGTAACTTACCTTTCATACAAAAAAAAAACTAAATTGAAATCGCGTCCTCCGTTCGCGAGCTACGGTGCCACAGACAGACAGACACAGACAGACAGACACGTCAAACGTATAACAGCCCTCTTTTTGCGTCGGGGGTTAAAAATACGCGCCTGCTCGCCCGCAGAAATCGCAGATCGCGGCAGCACGCGTCTGGTTACCGTGCGTGCAGAAGAGAGAGTACAAAGAGTGCAAAAGAGTAAAATTGTAATTTCAATTCACAAATGCAATACAATATTTGATTTTTATTTTTATTATACATATTTTTATTTTAAATCCTATCCTATGCTGTTTATAAAATATATATCCTACACGTTTATGTCTATGTACCTATGTATGTGTAAATAAATAGGTTTAACACAGAAAGAACAGCGATGGATGCATTATTTCCGAAAGGCCTATGTAGGCTATGTCCAAATTTCAATCAAATAGTGGACATCTGATAGCTGAAATTATAAGCGTGATAAAGGTAAAAATAAAATAAATATAAGTGGGCGGGGGCGGCATTTTTCAGTTTTTGCCCCGCCTAAAAAAAATTGAAGATCCGGGGCTGAATATTGATAATAATTGATATTTATATTTTAAATTTCAAATGTTGTTAAATATTGTTTTTTGTCGTCAATATTTTTTTTTAACTTGACTGTTTAATGTGAATATCAAACTTCAATATGTTTGGTATTAACATTAAACATTAAAATGGATCACCAGAAAATTTTGATTAAAATGACGACCCCTTTTTTCCTCCAACAACTTCGCTCCTACACGTATTCCGCTATAATATGCTATTGGCTTTTAATAATAATTATATTACGTTGAGGCAGTTTAAAATAGGTACCTACTACCTACACATTAGATGTGAACAAATTAGTCCTCGTAATCAAGAAAATAAAAAAAATGTCTCGTATAAATAAGATAGGTACATAAGTTGATAAGTATATACATAATTATATTCGTGTTCTATATTTCTATTATTTACTTTTCAATTATTGTTAATAATAATAATAATAATAATAATATCCCCAATCCCCCCTAGGAGCTCTGGTCACCTTACTCACCAAAAGGAATACAATACTGCTTGAAAACAGTATTATTTAGCTGTGGTCCTCTGTAAGGTCGAGGTACTACCCCAGTCGGGCTGCTCCATATTTTGAGCAGGAAATTTCCTGCTGTGCCATATCTCAGTTTACTACCATATACCTCAGTTTATATCATTAAAAACATTAATTAATAAAAATAAGGAATTGAATTGTATCTTTCTAAAAATAGTGTAATTAGGTATATGTGCCGAATTATGCTGTAATATTAATATGTATTTATAAAACAAAAGTGGGTTTTTTGTTATGGATATATTTTCAATCAGGAAATATTTATAATTAAATTACTACATACTCTTTCGAAACTACGTAATTATTTTTACTTAGAAGACTTAGAAAAATGACTGACAACCAAAATATGGATACATTTAAAAATAATCCTATTTTCCGTGTAAGCATTCTGATTGTAATACATAATCTATACTATCTATACTTCTATACTTACTTTAATCTATACTTAATATTATAAAGAGGAAAAGTTTATAACTTTGTTTGTATATACGGGGTAATCTTCGCAAATACTGATCCGATCATGAAAATTCTTTCGCTAACAGAAAGCTACACTATTCAGGAGTGACATAGGCTATATTTTATTGTAATTGAAGAAAAAATTCATTAAATAAAAAAAAAATTAAAATATATTATCAAAATCGCAAAGAAACTATCGCCATCTATCGCTATTTATTAGTCTATTTATTTTATTTACTCTTATTTTATTCTATCGACGACGAAGTTTCTTCACTTTTTGATAGATGGCGTTGGAGCAACATTTTATTTATAAAGTATGTTATTTGGTTCTGTAATTTAAAATAATAAATACACGATATTATTACGATTTTATACGTCAAATTCTAAACAATGAACCTAATTAAACAGTACTAAGAACTACACGTCATAATTGCATCACAAAGATAATTAACGCCCAACGAAGTGGGCGCGGGTCGGCTAGTAATATTATAAAGAGGTAAAGTTTATAACTTTGTTTGTATATACGGGGTAATCTTCGCAAATACTGATCCGATCATGAAAATTCTTTCACTCACAGAAAGCTACACTATTCAGGCGTGATATAGGCTATATTTTATTGTAATTGAACATAAAATTCAGTGAAAATAATAGTAGGTGTTACGAATCGCGCCATCTCTTGACGAACTGTAGTTACCAACTAAATAAACATCGATGTAAAATAGCAGCGGACGGCGCGGCGCGCCCAACGACTGTGTTCACGACGCGACGTTTACCAAAGTATACTTCATTTAAAAATTCGTTATTATGCTGTACGCGTTAAATTTAAAAAACTTGAAACATATCAAATTACTGTAAAAATCTTTTAACGCCCAACGAAGTGGGCACAGGTCGGCTAGTTATATGATATTTATATCAATACTAGCTGTGCCCACCCGAGACTTCGTCCGCGTGGAATTTAACAAAATAGTTCGTTGAGTTATAAAACAAATAAAATTCTAAAATAAAAGTAGCCTTAGTTACTCCTTATTACATCAGCTATCTGCCAGTAAAAATCCCGTCAAAATCGGTCCAGCCGTTTCAGAGATTAGCCGGAACAAACAGACAGACAGACAGACAAACGAAAATTGTAAAAAAAATATTTTGGCATATGTACCCTGTATACATCCATATGCATTTAGTAAAAAGCGGTTCTTTTAATATTACAAACAGACACTCTAATTTTATTTATTTGTATAGAATATTTTCCTACATTAAGACTTACTTGTTTATCTATTTGACTATGTCGTCTCGACAGTTGAATTTATTATTTATGTACGTAAATAAAAATGATTCAGTAAATGTGTTACTAAGTACAAAACTCGAGAATGGCTTCACCAATTACGCTAACATTTTGTTAAGTTTTTAATACTTTGTAGAAGGGAGGAAGATACTTCAATATAATTAAGGAAATCGTAACGATCATATTATTATTTCAACATAACATGTTTTATAGTTCGGAAAACAGGATGTCTCTCGTGTTAGTCTGTACGAGTAGGTACATAAATATAATAAAACTTTAAATGGCCACTATGATATGCGGGGTATTTAGAAAAAGCGATAATATAATATGTAATAATAAAAATAATTTTATTATTATATTTAATGTTTTCCTACTTGAGTGTTTGTTGTCGCGTCATACAAAATCTGCTGTATACCTATGAATGCGATTTTTATAACTTTGATGATTTTAGAGGTCTTGAATAAAATTTGCAACAACAATTCTATTAAGTACTAAAATTACAGTGGAGTTTTTTTTGTACGACCATTTAATAAGTAACGCAGCCGAAGTGGCGTGTATATCAGATAGTAATGAATTAGAGTTTAGTGGCCGTTGTCGCGACTGGTGGGAACCAGAGAGACACGACCCTCACGAGTGAAAATTAGTTCCGTCATCCTAATCATGTCCTCTCCACTTAGAGTGCGTCTGTCATTATTAGGTACATATATGTACAGGTCGAACGTCCAGAATGTAATAAAAATATATGTTTTTGAAGTAAAACATCATTTTACGCACGCTTTACTTGGGTAATAAGCTGGTGAATGCGTGACGAGAGCGTTACAAAAAGTGTGATTGAGCGAGGCGAACGGGAGTCAATAGAAAAATATAAGTTAGTGAAAATTGAAAGAGAGAGAGTTACGTTTCATAAGTTTAACTTCAGTCGTTTGGTCTAAAGCACACTTTTTTTATTAGAATATTGATTTAAGACTTATATTACAAATTCGATATCATGATCACACTTACAAATTATACAGAATCTGAAGTTGCTCTAACTTGTGTTTGTCCTAAGTATATGAAAAAAAGATGCATGGCATCGACATGGTCGAGAGAAGATAGTAATAAGTTGTCTGTGTTAAAAGAATTTTGGTAAGAATGATACCTTAGCTAAGTGTAATTTAGCTAATGAAGTACCTAATGATAAAATCTTCGATATCTCTACCGACTTTTTACTAAAGAATAATAAAATCAAAAATAGCGTATTTGTAGCGAAATATACAATTATTGATTGTAATCAATAGATTGTAATGAAGATATAAATTATTGATTAAAGATTGACATAAATTATAATGAAAAATTTGAAACACAAATTTTTGACATCTATCAAAAAATATTTTTATAAAAAAAACAACACAAAATGAGGTTTAATTATTATTATGATATCAAAAGTTTGTATATATGTGTAGATAGACCAAAATACCAATCATTGATATCAAACAAATAGACAAAATATTTTAAGTTTTTATCACTAAGTAATAAGTATCAAAAAAAAAAAACCAGACTAACCAGCCTCCGTTATATGTATAGTAATGTAAAGTTCTCTACTGTACTTAATTTTAAGAGGTTCTCCGTCGTCAAGATAGACTAATAAAATTAAGTCATTAAATTAACGAAGTTACTAACGTCTGCCTCAATATAACTTGGATAGAGAATACTAATTAAGATACTCGCCACAATAACTCAGTCTAGCTCTGACATCATGAAATTTCCATTCCATAAATTAAATGAAAATCACTTATTTGTTCCATATTATTATAAAAAGTAGGTTTAATGTTTTTGTTATCAAAAACAATGTTTTAATAATCGTATAAATCAGGGAAAAAACGTTAACTATTAAAATGTTCATTACTTGTTTTAATTAACAATGAAAATTAATTGAATTGATTCTGCACGCTTGTTGTTGTACAGTTGTACATATGTACCTACATTACAATATGGTTTTCTGAATTAGATTCAGAATACTGGACAGAAGTTAGCAAGACCTCTTGGGTAAAGATCTTGACTTAGAAATGAAATCTATTTTTTATTTCACGATTCAGCCTGTAATATCCCACTGTAATTGGACATAGGCCTCTCAACCATGTAAGAGAAGGATCGAGGTTTAATCCACCACGCTGCTCCAATGCGGGTTGGCGGATATATTCACTACTATGAGTAACGATCGCTATCAGGTGTACATGATAACAACCGGGACCGACGGCTTAACGTGCTCTTCGAGGCACGGTGGGGAGACCCACAAGGACTGCACAAACACCCAGACCACGACAAGCATCTGTATGGCCAATACAAATGTTGTCGTGTACGGGGATCGAACCCGCAATCGCCCGCGCAACAGCCAATCGCAATCCAGTGCTGTGACCGCTGTGCCAACGCGGTGTCAAATTTTTTATTTAATAGCTTTTAAGTATATCAAATAGAATATTATTTTCTTTTTTGCCCAAACGACAACGATTAAGAAAACAAGAACAATATTATACGGTGCAAGTTACAATTCGCTCCATCCAATGAAAAGTAATAAGTAGTTGTTTCAGTTTTTCATGCTTTTTACTTCCACAGGATTTACCCCCGAGATTTCCGATTGATTTGATATCCGTTGCAAATACCATTGTCACGGGAGACGGGGAGAGGTAAATTGCAGACGCCCGTAATTAATAGTGACTTCGAAAGCTTAAAAAGCTTTTGCTTTATAGTTTTTTATCTATACAAATAAATAAAATTGGAGTGTCTGTTTGTAATATTAAAATAATCGCTTTTTACTAAATGCATATGGATCTATGTATACACGGGACATATATCAAAATAATTTTTTTTGCAATTTTTGTCTGTCTGTCTGTGTTTGTTCCGGCTAATCTCTCAAACGGCTGGACCGATTTTGACGGGACTTTCACTCGCAGATAGCTTTTGTAATAAGGAGTAACTTAAGATACTTTTATTTTAGAAATTTATTTATTTTGTAACTCTGCGAACTGAACAATATTTTTTTTAAAATTACACGATGACGAAGTCGCGGGCTGAGCTAGTATAGAATGTAAGAAAATAGATGAACTGACGTATATCGTTTCCACCGTGCGAAAGTGTCAAATAAATATATATTTCACGAAGGGTAAATTGCACCCTCTGAAACATAATAATGTGTTTTTTTTTACATGAGTGTTGTTTTAGGGTTGGACATTAAAAAAATAAGTGCGCGCGAATTTTATCTATCGTGGTGTTCGTCATCATTAACCTACTTCAATACATAAGAAGCTCTGAAATTCATCTCTATGTATGATTAAAAATACTTTTGAAGCCTACTTGAATGTTGTAAGTTTTCATTTTGACGTATATTGTATGTTTGTAAGATACTTTATCTTTTTACATTGTGACTAAATACCTATAACATTATATTTTTGATAATTTATTAAAAAACCAATATTACAACATCATTAGGTTTTTGCGTGATGCGGTGCTTGCGTAAAACTAATTACTAGTAATAATAATAATAATTGTTGTTTGTTGAAGTTTATCGATTAAATGTTCAGATTGGTTTTACGACTCGACTTGCGTGCACATTACCAAACTGTGTTACCAAACAACCAGTTTTCTAGTTGGAATCTACAAAGCTTCGAGAAATATGGTTATTATGGTTATTTATTCGTCATCTTACACTTACAAGATGAAACAACAAAACTAGCGTTAAAAAATATCAATGTTCTCCTACATACGACTTCATTACAAAGTCGATCGTGTAACAATTTGTATTGTGTAGCTTTTGTATGGTCTTTGAACTGCTCTCGCTAATAGTGCCGTTAATAATGAAAGTGAATGACGCAATAAAAGTCGGGGACTTTCATTAAGGAGCCGAAGGTTGAATGACTCGATGTTAACATGGCCGCTTAAATTGACCTTATTTTTTTATGACGATTCTTTGTTTTCTTTGTAAGATTAACTGTTAAGTTACCAACTACATTCAGCGCTCACTACTTAGACTTTCATATTAATGAAACATGGAATTGCTTTTTGGATCTGTTATGCTATTTACTTACTATTGTTTTTCTTATTTCTTAATTTTTTGTTAAGACTTTGACGCTACACTTATGTTATCCCTTATAGAAAAAGGGTTTTTAGTTTTTATTTGTAAAACAGCTTTGGCTCACTCGCCTTGCTCTGAAACAGTATTATTTAGGTCGAGGTACTATACCTCGCGTCATGTAAAAAGAACGCTGAAAGAAACTGTTTGCGCATATGTAATCTCGCACACTAAAGTACTAGGCCTGTTGTTTTATTTTTGAACTAACCTTTCGCTCGCGGCTTTGTATTATGGGTTATTGGTAGGTCCATTAAAAATATAGATAGACCTCATACCACCATATAGATCGATAAATCGCCTTTGCGCAGCTTGAAGGCCAGCGTTCTTTTTACGTGGCGCGAACTATACCCCAGTCGGGCTGCTCCATGTTTTGAGCAGGAAATTTCCTTCTGCGCCCTACCTCAGTAACTCTCGTTTTAATATATTATGTATATTACAATAATAATAATAGCACTCTTTAAAAGTAAAATGTGCACAGTCTTATCGCTATATCTAAGGACCATCTCGTCTAGACAATATTTGGGTATAGCGTAGTAGGTAGCGTAAAAAATGCGGTTGGGCTATTAACTATCAATTTATTAATATAAAAAAATATTTTATTTTTACAGCATTAACATCATTTTCATGTTTAACACCAGTTATTGACAAATGTAAATAATTAATAAGCCTTTTTATAAAGGAATTATGTTTGCAGCAGTCAGGAGGTAAAAAAAAATACCGAATAAATATTAATAAAATTTATTACTATTAATTTAATAAATAATTATCTTATAACTAAAGACTGCTTTAATCGAAGTGAGACTTAGAAATTAAAACAATGGGGCATTGAAATGCTGATACGGGAAACTCGTGAGGTGGTCGCCTGGGAAGCTTCCATCAGTTTGGTCAGCATATTTGTGGGATTATTAGGGTTCCGTAACTAGGGGGCGATAAATTATAAAATGTTTTCTTTGCGATTTGCTATCTCTCGTCATAACTGTACTAAACCGACTTATGAGACTGTGTCACTCGCTCACTCGTGTTTTCAACGAGATATAGAGATAAGTTAGTCCGTCGTCAGGCTGACCTCTATTCTCTGTTTATAAAATAGGACTGAAATTGAATATAAAAAACTAGTGTTTTATACCACACGATTGAAGTAAACTCTCTAAACGTAACTCTCTCTCTTTCTATCTTCACTAACTTATATCTCCCTTTCAACTTGCGTTTGCCTCGCCCGATCACACTTTTTGTAACGCTCTAGTCACGCATTCACCAGCTTACTCTCCAAGTCAAGCGTGCGTAAAGAAGTTTTACTTCAAAAATAATGACTGTTAGGAAAATATATGGCTTTTATAACATTGTAAGAGATTAGGAACCTTTTATAATTAATATTAATTGTAAATTTGTAAAGTAATCAGAAGTTGGTCTCAATTATATTTAGATTTAATCCAAAGCCAGCATACTTTTAATATGTTTTGAAAATTTTATATACTTAAAGCATTTTATATTAGTTGTTTCAAACGAAGTAATCTTAGACATCGTCAATAATATCATGTTCTCGAGAATATTATACTATGTATGTACCTACTACTATGTACAGTCTATTGCTCTAGAGGTCGCTATGTTAATCTAATGTTGTAACTCAAATATATAGTAGAACTTACTTTGACACGCAACGCTTCGCATATTTACAACTAGCTGCTGCCCGCGACGTCGTTTGCGTCGTCTGCGTGCGTTCACAGCTCGTTCCAGCTTGATAATATGTAGCCTATATGTTGACCCGACTTCTTAATAATATTCGTGCCAAATTTGAAGTAAATCCATGCAGTAGGTATATATATATGTTGTCTATCTATCTAGTGTTTATATTTATATTATATATAAGGCGGAAAAAGTGATTGTTTGTACCTACCCGCTAGTTTATACGGATATATTGATATGATTTTAAAAAGTTTTTCTGTAAGAAAACTTTTTTCTTGGAGAACGATAGACATAAACGCAATCGAAACTGGGTGGGACGTGTAGTTGTAAGTTACTACAGTAGGTTAGATAACGTTAGATACGTTGATACCTACTAGAGAGTCATTAAAACGTAACAAAGTGGGATTTTATAGAATGCTTCGTGATGGATAATATTATTATGTTTTGTAAATGGATGATTTCTACGTAAATCGATGTATCAGAAATCCAGTTGGTATCCGGGCGTACGCACGATGCATACAAGCATCTGACGCTTCGGAATAATAAACAACGCGTCACGTGCTGCCTGCTGGTTGTTCGGTGCCTGTGTGATAAATATGTGTTCTCACACAAGTAGTACCTAAATATTGATATAGATAGGTAGCTCAAATTCTTTGAAGATGGTTTTGAAGATTCTAAGACTTCTTTGACACGATATATAGTTATATACCATAGATACGATAGAATCCTTTTATTCTTCTGCATAAAAATGACGAATATATGTATTTATGTCGTATCTTCTTCTATCTTCGTAGTTCAGAGGAGTTTTAAAAATTTAAAAGAAAGAAGCGCATTTATAGTTTAATTTTCAAAAAGGTGGTGTTTTTAGTTTGTACTCTACGTAAAAAGTACTTATCTACTTACTTAAATTGTTATTGATAAAATCTTTTTACATCTCTCATGTTCGGTAAGTAGGGTCTTATTACTCCAAATGGGGCTTGTAGATGACTAATTAGCGCTCTAGGGTAATAGTGTAGCTAGAAAAGCCCTAGGGCGGTAAGTAATTTAAAAAAAAATTCTTTCTTTCAAAAAGTTCGCGTACAATGCCGTACATCTAACCATCATACTGGCAATAGACATCATGCATTCAGCCCAATGACCAAAGAGGTCGCTTTGCTATTCAGCCTTGTCTTCGTGTGAGTATACATTACATACTAATAGTCATCAATTTTTAATATCGAACGGCGAAGCTCAATTTCGATCTTGAAAATGATCTTGTTTGTTTTTGGAATTTTTTTATAATTACGTGATAATTATTATTCTTGTAATGCCGGTTTTTTTCTACTTACCTCACAACCGAGATGTAAAGCAGAATAGTTACCTCGGGTGTAAGCATCAATTGCACCCTCGGACTATAGGCGCACGAGCGCAACTGCCCTTGGCTACTAATCTACTATTATATTCTTTAGGATTTTAAGTATTTTTATTATTTCAAGACTGTCACAACGCAAACAAGCCTTGCTGGACTAACGGTACAGAAAGTTTTTAGTTTTAAGAAGTGTTTAGTCTTTTGTTGTGATAAATGACGGGACGATATGTTGAGTGCAGGAGTGCCGGGCTACGTGATGGACGGCGTGCTGGTGCTGGGCGAGCGCGAGGCGATCCCGGCGGGCTACAGCGTGGCGGGGCGCGCGGGCAAGCGGCGCCTGTGCACGCACGTGTCGCGCCTCGCGCCCGCCGCCGCCGCGCTCGTCACCGACGTCATCGTCTGCTCCAAGATGCGCAGCGCTCCGCAGGGGTTCTTACTCGCCGGGTTAGTGTTACTATTACTACGACTATTTAGAGTTTCCTCCTTTGAGAAACAATAAAAAGTCCGTGGTATTTAAAAATTAAATGTATGAGTGAAATCTGAGCTGCTACGTACTGTAGCCCTGAGAGTGACTCTCTCCGGACAGGTCGCGTCTGCCTGAGAGTGAGTTTTGCTAAAAAGTGGTGAAAGGTTTATAAAAATCATGGTAATACTTCTGTTGTGTGGTTACGGCAGTAAAGAATATAGCCACCCCCTCCCTTCCCGTGGGTATCGTAAGAGGCGACTAAGGGATAACACAGTTTCACTACCACCTTGGAACTTATAAAGCCGACCGATGGTGGGATAAACATCCAACTGCTGGCTTTGAAATACACAGGCCGAAGACGGGCAGCAGCATTATCGGTGCGACAACCCAGCCCTGCGGTCACCAACCCGCCTGCCCAGCGTGGTGACTATGGGCAAAACACATGAGTTTAAGCTGTTTTAGGCGTGAACTTGTGGAGGCCTATGTCCAGCAGTGGATTGCGATAGGCTGAACTCTGAAATGATGATAATACTTCATAAGAAGTAAACCTGTCGCGTGGCAGGGCTGATACACTCATTTTAACAACAAACTTTGAAGGACAGTACCATCTGATGTTAAATTGCCTCTAAAAATTTTGATAATGGCAACACTTAGGTAGGTACAATAAGACTTTAAAATGTTTATGTTATTTTAACACATTTTGATTTCATAGAGCGATGACGCCCATCACTAATATATTTTATCTAATCCCTCTTAATGTAGGTTGTTAACTTGGTAATATTACTAAAGCTCTCATTCTCAAGAGCTACTTAATTTGAAGCCGCTCTGAGGTCTCGCGCAGAGTCTAATAAAATCGAACGTTAGTGATACTTGATATTAAGTACTCCTTAAGAACTTTTCTAATAAACTAATGCCGTATAAAAAGTTGTAGTCTAGATTACTAAATAATTTTTACAAGTGGTGTTTTCAACATCAGTTCTACGTACAGGTTCTACGGTTCCCAAATAAACTTATCCTGTAACATTGCTGCAGTTCGCTTAGTTATTTAACAATGAAATTAACAGTTTGAATAACTCACATTCTGGCTTAAAATGAGCCACTGAAAACACAACTATTGCTGACCAAGTCCAGTTGTGGGGAAAAATTAGAAATTTTTCATAGCTAAAGCATATTATTCGGTTCAAGATTATATTAATGTTAGAAATGTTTGGTGAATGAATGATGGTGGTGAAATGAATTAAGTGACACTGTATGTAAAGCAAAACGTGACTATTTACGAGTAGTTGCCTGTTTCTGTCTGTGTCTAAAGAGTAACTATGGAGTTTCTTGCAGGTGTTCATATTAACTGTACTTAATTAATTTATTAAAAACGAATGTGAGCGTGCTTGAATTAAATAATTTTTAATCTTGATTTTGGTTTGAAATTGACTTGTTGTTTATAATGTTTTCTAGTGAGATAAACGGCAAGGTGGTTTGCTACAAGGTGAGCGGCGGTAGCGCGGACACGTCGCCCACGCACCTGCCCAACGACTACGAGAACGTGGTCACCAACCTCACGCCCGAGGCGGCCAGGAGGTGAGCGATATATCACAAAACACACTTTTGTAGTAAATCTTCTTTACGCACGCTTGACTTGGCGAGTAAGCTGGTGAATGCGTGACGAGGGCGTTACGAAAAGTGTGATCGGGCGTGGTGAACGGAAGTTGAAAGGGAGGTAGGTATAAGTTAGATGGAGCGAAAGAAGTTTTACTTCAGTCGTCGTTGTCGTGAGTCGTGACTAAAAAACGAGTGTGTCTACCCAGTTCTCTGTCTAAAGTTAACCGTTAACCGCCGTGTTAGCAATATGACCGCCTGTCGTTGAAGCGATTTGGTCAATTTGAAGTTCCTTTACTATTTATATGTGTACTATGTGCTATGCATGTTACTATGTGCTGTGTGGTTACGGCACTAAAGAATGTAGCTACCCCCTCTCTTCCCGTGGGTGTCGTAAGAGGCGACTAAGGGATAACACAGTTCCACTACCACCTTGGAACTTAAAAAGCCGACGGATGGCGGGATAACCATCCATGCTGGCTTTGAAATACACAGGCCAAAGACGGGCAGCAGCGTCTTCGGTGCGACAAAGCCAGCCCTGCGGTCACCAACCCGCCTGCCCAGCGTGGTGACTATGGGCAAAACACATGAGTTCGCGTCATAATGTCGGGCGCGAACTTGTGGAGGCCTATGTCCAACAGTGGACTGTGATAGGCTGTAGTGGGTGGTGGTGGTGGTTACTATTTATAATGAATACTTAGTAAATGAAATCTTCTGTTATGTGATGTTGAGATTTATGCTCTTGCCCTCAAACTTAAAAACTAACTTTGTCTCAGAATTTATATCTAAACAAGTATGTATGTTTATCACAACTTCAACGTTGTTAAATTGAGCTTAAACGACAAATATAAGAGAATTATGAATGATGTTTACTTTATTAACTAAACATAAAATTATATAAGTACATATAATGTCGTCTCCATACAAACTTTCATTCCCTGTTTGTTAAACTCTGTAAACTCCTTGTCCTTTTTGCACGTGGTTAAAGTGGTTAACACACATTATTTTTTCTAGAATTTTCGGAAAATACAAAAGCTATTACGATTTATTATAAAAATATAAAGAAGAAACATACATGAAAAAAAAAACTGTAAATGTGTCTCAGAATTTCTATCTAAACAAGTATGTTTATCACAACATTCACAACTTCACGAAATTGACCACGTCAAACATATTAAGAGAATTATGAATAATGTTTATTCTAAGATATTATGTAACTAAATTAATATTTTTTTTAACATTTATAAATTTCGCTAACCGACTTCCAAAAAAGGAGGAGGTTCTAAATGCGATTGTATTTTTTTAAATGTGTTATGGTCCGGGAGGCAGGTACAAATTCGGTCAATCATTTCCTCCCAATCGAAACTTAGTAAAATGCATAAGGGATTTTTTTAAATGAATTTTCGTCTTTGTCAACTGCGACTCCGTGGGAGGGGTGGGAAGTATCAGCCTCCCAAACATCGAGAAAAATTTTTTTTAATCATTTCCTCCCACCTTAAAATTTGTCGGATTATAGTTTACCTAATATCTTGAAGGAAAAATAATATCAGCTGACCATGACATGGCAGATTATACGTCAGCTGGCTGCTTGAACATGAAAAAAAAACATATAATATTTTTTCAATGATTTCCTCTCCTGGTTTACCTGGCTGTATCGTTATGGTCAGCTGACATTATTTTTCCTTCAAGATATTAGGTAAACTATAATCCGACAAATTTTAAGATTGGAGGAAAAGACAAAAAAAAATTTTTCTCGATGTTTGGGAGGCTGCCACTGCCCACCCCACCCACGGAGTCGCAGCTGACAAAGACGAAAATGCATTAAAAAAATCCCTTATTCATGTTACGAAGTTTCGTTTGGGAGGAAATTGGTCATGTAAATCTGTCACTGGCTCCCGGGCTATTATTTCAAAACTTTTGACTGGGTGGACCGATTTCGATGACATTTTTTTATCGACAGGTAGTGCAAGTCATGGCACTACCCATTTAAACTTTATTGAGGCCTGACAAGTAGTTTTTGAGTTATATGTAATAACGCATATTTGCTTGACTATTTCTTCGTCGACCTTCGTTGTACGACTTGTCGACGTAATAAAAGTCGGTTTTTTTTTTAGTACGTGAACAATATCAAGCTTTTCAAATATTTAAAGAACTTTTATTATTATATTATTATTTATTTTATTATTCTTTATTAAATAATGTCAAGTCTAAATAATTCTTTAAAGTAATATGCATTATAATAAAAAATAAGAATTATTTCAAATGTTAAATATTATTTTCAGTTTATTGTCAATAACGCTTTTCAAACGATTCAAAAAGCGATTGGACAGCTGTTTGGGGTATCCGCATATTGCTATTAGTTTGGTTTTAAAACGAGCATGACTGTATTTCTTGTGTTGATAGTATGATTGCATAACATATATTAAAAAAAAAAAAACGCTTCATCGAACTATAAAAATATGATTTACAATACAATAATGTGTTTGCTTTACTTATTCGATTTAAAAAAAATTATCATTCTATGTTCTAAAAATATTGCATTTTTTTTATATTGCTGAGTATGGAAAAATGTTTGAAAATAATTGTCTTAGAGAAGCTGTCTAATACCTAGACAAGTCTTTTGGTGGTGGTATTTAACTTAAGCCAGGAATGTGTGTTCATTCGTTTTAGTTACATCAAAATGTTAACAAAACATCAAACTCTTCATTTAGTTGATTGATTTTCCACGTTGTTCTGTTTGCTATGTTGTATACAATCACGTTAAAATTTGCAAACCAGCTTGAGGAATACCATTATAACCCCAATCTCAGAGTCTTCTTAATATAACCCATTATTTTTCCAGATTAAGGCCAGTACCGGATCGACCGCCGAAGTTATCGCCCCTCGTGGCCGAGCTGAACAATCTGAACCTTAAATCTCCGTCGAGTTACCCGAAGATCGAGGAGTTCACGTCGGATCACGATTACGAGGCGCTGAGCCCCTCGTACAACTTGAAGCCGTCTCGGCCCGCGCCCCGGCCGCCGAACAAGTCCCCCGCGCCCCCGGGGCCCCCGGGCCCCCCGGGCAGTCCACGACCCGCGTCCCCTACGCCCCGGCGCAAGGGCCCCGCGCCGCTGCCCAAGCTCGCCAACTACCAGACGCTGGGCGGCTACAGCGGCATGGAGGGCGTGCCCTTCCTGCTCAATTCCAAGCTGAGGGGCCTTCCGAGTGATGCACTGGTGACTTGCTTTATATCTAACTAATTTGTGAGACGAAAATATTCAAAATAATTATATTACATAATAAATATTACATACTAAATATTACATAATAAATATTACATACTAAATATGACATAAATGTTTATTGTATAAAAAAAAAAACATTTTGCCTTCTAAAATAGAAAATGATACTTTTAATTGTAGATGGTTTTCATGTATTTGTGGAACATTTATTCTCAAGATTTGTACAAATAATATGCCAATTAAAAAAAAATTGTCTATTACTTAAAGGCCGTTTCGATAAATAAAAAGGGCCGAATTATCATTTTTATTTTCCAATATTTTGTTAATCCAAATGTCCATGTAATATCAAAACATATGTTATGATCATTTTAAAATTAAAATACGAACTAATAAGAAGTTATACTAAGATAAATTTCTATATTTATTGTAAATAATTTTCAGACGCAGTTGCCGGTGATCAAGCAACGCTCTCGCTTCGACCTCGACCGCGACTACTCTTACAACTTCGCAGTCGAACGGCAGACGTGATCTCTATACACATCTGATAACGAAAACTGCATGCGTAATACAAATAATGTATTGATATAATATTAGTAATAAATTCTGGACATACAGAAAAAATACTATTTAATCAATAGATAGGTAGGATCAAGATCTAATAACGCACTATATTCATTCTTGTTTCAAAATTCAATCTACAATTCGTTTTACGTTTGAATTGTTATCGATTATGAGTTATAAAAATAATGGATTCGTGTATAATTTTAATATAAATTAAATTAGAATTTATCTTTGATTATTGAGTTAAACGATCGATAAACGTGACTGAATAAAAATAATATTTGCACATTATTCTACAGATAAAAAAATTGTAATTTTGACATAATATTTATTTATTTACTTTTCAAGGCCTTCATTAAATATCATAATAAGGTTTCAAAGTGTTGTGATCAGGGAGAATGTGACGAAGCCTTGATTCGACAACGCCGCGTGGTGACTAAGACTGATATAATTGTTAAGGGATCAAGGTGTAAGACTAAAGATGGCGTTAGGTTCATTGCATACTGACTTGAATGAATTATGGAAATAATTTGGAAATTTAAAAATAAATTATTGAATTGACTGATCAGACAAATAAAAAGTTAATTTTATTTAGAATACTGGCGTCATACATAGAACGATAGCAAGGATTTAAAATTAAAAAAAAAAAAAAAACGAAATAAAAATCGGTTACACTTCTATCTATCAAGTTAAACAATCCGAAAGTGTATTAAATAACAATGCAATAATAGTAAAAATGGTATCAAATATCAATATATCTATTTATAATATAAATAAATGAAAATCCTACCATAGACGTCCCCAAAATAATTACCATAGAGGCACACTGATACATTTTGTTTCAAAAATAATGTGTAGGAAACAATTATTGTGTCAATATCACGTGGAGGTGAATATTTATAAGGTTAAATTTTAAACTTTAATAAAAAATGTAAATATTATATTTATGTAAAGTAAAATAACGTCACTACATTTCGTGCACTCGGCATGCTATAAGAACGCACTGCATACTTTTATCTTCTTAAATTATTCGAATTTTTAAATTATGATGTAATTAAAAAGGTCACAAAAACAATTCAACACGCCACACTGTAAGTACATTATATTAAAATACCAAAAGGTCCTGGTATTTTACAATAATAATTTCGAGTTAGTTTATAATACATTTATATTTCGACAACAGTAATCTGCTTATAGTTTAACACAACTTTAGTGATTCTTACTCGAGCTTAAACACTTTTACAAGATTGTAGTTGAAATAATTTGTTCCTTTTTTTATAATAGTTTAAATGTTATAGTTAATTATTAGTTCTTAATTTGAATGAGTTGATTTTATTGCATGTTTAGTTATGTAACTAATAACATGCCACAAACAAAGTTTAAGTTTTTATTTTTAGAATAATTGACGTAGTATGAATTTATACAGTGCCAAATATACAAAAGAAGTTATACACTGACAATGAGCTATGTTTATTGTCTTACTGCGTTTAGTGTGTATTGAGATCAGTGAACAATAGTACAAGAGCAGGTTACCAAAATTGTAATAAATTGATGATACTCTTTATCAGTAGAATTCGGTCTAGTCTTGTCTATGTCTCGCCATTCTTTCTTGAATTAGTACGTCGCGCTACTTTAATACGAAAATTTATAAAACTTATACTTTGTAATGCTTCATTGCCATAATTACTAAAATAAGGGTTGTGATTTACTACCCGATTTACTTTTATCATTTTTGATAAGTCAATTTTTTTACATATCCTTCTAGAAAATACTTTCTAATATTTATTATTAAGATAATAGAAAATATATTAAAGAATTAAATTTTGATAATTAGGTTCGATTGTAAGGAGTGATGAGATTTCCCAAATGCTCAGATAAAGGTAGTATTTGATAAACCTTTTAAATTACAGCTTGCGGTAACTTTTTAACAAAATACGTTTTATTTTGTTTATTATATGTATATCTTTTTTTTCTTTAAGGAGTTACGCCACTCCAATTGACAAATGATTTTTGTATGAACTTATAATATCTATTGTGAGCAAATAGTGTTCAAATCTATATTAATAGTCATAATGATGTCACAGATTTTAGTTAAGTCCATGTAATCGACTTGAAGACTTGTTATTGCATATTGTGTTAAAAGGTGGATTAACTGAGGTTGTTGCCTTATTAGTAACAATAAACCATTAAACACCTTACCGATTTAAAATAGACTTGTGAACTGTATTAAAATACGGAAAAATTTACATTTTAATGAAATATATAATAACATCTTTTATTAGTGCTATGGTCCGTGCTGACTTATTTTTATTTCTTAACAAATTGGTCGCAATCTGTTTCATATAATACATTTGAAAATAGCTAATTTACACTGTTAATCTTAGTTTTATGCCTATTATACATATAATAATAATTATTATTAGCGATATTGTAAATATGTTTTTGACGGGATTCGATTATTATATAAATACGCTTTTTTTATAATTAGAGAATGTATTTCAATTTCGTTTAGATTATAATGATGAAAATAAAATATAAATTATTGACTCTGTAACATGTTTCATTTATATCTTTTCGTTACTAAGAGGTTTTGAATAAAAATACAAATATTATAACAAAAATAACTTTATTACAAAATATCCCACCCACAATGGTTATAATGATTTCCACTTAGCACATATTGGTACACGTCATTTAGACACTAGTAAATGTGATCAAATAACTCAAGGTTTGAATTTACATGTTTCGATAATGAAGATTTTGTATAACTTTTAAATACAAAATATAAAATTAAATTTTTGATCTTAAGTTAATAACGGCAACAACAACAAACAACTTGTGGTCTAAGATCCGAGAAGGTAAATCTTCCCTCATCTGTTAATTAGATGAAACAATTTTTTATATGCAGATTTCAATATTGTGAATTTATAAAAAAAACCTCTGCCACCCTACGCCTGCTACAATTGATAATACTTAATTAGTTAATCAGTATTTTTTTATGATCCTTTCCCTCTCATGTTAATTACATGTAGTAAGCTAAAACCGTTAATATTTTATATTATATACCTTACTGTAGTAGGCACCCATCTCTATGATTGCTATACTTACTTGCAGCCAGGTCAAAAAAGGTAGATAAATGTAGATTATTACCCTCACATGTTAATTAAAAAATCCAAGTACAATAATAAACGGCGGCGAATTCTAATCATAATAATGATTGGCTGCCGTATTAAAAGCTGATGCAGCCAAAGATAAATATGGTCTAAGATCCGAGATAGCTAAATATTCCCTCATCTGTTAATTAGATGAAACAATTTTTTATAGGTTGATTTCAATATTGTGAATTTATAAAAAAAACCTCTGCCACCCTACGCCTGCTACAATTGATAATACTTAATTAGTTAATCAGTATTTTTTAATGATCTTTTCCCTCTCATGTTAATTACACGTAGTAAGCTAAAACCGTTAATATTTTACATTATATACCTGACTGTAGTAGGCACCCATCTCTATGATTGCTATACTTACCTGCAGCCAGGTCAGAAAAGGTAGATAAATGTAGATTATTACCCTCACATGTTAATAAAAAAATCCAAGTACAATAATAAACGGCGGCGAATTCTAAACATAATAATGTTTGGCTGCCGTATTAAAAGCTGATGCAGCCAAAGATAAATAGTAAAAAGAAAAAATTTATGATGACTATGGGAGCTCATTGCGAAGAATGAGACAGAATAATACTAATTCCTTCAACGAAAAGAGACAGCGTAAAATTCATGCGCGCGCATCACAGGCATCCTAAAAATAATTAAACATACTAGAAAATTCGCGAATTCGAAATTTCGAAAATTGAAGAAAAATGTATACTAGAATAGAGAGAGAGAAGATGAGAATTGGAGTAAGTATAAGAAAGATAAAGACAAAAAAAATCCTCCTTTGTTCGTCTCATCAAAATGAATCTACTCCCGGAAAATTAGCTTGATACTAATCAGGTGAAAAAAAATACTAGGGATTTCGAAAATTTCGAAATTTCGAATTTTCTAGTATGCTTCAATGAGCCTGTGATGCGCGCGCATGAATTTTACGCTGTCTCTTTTCGTTGAAGGAATTAGTATTATTCTGTCTTACTCTTCGCAATGAGCTCCCATAGTCATCATAAATTTTTTCTTTTTACTATTTATCTTTGGCTGCATCAGCTTTTAATACGGCAGCCAAACATTATTGTGTTTAGAATTCGCCGCCGTTTATTATTGTACTTGGATTTTTTTATTAACATGTGAGGGTAATAATCTACATTTATCTACCTTTTCTGACCTGGCTGCAGGTAAGTATAGCAATCATAGAGATGGGTGCCTACTACAGTCAGGTATATAATGTAAAATATTAACGGTTTTAGCTTACTACGTGTAATTAACATGAGAGGGAAAAGATCATAAAAAAATACTGATTAACTAATTAAGTATTATCAATTGTAGCAGGCGTAGGGTGGCAGAGGTTTTTTTTATAAATTCACAATATTGAAATAAACCTATAAAAAATTGTTTCATTTAATTAACAGATGAGGGAAGATTTTGTTATATTCCGGATCTTAGACCATTGAGCAAATTTAAATTTGATCAACATTTACTAGACAATATTATGAAACATTCGCAAACAACTACTTTCTATTAAAATGACAATTCCACTCTTCACAAGAACCGTGCGCGGTCAGGCTCTAATATCTTAATATTTTTTTTAAAACACTAGACTTGTGATGGTCTATGAAATGTTTTCATAGACCATCACAAGTCTAAAATATTATTATGCTATAATTCTCGCGGCAGACCATTACATAACTGTCTTTTAATGAATCATAAGTTTGCATTATTTTATCATTATAGTTTGAATATTGATTTTCATGTAAACGATATAATTATATATGTATATAATGTACAACTAGCGTTTATAGTTCGTATTATAATTTAAAGCATCAAAATGGAAATCAAAAAATTTCGTGATCCAGATTACAACATGTTTCAAGCCATGAGAACCAGAGTGGTCAACAGTAATGACGTGCTGTGAAAATCTATTTGAATGAAATAAATTTTTAGTTTTTATGTAATGTAGGTATGAACACAAAAAGTTTAATTCTTATATCAATAAAGTTATTTGTTGCCATAGCTTGTCATACTCAAAGTAGTAACTAATGGGACGACAACGAGCTTTAGTTAAAGAAAAAACTACATAGTTATCACAAGTTTACTAAAAACAACTCAAAAAGGACTATGTAAGTAAAAAAAAAATTATAGAATTTAATGTTTAAATTATTGCTTATTAAACACGACACGGTAAATACTGCCAATGCGACAGCAACACCAAAAAAATTATTAATAAACATTTATTATTGAATATTTATCGATTAATCTTCTGAAAATTTTAATGGCATCAGCGGTTGTGTATATAGGTATGTATGTATGTACTCCAGTTCTTCTGGCATCATGCGAACATTTCAATGTAAAAGAGAGTTCAGACGGAAAGCGGTGGTCGGTGTCAGTGAGGAGCGGGCGGCTGCTTCATCTGCTTCTGTTGCTCCAACAAGCGCTCCAGCGGGGACGGGCCCGGCCCCGACCACAGAGACTGCGACACGTACAAACATGGTTTACTTCATGTTTTTACTTTCCGTTTTGTTTTATTTCAAGTTTTCAAATGTATAAATTTTATGTGGAAATTAGTTATTCTTATATTTTTTTTTTATTGTTAGTGTTGTAATAATTATTTGTTCCCCGAATAAAAAATAAAATATAAAGACGTTATCTTACAAGCCTTACTCGGGCAGAATTTGAAGAACAAATCCACAATGCTTGAAAGCAGTGATATCACATTTACAATCAATGATTACACATTACAATAGTGGCTGCATGGTTGTGAGGTGCGATTAATTGAGATTTTTTTGCCATTGTAAGAAATTAAATCGCAAGAAATGACAATCAAAAGAAGCTTTTAGTCGATGCGACTTACGATTATCAAAAATTTGATAAATAGTATTGATTTGAAATTACGCGTTTTTTGACGTTTCCGATGGTGTTTTCAAGAAAACTAATCGTTATCATTTTAATAGGTTCTGTTTATCCAACAGGTATTCGATATTCGTTTGCGTTATAGCGTCGACGGTAAAAATATATTTATACATAATTTTAGACCATACTAAACTAGAGTAAGAGACAGAAAACATAAGATAGGTTTATAAAAATGTCTACTGTGTTTACCTGTGAGCGGCGCGGCGGCCAGGCGGCGTCGGGCGCGCCGCTGAACAGCGAGTACGTGCTCGTCTCACCCGCGATCTACGGAAAACAACAATTTTATGTCATCTTATGTTTTTAATCCTTCTCCTACATGGGGAGAGGCCTATGCCCAACAGTGGGATATTACAGGCTGAATCGTGACTGTTTGCAATAGTTATTTTATGCTAAAATTCAATTTAGTCCTATGTATTTTCGCTGCTCTTTCCGATATTCGGGTGTGAAGGCGACTAAGGGATAACAAAGTTCCACTACCACCTTGGAAGCCGACCGATGGTCGTAAGAGGCGACTAAGAAATAACAAAGTTCCACTACCACCTTGAAACTTAAAAAGCCGACCGATGGCGGGATAACCATCCAATTGGCTGGCTTTGAAATACACAAGCGGAAGACGGGCAGCAGCGTCTTCGGTGCGACAAAGCCTGCGGTCTGCGCCTGCCTAGCGTGGTGACTATGGGCAAAACACACGAGTTCGCGCCATAATGTCTGGCGCGAACTCATGTGTCGAACTTGGGGAGGCCTATGTCCAGTAGTGGACTGCGATAGGCTGAAGTGATGTGATGTGATTTTCGATTCTAAAATTTTATCATACATGTCTACTAAAAAAACCTAAAACAGTCGTTTAAATAATATTTGTATTTTATTTTCAGTATATTACTTCAAAAAGTAACTTTTAAAACGTAATTAAAATGTAACACATTGATTTTACTAACTCCGGCCTCGTCTAAGCTTTTCATGGCAGCCCCTTCATTGCTGTAGAGCTCGTTGTAATTAAGGGTTCTCTGTTGCATGTCTAACACGTTGTTGCCAAAGTTAAGTCCAACGTCTAACTCCTTACTTCCTTGCCCTTGAAAATTTTGCTTGTCCATCATGTTCATCTGTAAGGGCTGGTATCCGAGCTTATTAAACTGAGGATACATCGAGGAATCGTAACTAACCGGCGCGTTGTATGGACCAAAATTATTCATAGTCGAGTTAAAGGTTGGAGACGTAACCAAATTTTGAAGAGGTTGAATTTGAGGTTGACCGATCGCCGATTGAAGGAAGTTAGGCGACAAGTTTTCAGGCTTAGTCTGTATGTTCTGACCTAAATTTTGCCCAACGTTTGGCATATTTTGGTTCAAGTTTTGACCTTGCATTTGGTTATAAGGTATGTTTGTGTATGGATTGGACATATTCGACGGTAAAGGAGAATAAAAGTTTGGCAAATTCATAGATGGAGTGGCAAAATTCTGAGGATTGAAGTTGGGGTGATTTTCTGGTTTCCACCATGACATTGGCTGTTGGAAATTTTCATTTGGCTGCGCTGGCCAATTTTGCCGCGGAGCTTGAGCGTTGAACGGTGAGGTATTTTTCGGACTATCGTCTCTAAATTTGTTATCATTATATTGATTCTCTTGAGCACTTTGCCAGTAACGATACTGGTTGGCGAATCTGGGAGGTAAATCGTTTAAGAAGTTCTTTTTATCACCCGACATTTGGTATCCTTGGTTGCCAAATTTGTGACCATCTTGGAAGAGTTCTTGTCTTGAATTCTGCTTTTGGAGTGCGGCCGTTCTAACGTCAATTTCTTTTGGATTGACTACAGGGAGTCTTATTCCTTGGTTGTTAACAACCGGTGCTTGATAGTTCGGATTATAACTGAGACCAGTATTTTGGATGCCGTAATTTTTCTGAAGTGACACCCTAGGACCTTCATTATAGTTCTGGACTGGCTGGTTTTGCCAAGTATTCGAAGATTGCTCTCTCTTTGGTTGGAAGTTTTGGGAGTTTGAACTGTTATGTTGAGTGGTTTTACTCTCTTTTTTCTCTTCTTTTTCAGTCTTTTTAGGTTCCGGTTCTGCATTCTGTAAATGTGGATATCCGGCAGACTTGTCTTTTAACGATAGAATACCACCAGTTTTCCTTCCAACGGGCAAATTAGCGAGAGACTTGACTGGCTTTGGTTGAATCATTTTCGGTTTATCGTCCTTAACAGCGTTATCACTCGCTTCGCTAACTGAATCCGGTGTTGGTGGCGGTGTTATAAATTTAACCTTAAACAAAAGAAACTTGAACTGAATACACTGTAAAGATAACAAATTTTCAGTGACAATAAATTTTTAAATATAAGTAATTTAAACAACACTTCTTAAATAGCTAAATGTATTTCTAACACCTGCTTGTTAGTCTCCTCCTGCTTCCTCATGATGGCCGCCATGGCGATGTTGACTCGGGGCTTGCGAGCCTCCTTCTTATCCTCGCTCTTACTACTCTCGTCGGTACTTTCAACTTCCTGCAAAATGACGACAATTATTTTTGGAGGGTCATTTTAGCACAAACTATTTGAACAGTCATCAGGTAAAACATGTCAGTACAGTCACCGGCTCGTCCTGGACGGTGGCGAGCGCCCTCTCCTCGCGCGCGCGCTCCAGCGAGCCCTGAGGCTTCAGGATACCGACGCGCTTCTCGCGGACTGTAATATTTAGATAATAGGGAATTTGCAATTTAATTAAATAGTTCAGCTAGTAATTTTATGAACGAACCATAAAAAACGACTGAGTACACATAATAAAATCACAAGCGATGTATTAACGTATTAATTATATGATGACATTGGCAATGTGTTAACCATTTATCTAAATTAAAAGGGCTTTATTAATATACGATATTGTCATCAAGCACATTCACCTATATAGAGTCCTCCTCATCGATTTCGATGACGGCGACCCAGGGAGCCATTACTCATTTCTCTGATGGGCCCTAATATGACTCGCTAATCCGACTTTAGTCTTAAATGTCCTAGAGCAAGTGTGACAGTAAAGCTAACCCGTACAAAGTTTATAAAGCGTACTCACCCTTCTCCCGGAAATCTGCCTCAGAGATGATGAGGGGCGGGGGCGGTGGGGGCGGGGCGGGCGGCGAGCGCGCGCGCGCCAGCTCCAGCAGCGCCGCCGGGACCTCCGGCGCCGCGCCGCCACCCACCGCTTCCACGCGTAACGTCCCGTCCTCAGACCTGTCATACACGCATACTCGATAAACTATTTTTTTTTTTATATGTATGTATAAGTAGTCAGTGAGTGTAGTGGTGAGGGGGGGGGTCTCGTTCGTCAGTCACGCAACCACTCACTTGCTGACGGCGAGGCGGTCGGGGTGCAGCAGCGCCAGGCGCTCCGCCAGCCGCAGCAGGCGCCGAGCGCGCGCGCCCGCCTCGCGCTCCGGCTCGCACACGAACGGGCTCGACGAGTACGACCTACACAAGGTTAAATAAACTCGTCATCAACACTATATGTCTAACAATAGTGTTTTTTTTTTATTCTTTATGTGTATGGCTTTATAAATAAAGAATAAAAAAAAAGTAATTCAATTTATACCATTGCAACACTCTTTAAAATATATTATTTTGTGGGTAGAAATGACACTGTAAAAATATATATATGGACTGGGGAGGGTAATTTATTAGTGTGTGTAGGGGGGGGGGGGGATTTTATTCAGAGAGAAGACGAATGTGAAATGAGTAGTAGAAGGTTATTTTTGTTAAAGGATACAATATTGTGTAAATTTAATCATAATTATGTATATATGTGACGATCTAGAAAATAAATACAAAGTGTGGTGATACGTGAGTATTTTATTCGCCTTCAACCGCTAACACTATACACATGCAAACTTTGTAAACTTATTTTTTTTAATCTTTATTTTAAAGAGCTATACGTCTTGCTAAACTAGAAACTGGTCTTGAGAGAAGATGACTGATCATCTCACTCTCGAACCCAGCCTAACCAGTTGATACAGAGCCCTGGCCTACTAGGATACAGGGAATGCCAAGATGCTGTTTATTCCACCGACTTCTCTTATAATACTATTAGACATAAATAATAATTCATTCCAAAATGGTTCATTCCGGATACATTCCATATCAATATGATAATCGTCTTCAATTTCATCAGTACATTCCTCACAATTTAGAGTATTGGTCTTATTCATCAAATAAGTAAATTTGTTCAATGGAATATATAACTTTAACTAACTTTAACTGTAAACTTTTACTATTAAGTATTACTGAGTATCCTAGAATTTAATCATTACAAATTCATTGCAATATGTAACAATATTTACCCCGTTTCATCATCACTAGGATCCGAGTCCGGAACACTAGACGAGTCCCAGTTGTTGTTGAATTTAAGGTCCTTGAAACTTTCTTCTAAAGGTAGAAAGCCATTCAACTCCTCGTCTTCAGGCAAAGGCACTGAGTCGTCTGCAATAACATAATCTTTATTAAACGATCAACTTCTTTAAAAATAAAATGTATTTTAAAATTGATTTAACGTTAAACTGAAGGTGCTGTCGCGGGTAAAAACACAGCCACGGGCATCTACACGTGGCGCCAGCAGGCCGCACACGTGGGCAAGCATGGCCCATAGCGGACAGATCTATGTCATACACTAGTGGTAGTCTGTAATCTAGATCTATTAGATAGATAATTAATAGATTCCCGCCGGGGGTTCGATTCCCGCCTAATTCTGGATGTAATATTTATAGTTATTAATATAGTTATTATTTATTATTAAAACTAGATGGTCCGGTGAACTTCGTATCACCTACATAATATATTTATGCAAAATATACACAAAACACTTTCTGAACGCACCTATAAATATTTGACAACCAATTGACGTTTTTGACAACAGAAATTACATTTCCCTGCTAGGAACATTTTGTATTGGAATATTAAATCGTCGTTTTTAGTATTTTCCGTTACATATTATTTATGTTTCTCACCGTTTAAGCCTGCCCCTGAACTTCCACAACATTTCAAGATGAAAATTAGCCAAATTGGCCCAGCCATTCTCGAGTTTTAGCGAGATTAACGAACAGCAATTGATTTTTATATATATAAGATAAGATTAATATTTAGCTATATCAGTCAGCCGTTACCTTATAACACAGGCATCAAGTTACTTACTTTAATAATAAGTAATACATAGAGTATAAACGCGGCGCACACGCGCATACTCACAGGTGTCGCCGGTGTGCGCGCGCGGCGCCAGCTGGCCGCACACGTGCGCGACGGCGGCCCACAGCGCGCCGCCCCACGCCCGCGCCGCCGCCGCCTGCGCACTCGCCCACTGCAGCCACACCTTCACTGCGAGCACGGGGACACCATTGTTAATTGCTACTTTCAAACAATCGTCAATTTTTAATTTTCAAGTAGAGAATTGATTGAAATTGGTTTACAAAAAATTTAAAAAAAAAGGTAAATAACAGCACTAAATTGAAAACTTTTTATATAGATTTTAAAAAAAAAACCTAATTTCTAAATTCGTTTTTCAAATACCATGTACCATATCCTCTTTAAGCCAATTTACTTTTTTAATTTATCCGGCTAGGCGTGGACCATCTAAATTTCTTTTTGAGTGCTACAAAGCTAGAGCTACAGTTAGAATAGCGAACGTACCAGCCGGTAAAGCCTTTTGCGGCGGCTCATCAGCGGTGTACGCCGGCAACAGCAGCGCCAGCAGAACAGCCTCCGCGAGAGAAGCGGCAAGTTTCGCCGCCGTGGCCTCGCCGTCGCTGAGCGCACTCAGCTCCACTGCGAAATCTTCGGTGGACGACTGCACTAGCCATATCAGCACGCATGCCATCTGTCACAAGTTGTGTTTATTTTAAAAGCTACTAAAGCATTAGCTTTATAGGGTATTATCACTACATTCTTCTTATATTTAGACTATTTTGTTTTCGACTTGGTTTTGACTCAAACTTCAAATGTTGAGTTTGGTATTTTAGTGATTTCATATAATACAAAG
This sequence comes from Melitaea athalia, assembly GCA_905220545.2. NCBI lineage: Eukaryota > Metazoa > Arthropoda > Insecta > Lepidoptera > Nymphalidae > Melitaea > Melitaea athalia. The sequence continues at coordinate 2,449,155 of HG992177.1, forward strand.
GGCCTAATATTCAGATAACTAAGAATACTTCAACCACGACATCAAAGGTACATACTCTTATTCGATTATTTTAATCCAACTTCGCGTCGTAAGTAACATTATTTGGTCAAGTTAGAGAATGGGGAATAGCATTACAAAGATAGAAGCAGACTTACTCTTATTTAGACTTCCTTTTTTAATTTACTAAATAGATGTTTTGAAATGCTATGGCCATATTATACCAACTGCTTTTTTCCTATTCTACCATTACCTTAACAAGCGTCATAGAGTCGAAACTATCTGCAGCTATGAGCGGTGATAGCGACATGCTCAGTGTCTTCACCAGCTCTGCGGCTGTCTCTAACCTGTAATAAGAGCATATCGTTGAGCGTTTCTAAAATAAATTCTCTGATGTTTATCCGCCAGAACATAGAATTTAGAATGGAAAATTAATTGGGAACAGTGTTTAGAGTAATACAAATTTTTGCATAGTGATTCCGTTAGGAGCTTAATTTTAATATGCCACTGTTGCGGTGCGATGCGACGCAATGATACATATTGTGTTTTATTGATACAAGCTTTTTACATTATATGAAAACGGCTACAGTAAACTTACTGTTCGACGCTGTGCAGGTAGTGCACGGCGCGCACGAGCTCGTTGACGTACGAGTGCGAGTCCAGGCGCTCGGGGGCGGGGGGCGGGGCCTGCCCCGGCGCCGCCCCCAGCCCCGGCAGCACCGGCAGCGGCGCCTCTCTCACGTCACGACTGAATCGGAATTTTATTTTGTATGTTAACATTAAACTAGGCTCCACTGAAAATCACTAGTGTGGCTTGCTGCAGCTTAATACTGAGTGGCAGTTTTACTGTTTTTGTCACGCTTTTGAAGAATGTATGGATTAGTAATATAGTGGTTTTTTTTCTGTTATAAGTTGTGGTCAAATAAAAATTATTTTCTTTCTTTCTTTCAAATACAATTTATTACAAATTACTTTTAATTAACTTATTAACATTAAGGTAAAGGCTACATGCAACATATGAAAGTCATATGTATTAACTTAATTATATTTAAAAATCAATACATATTTTTGATGAAAAGGAAAATAAGATAAAGGATAATTTTTTAAATCTATGAACTTCTAAATAAATAAATTTTAATTTAAACGAAGAAACAATAAACTGCCTCAATTTCGGTTTAATAATTACATAAGTACACTCAGTGGACGAGCATGAACACTTTTAAGAGGTATCAAGCGAGCATGAAGTAGTGGAGGTGACTAACCTGGCGGCGGCGGCGAGGGTGCGCGCCAGGTTGGCGGGCGCGGGGGGGAAGGGCGCGCGCACGAGCAGCGAGCGCACGTGCCAGTACACCGCCGCCAGCCGCCGCCCGCGCCGCCACGACACCAGCGCCAGCTGGAACCACACCAGCCTCATTGTAGGACACATACACAACTAGATCAGCAGACAAGCTTACGGCTTGCCTGATGGTAAGCCGTTACTGTTATCTATAGATGCCTGCAACACCAGAAGCATTGTAAGCGCGTTGCTGACCTTCAAAGGTCTTAAAGCCCTAAGCTATTGGACCTAAAATAAAGTGATCCCGGACGCGACATACGCCAACGTACCTCGGTAAAAAAGCCTAGGTAGCGAGGAATATCCTCAAGGTCTGTCTCAGACACTCAGACAGGCCCTCGTTCTACCAGAAATGCCTGAAAGCTAGCTAGCACAGGAACACACTTTATAATGATGCATCTACTGAATCAATATACAAAAAATTGTGCAACTAAGTTGTGTGTCGGGCCATATGTATGTGTGGCTGGAAAGTACATATGGTATGACTATGATCACTTAAAAGCAACAATATACCTGGTTGTATGGCTGTCCCGAGTGTACAGACACTGCGAGCGCGTGTCTGTAGAAGGTGTGAGCCACACGCAGCTGCTGACGATAGCGGGCGAGGTCTCCGAGGTGTACCAGGCAGTGTTGGCACGCGTACCGTGCCGCTGGACCACCTGCACCGGCTACCTCCGCGCCACTCGCCTCCCACCCCTCTACCGCACCCAATAGGGAAGCGCGCCGTCTGGCAACAAATTACATATTTTTAGTGCTAGTTCTTTTTATTAAAAACGAAAAAGATTTTACATCAGATGAGTTGTCTTTGTGTTCTTATTTGAAATCATTAAAATTGAATGAGCTAATGATTCATGATACTTTAACATTTTCTTCTAATCGCCATTCCTCGCATTTAAATAATCCCATAGAAAGTACAACTAGCACTCACAAGCAACTAAACCTGCTATAAAATTACACAGAGTCTTTTTTTTTATATAACTTGGTCGGCCAACAAGCGTATGGCTCACCTGATGGTAAGCAATTACCGTAGCTTATAGACGTCTGCAACACCAGAAGCATCACAAGCTTTTTGCCAAACAAATCCCCATTTCCCCGCAGGAACTATTGGTACCTTTATACTCACCAACAGGAACACAACACTGCTTGAAAACAATATTATTTAGCTGTGATCTTCTGTAAGGTCGAGGTACTACCCCAGTCGGGCTGCTCCATATTTTGAGCAGGAAATTTCCTGCTGTGCCCTACCTCATTTAGTGTGGGAGCAGATTAGTGACTTCAAATGACACATCAAAGAGTATCAAAATAATAGGTTAGCTTAATAGCAATCAGGATAAAAAACGAATACCAAAGATCCTTACCTAAACGGAAGGTCTAACTTGAACGTGGTACAGATCTGGTGTAATAAACAGAGGTAAAATCCCGCCGCCGCTTGTAGCACCCATGATAGCATGGCTTGAGCTTCATTCTTGAGTGAATTCTGTCACATGATAGAATCAATTTTTCAATTATATCTTATCAAACCTTAGTTATTTACTTGTAACTTGATGTAACCTTAGTTTTGCTATAACCAAAATGTTCTATAAAGTCAACTATGTTTTAAAAGCACTTTTGTCATATTATAAAGTATTTATTACTTTTTAATAAATTAATTACAATTAATCAAAAATTTATTCACATAGGCTTCAAAAGAACTTTTGAATTGACATTTTATATTTATTAAATTAACTAGCCGACCCGTGCCCACTTCGTTGCGCGTTTTTATTTTTAATATTTACTTCTAACGACGATATCTCAAAAACTATTCATCTAATTGATATAGTGTAAAGGGCAATTTTAATCTGCATTAAATGCCTAAGCTAACTAACATATTCATTTGGATAAGGATTAATACTGAACTAAAGAAAATTGCTTTGAAAATAACGTAATGTTTTTAATTAAAAATATGAACATAAAAGTGGTTATTGTAAGTCAACCATAAGAGATAGAGATATGCTATCGCGGACTTTTTTGTAGCATTTTTATAGGTTTTCAATTTGCTAGTACATTACTCAACTATATCTTTGCTAGTTTACGCGGCGTTCGCGTGGAAAGCTCCCAGTTGGCGAGATTTTTTGCGACCTCTTCAACATTTATCGCCGTATTTCAGCTAATTTACATAAAAGCATAATAAATTATATACCTAAACCTTTCTCAAGAATCACTCTTTCTATTGTTGAAAACCGTATAAAAATCCGTTTGGTAGTTTTCGAGTTTATCGCGTTCAGACAGACAGACAGGAGGACAGAAAGACGCGGCCGGGGGACTTCTTTTTATAATAAGTATAGATATGAAGCTGCTCTACTTTGGAATGTAGATTGACCTGAGAAGAAAGCAGCAAGAAGATTGTTACTATTGGGCATTAAGTATTAAAATTTAATACTTCAAAAATATTCAAATACAATAAATAATTTTACAACTAATAATAATTTAGAATTAATGATATTGTACCTTTCTGTCCTTTGAGATGGCCTGTAAGGCTTCAATTTGCTGTTTGAAACCAACATTCCACAGATCTTGTTCTACTTTCTTCTCAAGGGCATAATCCAGGTCCAGTTCCAGAACTTTTTGATATACCTGATATAATATGAGAAATTTACTAAACATTGCCACATATTTACAAAACATTATACCTACTGTTTTTTCCATAGATAGGCAAAAGTTGTCCAGTACCATATGGTTTGAACTAAAACCACTTAAGTACATTGATGTGGTTTTGATACACTATTATTATACTTCCAGTATTTCTATCAAACATGGTTTCCTTTACTATTTGGTTTTGTTTAACAACTGTAGACTTTCAGTTAGATAAGTTTTGAAAATTTTTGAGATTGAAATTTATAAATAATGGGCCCGAATGCAGTTCATAATCTACCACTTTTTAAGGGACTTTGAGGGGGACACTTCAAGTTGTCAATTAACAAAAATTGTTATTTTTAATTTTTTTTTTTTTTTGATTCAGTGTATCTTGATAGCTTGATCAAACTGAGATACAAGCTTTCATCAGAAGTTGATGCTAGATTTAATAGATAAAACTAGTAGAGCATTAATATGATTCCTTGAATGTTTTATTATTGAAAGGGATTCAATATAAGCAAAGAAAAATTATAAAAGGACTAGCAAAGCATTAATATCAACCTTCTGCAGTTGTTGCTGCGTGGCCCAGAGAGTTTTGTCCTGCAGCAGCGATGTACCACTGTTAAATTTTAAAATTTTTTGTTTCAACTCCTCTGCTTCTCTGGAAAAAAGATACTATATGCAAATAAAATTTCATTATTAATATAAAAGTACTAAACAATAGTTATTGATATATTCATAGTTTAAGTAAAGTTATATTGAATTTCTATATTTTATTACCATAGTATTTATTCATATTTTTTTATGCAGCTGTTTCCCATGGTTTCATCAGTGTTCGTTTTAGGAGAAAAAATAAATAGTCAAAAGCATTCCTCGGTAAATGGGCTATATAAACCAATAGTTCCCGACTAGTGCATTTAAACAATTTTTTTTCAGTTTTATAATATTAGTATTGATGAGCAATTGTTTAAAATCTATATTATTCATTCCTTACATGATATTATAATACATATAAATCTAATTAAAAAAGTATTGGATATGCATCTTACAGTCATACAAAATAAATACATTAACACAGAACACTATAACAATAAAATAACACACAAACTCATATACTAATGTTTGCTATATTAGTAGTGTTTGTTTGTAATTTATTAGTAGTAGTATTATCCATTTTTTGAAAATTTTTAATATTGGATCCCAGAAATAAGCACACCAAAACCTTCTCATAGAATAAAAATATATGTATGTATAATATGAGATTTGTTTTATGCTTTCTGTTGCAATCTAAAAGACTAAACTCACCAAAATTTAAACACAATATATGTATTCCAGTGAAAGGATCACAATATCCATGTTTATATTTTCTACTTAAAACCACTGTCAATTGATTTAAAACGATAAAATTTGATTTATTTCGAAATAGTTGTTATGTTTCATATCTGCAAATGTGTGTTATCCTACAAGAAATAATGATGTTGTTGTAACATCAAAACCAACCTTAACATTTGCACGGCGGCGTTTAGAACCATTTTTAAAGAGGCCTAGAGCCTCAATAATTGTCATACCATCAGTGGAAAAATCTGGAAAATTAATAAATATAAAGGAAAAAGAAAAGTTCTAAACACAAATTATTTCCATCCGGGACAAATAAAATTACGTTGTCAATGTCAAAATAGTCATCTGCTCAAGTCATTTGTGTCAGTGACTCAGTGTCAGTTTTTTTTTTACAGTTTTTGCTTTTAAATTTGACGAGTTTCTGGTTTTTCAATATTTGTTTAAAAAAAAACGATGAATTCAATTTAAAAAAACTGTCTGCTCAATACAAATCATATACAAATCTTAAAACCACTATAAAAAAACCTGTGTGGTTTTATGAAACCACGGTAAAAGTGAAACTTTTTTTGGAATAATATTCCATTAAAGGGTATAAAAATCGCATTAACAATCTTACCGCGCGGCCGACGGTCACGCGACATGTTGCATGCACAAAGGAAAAAGTTTGAGACGATGTAATAAAAGTTTCACAATAATATATCTACTTTTTTATAGAAATAATATTTTGTTTTTGTACTCTGTTATCTGTAGTTCTGAATCTTACCGCGCGGCCGACGGTCACGCGACATGCAACACACAAAGGAAAAAGTTTTTTTTTTTTTTTTTAAACTTAGTACTATATTAAGCCTGTTTTACGCCGAGGCAACAATGTGCGTCATTGTGGTATGCGGCATTGACGCATGAAAAATGTCGCACGTTGTGGCAAGAACCTTGCGGCACGGCAACACCTTGCGTCATGTGGCAGAGTGTCGCAGCTTGTATCCGATCACGATGGATTCCGTGCGACAATTTACGTAGTAAAGCCTGTTTTACGCCGAGGCAACAATGTGCGTCATTGTGGCATGCGGCATTGACGCATGAAAAATGTCGCACGTTGTGGCAAGAACCTTGCGGCACGGCAACACCTTGCGTCATGTGCACAGAGTACAATAACTATCATGTGGCAGAGTGTCGCAGCTTGTATCCGATCACGATGGATTCCGTGCGACAATTTTTGATGCGTCAAGCCAGTTTCTAGGTTATGTTTTGATTGTACTTATTTATTTTATTTACAAAATGAGATAAATCGGACATGGAGTGGTGTAATGATAATTATATTTGTTAGCAAACGAAAAAAACCGACTTAGATCACATCGACAAGTAATACAATGTACCTACGTAGACGAAAAAAATTAACAAACTCACTAATCGTCTGGTATCTCTAGAAATTGTACCCTTACTACAGAAAATCTAAAAAAGAAATATATAAAATCTACTTTTTTTGTTTTTTTGTCTGAAGAAATTCTAACCTGTCTCTATCAATCAAGTAGGCAGACTAAAATTTGACAGCACTACGCTTAAAAACTGTTGCCTTGGCATAAAATACGCTGTCGCATGCCACATATGCCGCAATTTGTCGCATGCCACAAGATGGCGCACGCCACAATATGTCGCATGCGACAATGCCGCACATTGTCGCCTCGGTGTAAATCAGGCTTTACAATGATAATGTGGCAACAATATCAGAAGTAATGAGATTAGCATCTGTAACAGTGTAACCGAACTAGGCATAGCCCAAGGGGGGGTACACTCTATGTAATCGATCAAAGCGGCATCTGGTGATTGTTTGGTGTCGATTTGTGGTAAAACAGTTCTGTAATTAAGCATTATTTTTATAGATGTCGCTTCTACTCGTATCAAATTGTTGATAAATATGGATGTTGCCACTTGTTATAGTATATTGCGCTTAAGGGTGTTTATAAAACTACCTTTACTGGGCCTACAGATACAAATTAAAAATTTAATCACTTTTAAATACATTTGAAATGAATTGAAGTTCAAAAAATCAATTATATACCCTATATAAATGTAATTGGCGGTTCTTTCAACTAAATAAATACAAAATATGTGGGAAATGAAAATAATAATCTAGCAACATTATAAAACTAAAACGAACACGAAGTTTTTGAATTTTGACATTTAATATGTGAAAAAAAAAAGAATAAGATAGGTACTTTTGTACCAAAACTATTTGTAATTATATTTTAATGTAAATAACTATGCAGAATGTTTATTAATAAAGTATTGTACTTTTAAGTAATTTGATGACTGCAAATTTTCAAAAGTGAAAACGATTTTCAAGTGTGTAATCCGATGAGCTCTCGTTTTGAATTTAAATTCATATAAGTTTTTGTTTGATATTGTTGAGTTTTAGGTTGTTTTTGTGTTTTTGGTACGTTGTGTTATAAATGAACTAAGTATAAAAATAAATGATATTAAGTTATAATCAATTGTTTTATTTTAAACTGTTCTTACTTTTTCTTTATTATGTAAATATCATATCTATCATCAGGTTTGCTAAACATAAAATCCATTACATAAATCACTCCTTTTGCGGGACTGATTTGTAAAAGATTTTATTACTTCAACAAACCTGATTCGATACAGGGCTGCCAGATGCAAAAAAATTGTGATCGTACGCCAACTACAAAAAAATCGTATGCCAAGGAAGTTTTGAAATAAAAAGATCGTACAGCCTTTTAAGTACTAAGTTCTTATTTTAAATTATCAAAATTCGTTTAGTTTTAGAAAATAAATGCAATAAAACTATTTGTTAGATTAATACAAATTTTCTGTGGTCATATTTTTTAACAAAATAATTTTTTGGCTTCGTACAATTTTTGTTCCTTCTTATTAATTTTCTTGGCTAATAATGTGCCCTTAAGTGTACCATTGGATAAACTGTTTGTAAGTTTTGTTTTGATTAAATTAACTTGGCTGAATGCTCGTTCACAAAATGCACTAAAATAGGGCAAACATAACAAATTTAAAGCAAATTGAGCCAGTGTTTTATAATTTTCAAATTGTTTTTTGATGATGCCCCGAAACTCGTCGGTATTCATAGTCAAATAAATTTTATCCAAAATATTAGGTTTTTGAAAGTCGCAATTATTACCTAAAGAGAGTTTCGTAAGAATGCAAACAAATACAGTCTTTACATGGTTGTTTAAAGAGTCTTCATTCAAGTATAACATCTAGTTACGCATTAGGTAGTTGGAGAATTCCCCAAAATTCATGCTTGCCGGTGGATGACGTTTGTTTTATTATGAAATGTTTCCAGGTATAAAAAAATCGTACATTTTGCGTACGATCTTGGTCTAGCGATCGTACATGAGTAAAAATGCCAAAAAATCGTATGAGTACGATTTAAATCGTACATCTGGCAGCCCTGATTCGATACAGGAAAACTAATTAAATAAAATAACTAAGGTACGTATACTAGGTACTTATATATACCTATATATAGGTTATGGCATCGTAGTTTGCACCAAACATCCACCAGAGGCGCTACTTTCCATACTTCCAAAAAAATAGCGGAGTTGGCTCTCTTTGCATAGCCTGTATTTCGGTTATCAGCATTCAGCAGCCCGCCAGCCCCAAAAAAAAAAGTGAAACTATGACAAAGACAAAAAAACATGCTGTTGTCCTTATCACTCTTCGGAACTTTCATATATACTTGGCCTGCTCTTACATGGTATTGTTATTTGGATGTCAAGTCCACCTTGATTTTTAGTCCGAGATTATTAATTATTTCATAAGAATTTGTATAATTATAATTAATGACTCATCTAGCTGAAAATTCCAAAAACAAAGTGATATTGGATTTGATTACGTAGTTTTAAAAGCATATTATTCTTCACTTTTTAAGCTAATTTGAATAATTACAATAACAAAATGAAAGATTTAGATGTACCGGTATGTAATCTTATATATTGTTGGGACTTTTACGATTAGCAAATAATTGCTCTGATTTATATTTTAACATGTTTTAATATTACAGGATTCTGATGTAGTGTTCGGACATCGGGTTTGTCAGACGTCCAATGCCAAATGGCTATGTCTTGACAATATTTATCAGAAATTACATCGACCGAATTTACATGATATCGGTGGTACCTATATCGACGAACTCGCTGACTACTGGTTTATATATCAGACTGAAATTGTTTCAGACATACATCTATTACATCTTTATGTAAATAATCGTCCTGAGGGCTCTTTTGATGTATCCGTCAGCGGTAGCAGTGATTTAATCATTAAAAAGAAACAAAAGAAGGCATTTCTTTCATCAACACTAAAAACCTATAAGTTTAGCAACCGGAGTGAATTATCTCAAAATTACATTACGACTTATAGTTTTTCTTCACTTGATGTGGAGGTTTTAATGGATATGAAATTGTATATACCAATATCATTTGGTAAAAATGGGAACAGTGAAACAGTCGAGGAAGTAACCATGGATTATGATTTTAAGTCCCTTCTAACTGATCCAATAGGGTCTGATTTTGTCATAGAATCTGCAGATGGCAGTGAGTTTGAGGTTCACAAGATGCTGTTAAGTGCAAGTAGTGAGGTATTCAAAGCAATGCTCAAAGAAAACACCGCAGAAAGTCAGAATAGCTACTTGAAATTGATTGATGTAGGTAAAGAGGACCTTCAATATATTTTGGAGTTTATTTACACAGGCACAATAGAAGACGTTGAAAATGCTAACTTTTTAAACCTCTTGACTTTGAGTGACAGGTACAACCTCACAGGCTTAAAGGAATTGTCTGAACATGTTCTGTCCGGTCGACTGACTGACGATAACTGCATCGAAACACTGGCCATTGCTGATTTACATAACTGTGAGGGATTAAAATTAAAAGTCTTAATGTTCATAAAATCTAATAAAACAGCTCTGTACACTGATATGTTCAACGAGCTAAACAATGTTGAATTACTTAAAGAATTGTGTCAGTTTCTTGTACCTACTTCATAAGTATATGTTTTTTAATTGTTGTCAAATTATTATCTTTTTACCATAAAATTTATGTATGTTATCTGTCATGATAAGGTTACTTTTTGTGAAAATTCGAATTGAGAAGTGTATTAATTATAATAATTATATAAAAAAATGTTATGCAGAAAACTTATAAACTTTATTTGAATTTAAAACAACTTTTTAATTAAATTGTAGGTATTCGTGATAAATATTTGTTTTGGATTGTTTTATTTGTCTAAAAGCACCTTCCCATTTGTCAGCATGAGGGATGCAGCACATCGGTGGGCATACAATCATTTTGGAATGTTACTCGTCGTCTTCATTTCTGCAGCAAACAAATATTAATTTGAAAACCATTTCCAAACTTGTAAAATAGTAATGAATCAAACTGAACACACCATTTTTTTTTTTTGTAATCATCTATGGGTATAATTTGAACATTTTATTTGCTATAGAATAATTACATTTTTCTCAACTAAATAGAATATACAAGAATAAGAGAGTTATTTTTACAATTAAGTAATAATTTCAGAGAGTTATTGGCTTTACTATAGGGCAGTTTGAAACATTACGCAGTTTATAAACTCGGACAACATAGAATACATACAAATCTATGTTTTTTATTTACATGTTTCAAAAACCAAAAAAAATTAGCAATCTACTACAACTAAGGTTAGGATGATATCTAGGTATACATTTTTAGGTTTTCATTACACAATGTTAATATTTTTAAAAGGTAATTCAAACAAGGGTGCTCAAAACGTATTTGTAGCTTTAGCGAGAGGAAAACGAGTGGTTAACATGCAGGATAAGCAAGAAAAAGGCCAACAGTTGTCATAATATTTATTCAAAGTTACTGGCAATCCATACAATAACCAAAAAATTTTACGAATTAAACGCGTTAAATTTTTAAACGACCTAACATACGAAATTTAAATGGATATAAAAATAAAAACTTATTTAACCCTATCGTATTTGAAAATTTATAAATATATGATGTTTTTACTATAGGTTCTATGGATGTTACCATTGCATAATCTTTAACAGATACACCATTAAATTAACAGATTACAAACACATACTTTAACACTAATCTAGGTGATGGTAGAGCAAATGAACCATGTACTGCGTAGTATATGTATAAACTATGTAGCTATCTGGAGTAAACTCTACATGTTAGCGATGGACAATGGAGTCTGTAAGAACGGTATAATGCATTTTCCACTTCTGAGTGTTTAACGAGACGTTACATGAAAACTTTTGAACGATGATAACATTCTAATAAGTGTCACTTATGTATAAAGCATAATTTTCCCACATTTCATTGTCCTTTTGTAAAAATGGTTTTTGATACAGATTCTCCTAGCCATTATATCACACAGAAAAGTGCAAGAGTATATAACATAGCAACCAATTTGTTAAATCAGTTAAACAATCAGCTTCACTTACATAAAGCATAACATTTATGACAGGTGAAACATTACTATAATGAGCCAGGTACAGTTTCAATGATACGGATGAAACTTTTGCTAGCAACGCTTAACGCTTTTCCTCTGTAGATCACGAGTCGTCTGCTTTGCCTGCACAGCATAGGAGAAATCTGTATCAAAGGGAAGCGCAGGGGCGCTGTGGGGCGCGGCCCTAACGTTTACCATTGTTGAACGAGAAAGCCCGCAGGGGTGCTTTGAAGTTTGCTGCTGCCTGTTGCTGAATCTGGTAAGCGAGGGGATGGATCTTAAATCCGTAAAGCCTGTAAACAAAATTAGGTTAAAAGGTAGAAAAACAAAATTAATTAGTATACAATAAAGTGTATTTGTATTGTATTGTAAAAAAATGTCCAATTTATATAACTTTAGAATAAGTAGAAGTTTAAAATTTGCATTTGATCCAAATTGAGACTTTTTGGCTATTCAACTATGTAACAATGTCAAAATAGGCTTTGTAACCTAAATGAAACGAACAATGTCAGTTGATTGTAGGTATTTTGGCAGTTATTCTTGGCACTATAAAATAACAGTATAAATCAAATTAATTTTGTAGAAAAAATATCAAAAATGCACATACCGAGGCACAAACTGTGATGCTGGGCGTTTGGGTCGGTATTCCGGGTGCACCATAAACAGCATATGTGGGAATCCAGTGCCAAAGAAGGCACCGTCGGTGTGGTGGTGTCGTGAGGATTTAGGTGTATAGACGTCCATACACCGAGGACAATAGAGCTTTACCATCGCCTCGCCTGGGACGTCCGATAAACCTAACAAAGATATACCAAAATATTTTAAGAACATTGAGGCCGCGGGCACGAAACTTGGCGACAGCGGGGCGACGGCGGTAGCGGGGCGACGCGACATGGAAAATCGCTCGATCGCCCCGCTCCGCCGTCGCCCGTTTCGTGCCCGTCGCTATACTGTGTAATGCTTTTGAATACATCGCCGTCGTCGCCCCGCTACCGCTGTCGCCCCGCCACCGCAAGTTTCGTGTTTGCGGCCTAACAATTCACTAAGGCAATTAAACTATGTAATTGTTAATTTAAGTGTTTTATAGTGAGTCATTAAAACCCAACTATATCACTATTACATACAGAAAAATAACTTATAGCAATAACATATGCACTTCAAATTTTTTTTGTATATTGAAGTATTAAGTTATCTCTGTCATCAATATAAGATTTCTGAGAAAGTGACATAGCTATATAAATTGCCGGATTACTGGTTTCTCTTAAAAAAAAAAATATAGGATCAAATAACTTATTTTTCCTTAGAAATATCTACACCTGAATTGTCCAAAAAATATAATTTTATGATATTAAAAGGATATTTTGGATATAACGCACAACTCGATAGAATGAACGATAAGATCATATAAATCAATAAATACTCGATGTCTTTGGGAATTCCCTAGCCATATTTATAAAATATACCAAGGAAGAATCCTTGTATGCAGCGCAATATAATTTTTTGTTTTGGATTTATGTTCATTATCATTATATTGATATCCATATTATTTTTGTTTTGTAGAAACAATTCTTATACATATCATTGACATACCAATAGGCAGCATGGTCTGGTTCTCGCAGTACACACGTGGACAATGCCCAAAATCACCCTGTTGGAATTTTTCTAACATTTGACCGATTCCTCTGAAACAAATAGAAGTTGTCTTCTGTTCAGTAAAAATGAACTGAGGCTTCGATTGATTTGCTTGTATTTTCAGTGATAATTTCAAAATTTTGAAAGAATCGAATCGTACCAAGATAGTAATATATAATTATATAATATTAAGTAAAGTATGGAATGAGTATAATATAATACATTACACCATCATCTTTTTTCAAGTTAGGCAACTTAATGCTCGTGTTATAGGAAACAGCTGACAAGGTGCAATACATTATAATAGTCTACAATAGTAATACATTTTTTTTAAAATAATATTTTTCTTTTATATACAACTAGATCAGCAAACACGCATATGGTTCACTTGATGGTAACCGATTACTGTAGCTTTAAGACCCCTGCAACACCAGTAGCATGGCAAGCGCATTGCCAACCCCTACCCTCAATCTCCCCAGAAGCTCTAGTCACCTTACAACGGACCACAACACGGCTTTAAAGCAGTACTATTGAGCTGTGATCTTCTGTAAGGTGGAGGTACTTCCCTAGATCAGACTGCTCCAGATTTTGAGCAGACTAATTCCTGCTGTGCCCTACCTCAGTTTAACCCCAGGAGAATATAATAAAATATAAATATTCTATAACATTTGAATTCTTTACCGGTTGGTTAAAATATATCTTGCGTGTATTAAGCCATACAGTATTTCGGAGGCCTGCTCTACTAAGTCTGATTGGTTTGGATTTTCATCTAGGTCATCATCTGAAAAATATTAAACAAGTGTTTAATCTTACGGGAAATACCTGACATTACAAATGTCTGTAGTATAACCTTGTTTTTGTTTGTATACATGTAGTCACACATAATTTTGTTAAATATCCTCAAAATGAAAAAGTAGTTGAGATACACTACTAATTTGATTTTTATTTTAAAAAAGCAAAAATGTAAGTAGGTAGAATTATCAAAATAACATTTCAATCAGTACCTAGAAAGAAATAAATTAAAGCGATGATGCAATGCCAGCTTTCATACAAACTCAACATAACATAACCTAATGTTAAAAGGTAAATTACCAGGTTCCAAATCTAATATCATGTCTAAGGCCTGTCTGTAGTGTGGCACTTGTTCGTTGAGTCCAGTCAAGTTAAACTTATCGTTTATGTAGTCCTCGTCCACCTGAAAACATAAATCGGATCAATATATCGAATCACCATAATAAAAAGTAGTACAAACAGTGTGCTACCCACTTCACAGAAGAATTCATTGCCTCGTAGGCCGCAGAACCATGAAATCCATGAGACCTCCTCCGAGCTGCTCATTTTCCTAGACAATTAACAGAAAACAGTCACTCTCTTAATAAATCGGCTATAAATTATACATAGAATGATAGTCAACACAGCCTGGATAAAATTATTGGCATTTCCATATTTTTAGGCTTTTTAATACAGATTTTCGCGTCATTGCAAACACAATTTAGGTATAAAACAAAAATATGTAAAAAATACACGTTTTATAGTATCAAAAGTACGGAATAAATGACGATTCAATCATTTGAAACCTTACCTTTTGGTGCCTTGATTAGCCACGCTTGACGGGACGATACCTATACCTCGGGATGAGGGAGAAATTTTGTTGTGACTGTGAGTGTAAGAGTGTCTTGTCTATGGTTAACGTACGCGAAAGTAAACCGGTCATTCTCCAATTCGGCGTTATTTGCCTAATTACCGTGACGTTTTTTATTTTTCACTGATTTGACTTAAACACATTAAAATATGAAACAAATCAAAGATACGAATTCAATAATTAATGAGGCATGTAACAGTTAATTGTAGTTTTCTAGATAATGAGACTTAAAAATTTTATGAGCACGGTAATTAGAATTTTTTTATATTTAATGTAACGGTAATTAGAAAATAATATAAAGTCTATGTAAAAAATGATATATGATAATAACACACATTAATAATTCGTTCACATATAATTATAATTAAAGCGAAAGCATTAACGATGTCCCTCATAATCATAACCTACCAATAGTGAAAAAAATTAATAAAAATTAGAACAGTTTTAATGAATTTCTTGTTATCTCTTCTATTGACTTAACGAGAAGAGTATCACGTGCACGCATGTTAGCTACTGTAGACATAGAGAGATAATACGAGTAAAGGGGTAGACAAAATTTTGTTTTGGCGCGCATGCTAGGCCTACTGAGCAACGATACTATTTGCAGTTCTTTTTATCGTTGCTCCTACGCCATCTGCTGAGCTTTTGCCATGACCACTCTCTGTATAGTTCCACGCAACCACTCTTAGATTAGGAAAGTGCCACTGACGTTAAGAGATGATAGATATAAAACATTTTTTTATTTCGATATTGGCCAGTCGGAGAATCTTATATAAAATGGATGACATTTACATGAAGAGCTTCATTTTCAATGAAATTTAAGACAGGTATGCAATGAATTTCTATAAGGTCATTGCACGTATGAGATGACTCCATACTGCAACTGCGTCATGTCTATGAGTGAAGGACTCAAAGGGCAAGACTCTGGAATCACGACCAAAATGGTCGCATCTTGGAAAATGTCCAGTTGCTGATTTTGAGTGGGTGAGTTTATCAGTGTGTGTGTGTGTGTGAGTAATTTTATAAGTATGTGTGAGTTTTCTTCTGGTTTTTTGGTGACATTTCGCAGATAGGTAGTATTTTTTATCTGTTACTTTTATTCAGTCAGTCAGACAGTTCAGCCTATTGCAGTCCACTGCGTGGTCATAGGCCTCCCCATGTTCGTACCAGACATCCTGAATTTCCGCAATTCTCATCTCCAGCCTACAACGGCAATCTTACGTAGATCGTCGGTCCAACGTGCTGGAGGATGTCCCACACTACGTTTGCCCAGACGCGGTCTCCCCTCCAGGACCCGCCTGCTCCAACAGCCATCGGTTCTGCGACACAGATGACCAGCCCACTGCCACTTCAACTTGCTTATTCTGTGGGCTATGTCGGTTACTTTTGTCTCTCACGGATAGTCTCATTTCTAATTCTAGCTTTGAGAGAAACCCCAAGCATAGCCCGTTCCATTGCACGTTGAGCGACTTTAAGCTTGTGGACCACTCCCTTCGTCAGTGTCCATGTCTCGGCTCCGTATGTCAACACAGGCAGGACGCATTGCTCGAAAGCTTTTGTCTTCAAGCATTGTGGATTTTCTTTTATTGTACCTTTCTTTCTCCTTTTATTTTGATTGCTGATACAAAAAGGGTCATTTTTAATTCGTTGTCGGCGTTGTGGAGCGGCAAGCCTGCTCTTTTCTTTAACTTCCTCTTTGGTCTTTTTGGGTTTACCCATCCTATAAATTAAATAATTTGATGAATGGTCAGCATATAATATAGACATATTTACGGACAATGATAATAATAATGTACGAAAACCGCGGGAAAACTTTCCATTGGTACGACATAGCGGTTCCAGTTAGTAAACAAGTATTATTTTTTCATATAACGGTAATTATAAACATATGGTAATTAGTACACGGTAATTAGAAAACGATAGATTTTCTTAAAAATGTCGAAAACCGACACAGTTTGCAAATACTAGCTTCTAACAACGTACGGAGGCCAAAGTACTGTCTTCATTTACATGATCAACTTGGGTTTATCTTAAAAATCAAGTATTAAACTAAGAACAATGGTAATTAGAAAAGTTTTTAACCAAGGCTACGGTAATTATATACTCACGTGCTTCATTGGAGGTACACTAACCTTAGAGACATTCAGATGCTGATGGGCCTTGGCACACACTGAGGAGATGCGACGCGTACGGTAGTGATGGTCCAAATACTTTTATTTAGGGATGTGCACCCGAGAACAGCAAATGTTACGGGAATTATAACTTTCCATTGGACATGCGATTACTTAATGATAATTATTTGTAGACTGGTTCTATTGAGTCGATATTTTGTTGTGCGATACACGTTACTTTATATAATTTAAAACGTTGAATGAATCAAAGTAAATCTTTACGTTATAAAAATTACAAGCAATTTTTAAGATTAAGTTGGTGTGCGGACACGCCACGGTAATTAGAGAACAGAGGTTCTTTGAACATAAGTTAAATTAATTTAGTCTTAATTACTTAAAACAGAAGCCAATATTTTTTTTACAGCTAGATACGGATGCTTTCTAATATATATATAAAAAATTATGATTGAATATGATAATATTACGGATTATACAAGCCCGGACACGTAAAATTTGCTAATCGGAGAATGGCCGAAACACGCGTTCTGAATTTTTGTCATTGGTTATTTTTAAAAAGAAACCAGCGCTATCCTTAACAAAATTAAAATTATGTACTTAATTAAATGAATTTGAGGTAAAAATAAGTTCAAATTGATAATGATCAGAAATACACGTGAGTATAATATACGTTTTTATTTCTATTATATAGTATACGTTTCTAGTATAAGTATGGTATAAGTATGAAAAATAATTTACGAAATGCAACTTAGGCATTTGTAAGTTACACCAATTAGAATTTTATAAAAAAATCCATCCATCTATCCATCAGCCTTTAGAAGTCCACTGTTGGACGTCTGCCTCCCCAAATGTTCGCATCTATGTGCGGTCCTCTGCTATTTTTTTAAATATAAATTCAAACATTAAAATAAATTAAATATTTTATTAATCAGTATTTGTTGTTCAGTGAATAATAATGATATCAGTCTGAATACTGGATATTTGTTTCAAACGGGTACGATACATCGTATTGCGTTCGCCATACCGAGGATTTATATACCAGATCCTCGTGGCAAGAAGTATAAAAGGTATCCTAAAGAATTGATTGAGCAGGCTGTTCGGGACTATAAAGATAGTAGCGATTCCTTAAGTTGCATCGCTAAAAAGTTTGAAATAGACAAATCTGTCTTATATAGACATACTATAAAAAAATATGAAGAGACAAGGTGGCCAGACAGTGCTATCAGAAGAGGTGGAATTATTATTTATAAAATACATAAATGTCTGTGCTGAATGGGGACGATCTCCATTTTATAGAAAACCTAAGATTATTTACCAAATATAGTTTCTTTTTTAGAATGTTATAGTTTATGTTAGAATTAAGAGCATTCTTATGTTTTTGTTTTTTTTTTCAGCTTGTTTGCTTGTAATAATATACTACTCATGTTATATTCCTAAAAGTATTTAATTATTATGTTCCTGAAAATACTTAATACTTATATATATACTGATTTATAAAACATACATTCATTTATGTGGTGTTTGTTCTTACCTATTATTTTAACAAATAAGTAAAGTTGAATTTGACAGCCCTAGCGTTTTTTCTCTATTCACCCCTCTCTCGTATCTTTTGACCCCAGTTTCTGGGTAAATAGAAACCACCTAGTTTGTCTCAATTTACAAATAAAAGACATGTTTTTACTTATTTTTAGGATACATATTTGGTATATTACAACACGACTCACGATTTCACAATGCTTTATTAATAAGCTTTCATACAAAATATGTAAGAAAATAAGTGTTGAAGTTAAAAGTTGTGTCTATTCACCCCATTTTACGGAACCTATACAATCTGTTGACATTGACATATGCGTAAAATATTACGTTATAGATAATTTGGAGTTTAATTCAACTCCGCGGTAAACAAGGTTTTTTTTTTATTGAAGAATTAAGATTTTTATATATCTTATGTACACTCATTTACATACTATATTTACTTTCAAAAATCGAGTTAAGAACTATTATAGAACTATGACTTAATTTTCTCTTAAACTACTCATATTTGTACCCAATTAAGCATATAGATATACTTATATATATATAATTTTAACTAGGTATATATTTATTATTATTATTTATTTATTTTATTTATATTGTGTATGTTGCGCATGTAGATATATACATATATATGGGTTGTATATATTATATAATAATATATTTATATGTTGCAATAATATATTTTTGTGTTTTTCTCCTTTAAATTGCAAGCTCCTTTCTGGTGGGTAGTCTGGAAGAGATCACTACTAGTGATAAGACCGCCCATTGCACGCGATGTATTACTTTTAAGTTTTATATTTATAAATGTATGTCATTGTGTGCAATAAAGTTGTTATTATTATTATTATTATTATTATTACACTCTATGTACAAAAAATGATGATTTTTTGTGCGTGTTTTTTGGGATACAGGCGTAATTTTTTTTTGTATTTGAATGGCAATATGGTAACAAATAATAATAAATTATAACATTTCCTAGTATTGGAGGCATAATTCTGAGAAAATTAGAGATCATTGAAAAAAAAACAGTCATAAATAATGGATTTTTTTTTCACAAGAAGCATAGTTAAAGTCATAATGCCACTTTTTTGCGAGCTAATTGTTATTTTATCCTTACCGCCAAGTACGTGGCGTAATATTTTATTTTCTTTTAACACTGCAGTACTCGCGCGGGGTGAATATTCACCCCAGACCAATACTTTCGCCCATATTTTATAAATTATTTGAATACAGACTGTGTCGCTTAGTGTAATCCTAGTCAAGTAAACTAGGTTCAAGGTCAGTACGGCGCTGGCACTCGACGCGTGCGCTAGTGGCAAAAAAAAAAGGCGAGAAAGTGCTCGGGACGAAATTTCACCCCACGCGAGTATCGGCGTTACAAAATTTACAACAATATCGGCGTTACAATTAAGTGTTTTTTGTAAGTATTGGTTTTATTTTTCTTCTATTCGAGATGATTTCGGTTTCTATAAGACTTTTGTATATTTTGTTATGAATTTTGTGTTGTTCATTACAGATTTGTCGCCATTATGGATGAACGTCAGGATAATATAATACGATGCTGGTTGGAAGAAGAGCTGGAGATTGTGAGTGATATTGCGTCGAGTGATACAGAAGATAATGAAGAGGAATGTGTTACAGAGCTAAACCATGACTCAGAAACAGAGCAAGTATATGAAAGTAGCAAAGAAGAGACGGAAGAAAGGAGCACAGAAGAGAGGGTAGATGAAGACATGGAAGAAAATGTGGAAAATAGTTTTTCAAGCGACGACAATGTTCCTCTGAGTACTTTGTCAAACTACTACCAGTCCAGAAATGGCACTCGTTGGAACAAAACACCACCACCGTCATCAAGAACTAGATCGCACAATATTTTAGTACAACAATGTGGACCTAAAGGTAACGCTAAAAAGGCCCATTTTTTGATCCAAATATTCCACGGGAACCAAAAACTAGAGCTCAGATACTTTTAAAACCACAAAGCAGTGATAATGACCCAAATCCAAATCGGAATGTGGAGAGAACAGGAAAAAGTTTTCGATGCGCCTATTGTCCACGATCACGTGATCGTTCTGCTTCGAAATTCTGTAATATATGTATTCGATGGATTTGTCCCGACCATCAAGTTCTAATTTGTATATCTTGTCATCAAAATACATAAAAACTGTTAAAACTAAAAAAAAAAAATTAAAATGTCTCGGAGAGTTGGCAAAACTAATAACTTTTTCGTCATTTTTTTTTAATTACATTTTTTTGTTCATTTCATTAAAATACATTTATGTTTATAATATTTAGGATAAACAATAAATACTTTTCACTATTTGAACGCATTTTATTTCATATTGTATTATATTTACCTAAAATCGATCAATGTAAATGGTCTGAAAATTCACCCCAC
Organism: Melitaea athalia; assembly: GCA_905220545.2. Lineage (NCBI taxonomy): Eukaryota > Metazoa > Arthropoda > Insecta > Lepidoptera > Nymphalidae > Melitaea > Melitaea athalia. The sequence continues at coordinate 2,470,253 of HG992177.1, forward strand.
GCGAGTAAAATATTAGAAAATTAGGGCGCGAGTACTGCAGTGTTAAAGTAATCGACCCACTACTTTGGAAGTAATCATCATTTTTTGTACATAGAGTCTACATAAGATATAAAAATCTTAATTCGTCAATAAGAAATAAAATATTTTTTTTAAAAAGTTTTTTTTTTATGTTTTTTGTCAATAATTTATGGTCTAGTTTCACCCCCTTTCGGGGTTGCACTTTATCGCGGGACACCCTGTATATAAAAGAAAGACGTGTAATCGTGTTAGTTACACTATTTATAATTCAAGAACAGCAACTTGGGAGATAGGGTAGTTTTTATCTCAATTGGACCCTAATAGGTGGCGCTGATATCGGCATAAGCAATCAAATTTGGTAGGTAGCACTTTTCTGGGCAGGACTACGTTCTGCCGGGTCGGCTAGTATTAAATAAAACTACAAAACATACTGAAACGAATGTTATTATAATATGTGTCTGTATAACATGATTTGACGAAATAAGTGAAAGACACAATACCGAAATAGAAGTTACAAAAACATATTATATTATGATGAAAAAAATTATTTGGCTTTTACATTAATAATAAACAGTTTATAAAAACATTTCTCTTAAAACTAAAAAAAAAAAACTTAACACTAATCATTAATTGTATTTATTGTTGTACATTACCGACATATATCTTTTTAAACAGCTTCTTTGTTAAAGCCACATCATTTAAATTAATCCAACCTTCAGTTTCAAGTACCTCTGGATTCTTTTTAATGAATTCAAAAACAACTTTCTGTATACTTTCTAACTTGTATCTTTCTGTGAGAACAGCTATCTCCACTGCATTTTTAATGTTAACATTATTAACTATTGCTAATTGTAATAATGTTATAAGTTTTTCAAGTTTAAATCTGTAAGCTATATCTATAAGCTTAAAACAGTTTTCGTCTAAAACTGATTTTACTTTACCCGTGTACAAGAATTCAAGTAGAACATCCATTTCATCATCACTTATGTCAAAAACCGCTGTACTGGTCTTTGAATTTCTAACAATTTCCTTTATAGCACTGCTTTGTGCTGCTAATACAATTCCGTGAACATTGTACCTCTTTCCAGTGCTAGACTCTAAAATGAAATCTGTATTTTCATTTCTTTTAAAAATACCAGTTAGGCAATGATTTGTTTTTATTTTCTTCAAAACATCAGAATCAACTGGATATTTTGGGTCACGCTCTATCTGTATGGGTATGTGGACATTTTTATTTTTTATATTTTCTTCATAATCTAATTTGAAGCAATATGTTGTAATATAATGACACTTATCACTTTCAGAGGACGTGAATATTTTTGTTTTAACTTTGTCAATGGACAAATTTAAATCAGAACTATTTGGTGGAGACGAATTTTTTGATTGCGTCAATGTGCTTGTTTGAATTGTAAATGGAATGTCGCTAATGCTGATCTTATATGTACCTTTGTTGCGTTGACAAACAAAAATATTTAATAAACGAACTTTAGGACCCATGGATGTTGTATAAAAGAACCATAGATCTGGATTTTCCTTAGTATATGTTCCACCTATATCATACTGATCGCTGTTTTGCAAATTGTAATGTAAGTTAAATATAACAAGCTGTTTTGCTTCATTGGTTTGACACAGGTTGAGTGCTGACACTGCGTTATTTTGAAACTGGAACTAAAGATAATAGCTTTATTATATTACTATACTGCCGTCGCGTAATAGGAAGAACAATACGGGGTCACTTCACCTGTGTGAACGCAACCGCAATATGATTATACGCGAGCGACAAAGACAAAAGATGACGGGTCGGTGTACGAGTTTCTTCCTATTACGCGACCGCAGTATAGCTGTGCTCGCAAATTCGTCCACATAGAATTGAACTAAATAGTTATGGTTCCATAACTATTTAGTAAGTACTCTGTAGTAAGTAAGGAGTACCTTATTACATCAGCTATCTCCCAGTGTAAGCCCCGTCAAAATTGGTCCAGCCGTTTCAGAGATTAGCCAGAACAAACAGACATACAGACAAAAATTATAAATAAATAGGTATATAATAAAAATATAATAATTTGGTATACATATCGTGTATACATACATATGAATTTAGTAAAAAGCGGTTATTTTAATATTACAAAAAGGCACTCTAATTTTATTTATTTGTATAGATGTATAGATCAAGTTGCTATTTATTATTTAATATGTATGATTTTTTAAGCATTGAAAAACTGTTTAAAATAATTATAATACCTCGGGTGGAGTAGCTTCATCTGAATCATCCTCATCTTGTGGGTCGTCAACCTCTTCATTATCGCTTTCATTTATATCGTGGAACTCTTCCTCTTCAAACATCATTTTTGAAAAACCTGAAAAAGAATTAGCTCGGTTGGTAAACAAGAATCATTATATAAAATCTTGACATTGAGAAAAATGTAAAAGTACAATTTTTGCCAAAGTAATCATTGTAAAAGCTATAATAAATTATTATTTAATAATAAAATTGATAATCTTAAGAAAGGTTATGAATGAGTCATTTTAGAATAACAACAATTTCTTATCACACCAAGTGGTGATACTGACATTAAATGTAATTATACCAAGCTTATAAATTTTATTTACATTAAACATTATTATTATTAAATTATAAAGCTTGCCTTTCTCGTACTGACGAAAAAATTCAAAAAATAATGAATTAAGAAATCCTAGAAGTAATTCATAGGACGTGCCAATAAATGTCAATAAATAAGCAATAATCAAATGTTAAATCAATGAACATTCTTTATTACTATAACACTAATTTATAATTGTTTTATTCCAAACTAGCGACCCGCCCCGGCTTTGCACGGTTACTAAACCTATCAGTGTTACTCTACTATATTATGCATGTATTATACACTAGCCGACCCGTGCCCACTTCGTTGGGCGTTATAATCCATTTCACATAAGAAGGGTACGGTGAAATTTGATATGTTCCAATACACTACTATTTTCAGCAAATCAGATAAATATAAATGTTTTAAAATCACCAAGTAATTTCTAAGGCAAATAATAATGCTTGATTAGATTGAATTGTTGACACGGCACGTCAGAGGGCGCAGGTTCAAATCCTGCTGATTTAAAATCTTTCTATATTTTTATCTTTTTCCTTTTATCTTGTCACTCCTGAATAGTGTAGCTTTCTGTTAGCGAAAGAATTTTCATGATCGGATCAGTATTTGCGAAGATTACCCCGTATATACAAACAAAGTTATAAACTTTACCTCTTTATAATATTAGTATAGATAAAAACCTTCCTCTTGAATCACTCTATCTACTAAAGAAAACCCTATCAAAATCCGTTGCGTAGTTTTAAAAATTTAAGCATACATACATACAGACAGACAGACAGCGGGAAGCGTCTTTGTTTTATAATATGTAGTGATGAAGAAGACATCAAAAAGAAGACATGTCAATGTCAAAATTAAAATGTAAAATACGATAATATATTATAAAACAAAATTAAATAAAAATTGGACTTAATGTAACCCAATAAAAATTGTAAAATAGAAATAAAATGTTAACAAATAATAAAAAAGTGAAAGTTTAAAAAAAATATGTTATACGTTGTAGTTCGATAATTTGCACCTTCCAGATGATTTCAAGACAACGTCTTGTCAAATGAATCAAAATTACTTCAGTTTCTTTAACTAAAAATAATAAAGAAGTCATGAAATCAGCTTATGACTGGTATTATACGCCTTCTTATTTCTGGAGCTGCATAAAACGTAATGAAGTCTGTCTTTTCTTTCGACTTCCGATCCAAGCTAGTTCGCTATTGTGTTAACGTGTTGGTATATTACGTTATTATTAATGACAATGGCAGATTTGAAATTTTACTGGACATTGGATCAAATTCAGAAACAGTTTTATTATCAAATAAACACTATAAGAAAAAATGAGACACGTTCAATTGAACCAGAAGCGATTAGTAATCACAAAAGAAAGAACCATAAAGCAATTGAACAGAAGTCAGGAATGCAAATATATTGTCACTGAGCTTAGAAAAATCTAAATATAAAAATATCCAGATGAAGATAAAAATTTACTTGAAAATGAAGATAATCAATATGAAATGGGAAACACATTGCAACTTGACGAATTATGATAATAATTTAATTAACATATCTCATTATTGATTTTCTGTATTATACTGTGCAATTGTGCATTCCCAAGGAGGGTTGATGTCAGGCAGGCGGCCGGTCGTAAAAAATAACATGCCAAATCACTTACAACATGAGTCTGAGGAAGAGGAGAACATGTTGTGCCGACAGCCGACCCTATATAAATAGGATAAAGGCAGGGAGATGATGAGTGATGAAGAAGACATAAGGAAAAAGCCGTACATGTAAACTACTTACGTACTACTTTAGTGTTGCGTCTCCACAAAAATAAACCTAACTAACCTAACTTAAACAGATGTGTAGCAAATTATTACGTTTTGTAATTCTTTGTTGCTGTTTAAGTTTAACGCATTTCTATAAAAGTATCGATTAATTTAAATATCTACTATTATCTACTGACCACCAGTCCACAAAAATAAAATATAAAAATAACTTCAAAGTTCAAATTCAAACTTCAAATTTGTACATAATTACATATGACATCATTTATTTTTTATTATTTTGTAGTTGTTGTTTTAAAATTTATCCCCAATAGGGAAAGGCAAAAGACTATAGCCCATACAGCCTACTCTGAATTTGTATATTTTTTTCCATTCCTATATTACAAAAGGCCTAAGCCAAGTCCGAAGTAGCTACATTTTTCTTCTTATTCGATTACTGGTAAGTTAAAGCCGAAGCCAAGTCTGAAATATCATATTATTATTTTGTAGAATACAACAATGTATGTACTGTGTGAATACAGTAGAATATTACAGAATACATATTACCTAAACGCTAGTGTTGCTTAGAAAAATTTGGACATCGATGAAAAAATTTGTTTAATGTTTTGTTTTGAACGATAAATAACGTGATATATATTATTTTGCTTATTATTCTTATTATTAAATTAGTGACTAGTTCACTTAATTTTACTAAAAATATTTACGAATTTGAATGTTTGAAACTGACTTCAAAATAGGGTATTCCACTATGTTTGAAAAAGTACTTCAAAATGTTGATTTTCTAATAAAAAGCCACAAAAAAAATATATTTCGGCAAAATAAACACGTTTTCATGCTATGAAATTAAATTAAATTTTAAACCTTTTTTATTACCGCGAAAACGCTACAGCCATTTTGGTGACGTAATATGGGCAATAACAAAAGCGTATGACGTATGTAAGAGAGTAACATAACCTACAATTACTATGACAGCCATCAACAAATTAGTAATGAATGCATATTATTATTTCAGTTGGAACAACATATGAAGAGTTATTATACGAAAGAACACAACTATTACTCCTTGAAGTTAAAATTGATAGATATTAGTATGTACACTAGCTGTTGACAGCACTGACAGAACTTTGTTATTGCCCGTATGACGTCACACCGTGGCGGCTCGTGTTTTAGGTCACGTGATATACAGATTAAAATATACGACTTTTAATTTCAATATAATAAATCAATAATGTGCTTTTATGATTCTAAATCAGAATATTTAGGTGTATTTCTATATAAATTTTAATTTTTATTAAAATTTATAATTTATTTTTCACTACGGAAAGTACCCTATTGTCGCTAGGTTAAATTTGTCCCCTTCTCAGGAATTTTTTTATTCAATGATTTAAAAAATATTAATACAGATAAACGGAATAAGCTCGATAATGAAACAGTTGGATCAATCCTGTGCGTAAAATCTGGCTTGAAAATAACGGAACAACCTTTGTACAAGTAATGAAAAATCAGTTTGAAATACCACACCTTAAGTTTGTAACTTTGTACAGTCCAATGCAACTGCAAGCGAATCTAAAAAAATATTAGACTAAGCATGAATAAATCACTAAAGTATAATTCAACATTTCGTATCCTTATTTATAGCCTAACCAAAATAAAACCTGCAAGTGTCGCCACTGTCTCTTTTATACAGTAACACTAGCTTTATCTACGATTGTCCTCCATTTCCCTTTTCATGTATTTCCTCTTTGTCTTTCCCTCTGGACCCTGATTTCCCCTCATTTTTTATTCAGGCGCAGCCAGTGGCAGAAAAGAGAACTATGATCTGGTTTTATTATTGTGTACAATGAATACTATGGAAAAGCCTATACCGTTCGGACTCCTTGTATCTATACATCGTGGTCTGACTAAATGAAAGTACTACTAGTAGATACTGAATATTTTTTAACAAAAAAAAACCGACTTCAAACAGGAAACTAAAAAGTAACAAATAAATTTACTTAGCACAAAGTAATTCTTATTTTGATTTAGTTAATCAGAAATTATAAAATAAATATTTTATAATTTTGAAGTCGGTGCCTTTAGTAGGTACTTTAGCCACCACAGATATTCACCGAATTTGTGAACTTTATGCCGTGCGCGGTCTCCGAATAATACTATTTTAAGAAGATAATTAATTAATACAGGATAGATATTCCGTAATAATTACCTGCCAATATTAGCTTGAGGGGTGAGGAAAATTGATAATACCTAAGTATAACTATTTATTGTTTTACTTGGCACCGACTTCAAAATTATAAAATATTTATTTTATAATTTCTGATTAACTAAATCAAAATAAGAATTACTTTGTGCTAAGTAAATTTATTTGTTACTTTTTAGTTTCCTGTTTGAAGTCTGTTTTTTTTTGTTAAAAATTATTTTATTTTACAATTTTTAGTGATGTGTAGACCTAATTAGGATGCTTCTCGGCAGTATTAAGTAAGCCCCACAAAATAAAACGCTTCAGCCTGTAATATCCTACTCCTGGGCATAGGCCTCTTTCTTCATGTAGGAGAAGAATCAGAGCTTAATCCACCACGCCGCTCTACTGTGGTTTGGCGGATATATTCCTTACTATAATAAACAATGAATAAACGCTTCACACTCAACGGTCCCCAGTAGGATTTTCTCCTGTGTCGGGAGTCGGGAAACATACGCAACACACAAACACAAACGCTCAGACCACGAAAAACATCTATATGGCCAAATACAAGTGTCCGTCGTCATCAGATCGACTCCAGACCTTCATTAAATAGTAGTGCTTTATAGTATTTAAGGAAAAAGTGATAAAACGCACTAGTCGTCACTACAATTTTCAAGGGTTCCCCTCGATTTCTCTGGGATCCCATCACCGGATCCTGGTTTCCTTATCATGGTACCTAAGTTGGGATATCTCCTTTCCAACAAAAAAAGAATTATCAAAATCGGTTCATAAACGACGAAGTTATGCCCGAACATACATAAAAAAAAATATACGGTCGAATTGAGAATTCTCCTCCTTTTTTGAAGTCGGTTAAAAAACGCAGCATATTAAAAAAAACACACCTTGGCAACTTCAAAGACGTGCCATCTTGTTTATTGGTTTTAAACACGCTTTTATTAGCTTGACCTATATGTATATATATATATAACGGAATCTTTTGAACTTCATTTTCACCTACTTCTAGGAGTCTGATTAACTTGGAAATTTGCACAGGGGTCAAGAGCCGATGACAATACAATAATCTCATAACTTTATGTTAAAGTCAACACGCTTTTTTTCGCACGTACTTCTAGGAGTCTGATTAACTTCGAAATTTGCACAAAAGTCAAGGGCCGATGACAATACAATAATAATCTGACGTTCAGAGCTGTTAAGTGTTAGGGAAAAACTATTATTGTTATGATTTTCAGCCGGTATAAAATGACTTGTTCAACTATAGCGCTGCCTCCCGAGCTATTAGGGTTAATGTACGTCTTTTGTCATTTTCTAGAAAACGCGTTGATGGCTCACCTGATAGCAAGCGATTACCGTAGCTTATAGACGTCTGCAACACCAGAAGCATTGCAAGCGCGTTACCGACTCTATTCCCAATTCCCCCCAGGAGATCTGGGTCACCTTACTCACCAACAGGAACACAACAATGCTCGAAAGCAGTAGGTATTATTTATCTGTAGTCTTCTGTAAGTTAGAGATACTACCCCAGTCGGGCTGCTACATATTTTGAGCAGGAAAGTTCCTGCTGTGCCCTACCTCAGTTAACAACTAACTAATAGTATGAGATACATTTTCGACACAATCATGAGGGTATGTATTCTTATACCGGATCTTGGACCATAGTACTGATACTGCTTGTGCTTGCGTGTTGTAAGTGTTTTTGGACTGACACAGAATTCATTATCTCATGGAATCGTTCAGTATGAGGCGTTTTAAATAATATTTATCTAAAATGAATAAATTATTAAACTTGATTTATTATTTTCACATTTCCCCCCCTATATAAATAGGATAAGGGCAGGGAGATGATGATGAAGAAGTAAAATAATAATTTATGTATTAATAGAAATCTAAGCTTTTATTTCTTATTTATGTTCATTAACAAATTTTTTTTTAAATAATATTAGTATTTTGTTTCTAATAAATATGTCGGGGAGTCAATGCAGATAGTTATTAATGTCGGTACCTGCATTATTATCAATATTCGTCTACCCTCACTAATTCTATTATTTGAGTTATTCCGACGTGTATGTCGGTACCTGCGCTATTGTCGATATTCAACTACCTACCCTCATTCTATTATTCGAGTCATTCCTTTGTGCATAAAAGACCGATACGGCCGCAGCTAGGGCAGTCTTGGCTCTGGCGTGGCGCGGTGCACTTGTGTATCCTGCTAGTAGCTTAACCTCGACTCTTGTAAGGGTTAGTTTGTGTACACGAATTAATTGTTACATTCTATTGTGGGCAACTCGGACAGTGAAGGCGAGCGTTAATGCGCGTTTTAAAGGCGGCGCCGCCTTAAACCTAGACTCGGGTCGCAACTCCCGGGCACTGACTCTGAGTTGTCCCTCTGCCACGCGATAGACGGTACCCGCTCGGTGAGTTCATTTAATACTTAGTAGTTCGGTTTCCACCCCGTTTCTGTGTAACTATCTTGTGTTAAATTACATTGTTAATAAACCAGTTCGGTCATCCGTCCGTTCTTCTCCTACCTACTTCTGATCTGCGACAAATATATATTTCTGTATATAATTTGAAGCCTATACAAAATTAATAAATAAAATGTGGTGTTTTTATATTAAATTGATATAATACTTATTGAATTCAAAATATAAGATAATTTGAATGTCAAAAAATGTTTATGGGTGTAAAGATCATCAGTTTATTTTCCAAAGAGACTATGCAACGCTCAAATGCATTGAGCGCGCAAAATGTTTATCACGCTGACTGACGGTCTTACCCCCATCAAAAGTACGGCTGACGGTTTTCTTTATTATTTTAAAAGCATAAAAATTTAGATGTATAAATTTCATAAGGTATAAAATTACTTTTTTTCTCAAATTTTCAATGATGTTCATGCACGTGACTGACATATAAATAACCCACCTTCATCAATAGAGCTGACGACTATTTTTTTAAAGTATGTGATTGAAACAATAATATAACACATTTTCGCTCGGTATAAAATTCATTGGAGCAGATTTTTTTCCAATTACTTTCTCATGCTGTCTCCTTTAGCTCCACCGCTAGTGCGACAACTGACGCTCACTTTACCGATTTCTGACCATTAAACAACTGTTTGAAATACAATTTATTCGGTATAAAATTCCTAAAAAAATTGCTACGCTACCTCCCGTACTATAATCTCATAACTTTATGTTAAAGTCCTGACTAGGATCATCAGGATATTTTTTTTTTATTTAGATTAATGAGCAGGTTATTAAGCCTATACCACTTGCAGAACGCCAATGAAAATGTTATTCCCTATCTCTTGCTGCCGATTGGACCTCTGCTGCCTGTTCCTCTTTCTCGTTTCCCCCACTTTCAAAAGACAAATTTCCTTATTGGTCGCTGTTACCAATTGCTGCTCGGCGCTCGCGCGTCCGCTCTCAATCCTCGAATATTATAATTGGTCGCTGCTACCGAAATATTGCGCGCGCATCCGCGCTTGCGTATTTAAATTTATTTATTATTTTAATATTTAGACAATAATTTTTATTTTTATTGTCGTCTTATTGACACTAAAAATGCAGACAATGAATTGTATGTAAGATTTATTTGTTTATTTATGTACATCATAAAGCCTAACCGAGATTTTATTTTTCATATTGAGGTCGAGCCTAGATCGAGATCTGGAATCGAAACGGGCGGGATATCGAAATGGAGACCTGGGTACTAGGATAACTAAAACAACCTCAATAGAAATAATGAAAATAAATGAACTTTGTTACAAATCAATGTAAATTTATTAAGAACTAGCGACCCGCCCCGGCTTCGCACGTTTGCAAAAATGATCAGTGTTCCTCTACTATATTATGCATATATTATACATATAAACCTTCCCCTTGAATCGCTCTATCTATTGAAAAAAAAAACTGCATCAAAATCCGTTGCGTAGTTTTTAAGATCTAAGCATACAAGTGACGCCGCGTTGGCGCTGCGGTCACAGCACTGGATTGCGATTGGCTGTTGCGCGGGCGGTTGCGGGTTCTATCCCCGTACACGACCACATTTGTATTGGCCATACAGATGTTTGCCGTGGTCTGCGTGTTTGTGCAGTCCTTGTGGGTCTCCCCACCGTGCCTCGGAGAGCACGGTAAGCCGTCGGTCCCGGTTGCTATCATGTACATACACCTGATAGCGATCGTTACTCATAGTAGAAACATATCCGCCAACCCGCATTGGAGCAGCGTGGTGGATTAATCTCCGATCCTTCTCCTACATGGGGAAGAGGCCTATGCCAAACAGTGGGATATTACAGGCTGAATCGAAGCATACATAGAGGGACAGACAGACAGCGGGAAGCGTTTTTGTTTTATAATATGTAGTGATTTTGTAATTGAAGTCTCGCTTCCAGTTTTGATATATTAATTACATTACGATAAAAAAACAGTGTTTTTGTCAACACAATTACACATATCCATATCACATTAAACAGAAATACAAATTTGACACTTGTTAAAAAGAATAAGAAAAAACTTTATTCTACGGATTTATTAAAAGCCTTCGACAAAGCTGATCATAGTTTACGACTTTCCTAAGCTAGTGCACATTATTATTATCATATTAGGTAGGTACATATTTATCATTTACTTGGCGATGTGAAGCTTATCTCAGTGATATGTGGACAAAAATGGTTATCGTTGGATATGAATTCTTCATTTTTTTTACCTCAGGAGATCTCTAAGGGTACAATTTGGATCCTGTTCTACATATTGTAGAACCTTGGCCTTGAAATAATCTATCAAGGCTATCAAGCAGAGGAACGATGTTTTGCAAGTGCAAGAAGATTTACCGAGGCTTGAATTTGCGTTAACTTTTCTTTATATTGTTTACTAGCGACCCGCTCCGGCTTCGCGCGGGTGCAATGCTGATCTATATCTATACTTACTAATATATAAAGCTGAAGAGTTTGTTTGTTTGGTTGTTTGTTTGTTTGTTTGTTTGAACGCGGTTATCTCTGGAACTACTGGGCCGATTTGAAAAATTCTTTCAGTGTCAGATAGCCCATTTATCGAGGAAGGCTATAGGCTATGTGTCATCACGCTAAGACCAATAGGAGCGGAGTCCACGCTGAGGAAGTCGCGCGCAAAAGCTAGTACTAAATATAAAATATAAAATAAATATTTGCAATCTAAGCGCAAAAAACGTGTTTATTTACGACATCACATTAGAAAACTTTAAAACTATCAGTGTTCCTCGACTATATTATGCATGTATTATACATATAAACTTTCCTCTGGAATCACTCTATGTAGTTTCAAAGATCTAAGCATATATACAGACAGACAGACAGCGGGAAGAGACTTTGTTTTATAATATGTAGTGATAAACAAAACACTTGCGCGTGTACCATTATACTTACACTACTTGGAGACCAACTAATAATAAAAAGGTTATGAAACATTTTACCGGGTGTACCGATTTCGATGGTTATTTAATATTTTGTTATTCGAAAGCTGGTACCTACTTGTCGTATATAAGTTTTTAATTTATCCTTAATAATGCGTATTTATTTGACTATTTTATCGACTGCCTAAGTTGATTATGTTCTTATTTTATTTCTTGTTAATGTAAACTGTAGTCATTTTTTTTTGTTCGATGACAAACTCAATTATTTTTGTCACATCTGTAGTATATAGATGCTAATAAATTAATTAATAATCAGCCATCAGTCCGCCTTATTTGTTAATTTCTCTATTATTTTTCTCTATTTATTTCTAGTTTTTTTTATTGTAGAATACACTTAGGTACTAAAAAGTTTACTATACGTCTTGCATTTTCTCACCACCTTGGTAGGTAATTGCAAGAAAATAATTTGTGTACAAAAAATGTTTTATTTTTTACAAGCTTTTATTGAACTTGCAATGTATGTATGTATGTATGTATGTATGTATGTATGTATGTATGTAAATTTAATGTATGTTTGTTCGGGTGAAATCTTGCAACTCAATTTTGAAGCAGATATCTTAAACCAATTTAGCTGAAATTTTGTATACAGGTTCAATTTGGAGGCCAATGCATGGTTAACTTTGTGACGTCATTCTAAATCCAATATGGCGGCATATCCAAGAGTGCAGACTAGTTATTTTTAGCGCAGTTCTACAATACGGGTATCAAATGAAAGGGCTTGCTAAAAAAATTCGAATAAAGTGATATTAAAAGTAAAAAACCTTTTTAAAAACCAAGCTTTTATTTGAATGCACTAAAACGAAAAAAATTGATTGTTACTTTAAAACTTTTACTATCTACTTATAAAGTCATTACACATAATCTATACATATAATAAAATGGTAGAAAAGTCAAAACTGTACATTGAATATTTTTTTAAAAGAATACTTGGGGTGTGATCTACAATCGATACCGAAGCCAAAAATATAGTTTTTAGAATTTTTGTCTGTTTGTCTGTTTGTGTGTTTGTCTGTTTGTCTGTATGTATGTCCGGGATAAACTCAAAAAGTACTGCATGGATTTACTTCAAATTTGGTACGAATATTGTTAAGAAGTCGGGTCAGAACATAGGCTATATATTATCACGCTATCACCTACGGGGAACGAGCAGTGAACCTTTATTTCTTCAAATGTATGTCCGGGATAAACTCAAAAAGTACTGCATGGATTTACTTCAAATTTGGCACGAATATTATTAAGAAGTCGGGTCAGAACATACGCTAAATATTATCACGCTATCACCTACGGGGAACGAGCAATGAACGCACGCAGACGACGTCGCGGGCAGCAGCTAGTCTATATGATACGAGTATAAAAGCTTGTCGCGAGATTTGCTTGTAAACAAGTAAATTAAATAAATTGATGTGATTGATTTTAACTATTAAAATTTTCAAACTAAGGAAATACGAGTACTCATGTCTCGCGACAAGCTTTTCTATCATCTATACATATAATAAAATGATAGGAAAGTCAATGTATGTCCGGGATAAACTCAAAAAGTACTGCATGGATTTACTTCAAATTTGGCACGAATATTATTAAGAAGTCGGGTCAGAACATAGGCTACATATTATCATGCTATCACCTACGGGGAACGAGCAGTGAACGCACGCAGACGACGTCGCGGGCAGCAGCCAGTATAGATTATGTGTAATCTATACCTACTAATATTATAAAGAGGTAAAGTTTATAACTTTGTTTGTATATACGGGGTAATCTTCGCAAATACTGATCCGATCATGAAAATTCTTTCGCTAACAGAAAGCTACACTATTCAGGAGTGACAAGATAAAAGGAAAAAGATAAAAATTATCAAAATTTTCGACCCAGCAGGATTTGAACCTGCGCCCTCTGACATGCCGTGTCAACAATTCAATCTAATCAAGCATTATTATTTGCCTTAGAAATTAATTGGTGATTTTAAAACATTTATATTTATCTGATTTGCTGAAAATAGTGAGAGTGTATTGGAACATATCGAATTTCACCGTACCCTTCTTATGTGAAATGGATTATAACGCCCAACGAAGTGGGCACGGGACGGCTAGTGACTTTATAAGTACTTAGATAGTAAAAGTTTGAAAGTAAAAATTAATTGTTTTCGTTTTAGTGCATTCAAATAAAAGCTTGTTTTTTAAAAAGGTTTTTACTTTTAATTTTTTTTTTATTCTTTATTGTACACCACATAGAGTAATTTAACACAGAATTGTAAAGTAAAAAAAATATAAGGCACAATGAGGCGGCCCTATGGTTCGGTAGCGATTTCTTCCAGGCAACCTTAGGGCCTATGCAAACCACGTTTTTTAAACGCGCCGTCGACGCGCGTTTTTATCATACAGAGCAGTTTGTTGACGTTTGTATCGATACACACGCGCGTTTGCATCGCATTAGGCGCGCTTAAAAAACGTGGTTTGCATAGGCCCTTAGGGTTAGGATTAAGAAAAAGAAAAGAAATAAGTAGGTGGTGTATAATAAACGTACATCAAACAGAATAAGATAAAAATCACGATCACGTTCAGCCTGTAATATCCCACTGTTGGGCACAGGCCTCTTTCCCATGTAGGAGAAGGATCGGAGCTTAATCCACCACGCCATACAAATAAATTAAATACAATAAACTATTAAATATTCCTATAGGTATAAATATACACGTACATAACAATAATATAAGTAAATATACACATATATAATACATATATATATGTATATATATACATTATATATTATACATACACACAATATTCAATAGTAGGTAAACAATACACTATATTATTGTATATTGTACTTCATACTTTACAAAAATCATATCATCATAGTTAGTTCGTTCATCTTCCTTTATTCATAAAAAGTGAAGTACCTACTTAAATTTACTAACTAGCTTCATAGCTCAATTATTAAGCAGCTTAAATTACGTCGAAAAATAATAACTATAACATAGGTAGGTAGATAGAAAATAATTAATTAAACACGAATTCTTAAGGCTAATTCAAAAACTACTCATCAGATGGGACCACACGACAAGCTTTCGAATTAAAAAAGAATCATCAAAATCGGTCCAGTAAAAAATTATGTGTTCTAACACCTGTGGTTAGCACACACAAAAAATACAGTCAAACTGAGAACTTTCATCTTTTTTGTACTCGCTAAATAAAATAAAAAAATAATTCAACCTTTACACTTTTTTGCGATTTATTTGCCTATAGATAATACTAGCTGCTGCCCGCGACGTCGTCTGCGTGCGTTCACTGCTCGTTTCCAAATTTTTTCCAGTTTCGTTCTCAATATTTAGCCTATATCCTGACTCGACTTCTTAATAATATTTGTGCCAAATTTGAAAAAAATCCATGCAGTACTTTTTGAGTTTATCCCGAACATACATTGACTTTCCTATTTTTTATATTTTTATATCACTAAGTCGGCAACAAGCGTACGGCTCACCTGATGGTAAGCAATTACCGCAGCCTATAGACGCCTGCAACACCAGAAGTATCGCAAGCGCGTTGCCGACACTACCCCCAATTCCCCCCAGGAGCTCTGGTCACCTTACTCACCAACAGGAACGCAACATTGCTTGAAAGCAGTATTATTTTGCTGTGATCTTCTGTAAGGTCGAGGTACTACCCCAGTCGGGCTGCTCCATTTTTTGAGCAGGAAATTTCCTGCTGTGCCCTACCTCAGTTAATGTTATATTATATATCCTATCATTTTATTATAGATATGTATAGATAATGAAACACCGAACACGGGAGAACTGCTGCTGGTTGCTGTAAACGTAAAGTATCCCCTACAGTAATATACGCAACGTAACTCTCTCTCTTTATCTTTACTAACTTATATCTCCCTCTCAACTGCCCTTAACCTTGCCCAATCACACTTTTCGTAACGCTAAAACAAATAAAATATAGAAACAATCTAGCATTCATAAAGATTTTAAATCATATCAAAATTTTTTTCGACCCAGCGGGATTTGAATTTGGTATGATTTAAAATCTTTATAATTTCCTCATGTGTGGGGTAACACAAAAATAAAAATAAAAACGAATCTAGCATTCAGTCAATCAGGATGGCAAGCAGTCTCCAGTATGGAAAGTCAACACACGCTTGATTATGGGAAACCAATCTGAACAACGAGTAAATAAAAGTGCTACGTGTAGCGCTACAATGTTTGTCTCTACGTAAAGTTGTGTAAAGTGCTACGCATCTACTACGAAATATGTAAGTGTAGCTCGGAGTTGCTTTGCGCTACGCTAATTTTAACCGTATTTATTAAATACGGATTTTCTTGCTTTGTTATTTACTAGCCGACCCGTGCCCACTTCGTTGGGCGTTAATTATCTTTTTCTTTGTGATGCATTACCTATGTTGTGTAGTTCTTAGTATTTACTAAGTTCTATTAGGTTCATTGTTTATAGCAAGTATTGGACGTATACACTCGTAATAATATCGTGTATTTATTATTTTAAATTACAGAACCAAATAACATACTATAAAGAACAAATTTTAAACCACTTAAATAAATAATGTGTTGCTCCAACGCCATCTATCAAAAAGCGTAAAAACTTCGTCATCGATAGATTCAAATAGACAGTAAATAAAATAGAGTATTAAATAGTTAAATCTAACAGCGATAGATGGCGTTCGTTTCTTTGTCATTTTCATAATATATTTTAATATTTTTCTTTTTTACTGAATTTTTTTGTACAATTACAATAAAATATAGCCTATGTCACTCCTGAATAGTGTAGCCTCTCACTATTTTCAGCAAATCAGATATATATAAATGTTTTAAAATCACCAATTAATTTCTAAGGCAAATAATAATGCTTGATTAGATTGAATTGTTGACACGGCACGTCAGAGGACGCAGGTTCAAATCCTGCTGATTTAAATTTTTTATGTATTTTTATCTTTTTCCTTTTATCTTGTCACTCCTGAATAGTGTAGCTTTCTGTTAGCGAAAGAATTTTCATGATCGGATCAGTATTTGCGAAGATTACCCCGTATATACAAAGTTATAAACTTTACCTCTTTATAATATTAGTATAGATTACATCTACACTAATGTTATAAAGCTGAAAAGATTGTTTATTTAAACGCGCTAATCTCAGGAACTACTGGTTCGAATAAAAAAATATTCGGTTGAAACCACGGGGCACAGCTAGTATTGGTCATTGTGTGATGTTATAATTACTACAATTAAAAAACGTTTTTTTGTATGGGGACCCCCTCTATTTTTTAACTTTCTTTTGTTTTCAGATTTTTTCCTGCGCTTACACGTAATTACCTAGCTAGATGCCAAATTTCGACTTCCTAGGTCATCTGGAAGTGGGTTAGGTTTTTGATCTGTCAGTCAGTGGAAAATTGGCGACTTTTGAACCTTCATATTTTTGTAACCGTTTCAACTAGGTTAATGAAATTTGGGGTTCTAGTTGTCCTTATGGATATAAATAAACATACGTAATTTGATCTGTTTCTGTTGAATGGGTATTGAGTTATGGAGGGGTCAAAAGTCGCTCGAAATGGTTCGTGTAAATATACACACGGCGCTGAGCCGCCAGTTCTTTTGCTTGAACTTGGCTTGAAACGCTGCCGCGTGTCTCGATAGTCTTCCTCGGTAAATTTACTATTCAACATAAAAATGATTTTTCAATTCGAACCAGCAGTTCCCGAGATTAGCACGTTTAAACAAACAAACAAACAAATATATTATAATAAAACAACTTTCGGTTTATTAGGTTTTTTACATGGCCGACGTTTCGGAAACTTTACAGCAACCACTGCCACGGGAGGACAGTCCTCGTAAAAGTTGTTTCATAATAAATTTATAATGAGTGAAATTCGCGTAAACATTTTAGTATACAATTTAGTAACATACTCGTCTTCAGTGAATTTATTATTTAAATTATATTCTAATTATTTACTAAATGATAAATGTTTATATTTTCTAACTAATAAATTAATTTATATTTTAAACGTAATATTAAAACAGTTTTTTTAAAATTGGTACGGAAGTATGCATCATATGTCAAGAGAAAAACAATCAAACAATTAATGTTATAAAGTTTGTTACTTAAAGAACTTTTTTACCTATTATATATTTAAGTTAAAGTTAAGCTTAATGTTAGGACATTATCGGTGTCTGTAGTCGGTGGATTTGATGTATCCGGTGTATCCCAGGCCGTGATCAGCCGATACAGGCCGTGGCACTGACTGAGAGTCACAGTTGCTGAGAGGAATCACAAAATCGTACTGCGCATGTGCGATGCCTTTTGACTCGTGTGATCGTGTCCCGTGAAAATACCTGAAATTTACAAAAAAATTGATAAACCTGAAAGCTTATTACAAAATTTTACTTTTTCTAATTCGTATATATGGCTGATGTCTGCTAGCCTATTTTTGGTGCAAATAAATACTGTATCGGCTAATTTAGTAATTAAAAATACCAAAAAATAAATAAATAATATTGAAGTTACAATTATTGTAATTTAGTAATCTCGATGTGATTAAAGTTAATTGTTATTACCTTATCATGTTTAAGTATTATTATTTTTATAGACTTTTATACCGCATGTGGTAATTACATAAAAAATTAAATAATAATTTGAAAGTATACCAACTAATTTATAAACATGAAAACGTTTCCTTTTACATACTTAGTTCATAATCATTACACGGCATTTTCGAGGGTTTTTAATTAGACAGAAAAAGCACAGCTTTATACGAAATTAGGTGTTTCTTGTTTTCGTAAACGTAATTTCATCTCACGCCCGGCGCTATGCAGCATTTTCAAGGCCGCATCTATCAGAACCGTAGTAGGCTGCAAGCAGCCGGGCGCGCACCATGTCCCCCGCGCTATGACGGCGCCCCGCGGTAGACGTGCCGACGACAATGTCGAACTACTGCCCCTGAAATCGATGCTAGTAAACAATAATTACAGGGAAGATGAAGCTTACTACCCGCCCGCGCCCGTTTTCAACAATAATCCCTCCAGTTCGAACCTGTACGACTATACGCTTCTGTCAAAGCGTACACCGGCTTCAAAACGGTACGTTGGCTTTCAATCAATGTTATGCAAAAGCTATATTTTTCGCTTTTATATTAATTGAATGCAGTAAAAAGTAAAGAATTAACTATCATTTACATTTATCTATAAATATCGACTAGGAATTTTTCGACGTTTAATTAAAAGCTCTTTGTTATCTTTTAGGCTCTGACGGATCGTTTCTAAATTTTTTTTTTATTGTTCTTGTTAAAGTTAAGTTTGAAGATCTTAACTTTTTTGTGATATAAATAAAAAATATAATATCATAACGTATATTTATAAAAAAGTCTCTCGTCTTTTAAAATACGTTTCATGTCGCGTAAATAAATATATTTTATCTAATATACTTATAAAGATTTAGTTTAAGGCAGGGCCGGATCTACCATATGGCTTTTTGGGCTTCAGCCCAGGGCCCCGTGGATTCGAGGGGCCCCCAGCTAAGCCAATTCAAAGACAAAAATAGACGACAATGCGAAATAATTAATAATTAATTCTTTATTTTTATATTACTTCGAACTGACAGTTAAAATGTTCGGCTGCCATTACATATTCATCTCAATCGTGGTCAAATTTGGTGGGCCCCTAATTAGTATTAGCCCAGGGCCCCCTGACCTCACGGTACGGCCCTGGTTTAAGGTACCTTTTTGTTTATCAAGGTTTTTTTCAACAATTGGGATAAAATTCAATAAGTTATTTTGTTAAAATTTTATGTTGTTTACGTTTTTTAAAGAGTTAGAGAGTAATTATTTTTATTGAAGAAATAATTAATAAAATCTGTCTGTTATAGAATTAATAAAACAAAATAGAAAATATGAAGCGTAGAAAATATGTGGTATAGGTATAGCACTGTGTAAATGATCTATAGATACTTATTAATGACGAAAAGCAGGACATGACTAGTAGTTTAGTCAACAAGTTCAAAAACGTGTTAAATAGAGATGAAGCTCCTAAAATATGATCCATAGCTCATTCGATCCGGAATAACGTCCAGAAAAATGTGTAGGAAGGATTTTCTAGCACGCAAAAAAAAAGTTATAAACAAATTAAGTTTGCAAAAAAGAGTAATTTTCTTTTTTGTTTGTAGAAATAAAAAAAGTTATAAAACTGTGATTATACAAATATCATATCATACAAAATCATCTTTTAATACAAATTAATAGATGTACGTGTTATATGCATCTTCAGTTAAATCAGTTCGGGACTGTTTCGGCGAGCCCTTGAAATGCATTATTATCATACCAAACTACGAGTACCTCTCTAAGCTATATCGAACTAAATTTGCTGGGAAAGGTCAATCAGAATCAGGTTTACCAACAAATATCGCAAAATATGACGAGTCTTGATTTTATTTTATTATAATGTCAGATCTCCTTTGTGAGCTCTACGCAAGTAAAATGTGTAAAATTATATCTATATATACTATGTAGCTGACCCCGCAAACGTTGTTTTGCCATATATGTTATTAACCCCTGCAACCCCCTCTTGTGGGTGGAATTTCGTAAAATACGTTCTTAGCTGACCTCTACTCGGCGAGAGGAATATTCCTACCAAATTTCAAGTCTGTATGCCTTATGGTTCCAGAGATATCGTCATGAGTCAATATATGGGTGGAAATCTCTTTTATATATATAAATAAAAAGGCTGTTATTTGCGGCTTTTGTTTTTGTGGTGCAGAAGTAGATCCTAAAATTATATAAAGTAGTATAGGTTATAAAGTTATCCCTTTTTTATTTTACTCCAAAATGATAGACCCACAAGAGGATAGGGGTCTCATTTCACCCACTTACGGGTGAACTTATATTATTACTCGTTATATTATATTACTCGTGCCAAAAACGTCAGAACTTGCTTATTTATTTCTAACTAGCTGGGCCCGCGACTTCGTCCGCGTGTAATTTAGCAAAAAAGTTATAGTTCAGTTCGCAGAGTTATAAAATAAATTTTTTAAAATAAAAATAGCCTAAGCTACTTCTTACTACACCAGCTACCTGCCAGTGAAAGTCCCGTCAAAATTGGTCCAGCCGTTTCAGAGATTAGCTGGAACAGACAGACAGACAGACAAAAATTGTAAAAAATGTTACCTTGGTATATGTACCGTGCATAAGAATTTATTTCTCATAAAAACATAACGTTCACTTATAATGAGATACAATCAATATAAATAGTAGGATGTAACAATTTTTACCTCTGGAGCGCTTAATCGAAATATTTATAATTACAATGTATAAACGTGTTCTTTTAATTTTGATTTAAAAATATTTATATTGTCCGAACCTTTAATATGATTTGGTAAATTATTGTATAGCTGCACTCCCTCAAACAATACTGTTTTCTGACCATACTTTGTACGTACACTAGTCAGCATTAATTTATCCTTGTTTCTTAAATTGTGTTTAGTTATTTTTTTATCAATTTTGATGTTAGAGTGTATTGAATTGTTGATAATATTCTTAATTAGTATGCAGGTGTAATAGGTATATAATTGGTTGATATTTAACAATTTTGTTTCTTGATACAATTGGTTGGTTGATGTAAAATAGGGATAGCGAAATAGTACTTTGATAACTTTATTTTGAATTCTTTGTAATGGCATTAAATTTGTCTTAGCGGCACTTCCCCACACTTCTATTAAATATTCAATGTTAGATTTAACTAAGGTATTATAAATTATCATTCGTACTTTATTAGGAATGCAGTTTGATACCTTTCTCAATGCGCCCAGTATAGGTAGCAGTTTGGCTCTAACGTGTTCTATGTGTCCTTTCCAAGTCAACTTATCATCTATCCATAATCCCAGATATTTTTCTTTTGATGAGCATTTTATGACCTTAGTGTCAATTGTAAGGGGTGTGAAATTAGGTATATGTTTATTTTTTGCACAAAAAATCATGTAGGACGTTTTATTTGTATTTATTGTTAGCAAATTGTACTGTAACCACTCACTTAGCCTGTCAAGATCATTTTGAGCTTTACTTATTAAGTCCTGAATAGAGCTACCGTAATAAAAAAGGCATGTATCATCCGCGTACATTGTAAGTTTTCCAATTAGATTAATGTTAATAATATTGTTAACGTAAATTAAGAACATTAACGGACCAACTATGGAGCCTTGTGGAATCCCGCACGTAACACTTTTAATAGAACTGGTAAAGCTATCTATTTTTACAACTTGCGTCCTGTTTTGTAAGTATGATTCGAATATTTTGAAAGCCCTGCCCGTGATACCAATATTCCCTAATTTCAACAATAGTTTACTATGGCTTACCGTATCGAAAGCCTTCTTCAAGTCGATGAAGATTCCCAAAGCAAAATTTTTTTTATCGATTTGGGACCTTATTTCTGTAACTAAGTCTATGGCGGCGGTAAGAGTGCTCGATTTTGAACGAAAACCATATTGTTGACTAATGAGAAATTGTTTTTCAGACAAGTAAGTATTTAAGCGTTTGTACAGTATTCGCTCGAATATTTTGGATATCACTGGTAACACAGAAACGGGTCTATAGTTATTTGGATCACTTTTACTACCACATTTGTGAATAGGACTAATTTTTGCAATCTTTAGCGAATCGGGAAAGGTGCCGTCAGACAAACACTTGTTTATACAATCAGCTAATCTTTGAGAAATTATATTTTTTATACATTTAATAGCTTTGGTACTAATTCCGTCTATCCCAGTACTTGTGTTGCTATCTAGATTATCAATTATGTTTGATACTTCCTCACTACTACACGGTGCTAACTCATTTAATGTTATATTATGCTTATAACTACGGTCATACATTAATATGTCATCGCTATTAGTGTGATATTTGTTAGGTATTGCACTTGCCAACTCTACGCCGATTGAAGAAAAGAAATCATTAAAGCAATTACAAACTGCATTACCTTCCGTAACAGGTCCAGAATCCAATACGAGTCTGAGGGGAGCACAGCTTTCTTTACTCTTATTTAATGCTAAACTATTTATGGTTTTCCACATTTCCTTCGGATTATGACTGCTAGTACTAAACAAAGAATAATAATAATCTTTCTTGCGGGTCCTTATCAGGTTTTTCACTTTTATACGCTCGTCATCATACTGCCTTTGAAGGTTTTCATCAGTTGGATTCACTTTAGTTTCTTGCCATAATCTGTTTCGCTTATCAATCGAGTTAATTATTTCCTTATTTATCCAATCTTTTTTAGGTACATTTAAAAATTTAGTCTTTTTAACTTTATTATTATGTATATGTTCTAAAATAAACTTTTCTAAGTTCTGATATTCTTTGGTTTCATTGCAATACTCTGCATTTAAAGCATTTTCGTAGAGATTTTCGTAATTTAGGGCTTCGTAGTGTATTTTCCTGGTTATTTCCGGTGCTAGGGTACCAATTTCTAGAAAAATCTGTTTATGGTCGGACAAAGATGAATCTATTATCGACATGTTGAATGAATGATTATTGACATTTGTATAAACATGATCTAATATTGTGCTTGTTGTGGTTGTTTCGCGAGTACTGAACTTACTATCTATTTTGTTTATTATCTTAAATCCGCTTTCCTCTAATCTGTTCATGTATTCAATGACATGGTTATCTGTACTGAGTAGGTCAATGTTAAAATCTCCAAATACTACTGCTCTTTCTCTGCGTTCTAATTGAGTCGAAAACAAATCCACAAAGTTTTTGATATTGGTGTCACCAGGTCTATAAATAATACCAACGTCTAAGGTTAATTTATTCATATGTATCCACAAGTAATGATTCCCATTTTCACATAATTCCTCTGTTGTCTCAAATGAAATGCTGTTGTGTATGTAAAGGGAAACACCACCTCCCTTACTTTTATTTCTATAGTTATATATATGTTGATAGTTTAAGATGTTGTACAATTTCGCCTCATGTTCCGAATTAATCCATGTCTCAGTAAATAACATTAAGTGAATAGTCTTAGGTATTGTTTTTATTATGCATAGTAATTCATCAAACTTTCCCGGCGTACGGATACTACGTAGGTTAGCATAAAAACATCGTAATGAATTAGAATGACACTGTATATCTTCGTACTTTTTAAAAATGTAATGTTCTAATCTACTATATTTATTTATAAATGTATTCTGTAATAGTATTTCCTTTAGTTTTTTTGGTTATTTTTATTTGCAATTATTGTGGGTATTCCTTTTTTATATTTAATTATAAGATCTTTCTCGCCACTTTGTTCGCGTTGTTTTATTTCCTTCTTTAATGAATCTAAATACTGTTTCTGCATTGGGGTTTGATCGGAGTAGAAATGGGCATTACCAGACAATTTTGTTTTGTTGCGTAGTAAATATCTCACAGTATTAACATCACTAAAATACGCCTTAATGGGACGATTCTTATTAGGCTCATATTTACCAAGTCGTACTGTTTTTATTGGTTTGGGACAGGATTCATATACCGATGTTAACAATTTCATAACCTCCACATCATCATAACATTGTCTGGTCTTATAGTTTGAATCATTTTTTTCTAAAATACCCACAATTACAATATTTTTCTCGCGCTCACATCTGTCTTTTATTTCTAGGTATAGGTTTTCTTGCATAAGCGGAAGCGGTTTCAATGTTGAGCATTCAGTGTTTTGTGCCTTTTTGATTTCTATTATTTCGCTCTCTATACACTTGATTTTTTCTTGATTTTTACTATTGGTAGTTTTAATATTTTCTATTTCAGTATCTATTTGATCAAACTTATTGTTTAATTTTTCAAATGCCGATTTAATTATTTTTACCTCGTTTCTAATGCCAGATATTTCTTCTTTGATGCTGTTCATATTTTCGTTTTGTTTTTTTGTGAACTCTTCTAAGAGCTTCAGTATGTCTGAACGGAAGTCCTCAAACTCCATCTTATAGTCTTGTTCTTCAGTGCGATTATTTCGTTTTCTAATAGTTATGTTGGAGTAGTCCTCATTGCCATAGTTCGACAGGTTAGGTGTTGAACCGCTAGCACTCCCGCTTCCGCTCATTAATGCAGTTCCGGGCGGTGTTCGTTGCAAACTCATCGTAAGAATTTACGTACGAGTGCAATAGAAACAAAAAATGCAATGCTTCTCTTTACTCGAGGGGGTGAGGGGAGCTGCGAACCTGCTGCTTTCGAGTGTCGTGCGTTTGCTTGAGAATCAGAAGGTTATTAGCGTAAACACTGTGTTTAATGTGAATTGAACACAATTACTTTGGTTTAAAGAACACTTTGAAACTATGAATTTTTGAGGAAAAATACATCCATATACATTTAGAAAAAAGCGGTTAGTTTAATATTACAAACAGACACTCCTATTTTATTTATTTGTATATAGATCAAAAGACACGCTATCAGGCTTCTTTTTCATAAATAAATTATATCCATACAGACGAAAATGTGAATGAATTAAATTAAAAATTGTGAATGAATACTTAAGATGTCTCTCGAGATGGTTAGTGTTTTTAATCTGGCTTCTCATAAGTAGTTTGCCAATAACCAAACCTAATCAACCTTTTTTGTTTACAAATGAGGGACAGTTCAGAATTATATTTTATCTTCCAGTATACTCCGTTCGTCGCAGCCAGCGCCCACGCCGCTGCTGACGCTATGTGGGGCGCCGCCACCGTCTCGAAAGCGCGAAGAACTCACCGCGCTCGCGAATTTGAAGAAGAAAGTCGCTCCCGCACTATTACACCATGACAGGTAATTATTGATAAAAATTATGTTTTTTTTTCACGTGGAGTATAAATTTACTAAACACTAGCGACCCGCCCCGGCTTCGCACGGTTGCAAAAACTATCAGTGTTCTTCTACTATATTATGCATGTATTATACATATAAACCTTCCTTGTGAATTACTTCATCTATTAAAAAAAACCGCATCAAAATCCGTTGTGTAGTTATAAAGATCTAAGCACATATAGGGACAGACAGCGGGAAGCGACTTTGTTTTATAATATGTAAGTATTGATTATACATATTTACAAGTCACAACTGAAGAACTAAATATTTACAGATAGTTTTGATACAAATCATATCCGCGTGGAATTGTGCCAAGAATGCTGGCAGCATTTCCCTGTCGAATCGCTATGCCGAATCTCTGGGCAAAAAATGCCCCAGCCCTCTTGTCACCAGTGGAGGCAATAAGGCGAGGAGTTATCTTATTTAAGAATTTTTTTTAGCACTGATTGTGATTATGGTTTAATTTATTCAGACTGTTACATCCCAAAGCTAGGCTTAGACAGCTTTCTCTAAAATACGCGGAGACAATATACACAAAGTCAAAAGAATTATTACTATGCCAATTTGTATATAGAACTCTCAGGTTATGTTCAATAAACAAGTGATGCTAAGACCAGTATCGGTCGATGGTACACTTCTCAAAGTTGTTCAGTATTATGTCTACCTATAGCTATACCATTCAATTCAACTAAGCCGCAAAAACTTTGAGAAGGAATCAAGGAAGTCGATCGGAGGACTCGGTTGGGCTGGGCGGCGTTTGGCAGGCTTCGCCGAGTCTTCAATTAGATTCCGCAATTCTTGAAGACAAAATTCTTCGAGCAATGCGTCCTGCCTATTTCGGCATACGGAGCCGAGACGTGGACACCGACGAAGAGACTAGTCCACAAGTTCAAAGTCACTCAACTCGCTATGTAACGGGCTATACTTATGTGATGACGGTGGGGTCTGGATGAGGACTGCGGTTAACCGGGGTGTTTGGCGCGATTTGAGCAGGCCTATATTCGCTTTTGTCCAGCAGTTGACTGCAATAGGCTGAAGCGAGAATTCTTAGGGCCTGTTTTATCGTTTTCTGTTATTAAAATTATCCGACGTATGACGGTATACCACAATTAAAAGTTCATGATATATTTTCGTTTTTAATATCAAACTCTATTTTCTTTGTTAAATATTTCTATTCGTTGTAGTTTAGTGATTAAGCTAAAATAACCATACGAAACGTTTTAATTTAAACCGTTAAGACAAGAAACCTGTTTCTGGGAGTCGACAACACAAGTAACACAAAACGGCCAAGACCTAGCACGAGAATCAAACCCACGACCACTGGAGCATTTTTACTGTGAACACTGCACTAATGCGTCGTCATAATGTTATTAAAATTAGTCAACTCGACAGATGATGTCCCGCCTTATGAACTCTGAAACGCGTGAAGTTTAAATAATAGTTAAGTATTCTGGAACATTCCAATTTTCTTAATTTTTCATTTCGTAAGAACCTTCAACAAAATATTTTTACTCTACATTAGTATTTTGATTTTTTAATGTCTCAGAGTTTAATCATCCAGATTCAAGTGACGTCGCTCGTATATTGATACTACGAGTGGAGTGTGTGTGTGTGTGTGTATTTTAAATTTGAAATTATACTTGATTTAATGCAGTCGTTAAAGACCGTAAAAGGGTTATAAAGTTGTAGCTGCGTTTAGTTTAGTTTAGAGAAGTTTGCCACAAATTATTACGCCACATTCCTGAGTCATGTCGAAAATGCTGGATTTGTTACTTAATCTTATAGCTTTAAAAAATGTTTTTTATTATCATAATATCAAAATTTCGATCCAGCGGGATTCGAACCCGCACTCCCGGTGTCGGTGCTCTAGCCATTAAGCTATCGAACTGTTATATATCGTCGATGTATGTAATAATCCTGACCCTAATGTCTCGTTAGCACTTCATTAGACGCATTTAGACGCTAACTATTCAACAGGCAGTCTTCACTCAACATCGGGTCAGACCACTTGCCTTTACTATTTCTACTGTTTCCACTGTTTCAATTAATAAAGTGATCTTTTATTCATAGATTGTTTTTGTGATTTCTTTTTAAAAAGACAAGCAATAAAACCCGTGTAACAGAACGATTTTCCCGCCGAATCGAAATTTTTGATACGATTTTATTCGGTTTTTAAGCAAACGTGGTCGGTGGTGCCATCTATAGCGAGTCCTTTACAGCACCCAACTATTCAAAGTTTCATATTACAATGAATTCTTTGACAAGAGACGACACCATGCTACTTTTAATTCGTATTATTTTAAACCTTTTGTTGCTTAAAAATCGAAGGCAATTTTGATTCGGCGGGAAAATCGTTCCATAGCTTAATGGCTAGAGAACCGACACGGTATGTCGGGGTGCGGGTTCGAATCCCGCTGGATCGAAATTTTGATATGATAATAAAAAACGTTGTAGAATTTCCTCATGTGTGGGAAACACAAAAATAATACGACATAAACACAGTTATTCTAAAATCACAGACAGTCACTTCAATTTATATGTAGATAATGATTGTTTTTTGTGTATAGTAGATAACGATTTTGTATCATTTGTGGATTTTTTAAAGTAGGTAAGTACATGACATTTTAAATTTTCGATATATTTTCGAAATAGTTTTCGACATCTAAGTTGATTAATAAATATATAACTCTATGAATTTTATTTGCAAAGTCCAAAGGAACCAAAACTATTAAAACATTAAATTTACACAATCCTAAAACCATCAAATGTTAATTTTACTAAATTCGTGATTAGTTTTGTACGCTATTAACGACTTTTATAGCGGAACGTTATTTTTAGTATTTCTGTGGTCTGTGGTTATTTTCGTTTTCCTAAAAGCCAATAAAATTTCGTTGAAATTACGTTTTTATGTGTTCTCCGAGTAAAGATATCTAATCTTGATCAATTAGTTAATTAATTAAATATGTAATTAAATCTTGATAATGGCTGCCTTGTTTAGTGAAATTATTAGCTTTATGAACTCGAACAAGTAAAAAAAAAGTGTAGTATACGCGTTCGGATACACGTGTTTATTCTTCATTAAAATTTGTCACGTTGTAAGCGCTGAATGTCGTTAATAAAAAGCCTGCCTATGTTGAAATAAATTTAAGACATTTTCGTAGGAGTTGGAACCTCCTGAATGTATGTCTATGGAACTTTGTCCAGCATTACAGTAACGTACTCAAATCGAATAGTAACTTTATGATATATCATTTACTAACATTACAAGGAGAAAGAATTTTGTTTTTCGTTTGTCTGTTAAGAAAAATAAATAAATCTAAAACTATCGATCTAATTTTTTCAGCAATAGAATTCTACGTTACCGCGGAGTGTACGTCACTTATTGACGTAGCCTATATTTTAAATAACGGGAGGAAACAGAACAGTCAAAATTGATAATCCACGTGGGCAAAGACGCAGGCAGAAATCTAGTATAGGTACTAGAATAATATAAAATTTTAACAATTATTTGTACAACAATTATTTGTACCAAAAGATATATCAAAGAAATGCTGTCCAAAGTCACTATTCCACACGGACGAAGTTGTAGGCACAGCTAGTACAAAATAATAGAAGATGAGTTGTAACCGCAAACGTAAATAGATCTCAGAAGTGTCGAAATTGAACGCTGAAATTGTAAGTGTGCTAGCGTATTCCCATGTTTCAAGTTCACGCACATGACACCATTTTCGACACGTGCAAATTACCTCTCGAAGGAAAAGCTATTCTGATCAAGGACAAGATATATCGAATACAAGCTTTTAGTATATATACTCAACTGTGCTTATAACCAAATTTAGACTAACCATCACGTATTATCTACTTTTCTCCATAAATGTATTATTTTTACTACAATAAAATAGTATTAAATTATTTCTAAGATAAAACCCACTTCAAGAAGAAAATATTAACTACAATGCTCTTCCAAATCATCATAAACAGTTTTTTTCGTTCACTTTAATCGGCACGTAATAAAGTGTATTCAAAGGCAATTACGCACGCTTTATTGTGCGCTGTGCAAAGCGGTTTCAGCCATGTTAATTTGCGGGAAAAAATATCCTATAACCTTCCTCTGTAAATCTTAAATGTGTCTCACTTAAAATAATGATACATGACATGATCATGGAAGCACCAGCCAAGCTTTCGAATATAAAAAGAATCGTCAAAATCGGTACACCTGGTAATAACTTATGACGTAAGACGTACACATAAAAAATTCAGTCGAAATGAGAATCTCCTCCATTTTTTGAAGTTGGTTAACAAAAGTATCGAAGGATTGACTTAATACTAGTAGCCTAGTAGGTAGTGTATTCAATTAATATATTATATAAATATAAATCACGCTTCTTTCCCGTAGGGGTAGGCAGAGACCAGTTCTTTCCACTTGCTACGATCCATACTATACTTGTTTCGCTTCGTCCACTTTATGTATTAATAGGTGTAGTGATGACGATAATTATAAAACATCGCGTGCTAAGAAACTCATGTTTACTCCTATCAAAGCCTTAGCCTATAAACACGCACACCATCCCCTTTTAGAGGTCATAAGGGGTACCAAATGTTCCATTTCCGTTTTCCGGCCCCGATAATTTAGCACGCATGCAACTTTCTGCTTTGTGTACGACAAATCGTTATTATTATAACATTGTGTTAAAACGTGCCATAACTTGCTTAAGACGTGTTTAATGTTTTGTTTACTAATAAATTTTTTGCTGTTACAATAAAAAATACGCGCCATATTATTTGACTGCCTGAGCTAACTATTTTATCGCATGTTTAAATAATAATTTTAGATATATTACAAATATAATTTTACTTTATTTTATTATTATTAATACGTGTACATACGTTTAAAAAAAGATTATATTATTAATAGGTGTGTATATTTCCTTTTTGTTTCTTTTGATGATTATAAATAAACTAAACTCCAAGTTTATTTCAGGAAACCATGGAGAAATAGCAACGAGTCTTCCAAAGATGACAGCGAACCCGAACAGCTCGACAATAGGCCGAAACTTCTGCAAAGGGTATTTACTTAATAACTGTCCTCATTATATACGAGAGATATAAAGAATTTGTTTATACTTGTTTGTTTCGGAAAGTGACAAAAGTTTTGGGTTAGCCTGTTTGCGGAGAAAGTTTTAAGCTAAAAATATCAAATCGCCATGCTTAAGAACGTGGAAGAAATTGCTAATGTTAGCAATTTTCACAAGAAAAGACAGCAGAGACAGTACGACAACCGTACTTTCAATGCTTGTTGTATTTAAGTATAAATAATATACTATGTACAATTGTGCATTAAAATCACACTTTTCTTTAGAGATTTTATAGAGTAAATTGTAAATACGATAATTTTCTTTTAAAGTGACTGGCAAGTGGCATTACTGGCATTTACAAGTTGCAAAGTGCCTTTTTCATTAACAACGACGACAGTCCGCCAGTACCTACATTTTAAACGTCCTTCTATTTTTTAGACTATGATAATTTAGTAACTATGCATTGTCATGTTATTGGTACCTAAACTTAAAATATTAACGCCTAGACTTTTCTCCCTCTATCAATGTCGATAATAATTGGCATATTATTAGATATTAACGAATACGAAACAGGTCTTATATTTTATAATCAATGTTTTTTTTTTGTTCCGATTTGGGTTACCTCTGAACTGCTATGAACCGCTAACTGACAATCGTTTACCGACGGGCGGCGTAACCACAGAAACTGGCTGTCGCATTAATGGTGGCAAAATAGATCGGAGATCATGAGACGTTGTATAGGGCATACAAATGTCTGTAATGATCTTAATTCTTGTATTTTATATTATATTTTCAATGGGTTCTCATCGTACAGAGGGCTATTTCTTGTGAGGTGTTTTTTACTGTTTAACAAGTACAGTTGTTATAAAAGGAAGTATCCATAAAATAGTGAAACAAATTACGTACCTATAATATTGTGTATTGCCGTTGTTTTCTGGGATTATGTAAAAACAAACAAATTACTTAAGTTCTCTTTATACATATAATATAAGTCATTAGGTACTCCTTAAAAACCTTTTATCGCAAGTTGTCGTTGATAAAACTCGAGTGAATTAATAATTAGGTACTCCTTTTGTTTTAGTAAGTTTTTAATAAAATATTTGAATTTACAAACGGAAAATGTTCTGGAAAACCAAATCCTTGACCCATTAGAACCTTGCATGTGAAGCTTGCGAGTTAAATTGTTTGAATTTAAATTTTTGTTTATTTAAATTTGAAGAGAGATTTTAAGTTCTGTATAAGCATAGAATTTATATTAAATGCAGATTAATTAACCATTCATAATGTGTACGACGTCAGAGAAAATATCTATACTAATATAATAAAGCTGAAGAGTTTGTTTGTTTGATTGTTTGTTTGTTTGTTTGTTTGAACGCGCTAATCTCAGGATCTACTGGTCCGATTTGAAAAATTCTTTCAGTTTTAGATAGCCCATTTATCGAGGAAGGCTATAGGCTATATATCATCACGCTAAGACCAATAGGAGCGTAGCACCAATGAAGAATGTTTCAAAATCGGGTTTTTTTTTTCTTTTGAGAGCTTCCGCGGCGTAAACGGTTAAAGTTTCGCTCAAATCATGTTTGACAGAATTAGTCCTATTCCACGGGGACGAAGTCGCGCGCAGAAGCTAGTAATTTATAATCCGTTCTACAATTTATAAATTAAATCATTATTCCACTTTTGCAATACCAATTACCTTCTTTCTTCTTTGCCACTGCAAATAAAAATATTTATTTGTTTCCAATAAAGTATTTTTACTGACTTTTTATATTTATCGTAGAATTTAATATGTGTATATCTATACTAATATAATAAAGCTGAAGAGTTTGTTTGTTTGTTTGAACGCGTTAATCTCAGTATCTACTGGACCGATTTGAAAAATTCTTTCAGTTTTAGATAGCCCATTTATCGAGGAAGGCTATAGGCTATATATCATCACGCTAAGACCAATAGGAGCGTAGCACTAATGAAGAATGTTTCAAAATTGGGTGGTCCTATTCCACGGGGACGAAGTCGCGCGCACAAGCTAGTGTAGTATATTACGATTGTCGGGTTTTACTACAAATAAAAAGGAGAGTGTAGAAAGAAAGGACCTTATACTGATTCTTGTTGCGTGATTTTGAATACATGCAATGCACTTACCACGCCATGCCATATTTGTGCCTGACGGCAAAATTTAAAACTTTATAGGGTGAATTTATAATAATGCCCCAATTTTAAATTTGTGAATAGTATTTAAGTTATTATACAGTAGTCACTGGGACTATCGGGTTTGTTCCACTGAGCCATCTCGGTTCTAACCACCTGTGGTTCTAACCTATTAACACGCATTTAAATTAATATTAAATACCTATATACTTTGAAATATCGAATTGTCAATAGATTTTTAACATTATCGTTTATAAATTATAATTATTGTTAAAAAATAACACTTATTTTAGTGGCATATTTCTACATCGACCACACTTTCTCAACGATTCGATCTACGTCCTGGCAAAGTACGTATAGGCCATACAGATTACAGAGTTTGCTGTAGTACTTATAAGCATTGTTGGTTTCATTTGTTTTCGAACCCTAAAAGACACGGACATAAGGTTATCATTCCACTGGGCACCGTCAAATGTATTGGAAGAATAATAAAACTATAATTATTATCTCTTAGTAAATATTTATTATTCTGTGTCTCCATTCACTCAGAACCAAAGTTAAGAACATAATTTAATATAGAAAGTGTGTTGATCTCTATTAGGAGTTAATAAAGTGCATTTGCACTACGGCATTGATTTTATGAGAATAAATCGGTTTTCTTTGTAACATCCCACTGCTGCATGCGGCATATGCCCGCCTTTTTCTCCATGTAGGAGAAATATCGGAGCTTAATCCACCACGCTGCTCTACTGTAGATTTGTATCCACAAATTTATCCAAATTCTCTACTATGAGTAACGATCGCTATCAGGTGTCTAAGATAGCAACCGGACTACCAGCTTAATGCACTCTCTGAGACACAGTTCGGATCCATAAGGACAGACACCTAGACAAATATTTGCTCCGAGCAGGAATCGAACCCGCGATCATTTCGTGTAGGCACCACTAGACCAGAGCGGTCGTCATTATAATTACTATTATTAGTATATACGTATACAACTTACGTATTTTAAAAACCCCAATTTACTAATAGACAACAATACTTCCACAATACCTACTATATTATAATTATGGTAAAATACTTAATTAAACACATAACATTATGTTATACACATTTACTTCTACAAAATACACATAATAATGTTCGCACTAAGTTTTTAGAATACCAAACAAAGTTGATAAAACTGATATATATAGAAAGTACGATGCATTAGCTGACTCGGCTTTTCTTTTATTCACAACCTTAACCTGCTTTCGACGGACGGAGTAAGATTTTATCGCAAAAAATGTCAATTCTAAAGGACAAAACAGGAGGATATTAATATTTATCAATGTTACAGAAAAAGAATTGCGATCAAGGAAGTTGTCAGTAACAATTTACACGAATGACATAATGAGAATAGCTTCGCCCTAAGCAACAAGGTCCTTTATTGCTGAAGGTTCCGGAAATAGGGCACGCCCTTGACCCTATACTATACGGATTGCGAGCGCCTTAACCTTAAACGAGTCCGATCCCTTAATATGCACCCATTTTTTATCTCAAGTTCAACCTTCGAATAGAGCTATAGGTATATCTTCTTGGGTTGTCTGGAAGAAATGTCTAAATAACCCATAAGTCCGCCCATTGTACTTCACAGTCTGTAAATGTCTTTAAATGTTTTTAATGTTTAAAATGTAGTTATGGCGTACAATAAAGTGTAAATAAATAAATATATATCATGATATACTTGTAGCAATGTTATAAAGTTTACATTATGTTTCTTACTAAATTGATATGTTGCTAATAGAGTATTGGTTATATGTATAAAGATTGCCGGTGGTAGCTGGATGAGGATTGCGGAAATCGGGATGTTTGGCGCGAACTTGGGAAGGCCTATCTCCAGCAGTAGACTGCGATAGGCTGAAGTGATAATAGCGTATTGGTTACCTACATTCATTTTAATTTATTATTTTAATAATTTTGTCCATGTCCAAGAACCATAATTATGTCGATAGTTTTATCAAATCTACAAGTCTAAGACTTGTAACAGAGAACATGCTAGATTTTTTATGACGATAAACTTAATGAAATTTAAATAATAGTCATTAGTCAGGTAAAAATCAGAGAAGTGGTTCTATATATATTTTTAATTTTTCTACGTCGTAAACAGTAGCAGCTTCGTTAAACGATTAGTTAAATGTACGCTGTCATGAACGAGACGTTGTTTTTCTTTTTTAGATGGTTTTCGCTTTTATTAACTACTACACTACTAACTGTTCTCAACGGCTTTCACCCGTGTGCGCAAACAATTTCCCGTGGAAATCTATCATTTTCCCGGGATAAAAAGAAGCCTATGTTACACAGGGATAACTAAGCTTTCAAATGGTGAAAGAATTTATTAAATCGGTCCAGTAGTTTTTGAGTTTATTCTTTACAAACATACACACAAAAATACAAATCTTTCCTCTTTATAATTTTAGTATAGATTTAATAGACTTGAGCGAAAGCTTACCGCGAATGTAAGTAAATAGATGTGCGACATTTAAAGATCGGTTAAGAAAAAAAAAATATATATTTGTTGATATTGTATTATATACATAATACTTGTTTATATTTACTAGTGGTCGCCCAGAGGTCGAAATTCGACCATACTTAAAAATTTAAATTAAAGAAAACCAAAAAATAATGAAAATAAACAACCTTTTTTAATTTTAATTTGACTACAGGCTGACAAACAACAAAAGACAACAGATATGCGTGTGTGTGGCAAATACACGGTAGTGTGAGTAGGTAATGTTTTTTTATTCATTTAATATATTTTTATGCATATTTAAAAAATATATATTAGCATTCTGCACTCCTTTCATGAAATGTAGTACATTGTTAGTACATTTACATTGTTTGAAAATTTCAGACGACATCAATAATCAGATTAGTATCAATTTTATACAATTTTAAACCTTATGACAGGCTTTGAATTCTATGATAATACAAAAGGCGTGAGGTTGGTAGTAACTGTTAGGTAT
Source organism: Melitaea athalia (assembly GCA_905220545.2). Taxonomy (NCBI): domain Eukaryota; kingdom Metazoa; phylum Arthropoda; class Insecta; order Lepidoptera; family Nymphalidae; genus Melitaea; species Melitaea athalia. Next base: position 2,506,319 of record HG992177.1, read on the forward strand.
CCAAAAACGATATTCGTTTGAACTTATAAAAAAAACGATTAAAATACGATCTTTTCACATCTAAACCTTTCAAGCGGTTTTCGACCCAATATGCTAAGGTTTAAGCAATTAAGATAGGATAAATAGAATGGGCTTGTAGTAAAGATTACGGCTGCTGTTAAAATTCCCTGTAATCCCTAATTAGACTGAGATCCAGCTGGGATCAAGATAAATGATGTGGTTATTGATATAAATATATATTGAATATCTTTTGAATTTTTTATTTATATTCGAGATTTAAGAACTTAGGTACCTATTATACATTTATAGTAGGCAATGTCTTAAAAATAATTTTAAGGAAACTGAAATAAATTAACACGAATAATTTATTTCTCTTCACTACCACCTATCACAGTCCACTGCTGGACATAGGCATTTCCAAATTCACGCTATTTTTTGGCGCGAACTCATGTGCTTTGCCCATAGTCACCACGCTGGGCAGGCGGGTTAGTGACCGCAGGACTGGCTTTGTCGCACCGAAGACGCTGCTGCCCGTTTTCGGCCTGTGTATTTGAAAGCCAGCAGTTGGATGGTTGTCCCGCCATCGGTCGGCTTTGTAAGTTCCAAGCTGGTAGTGGAACTGTGTTATCCCTTAGTAGGCGGCTAAGGAATAACACACCCACGGGAAGAGAGAGAGGATGGCTATATTCTTTACTGCCATAACCACACAGCTGATTTATTTCTCTTATCTTATACAAATAATCAATTAGAAATATTCTTAAATATAAAGCATGTTATTTAAAATTAAAATATATTAGTATACTAGCTATGCCCGCGACTTTATCCGCGTGGAATTTAACAAAAAGTTATTGTTCAGTTCGCAGAGTTATAAAATAAATAAATTTCTAAAATAAAAGTAGCCTAAGTTACATCTTATTACATCAGCTATCTGCCAGTGAATGTCTCGTCAAAATCGGTCCAGTCGTTTCAGAGATTAGCCAGGACAGACGCACAAAAATTGTAAAAAAATATATTTTGGTATATGTACCGTGTATACATCCATATGCATTTAGTGAAAAGCGGTTATTTTAATATTACAAACAGACACTCCAAATTTTAAATAATTTTTTTTTTGTGTTACCCACACCTGAGGAAATTATAAAGATTTTAAATCATATCAAAATTTTTCAAAAAAATGTCAGAGGGCGCAGGTTCAAATCCCGCTGGGTCGAAAAATTTTGATATGATTTAAAATCTTTAAAAAAAAATTACAACATAATTATTATATATTTAACCTCTTTGTAAAGGCAGAACAGCATATTAATAACGCTAATGGTTTTGCCCTTTTAAAGCGTATCTACAAAATGTGGTTATATTTCATAGTAGCTGCTGTATGTACCAAGGAATAGAACAGTTTCAGACGAATCAGGCTATCTCTTCAAAAACACCTTTCAATGTATTTCATTAACTTACGAATATGTGCATGCATTGTTTGTTAATTCAAGTTGTTGATTTGATTGATCACTTATAGATGATTTGATTGGAAAATAAATATAAAATTAAAAGTAAAAAACTTTAAATTTATTTTTGGCTTTTGTTTTGTTGCTAGTAGCTGTGTAGTAGTAGTGTGTAGTGTAGCTGTGTTGCTAGTTTTTTGCGAATCATTAATAGTGATGTGCCACTACCGTAACTTTACGTAATTTACAATCTAGTATCGTTTTTCAGTAATAATTACAAAAATCTTTGTCTTCAAAATTTTAGAATGTGGCGACAACCGTAATGTACCTATAGGCATACCTATATAATGTATGTACCTGTATGGCTAATGTATAGATTTATGATAAATGAAAAACACTTATTTTTTAAAGTATTTATTAATCGTAGTAACCACATGCAAATTGAAATGAAATGAAATGAAAACATTTATTTCGCCTTAAGGTGATACACACACTTAACGAAAGTAAAAAAAAAAGTCATTTACAAAAAAAAAAACTAAACAATAATAAAAGAAAGTTAAGGTAGCAAAATATCAAATAGGTACTCAAACAATAAAATAATTTTTTTTTTAATATTAACATTCGATACATTACAAACTTAGGTAATGTACCTAGTGTTATAAGCTTATAAGCAACCTTAAGTTAGTCAAAATGTTAAAATATTAAATTACTCAAAATTTCTGTCTCGGTAGATAGACATCACCTATCTATTTTATCCTCGGCTTTATTAAATATTAATAAAAAATTTTTTTATCTGTGATGCACCATAGTTACCATGATTTTTCAAAGATTCGTCTATTGTCAAATAATAATAAAATTATGTGGTAAAAGTAAAAAGATACGATTCATAAAACCGGTATTGTATTCATAAAATCGGTATACAACACTATTACAAAAAAGCTGGTATCATTATTTCGAAAATTGACATTTGCATGTGTCAATTTAGTCCGTACCGAAAAAAAACATGGTATAGTCGGTTATCACGTCACTTTATTCGAATTATTCTTAGCAAGCCCCTTTCATTTGATACCCATATTATAGAAGTGCACTAAAAATAGCTAGTCCGCACTCTTGGATATGCAGCCATATTGGATTTAGAATGACGTCACAAAGTTAACTATGCATTGGCATCCAAATTGAGCCTGTATACAAAATTTCAGCTCAATTGGTTTAAGATATCTGCTTCAAAACTGAGTTGCAAGATTTCACCCGAACAAACATACATTAAACTTACATACATACATACATACATACATACATACAGTGCAAGTTAAATAAAAGCTTGTAATAATATACCTATATAATATCTTTCCTCGAACACGTACTAAAGAAAAATTTTTTTTAAAGATTTTAATGAAAATCATATTTATCTTTAAATGTCTATAGTTTGTCTAAGGCCTTTCACCGACAGGCGCCGATTCGTAACGCAGATGCGATCTAAAGGGCGCCACACACGGCGAAGATACTATAGGTAATAATTATGTTATCTTTAAACGTATGTGTAAAACGTGTGTGGCGCCCTTTAGATCGCATCTGCGTTACGAATCGGCGCCTGTCGGTGGAAGCCTTTAAATTAGATTTATTTAAATATATTCCAGAAAGATTATTTAATACAGACGCTTGTTTATTATACACACATAGTTAAAATTTCCAGCTTTTATATAATAATTATGATAAAATAAATAAAGAAAAAAATAAGTAAGTAAATAAGCTTAGCTTTAAATGTATGCTTTTCTTTACAATCTACACACATAAAATCTAAACAATACAATTATTTTTAGTATTACAATAAGTGGCAAATATTAACTAATAATGTACCACGATAATGTACCAACAGCGCAATAAAAAAAAACTAGCTAGTTATTTTACTGCGCTATAGCAGCTGTTATCTAGATTAAAAATATAAATCAGAAAGTTAACGCCGCGATACTCGTACATACACTGTGAGACAAAAAAAAAAACTTTTCATCGATCAGCACGTAAAATATAGACAAGAAAAACACGGCTCTTCCATAAATAGAATTGTCCATGGAAATGTAGGTAAATAACTGTAAATAAAGTGGAAGTAGATACAAAAGATAAAATATAGACGGCGTTCTGCTATTTGAAGGGTAAAGAAATATTTCAAAGAAATGTTATTTCTATCTTTTAAAAGAGAATCTTTGTGGAGCTTTTTATAATGAGAACTAGGTTTCTTTGACGTTTGGTCCTATTATAAAATTCATTGAAAATTAAGATAATAGTGACAACGTTTTAAATATTAGTCTTTGTGTGATAAGTTTTTTCTTTTGTAACGTCATGGAGTATCGAAATATAAAATACTTGTACGAGTAAGTTTGAGAACTTAGGACTTTTCTTGATAACATATCTTTTTTAAAACAAAGGTTTTAATTTTTTTTGAAAGATGTGTAAAAATACAGGGTAAAAGAACTTATAATTCTTTTCAGTAAATGCTACGTTGGTCTACGAAACTCGTAGCATGTTCGTAGCGGAAACGTAGATGTGGCGACATTGTTTCAAGGCGTAGGTATATCGTGGCAAACTGCTACACAACTTTGATGTTATATACTTTTACACGTCATATAAACCAAAATGAAAGTACCGTTTAATGTTAAAGGTTACTTAGATAAATTAATAAATAAATTTAATTTTAAACGAAGTATAGCAGGATATATATCCTGCTCAAAATTTCGAGCAGCCCGACTGGTGAAGTACCTCGACCTTACAGAAAATCACAGTTAAACGATACTACTTTTAAGCAGTGTTGTGTTCCGGTGATAAGTAAGGTGACTAGCGCTCCTGAGAAAGATTGGCGGAAGGCTCATTAACGTGCTTGCGATGCTTCTAGTATTGCAGGCTTCTATAAGGTACAGTAACTTACCATAAGGGAATGCTTGTTTGCCGACCTAGTTGCATAAAAAAAAATATAGCGTGATAAAGGCGAATAGGGATTCATGACAGTTTCACTACCACCTTGGAACTTAAAAAGCCGACCGATGGCGGGATATCCATCCAACTGCTGGCTTTGAAGTACACAGGCCGAAGACGGGCAGCAGCGTCTTCGGTGCGACAAAGCCAGCCCTGCGGTCGCCAACCCGCCTGCCCAGCGTGGTGACTATGGGTAAAACACATGAGTTCACGCCCTTATTGGCGCGAACTTGTGGAGGCCTATGTCCAGCAGTGGACTGCGACAGGCTGAAATGATGAGGGATTCATGAATGATGAATGGTGGAGGTAGATGAAAAAAAATTGATGATGTTTGTAGGTGAGCAAGTCGTACCCGGTGCTGTCCATGCGTTTTATAATGATGAAGTTTTGATAAATTTTTCCTGTTCTGAAATAGTTTTTAACCACTATAAGAGACAAAGAACAGTTTAAGAGTTGGTATGTTCAATTTAGCAACTGTAAATTTAAATATTTTTATTATCTCAGGCTCTAACCGCATTGCGGCGGCTGACATAAATTATTTATCCGTTTTATGCCAAATAAACTAACGAATTTTAATAGACTTACACTCGTGATTTTGCAAAAACACAAGATGAAGACAAAAAGGGGTCGTTAGGGGTCTCAATTTCTGTCTAGTTTTTTTTTAATGTTACCAACTAAAAAACTTGTAACTATGAGATTATACAATTCATCATCAAAAGAAATATTTCGAAAAAAATCATTAGATAAACTCTATACATATTATGCCTATTTTGTTACAAGCTCCTGCAAAAAATGGTCGCATTTTTTTATTCTCATGTACAATTACATTTGTAACACAACTTATACCTATATACTTATATAAAAATAAATCGCCGACGTGTATGTGTGTACGACTGTACCCGCATAGCTTTCGAACGACTGCACCAAATTTGGCAGTTCTTTTGTTTGTTCGTTATTAAAAGGACATGGTTTGTACAAAAGAAAAATAGAAAAATCTATATACCCACAAAAATGAAAAATTTGGTTTTAACTGAGGTAGGGCACAGCAGGAAATTTCCTGCTCAAAATATGGAGCAGCCCGACTGGGGTAGTACCTCGACCTTACAGAAGACCACAGCTAAATAATACTGTTTTCAAGCAGTATTGTGTTCCTGTTGGTGAGTAAGGTGACCAGAGCTCCTGGGGGGGATTGGGGATAGGGTCGGCAACGCGCTTGCGATGCTTCTGGTGTTGCAGGCGTCTATAGGCTACGGTCTTACCATCAGGTGAGCCGTACGCTTGTTTGCTGACCGAGTGACATAAAAAAAAAAAAAAAAATGAATTACGCCGGGTCATATATTTTAACATTTGATAAAAGAAATCTCCGCGTCGTTTATATATCGTTTATATTCGCAAGAATTCTTGCAGTAAATCTCTGTTCAATTTCAATTTCGTTTCGCTGGGAAAAGAATGATAAGAAGCTTCAATGTGTTCTTTAATTATTTTTAACATCGCGGGGTAAAACTTTTCTTCACATATTGTGTTACCTTATGTGTATGTGCCACACATAAGAGCTTTGCATTGCTAATTTATTAGAGTTGTTTTCAAAATGGTACCTACAATTTTGAATCAAGGCCAGGCATTACTTATTTAGGGGGGTTCTTCCGACAATTAATATAAAGTATTAAGGAGACGAAAATAATTAACAAGCGCACTAGTCGTCTCTACGATTTTCGCAGGTTCCCTTCGATTTTTCTGGGATGCCATCATCAAATCCTGGTTTCCTTATCATGGTACCCCCCTTGGGATATCTCCTTTCCAACAAAAAAGAATAATCAAATCCGGTTCATAAACGAGGAAGTTATCTGCGAACAAACATAAAAAATATACATATACGGTCGAATTGAGAAACCTCCTCCAAAATTGTTACAATGGGTCCGGTCGTTCTCGAGTACCCTAGAGCAACATATTTAGCAATTCAATTTTTTATGCCTATAGAGGAAGATATGACGCAAGTTTCGAATCCACTACCACTACCACTACAGCCTATCACAGTCCACTGCTGGACATAGGCCTCCACAAGTTCGCGCCCGACATTATGACGCGAACTCATGTGTTTTGCCCATAGTCACCACGCTGGGCAGGCGGGTTGGTGACCGCAGGGCTGGCTTTGTCGCACCGAAGACGCTGCTGCCCGTCTTTGGCCTGTGTATTTTAAAGCCAGCATGGATGGTTATCCCGCCATCCGTCGGCTTTTTAAGTTCCAAGATGGTAGTGGAACTGTGTTATCCCTTAGTCGCCTCTAATACGACACCCACGGGAAGAGAGGGGGTGGCTACATTCTTTAGTGCCGTAACCACACAGCACAAGTTTCGAATAACGTTGTTTAATCCATTAAAAAAACTTTTATTTCGCTTTACAATTGTCTTCAATTTTAAAACGTACTTCACATACAGTGCAGTTGTTTGAGAGTCTATTTCGAAACCGCTCGTTAATTAAAATGTTCATAGCCTTAACAACGGCCTTAAACCTAAAAATAGAGATTCTAAAGCTATGTAGTGTGCGTTCCTAGGCTTTCGCGGTATACCAACGCCTATTTATATACCTATATGCCGCCTATATATGGTAGTTTCCTTCTATTGATCTGAAAACACGAATTATGTACAGAAAATAATTGATAGTCGCTTTAAGATAGTATAAATACTAAAGATGGGTGGTTTTTATTGGTGCTGTTTTTCGGTTAAGATATGACTAAATATAATTAATGATTCTTTTAAAGAGTAACCGCGGAGTTTACCGCCTGAATTATTGAATCAATTTTTGTTTAATGACTATTCAAAAGAGCTTTTGAATCCTTCTTGAACGAAGAATTTTTGAAGTGAAACTTCTTTAGGCGCATGAGGGGTAAAAATTTTACGGATCAAACGCATCAGGGTGTCACGAATTTAAAACGTCCATAGGACGTTGAATACACCGGTTCTCGTCCGATCACCGAAGTTAAGCAACGTCTGGACAATTTTGTAAAGGAATTTTCTTAATCTGACAAACAATTTTTGAAGTGAAACTTCTTTAGGCGAATGAGGGGTAAAATTTGAGCGACCGGTAACGCGGCAGAAGCGTCAGGGATGGTCAGTACTTGGATGGGTGATCGCCTGGGAACACCGCGTGACGTTGGCTTTTTGTTTTTCTTTTCAATTCGTTTTTTTAATTAGTTTCTCAAAGAAGTTTCACTTCTGACATGTGTACTTTGAACGCACGCATTTTTTTTTTTTTGTAATAATAATGTGTCCGGCGATCTTTATTGCGGGTTAAAGCTTAAGATCAGTTCGAATTTGTTGACGTTGATTTCGAGTTTTTAGATTACTTTGTTGGATTATTACCATTGGAGTAAAGGAGCAAAAACGACTCAGACACTCAGTTTATAGCAGCACAGTCAAAACGATAATAGATCTACCTGTATGTTTTACAAAAATTTAAGCTGAGGAACCATAAACAAGTACCATATCAAAATCTAGTAAAGTAACCGAATAATGTACTGTACGTCTAGGTAGCAGAGTTTTAAAATTTGTTACTAATGGGAATACTAATATTATAAAGCTGAAGAGTTTTGTTTGAAAGCGCTAATCTCAGGAACTACTGGACCGATTTGAAAAATTCTTTCAGTGTTAGATATCCCATTTGTCAAGGAGGGCTATAGGCCTTGCTTCAAATTAACGCGTGTGGAATCGCGAGGCCCAGCTAGTATGTACTAATGGTCATCTATAAATTCTATCCTACTACAACTGTCTGTCGGGTAAAACCATACTTGTCTTCTAGTATTTTAAAAAAAGTTTATATTATCGTGCATGTGGATAATAGACTATTGCATTCAATGAAAATTTAATATTTTGACTCGACGAATCGAATAAAATTTGCATAACTGTTCCAAAAAATAGTACTTTAAATGCAAATGGCTTTCGGTGCTCCGGGTTGATAGTCCACGGCTTTGCGCTCATTACGATTATTTATCGGATACACGCTCTCCCCACGCAAACCAGTGCCGCTCGTATTATGTAACGAAACAATGGCAGTATTTAACATTTTAATGGCAGTATAAAACAATTAAACATTTTTTTTTCGTGTATTGTACTTCGGTATATGCAAAATAGTTTGTCGTAAAAAAATCCAAATTCAATTACCAGGTATAAACGATTTATTTTTATTTGATTTTTTATTTTTTTTATTCTAATGGAAACAAACAGTTTTATGAAACCACGGTAAAAGTGAAACTTTTTTTACATTATAGACATTTAACTAAAATTTTTTGGAATAATATTCCTTTAAGACGCGACATGCAACACACGAGACGAAAAAGTTTGAGAAGATGTAATAAAATTTTTCACTTTAAAAAAAAAATTGCATGCGTACATAGTATACATGTCAGAAGTGAAACTTCTTTGGCAAACTAATTGAAAAAGTAGGCGGTATCATAATTAAAAAATCGGCCAAGTGCGAGTCGGACTCGCGCAGAAGGGTTCCGTACCATTGACTAGGTAGGGGAAGTCAGCTCAAAGCGGCCACCTTAACTTTGAGTTAAAAAAAAACCAATCAAACGATTGATTTTCAACAAGAATTTTATACTGATGGGAAAAGAGTTTATTAAATTTATGATTTGTAAAATTTAGTGTCTCGAAAATTGAAATAATAAGCATATGATATCTAAATTACGGAAACTTGTAAAAAAACCGCTTTGCCCGAGCGGCCGCCTAAAGCGGCCAGGGGGACAAGGGCAAATTGGCCAGCCCCAAAGATACTACGTATAATATTGTTTCTTTTTTTATTTAACATACTTGACGAAATAAAAATGTCCAAAAAATATAAAAGAACATTATTTATTAAAGGAAAAATTTGGTATTAATTTTTCCCGTCTTATACTCTGTTGCTAAACTAGCAATAATATCTATCTGCTATTATTTGGTCAATAATCGAAGGAGAAGGTGTTCTAGAGTGATCGACATCTACTGGTAATGTGTGTTGTTGCTGTTGATCACTAGATGGTATCGGGTCTTCCATAGTAGGCGGATTGTCCGTGATTGTTTTTTTTTTATGTTACTAAGTCGACAAACAAGCTTACGGCTCACCTGATGGTAAGTGACTACCGTAGCCTATAGACGCCTGCGACACCAGAAGCGTCGCAAGCGCGTTGTGGACCCTATCCCCAATCCCCCTAGGAGCTCTGGTCACCTTACTTACCAACAGGAACACAACACTGCTTGAAAACAGTATTATTTAGCTGTGGTCTTCTGTTCTGTTGGTTTTGTTTTCTTTTTGTGGTTGCTGGCAAAATTCAGCATCATCAAAGATATATCTATTTGGAGGCGACAAGCCCGTTTTCTCGAAATCACTGACAGTATTCTGGGTTGTTGCAGCTCGCTAATAGGCAGCACCAAGCAAACTGGCGACATCTTTTTGATCGATTACCTATACGACCCACAACACCGCGCTCAAAATATGTCTTTTTTCACAAATCTTAAATTTACCTATTAATTTATCTTCAATCTTTAATTAAATAGTCTCTCCCAAGTTTCTTTTTCGCAGATCCTGTCGCAATGTGTCTTCTTAAAATTAGAGTAGTGCGAGGGATATTACATTTAAGTGCGATAGACTTAACAGATCCACGCTTATCGTTTATCTCTTTGATAGCTCGTGCCATAAGATTTTCATCCCATGATCTCTCGTTGGGTTTTTTCTTATAATTGTTCACCATCTAAACAAAATAATTTAGCATTATCTGTCTAATCATAATATTCTATAAGCGGTCAGTTGGCCGCTTTGCCCTGGCCGCTTTGCCTATTTCGACCATTTTGTTTCAAAATGCGACTACACATACTTTTATACATTTACGTTTGAGCAAATTTTGCACAAATCAAGCCAAATAGATAAGAAACAATACACGTGTTATAAAAGGGTTTAAATATAAAGAGGTATGATCAAAACAGGAACTTGACTTGCATTTTTTTAGCAAAACTTGGAAAAATATTATTTGCGACACTGTATCCAAATGATCGTTTCCAACGCTACCGAATTGACTGCCCGGCGTGGGGCGAGAGGTTTCTTATGTGACAAAAAGGCAACGTCGCACTGTCATTCCAAATAACCGAAAAATTAAGAGTGGCCGCTTTGCCTCCTATGGCCGCTTTGAGCTGACTTCCCCTACATTGATTGTAATAACGGGCAAAAAGCGGCTAAAAATCACTTTTATTGTATGAGAGCAAAAATAGGCAAAAATGACGTTTTTTGTATGGGAGCCCCCCTTAAATATTAATTTTATTTTTTTATTTTATATTAAAGTAAAAATACAACTGAGTATTTTGTGAATATTTCAAGTGCCTACCTGTTGCCATTATTGATATCGAGTAAAAAAGGGCAAGAAAATCGCGTTTGTTGTATGGGAGCCCTCCTTAAATATCTATTTTATTTTGTTTTTAGTATTTGTTGTTATAGCGGCAACAGAAATACATAATTTGTGAAAATTTCAACTCTCTAGCTATAGCCGTTCTTGAGATACAGCCTGGTGACAGACACACGGACGGACGGACGGACGGACGGACGGACGGACGGACGGACGGACGGACAGCGAAGTCTTAGTAATAGGGTCCCGTTTTTACCCTTTGGGTACGGAACCCTAAAAACTAATTTAAAAAAGGCAAATTAAAAAAAACTACTTGAAAAAACGAAAAGCCTAGAAAAAACGTCACGTGGTGTTCCCAGGCGGTCACCCATCCAAGCACTGACCGCGTGACGCTTTTCCGCTTTAGCGGTCGCTCAAATTTTACCCCTCATGCGCCTAAAGAAGTTTCACTTCAAAAAAAAGTTAGGACTCTCTCGAACAGTACAGTCTCTATTTGTACAAAAAAAAACTCTTCTTGGTCTTTATGTTTGCTTTGGGTCTACCTACTGTACCCCAAAACGAGCGTAACGTTATTTCTCCCAGTTGTAATATTAAACGTGTGTTTACTAATTACTATAACAGCTGGAAGAAATAAAAGAATACGTGTAGCCCGTGTAGGTTATTTTATTTTTGTTCTATTGAAAATTAAATTATTTTTTACGTAATTCACGAACTTCTATTATATTTTGGTGCTGTATGGTGCCAGCATTTATTTTTAGAAATGCTCATATATTTGAGATTAGAAACGGCGAAGTATTCAAGCGTAAAATTTGGCGCGGTTCCAATCTACACGGTTCACTTGCGTCTTTATTGATTTAAAGTCCTAACTTTAAAACGGCTCGATTTAACTTTGTTACATCACATCAGGTTACATCAATTAAAGTGGAACAAAACTTCGTGTAATGTTCTAATTATTTGAGATAACTCTTTTTAAGTATAACTATACCTATATGTATTAACTATTATGTATAGGTATATATGTCTTTAGACTGTACGCACGACTTTCATCTCCTCTAATAAAAGGAAATGGTTTGAATTTCGAGATAAAGTCTTCGGAAGCCTAGTTTGTAGAATTTACTTAAATCGTAATAAGTTTCATTTAGTAGTTTCTGCGCGATTAGGTAGGGATCCCTAGTACATTTTTTTCACCTGATTAGTATCAAGCTCATTTTCCGGGAGTAGCTTCATTTTGATCAAGATACAGCCTTACAAAAAAAAAAATAGTTAATAGCTTTAAGTAATTTTACTGCACAAAAATTTATTAGTAGTTTTATTATATTACTAGTTTTATGTATATGTGACTTTATTAGTTCTATGACGAGACACCAGCTTGTTAGTATAATTTTATGGTTAACAATGTCGGCACGTTCTCGTAGGTGACTTTATTATATAGAGCCTTTAGAACAAGCAGAAGTTGAACTTAATGAGGACTTGCGATTCTCGACCGTGATCTTTAATAAAATACTACGAACTAATTTCCAGACTGAATACTAAGTGATGTCCCTGAATAGAATATTTTAATTGCTTCCGAATTAAAAAAAAAGTTTACCACATAAAATTATTGTCTTTTGTAGAGAATTGATACGATAACTAAGCTTTAGAGTCTACAAGTTTAAAGTCGCTCAACGTGCAATGGAACGGGCTATGGTTTCTCTCAAGGATAGAATAAGAAATGAAATTATCCGTGAAAGAACGAAAGTAACTGACATAGCCCACATAATTAGCAAGTTGAAGTGGCAGTGGGCTGGTCATCTGTGTCACAGAACCAATGGCCGTTGAAGCAGACGGGTCCTGGAGTGGAGACCGCGTCTTGACAAGCGCAGTGTGGGACGTCCTCCGGCCCGTTGGACCGAAGCCTCACATCAATTGCATTATAACTGCAATGTCTCACTTTATAACAACGCTTAGTTAGATGAAATCCAGTGTAGAAATTCTTAAAAAAAAAAAACAAAATAAGCACAAACGCCCAGATCACGTGTAACATTTTTATGACCTATACAAACATTTTTCTTGAGCGGGTACCAAATCTTCGACCGATAGCAAAACAACCAGTAGCTGTGACCACTGAGTTAGCCTGCGTCACAGAATAAAAATATATAATTTATTTCGTGTTAATAAATAATGAACAGGGTTTCACATTGTCCAGTTGTCCACGGTCCGACGAAAGGATGCTGAATAATAAATCGGCCGATTGTCTCGTACGTTGGCGAATTCGTCGCCGTTTTTAAAATTTCAGTCCTGTTGATATAAGTATTATAATTATGTCTTATTATGTACATTTTTTGCGATACTTTACGGTGAAGTCAATGAAATAGTGACAAACATTTTAAGAGTGACGTAGCCAGGCGTGGGCCCTCGTTCAGGGCTATGGATATAAAAAGAAATCATAATGCCAGAGCTATTACCACATTTGACATATTAATTTGATCACTATCACTTTGGCCCTCTTAAGTGTGACCGAGAGGATGTTGTAACTATCTTCAAAGACCGTAAATATTAGATAGACGGAATACGAGACTTGTGATTGAGTAGATCTTGGAAATTGGGCATTTCTGATGCGACTTCTTTCACGTGACACGTCTATATCAGTACACGCTACGTCATTGCATTTTAGTGCTTCAATTTATATTCGTTAATAAAATCCTCTGTGTGTCGAAAACCAGCCATCCAAGTTAACAAGACTATTTAAAAATATTGATGAGCACAAGTTGGTTTAAAATATGACGCCTTTTCTTTGCTTATTGCGTAATACTTTAATAAAATGCATAATTGTAAATAAGTATAATACGTACATTACTTAGGAAACCATCTTTTGAAAGTCTTTGTCGTTTAGGAAACAATAATTAAGTATTATCCAATGTATCTCTGCGATCGATCATGGTTTCGCAATATGACGCTAAGTGAGTGATTGATTTCTCTGATCCCGTTCAAATTCGGAATTTGATGGATTTTTCATTAAACGATATAAAATGCCTACCTATGTAAAAAAATATATCTATATCCAATTATCCATTTCAAAAAGGCTTTTTTTCATCACTCCAACAATTACAATTAATTTGTGATTGAAGGTTTCATCGTAATTGATTTATTTATTCAAAATGAAGATAGTATTTTTTTAAATTAAATTTTTTATTCATTTCCTAAGTCCTAAACGTCTATAAGATTTTTAGAACCATTTGTCGAGGGCGAGGATTGAACGCATGACCGCTACCGCATAGGCCAGACGCTGTGGTTACGGGTCAACCCGTCGTCAATTTTAATAAAAATTATATTCGCTATATAATGTTAGAATATGTTTTAATTATTACAACGTAGACATTTCGTAATATATTACATGTTTAACGAAGTTATTTTTAAAACCAGATTTATTATGAAATTCGTACTATTGGTCTAAGATCCGAGATAATTTAATATTCCCTCATCTGTTAATTAGATGAAACAATTTTTATAGGCTGATTTCAATATTGTGAATTTATAAAAACAACCTCTGCCACCTTAAGCCTGCTGCAAACTTTTTTTTTTCAAATCTTTTCCCGGTCATGTTAATTACATGTAGTAAGTTACAACCGTTAATATTTTACATTATATACCTGACTGTAGTAGGCACCCATCTCTATAATTGCTACACTTACCTGCAGCCAGGTCAGTAACCTCAGTCAGCAGGAACCTGGCTGCAGGTAAGTAAAAAATTGTTTTATCTAATTAACAAATGAGGGAATATTTTGTTATATCCCGGATCTTAGATCATATATTATGTATGTATGTTTATTGCAGGTGCTACAATCTAGGCCGGTGAGCATGGTAGTCCAATGGAGCGAGGTGCGCACCGCTTGGCAGGACAGTGATTTCATTACCGAATGCCTGTGTTGGCATAATGTGTACCGACAAAGGCACGGTGCCCCTCAACTTTATATGGCACCTGAGGTAATAATGCTCTTCCAAAATTGTCTTTACTTCAAAAAAGGCATTGTGCATAGCAAAGTTTAGACACCTATATTTAGTTGTTTAAGGAAATATAGTTCGTAAACAAGTATTTTTTGAACTAATATAGAGGAAAAAGACGTAGAAATAGAATTAACAAAATGTATTATTACCTATATTAAACTTTTAACGTTTTTGACTAGCCCGTTGGCGCAGTTTCTAGTGGCCCTGCTTTCTGTGCCGCGGGTTGCGGGTTCGATTCCCGCCTGAAGCTGGGTGAAATATGTGTGTATTATTTCTATGTATATTTGTTAAAAAAAATATTTAAATATAAATGTTGGCTGTTACCTGTAACACAAGCGTCAAGCATTAAGTTGCTTAGCATAGGAACAGATGACCTTGTGTGGATGTTGTAAGATATTTATTTATTTATTATAATTAAATAAAATGTTTGTAGCTGTGCGACTACGCCCAAGCTTGGGCCAACCATTTGGCACATACCAACAAATTCCACTACAGAAACGATCGCGATGTCGGACAGAATCTGTACCAGCGACCCGTCAGCGACATCCAGCCTGACGTGACTGGTGAGGAATTTTACGGTCTATACATATAATTTAGTTTTCAAACTTATAGGTACCTACCTATACTTTTCTATTAATGTTTGGTGTAAATTCGTTAAATATTTTAAAAATAAGGTTACACAATGAAAATTCCTCTACGAAAACTCTCGATTGTGGTAGCTAACAGAGGTAGCAGGGGATAGAGCAGCAATGAGCGTAGGACCGACGACGACAAGGCGACGAGTCGTAAGGTCTTCAAAAACTGATTTTTTTTTCTTTTAATTAGTTAATATTTATATAATTTAATAGTAATATTGTCCTACAAATTGCGTGGTACGTTATCCCGGTCCTACACTCACTGCTGCTCTATCCCCTGCTACCTCTGATAGCTACCACAATCGAGTTTTCGCGGAGGAAATTTTTGTTCGTCTCATCAAAATGAAGCTACTCCCGGAAAATTAGCTTGATAGTAATCAAGTGAAAAAAATGTACTACGGAGCCCGGACTATTTGACAGATGATTAGTTAATTTTTGCGTTGATCAGCCTTTGGGAAACCGGGCGTAAGGCTTACCTAATTCCGACTGTTTATTTTTTCAGGTCAAGAAGTGTCTTCGTACTGGTACGCAGCAGTCCGTCAATACAACTTTTTCAAGGAGTCCGATGTTCTTCACGCTAATGTTAACGCAGGTAAATGTCAATTATAAAAACTACTTCATTAAGATGACCCGTCTCATGTTTTTTGTCATTGTATATATGTAATTTAAAACGGTCTGATCAAAAAGTACTACCTATGCAGTTTATAACGTGCCCTATTAGTCTTGGAAGTAAATACTATCTGGTCAAATATGATTCAAATGTGCACATCACATTATGATACTTCATCGCATACAGTCATGTTCTGAACTTCCGATAGTTTTATTTTCATAATTATACTGAATATATTGCTGTAAATGTTTAATAGATTCTTATGATATTTATTTCAGGTCACTTCACACAAATGGTCTGGGTGGCGACAAGGTTCTTCGGAGTTGGTAAAGCTAGATCGCGTGCGGGTAAGGTGATAGTTGTAGCCAATTACTCTCCTCCAGGAAACATGTCAGGAAAGTTCGAGACTAACGTGCTGCCGCCGCTCCCTGACAACTTCCCGGACATCCCTCAGCCAGAACAGTGACGACAACTTTCCATACGTGGCAGACGGCTCAAAATCGATGCCACGTTTAGGAAGTAAAACATCAGAGCACATTACAAGTCAATAGTAGACATGAAAAAAATAGTTTACATAAATATTATAATTGAGTGTGGTTCGAGCGGTGATATTCTTATGATAATTGTTAGATAATGGATTTCAAACTTTGTCTTTTTTTTTGGAATTAAATTCCCAGCAATAATTAGGTTCGTTACATTGATTTCTAATTACATATTGAATTAAAGAATCCGTAATAAAAACAAAAACTTAACAGTTGATAGTGACATTTATTTTAGGAAAACGAAAACTATGTACAAAGGTCACGGTAACAAATAAAATTAAAAGAGAAATTAGCCGATGGTAATATGTTCGCCAGTAAATTATTCTTCCAATACGGTCTACAAATATTTTACACGACCTAAATAAAACGATGAAATACAGCAATAAACATCCTGGAACGGCAGTTTAATATACATATTATGACAAAGTCATCCGAAGCTCTTTTATACATGGTAAAAAGAGAGACTTTTGATAAACTTATATAAGGTTCGATGTACAACTTTTATAGAAAGGTGATAACGTCGACATAGCAGTCTCTGCATTAGTTCGAGTAGTCTTGTTGTTAGTAATAACGGTTGTTTTGCCTGAGCTTATATTCAATAAAGTTTAAGCATGCCTAAATAATCTTGGACGCACATTTATAATTATTGATATATATATCCTGCCATTTACCATTTCTTCCATATTAAATATTAATACGTACATTTTTAATTAATAAGGCACTACGTTAATTATTTCTAGGTTTCTACCATGTTTATGTGGGCAAGGGCGGCTTTACGTATAGTGTAGGAGGTGCGATGCAACCGGGAGCGGGAGCGCCCCGCCTGTTAGGGGGCGCCGAGAGTAGCATGCAAAGTGCAAAATCTAAAATTAATGGATTTATCGAAATATTGATACGTAATTTTGTCGTCTGCTTTTTTTTCGGGCGCCTCGACATAAATTGTACCAGGGCTAAAGTCCTTTAATTATATCAATAATAATGGTTGCGAACACTCGATATACGATCTTATTTTAAAGAAATATAAAATGACTATAACGAGTGTGAGAGCGCGTGTATCGGCTTGTACGGTTATTATTTACTCGTTTGAAAATGATTTGAAACAGTACAAGTTTTAACTATTATTATATTATTTCAGACATTTTAAGCTTTTCACGCCATTGTAGTCGACTAGTCGCTAGTTTAGGCATATCTGTGAGCTTTTTTTATATGAAATAAATAGGTAATATAAATTTTTAAAGTATAAAATAATTAGAAGTAGGTAATGATAAGTGTATCGAGGTATTATTAAATATTAGCTCCATTAAATGGTTTAGGATCATTTTCGATAATTTGTAAAACAATATTTTTAAAATTTCATGATTCTATAAATACTTAGTTCTCTTTCAAGTGTAACCCCGTCTTCCTCTATTGTTATAGTAGTGTTTGTTCCCTTGTTACTTTTTAACCGACTTCCAAAAAAGGAGGAGCAGCTACTTTTGTTATTGTATTGACAGCGTGGAGCGATTTCGATAAAATAAATTAAAACTAAAAATCCCCATGCTTTTTATAGCTGCTTAAAATATTACTTCACACAATTTTCATATAGACAATCTGGAGCTATCATTTTGAATAGGTCTAAATGTAAACAAATAAGTATAACGGCCTCATTAAAAATTGCAAATAAAGAGCTTTGTACACCGCACCCGATCCTTTAAAAATGGTACTGTAGCCCCCACAGTATCGATTTAAATACAATGCATCATCTTAATAATATGTAATATATTCATACTATGCTTAATAAATCCCGCTCAGATTTAAAGTAAAGTTTAAACTTACAAAGATTAAAACCAGGTTTTAATTATTAATAATAAGTAGATTAACTAAACTAGTTTATAAAAGTATCTGACCCCGTTGTTAAACATCGAAAATAACTAGATATAGAAATTGTTGCTTATTAAACTACACTGCTCAACAAAGTCTAGGGAACAGGAGGTTTTTAGGGAATATTTTTATTTTTATATATTTTTGTTTTAAAGTTTATATACCAATCGATGCGCAATTTAATGCTTAATTAGTTGCGTATATAAATAAAGGATTCAGTTTTTGAATTACGAGGTAATTTTAATGAAAAACAAAGAAAGTGTATTACAGAACTAAACAAAGAAATTTAATTGAATAAAATTTCTTAAAAATTAAAACATTACAGTTAAGAACAAATATGCGGGGACTTTTTTAATAATTAGTTGGACCCCCTAAGGCTGCGGTCGGCAACGTGCGGCCCGCGGGCCGCACGTTTAAACTACGTATAAACATAATGTAGTATATACGTGTACGAATTAAATTCCGTATGTTATATAATGACCAATTATACATTTATCAGGTAGAATCTAGGGTTAATATCATAAGTGCGCCCGCCTTTAGTTTAATTTACCATCTTGTGGATCTTGCCTGCCAAAAGGTTGCCGACCGCTGCCCTAAGGCATTAACAACAGCTTGACATCGTCGTGGCATACTGATTATGAGACTATCGATTGTCTCTTGTGGAAGAAGACTCCATTCTCTGGAGAGATGTGAAAAAAGTTCATCTGCTGTGTTCAAATTTTGAGGGAGATTTCTAAAAGCCCTTCTCTTTAGTAAATCCCACGCGTGTTCAATGGGATTGAGGTCCGCGGACTGAGCAGGCCACTCCAGCACTTCGATGTTGTACTCGCGGAACACATCCATCACCTGACTCGCAGTATGTGGTCGTGCATTATCTTGCATAAAAATAAAATCTGCGCCCAGATTTTGTCGGTGCGGGATAACCACGGATTGGACTACCTGTTCGCAGTATCGCTCTGCATTTAAATTTCCCCTGATCAAAACGAGATCCGTCCGTCCACCCAGGCGGATTCCAGCCCACACCATGATTGTACCACCTTGGTAGGGATGCACCTCCTGTGGGTTTTGAAGCCGACTCTGCCGACCAGGAATCCGCCAAACACGCACTCTTCTTGAATCTGGATGAAATCCGAAGCGAGATTCATCGGAGAACAGTACATGTGCCCACTGATCTACGGTCCACTGCAAATGTTCACGTGCCCACAATAATCGACGTCCTCGATTTCCATGACGCAGCGCGGGCACTCTTAGTGGTCTGCGAGCACGAAGATTAGCTTCATGGAGTCTCCTCCGAGCAGTCTGGTCACTGATAGCAACCTGGTGCTGCGACTGGAGGTCTTCTACCAACTGACGAGCCGTAATGGTGGGTTGCCTCCTTGCGACATTTTGCAAAAAACGGTCTTGCCTTTCCGTAGTAACCCTATACCTGCCTCTGTGCCTTTCGGCTACATCGCCAGTAAGTCTGTAACGTACCCACAGTCTGCAGATAACGCTCGCGTGAGAATTCAGAGCAGCTGCAACTTCGCGTTGGGGTAGCCCAGCTTCCAACATTCCTACAGCTCGAATCATTTCTTCCCGCGTTAAATGACGTCGTGACATAATGGCCGTAGTCGCAAAAGTTACGAATAACAACAGTTAATTTTGTTTTTCAATAAAATCATAAAACAATAAAACAAATTTTTATCTTTAAAATTCTCATACAGTATCACTACACAGCAATCAAAGTGAAAGATTCCCGCCTTTTACGAAAATTCTTTTGTTTCTAATTTTTTTTTTTAAATTCGAACAACGTTTGATAAACATTCAGCCTACCTGTTTACCTCAAACAGATCAGTACTTTTTTAAAGAAGATTTTACAAGTAAAGTCATATAGTTGGCTTGTTCCCTAGACTTTGTTGAGCAGTGTATATTAGTATTAGACTAGTTGTTTTAAATACATATTACATCATTGTTTTTCTATGAAAATTATTAAATGTAACTTTTTTCCTATCTATAGGTTCAACATGACCAGTGCTAAACAAAATATATTTATGAGACGGATGAATTATTGTTTATTCAATTTATATAAAATTAAACAACGAATATATTATGTTAGTATGTAGTTTAGTTACTCGAATTAATATTAGCATGCTTTCAATAAGAAAATCTCAACGATTTATCTCCTAAACTCACCGAAATAGCCTACTAACGAGTTTAAATAATTTGAAAATAATAATTTTATTGCCTAGATTCGAAAAATGCCTATCTCTTTAATTAACATTCTGTTCTTGGTTTATGTATCCGTCCGGCTGCCACATCATTTTACCTATCATTTTAGCCTAGTTATCTTGTTGAGGAAACACTTGTTTTTTATGGGATTATATTGTTGATTGTTATAACAAGAAAAAATGATGTTTTTTTTTGTATTCTATTGTATAATATAATATCTTTCACATTTGATTCTTTCTTGTAGGTAATGATAACAACTTGTTGAATTGCAAAATAAAATATTATTTTTATTTCGATGGACTACTTTTGTTATTGTATACAGTTTTTAATTGGAAATTTTATTTTAAAATACATATTAAACTATTACTGGTTGTAAGATAACATATCCAGATATTTAATTGAACCGTTCAGAGCATTTAACTAAAATTTGTGTTGAAAATAATTTAATACAATTATAACATACAATAAATACATAAAACACAATTTTATGGTTCACTTCTTTATCGAAAATCAAAAAAAAAACTTTATTCAAACAGGCTTCAAGAGCACCTTCGAATAATCCTCTTACAAATTAAATCTTTAATTATTGTTGTATGAGTGTGTTTTCTATACATTTAGTTAATGCTTCAATTTTAAGGTGAAATCATTTTCAATTCATTAATAATAATTGAGATCTAGAACTTAGTAGATTTAAGTGTTGTATTATTGTAAAGTTTACTTAAATGGCATGTGGTTATCTTCGAACATTTTTTTTTTGACAAATAAATAGGTTATGTACTCTGCGGATTTGATTGCTTTGTACTACTTACAAATTAAATTTTGTAACAAGAAATTATATAAAATGCGATTTATAGATACAAAATATAATTTTAGTCTTTATTAACTATTATTTAATGCAGTCAAGTTGATTTGGCTATTTTCTGTCTAAGTTTACCATATTTGTTCTAGTTTTCTTTGTGTCTAGGAGTCCTCTAAAAAGGAGTTTTAATCTCAGGGAAAGTCCAATGACCCGTATATAATATATTTAGAAAAAATCTAAATGTAACTTATATAAATATTGGTTTTTCATATTTACAACAATTTTATAAATGTATTATTTGTTTCCGCCACTGGAAATAATAAATGAAAATTAAAGTTACATTGTTTCTGATTATCATAATTTGTTTTGATTTGATTGATCATGCAGTCTTATTGAATAGGAGGATAAAAAGCAATTGTACCCGCATAAATAATTATTCAATTTAATGCTAATATTGTAACATCTTTGCCCATTACCTAAAATAAGTAAAAAAATGAAAACTGATTTTTTGGTCTAATTTTGCTTCTTAAAATTAAAAACATGCCATTAAAGGTAAACTAGAAGTAGAACATGGTTGTTATATAGACATATGAAACCAGAGAGAAATTTGTTGTTTGTAGTGATGTTCAATTTTATTATTAATTAATAAATGGCTGTGAATTGTTAACCGTTATACTTAGATATGTGGCTTGGCAATATTTTTGTTAAATAAAACTATGAAATCTATTTTGATTGTTTATTTTACCATTCCTTTTAGAAATATTCCCAATTTCATATGTTATCATATTGCAACTGTGAAGTTAACAGTGAAGTAATTACACTTAAATAATCAAGTAATTAAACCATACTAATTAAGACCTTAGCAGTATAGGGAAAATGTATAAAAACCATCTCTCGATACATTCAACATGGTTCTTATTCTTCTGATCAATTCCCGAAAACAGCAGCAAGGCTCACTCAGTCCACCTGTGTTTACAGCTAGTACATACGTAGTAGAGTCTCATTTCCTCTTCAGCACGTCTCGTTTGACCCTGGAAGAATACCGCTTCCCTATGGTTGCATTTCGGGCACATGTGATCCTTCGTGCGGGGCAATGTGGGGTCGCTGACTACGTCAGGATTTATATGAGTTAATTCGTCTACTTCGTGCATAATTTTGTTGACATATACGCAGTTTGAATCAGCTAATTGTTTATAATCACAATTTCTGCAAGCGTACATAAGAACTTTGTTGTTTTTATCTTCCCGCGGGTAAAGCATGTTGTTGCACTCTTGACAGAACTGTATACCAACATACCCGGGCCCGCCGTCCTTTCTTCCGATGTTCATTTTCAACTGTTTTGTTAATGTTTGAATAAAAAATAACTTCGAGATGAAAAATATATTAGCTTCTTCTTTGAAAAATGAAAATTGCGAATTATTCAGATAACAACAACACAATAATAGTGGAAATAATAACGATTAAATGCTTAATCTTCGAATTCATTGAATCAAAATTGTCATCTGTCACTTGTCAGGGTCAAGGACCAGGGATGGACCAGGGCATGGAGAATAGAGAGCTCTCTAATCTCTATGCTCCATGGACCAGGGCATGACCAGGGTGACAGTGACAGCACAGCATAGATTAATAATCACGGTCTTATATACAGGTCATGAAACTAAGCCCAATTTCAATGGTGATATTTTATTTTCGGATTTAGGATTTTCGGATGTCTATAATAAAGTAGCTTTTACCCGCGGCTTCACTTGCATTGAATTTTTTTTGATAAAAAGTATCCTTATGTATGTTGCTTCTAATACCTCCAAGAATATGTGTACAAAGTTTCATAATGATCGGTTAAGTAGTTTTCGCGTGAAAACGTAACAAATAAACTTGCATTCACATTTATTTAAGCTGAAACTAACAACTAACTTATACAAATACCAAAAATGTTAGTGAAAGTTTTCTCTGTGTCTTTATACTTAACACCTTGAATTATGGTTCATTTTCGTAAATATACATTTCCATCTACAACTATGGTTACCATGCGTCACTTTATTCGCTTTTATTAATGTTAAAGAAATTTTTGTGTTATAAATATTACGTATATAATTGTACAATTAAAAATAAAATATTAAGTTTAAAATAATTGTAACGACCTTATTTGAACTGTATAATTTACTTGCCAACTGTAAGACTGTAACAAATATAGCATTAAGAAAAATTAATAAAAAAATACCTCATACTATATGTATTGTTTACTAGCTGTGCCCGCAACTTCGTCCGTATGGAATAGTGACTTTGCACAGCATTTTTTGAATATATGTTTTGGTTTATTGTGGATTATAAACACCGTCGTTTGGGTATTTACTACTCATTATTATGTATTGAACATTCAACGTGATTCTTTAAATTGGCATAACTTTTTATTTATGAACCGATTGACATGAAACAAACACTAAATGTTAAGTGAAAATATGTTAAAGTTACATGTCAGATTTTTCAATGATGTCCAAATGTCCAAATCCTATTGTCACCCTATTAGAAAGATCAGATGTCCAAATCCTATTGTCACCCTATTAGAAAGGGACACAAGGCCTCTGTACTAACATCTCTGTCGACTCGTTTTTTAGCTGCGAGTCCTCGGTCCTTATTAGCATATTACATCCATGGTTGAACAGTGTACAACACTATTCGAGGTGTCGTTGATGAAAAGAGCTTTTTCGAATACTGCGAAAGCATCGCCTTTTTAGTAATCAAATACAATATAACAAGAACTCAAGAAGTATGTTTGATAAAATTTACGATAGGTACATTATAGCTACGTTTTGATTATCTATACTTCTATACTAATATATAAAGCTGAAGAGTTTGTTTGTTTGTTTGTTTGTTTGTTTGTTTGAACGCGGTAATCTTTGGAACTACTGGGCCGATTTGAAAAATTCTTCCAGTGTTAGATAGGCCATTTATCGAGGAAGGCTATAGGCTATGTGTCATCACGTTAAGACTAATAGGAGCGGAGTCCACGCCGACGAAGTTGCGCGCAGAAGCTAGTCCAATATATTTGAACAATAGGGTCTTGAACTATTCAGCAATAATATTTCAAAACAGAACAATAATATTATCCACATATTTTTATGTGCATAATAAAAATAACATGGATATAATAAATCATAATAAATAATTAAAGATAAATGATATGTAGTTTATGAACAACCACTCTGGTGTAGTCGGGTAGGATATTTATATTTGTACAAATATTTCTTTCCAATTTGGATGTCTGTCATTATGGGTCTCCACATAGTGCCTCGGAGAGCAAGCTGTATGTCGGTCCGGAAGTCTTATTCACCCTATTACCGTACTTTTTAACCTCGTATCAAAGCAAAATGAATATGATTTTAAATATTTTATACTTTATCATACAAATAGATTTTAATTTAATAAAAACCATTTACCAATTTTATTCCCGGTTTCGTCTCTACTTCCCTAGTATTGTCGCATTTCATCTTATTAACCCCATTCGTTTTAGGTGACTAGATAAACTCTTTAGTCATCTATGCGGTCTATGTTTTGAATTTAAACTGGCAACATTTATTTATTTTTCGTGAAGTTGGCTATATTGTTGATTTGGAGGCGTCAGTTGGCTAGATATTATTTCTTTCCTCATCCGTAGCTGATAGGTGTCGTGCTTATCCGAATGGGTAAGGGGTCGTTTTGTGCAAATTAATTTAAGTTTATGTGCTATTTTGTACTAAGTAATAACCCGAAACATCTTAAAGTATTCCTAGATGTGTGAAAGTGCTAAAATACAGACATGCCTTTGGGAAAATTAAAATTTCGGTGTTATATATGCATGCCTAGGTGTCGGCAATGGCGCAGACATGTTTTTCTCGTGGTGTATAAATAAATCTCATTTCATCCCGCTAACGCTACGATGTTTATGAGGTACAATAAAGCATTTGCCATTCATAACATCGCGTAAATTGAGTAGTGTATCAATTTTGGTGCTCTGTGTAAACATTAGTGATATCCGGTAATTTAAAATTTCAGGTAAGCCCCGGGGTATACGCACGGCGCGTAAGCACGTGAACCATCGCCGCGAGCAGCGATGGGCAGACAAAGATTATAAGAAAGCTCACATGGGCACGAGGTGGAAGGCTAATCCTTTCGGTGGTGCATCTCACGCTAAGGGAATTGTCCTGGAGAAAGTGTAAGTACGTTTATTTTCTCTCGTTTTGTGCATGATACATAGTGTTAGTAACTGACTTAACTCCAGTAGAGTTGTTATGAAAGTTTTTTATTTGAATAACTGTGTGAATAATGCTAACGAAGTGTAGAAGCAAACAGTGCGTGAGTACGTGCAAGAAAGTCGACGGAGTCTTCGAGGGATATGTCACGTAGCGTGTCCGCCCGCGGTATTGTTCCTGTGAATGTGTTCGTACTACAATCACAGGATAATACTGCGAGCGGCTGCGTCGCGTCTCATCGATTAATACGCTGCGAGTTCGTCGCTATATGTGGGTCAATGAACTTCACATGGGGGAGTAAGCATGGTGTTTTTACCGTATGCTGTGTGTATACCGTTAGTTCGTTTAACATGTGAACGTGTTTTGTTTACACGATGCGTGCGTCCGTACAACATTAATGTATTTTTATAACCTCAATTGACATTTTGTATAATTTTCGATGTTTTTACGATGACAGTATCATAACCTGTGTTCTGTTTTGCAGTGGTGTAGAAGCTAAGCAACCTAACTCCGCTATCCGCAAGTGTGTGCGTGTTCAGCTCATTAAGAACGGCAAGAAGGTGACGGCGTTCGTGCCTCGTGACGGCTGTTTGAACCACATTGAGGAAAACGACGAAGTGCTAGTGGCTGGATTCGGTCGTAAGGGTCACGCCGTCGGTGATATTCCCGGAGTAAGGTTTAAGGTTAGTATCCACAACCTGTCGTATGTTCTTTTATGATTGAATAGTATTGACTTTTGTTTATCTAGGTATTTATAGTATTCGAGATAAGATAATTTGTGGGAATTATTGTAAACACAACTTTGATTATTTACTCAAAATATAACTTTTAATGATATTAAATAATTAGATTGGTTTTATTACTCTTAAATTTAATAATTTAATACAACCACTTAGTTCATATCAACGAGTGCTCAGATATCAAACAGATTTAGAGTTTGTAATTCTAACTTGTGATAAGAGAGTTTTTCTGACAGTCGGTGGAATCGCCGTCCACAATATTTAAGTAATGTTTGTTACAGGTGGTGAAAGTGGCCAACGTATCACTCCTAGCGCTGTACAAAGAAAAGAAGGAGAGACCTAGATCATAGATCTACTTCTTATTGTCTACTTCATTGTGATAAGGTAATTTTATTTATTTATTTAAACAAATACTAATTACTTAAGAATTAATGGAAGGTGCTTGGATGCTTGATTCATTCAAAATGAAGTAATATTTTTTAGGAGAAAAAAGGTTTCATGAAAGTATATTCGTGTATATTTATACAAATATTAAAGTTGATTTCATGGTAGTCTAGCTATTTATCAATTATTTTTTTTATATATTACATTTTCAGTCATTAATATGATGTTCGGCTTTCAATTTAATAATTTCTACATTAAAATATTTCTATCAGATACAATTTTTGTTACAAATTTATAAATTAGGGTAAACGTAAAAAAAGCAACTACCAGTAGAGTAAATGATGTTAATATCAATATATTTGCTACTTCTGATAGCCGTGACTTCAAACTATTTCTGATTGCAAAAACCATATTTACTGTATAATAATTCACCAGTCAATATAAATATTAAGTTTTTTTTTTGTTTCAGTGCTGCTGGGAAGTGGTGTTGCTCTTAAGTTACATTTAAAAAATGGAAAAATCGATTACACAGTAGTGTATACCCAAAACTGTTTTTTATTTAAACCAAACCTGTGTATATATTTAATAAATATAAAAAAATTTAAAAAATATAAATTTTTTTCTTATCACAAGTTAATGAGAGGTTATTAGACACAAACAACACATGAGAATGATTTAAAGAATGTTTTTCAGTAGGGGTCAAATTATTATAAACAATTTTTGTAACAGTAACAAAATATTTTCAATTAGATATCGAATGGTTCGACTTGATTACGTAAACCACTGATAAAAATATTGGTTACTTAATACGAGGGAAATACGTGGGAGACGAGAATCTATTTTTTTACTGACTTCAAAAAAGGAGGTTACTCGATTCGACCGTATAATTATATATATTTTTTTATGTATGATCGGGGATAACTTCGTAGTTTATGAACCGATTTTGGTAATTCTTTTTTTGTTGGAAAGGAGATATCCCAACTTAGGTACCATGATAAGGAAACCAGGATCTGATGAAGTGATGATGGAATCCCAGAGAAATCGAGGGGAACCCTCGAAAATTGTAGTGACGACTAGTGCGATTTCTAAACTAAAAAAACAAACACTGCTACCTTGATGCCTGTCTAGAAATTTGTATCAAAAGGTTAAATGTTCCAAAAATTTAATCAGATTATAGGTACACCTGTATTTAGAAATAATATTCTGAAATTTTGTACAAAAAAATACATGTTATTTTTGGGTACAGCGGGAACCCTCCCGCTGTAGGTACCCAAAAATAATATCTAAAAAAAACTGGAGGTAGGGGTCTAAAAGTTGCTAAAAACATCGTCATACGACCCCTTATTGAATGTGAAAAGCGCGCACACTACTTGCATGAACTGCATACAGTAATACAACTTTTACAGTTATATCGCTAGTAGTAGTTCTAATAACTGTTTCATTACGTTGATTATGATCTAAACTGGATTACAAACGTGTTTTCTGCATTACTATAGAATCGCCTTACAGGAAAAACTAATAAAATGAGTTTTATTATTTTTTTCTTTTATTTATTGCTAAATATATTTCAATGCTCTGATTAGTGATTACATTATAACATTTATAACCTTTAAAAAATACGATAGCTATACAACCCGTATATAAGTGTATAATCTATGGCTATACAATTTGCTCTCTAATTATCTAGGTAAGATAAATAGTGAATAAATATGAGTTGAACCGTTACATTTAAATGTATAATGTTGCTAGATAATTGTATTTTTACAATAAATTGACTATTTCTTATGTCCTAAAACACACGGTCGTCTGTTCCCACGGTAAGCAACTTAATACTTGTTATAGGTAACAGACGACCGAAATAGCTAAATATATATTTTTAAATGTACATAGAAATAATAAATATATGAATACAATTATTACACCCAGACTCAGGCGGGAATCGAACCCGCATCCCGCGGAGCAGAAAGTAGGACCACTACAAACAAACTACGCCTACGGGCTAGTAAAACTAAAAACAATTTTTGCATTAGTAAAAAAAACATGATTATGTTTAAACATCACATTCTTCGAGTATGTTTGTCTTTATTACTCGTCACCAACAATAACATCTTGATTTAGTTCGTATCACCGGTTTTGTTTCAAGTTAAAATAAAATTTTAAGTTCACTATGGTAATTATTTTTTATTATTTTTCTAATTTATTCTCAAAATTCTTTTTTTTCCAAAAAAAATTTTTTTTGCGGAATGACAAGTAGTTATCGAAGCATAACATTATAATTTAAAGGCACAGTTTCTAAGATCTAGCCGTAAAATATGTGTAAAGGCATTGTTATTCTGTGCAAACTCCGTAATAGTACATAATTATTAAAAATATTAAAGATACACCTATTTCTAAATACAATGGTTGTTAGTTATTATGTTTAGTCTTGCTAATTATGTTTCTTTTGATTAAAACAATATGTAGGTACCTCGAAGAGTAAAAACTACTGTTTAGGTATTTTTTTAATTTGTATGTGTGTATGGATATTAGTTTATTACTAAATAGTGCGACTGGAACAAGTGCCGCTTTGTCTAAGTCTAAAGGCCGCTCTTCACGTTGGCCAATATGATCGCCAACATAGATGGCGAACTACTATGGCCATCATGAAGAGGGGGTAGTTGGAATGTATTGGAATATGATTGGAATGATGGCCCACAACTTGGCGATAAATCCGTGTGGTGTCGGTTTTTCACAAAACATCAAAGGGTTGTGGCACAGTTGTGGCCGACGCATCCACACGTTGGTTAACTAGTTAGTTTGCTCATTGCTGCGAGCTCCCAGAGCGAGCGCACGTGTACCTGTAGTTTAATTTTATAGTTACGCATCGTTGTAGTATATCGTCGTATCGTAATATATAATATATATCGTATCTTTTTGATCACCCTTCTCTCATACACATTTACGTAGTTGCGGTATGCTGTGAATAAAGCAACCGCAACAGCCGTTATCGCCTCAATATCCATTTTTACGAGTACGTCAGCACATTGGCCTGTACTGAAGCAGACTGAACGACCTTCCATCGTGTGGATGTCGTCACAATCTGTTCGCCAACATATTCGCCACGATGTTCGCCGCAATGATGGCCAACGTGAAGAGCGGCCATATAGCATGCTATTAAAATATCATACAACATAGTACATACACATTGTTTAAGATTATTAACTTTTCAAAGCTTATAAAATCAAATATAAAATTAAATGTAACTTACCAAAGGTAACTTACATTGAGACTTCGTTGTTTAGACAGATTATTAAGAAATTGGTAAAGGACTCATATTAGGGGTCTAATTTAAATTTATTATAATCGTGACACGTATTTACATAAACCTCAATATTATCATAATCATAATCAATTAACATTAATTTTGTGTAATATTTAGTTATTTATTCTACGATTAACTATGAGGCCATTAGCGAGCTAGTGCATTTATTATTTTACAACGTATTTGATTTGTACGTATTGTAATTTCGTAAAGCAACTACACCGTAAAATTTTACAAAACACAAAATAAAAATTCTATAATTTCAACCATCACTACAAAAGACATCCAAAAAAATACATTGCATCTGAGTATTGACTGCCACGCCTAGAATCACAGACTATGTCTAAATGGCCTTAAATTTTAAAACGAATTTTAGATAATAATATTAATACCAGACTACCGCGCGCACTATCGACATTTGAGATTTTTTTTAGTAAATTAGGCTATATTATGTATATTACATTATGATTCTTATATGCAACATGTGCCTATTAAAAGTTAATGCGTAGGCTCTATAAAGCTTATACTTGACCAAAGAAACACGTATATTTTTAAAGCATACATGGCTCAATCAATTGGTTTATATTAATTGGTACAAATACTGCGACTCGTTGGTACCTGTCTTATCTAGATATAATATGGATATATCTTAATTTTCAAGTATCTATTTCTGATAGACGTAAAACAAAAAAGTAGTTTTTATGAAAAATTCTCAAAAAAAAACTTGAAAAAAGTACAAACAATATTTTTTTTTCCCGAAAACAACAATTATATAACTTATTACATGCTACGACTTATTCATAAATACTTTAATACATGTTTATTGATACAAAAAGAAAGATACAAGTGAATAAATTAAATATTAGTTGTAGCTAATAATAAATTGGATATTGTTACTACAATAATATAATATGTTACAGTGATAATGACTGTGTTGTTTATTCAATGATTTTAATTCAGTTAAGTATTACTTTACATTTAAGTATTACTTTTTGTTTAAAATAGCGACATAGGTATTTAAGTAGTTTTACCATGAATAATTTAGAAAGAAATCTTTATATTAAAACATGATAGGCGCAAAAAAAACCACTTAAAACATTAACACATTTTGTTTTGTGCTATTTACATTTTATAAAAAAATTAATACACACGTCATGTCAATCATAACTATACACAATGAGAATCATAACTATATTCGAAAACCTTGGCCGTGACTCCTAAACGACATTTTAACCGTGAGGAATATTTAACGGAACATTAGAGGAATGTTACTCCGGCTGTTTAAGAAAGAACAAAAACGAAGAATATGATGAATATTAAACTAGAAATTGCTACTGATGGGTCATAGAATTATGCTTATTTTTTTTACAAAACGGCCAACATTGTGCAAAAATATAAGAACTGCCTTTTTATCAACAAATCAAATCAAACACAGTATTTTTACAGTAAAAACGTTAGTTTGGTTGATGTTTGTTATATGTACATAAATACAAAAAAAAAAAAAAAAAAAAAATTATAACAGTTTTACCTTAAGATTTCTTTATTATCGTAATACCGGTAATTTCTACTAGCATTTGCATCAAATTTTTGCAATGTTATACCAACTAAAATGCAAATTAATTATTATTATTTACACTTCGATTACTGAAGTGATCTGAAAATGCTTCGGTTAGGCAAATGCACTTTATCTTATATAGATAGAAGTATTTATTGACAATAATTAATACGCCTCGTTGCACCGCTGCGGGCAGCTGCGGGTCTGCGGACGGTGTTTCGATTACACTTACAATAAATTAATATCATACAGAAAAGCTTACTTCGACTTTATTATACATGTTTGTTGTCTAAGAAATATTTCAAGAGTATTTACACAAAATCAAAAAGTAAAATGATATATTGATCGATACATTATTTGTTACAGATTATTTTTATTGATGTAAAAATTTCGGTCATTTTGTGGTCAGCAATTCTTCAAATGTAAAATTTTTAGAACGACTGACTACTGAATAAAATTATACCGTTAATTTGAACGTATCAATAGGTAGTTAAAAATATCTTTATTTTTTTTAATTAATAATGTAATAAAGTCAAACATATAAGCTTTACAATTTTTTTTTATAACTAGAAATAATATAAAAAAGATGTTTGTTTTCGTATAAATACTATCGAATTATACTTATATACATTTTCGTTAAAAAACAGTTAAGCGACATGTGTTGCTTGAGTGATCCTTAGAATTTTTTAATATTTTTTTTATGATATATATTTTTTTATTTAAATAGTATTTCTACGGTTGCCGCGTGTGATGCCGCGGTAAAATTTCGTTACGATGATTCGCGCTGACATCTGAAAAATATAAAACCATTACAAGTTATCGGTAGTGATAAAAAGTAAATTAAGCTCTTTAAAATATAATTGACTAAATAAAAGAATTAAAATTTTAATTATGACCCTTTTCACCTTGTTTTTTCTCACACGAGAGAGTATTAAATTACTGCTATGTGGTTCCGGCAGTAAAGAATATAGCCACCCCCTTTCTTCCCGTGGGTGTGGTAAGATGCGACTAAGGGATAACACAGTTCCACTACCACCTTGGAACTTATAAAGCCGACCAATGGCGGGATAACCATCCAACTGCTGGCTTTGAAATACACAAACGGAAGACGGGTAGCAGGCCAGCAGCGTCTTCGGTGCGACGGCGCCAGCCCTGCGGTCACCAACCCGCCTGCCCAGCGTGGTGACTATGGGCAAAACACATGAGTTCACGCCATTTTTGGCGCGAACTTGTGAAGGCCTCTGTCCAGCAGTGACTGCCATAGGCTGAGATGATGATAATGATGAGAGAGTGTTAAAGGCACTCATACATGCGAGTCAACAAATTAAGTTCCTAGTTCCTAGTAAAGTGTAGACATAAGGTGCATTCTTATCAGTGCCTTCTCCTAGCGCCTAGTTTTATTATATAGAGCATAGAGATGAAAAGTGCGTCCTTAATTCCTTATCAGCACCCTCCAACTCTAGAGAGCAGAGATAAAGATGCGTCTTCACCAGTCGCGTCGGACCGGACGCCTAGGTTTATACAGTATAAAGAGATACAGGTGCCCTCACCAGCGGCCGCTGGGGCTAGGAGGGGGGCTGCGGCGGCGGCGCGGGGTAGTCCATGGTCTTGATGTAGGCGACGGCGGCGCAGAACTGCGTCCACCAGTACAGCGCCTCGCCCGACAGCGCCGCGCCGCCCAGCGCGCTCACCAGCTCCAGCGTCGACAGCAGCGACGGCGGGTTCACCTGCGCTCGGGTGAACGGTTACTTTTAGTGCGCCTATGTTTTAAGTGACGTTTTTGTTGGCTCTGATTTACAATTACGATATATTTGTTAGGACAATTCAAAAAAATCAACCTGCTTACTCATTAAACAAATCACATTTTTATAAATATTAGGTTTATTTCTTAACTTAAAAAATAAAAATAGAGTATGTTTAAAAAAAGTACATGTTTGTTAAAATCATATTTTCTTTGATACAAACCTCTAATTCAATTATACCTTATCTACTACAGTGCCAGTGTCACTGCCCTGTAGCGCAGTATACGCACCTTGATGATGACGAGCACGAGCGCGGGCGTGAGGTCGTCGGCGGCGGGCGGCGCGCCGTCCGACAGCGCCAGCGTCGCCGCCAGCGAGCGCACCGTGCGCAGCACGCACGACACCTGCGGGGCAGCGCGGTGAGCACGTGGTGCGCACGTGTTGGCACGTGCGCGGAATCATACTAGTGTACACTTTCGTTGATGCCGCGAATTTACATATTACCGCTTACGTATTAAGTATATTATATTTCATTTTAGTCTTCACTTTTACACGCCACGTATCACATTAAAACAACGATACAGAGGCTATAAATACAGTTAAATTATTACAGCAATGTTAACAAACAAATATATATTTAGTATTTATACTATTATCAAGTCGTGTGTGTGTATTATGTGTTTCCAAGCCTCCAACATAGGAGTAAATCCTAGTAACTTTACCCCCCCCCCCAGTTTAGTGCAAGGGGTTTGTTTATTTATATAAATATGTAAAGGTAGCGTGTGACCTTGTCCCTGGGCGCGCGGTAGGCGGGCAGGTGCCGCAGCTGCAGCTGCGCGTGCGCGAAGGGCGCGGCCCAGGCGTGGCGCGCCGCCAGCCCCACGCGCGCCGCGCTCGTGCTCGCGCCCAGCCGCCGGATGTGCTCGCTCAGCACCCTACACCGCAAACAGACCTTGTTTACTGTACCGTGTAGTTTACTTGCAACTCGATAATGGAAGGAAGGAGTGAGGACTCGGTTTTCTTTTTGAAGTGAAACTTCTATAGAATCGTTGTGATTTCAAACCGGATGCAACGGAAAAACGTCAGGGACCGCCGCGCTACTTTGTAAACCTATGTAAATAATTTTAAATTAGTTTGCCAAAGAAGTTTCACTTCTGACATGTGTACTTTGTACGCATGCATTTTTTTTTTCTAGATAAGTTTTAATACTGATAGCGTATATGGAAGAATGCACAGTGAAAGATCCTTATACAATATGTATATTCATTCACAATATAAGAGTATGTAAGTTTGTAAGATATCACCTAAATGTATCCTAACATAATAGTAGAGGAGACTTGGAACATCGACCTTAACCAATCTGATAACTCAATAAGACATATATTTTATCAAATATAATTTATAAACAAATATGCCTATGATACCTTGCCTATCGAAAAGTGTTCATAGCTATTTGATTTTTTTTTTGTTTTGATTTTTTGCAGGCAAAAATTGATTTTTTGAAGGTCGATCTTCCACGTAGACCATAATATAAGGAGTTACGATGATTTATATATTTTAAAAAGATAGTAATATATCTAGTTATCTACATATAAAACCATCTTAACTTCTCGTAATATACGTAAGTGTTAAAAGATGCTGGAGGACTACATACCTATACTCTATTGGCTACATTTATATTTTAATATAGGTTATGTTATCTGTGATAACACGTGTCTAAACTATGTATTTTAATATATGGTTGCTCTATTCCTATCTGGATACGGAAAATAGGCAAGTCGATGTCTCCACTTAGTATAATTCAAATAACTAATAATAGATAATATACTAACTGATCTCGTGCAATGTCTCCATCTCCGTTGGGGAGCAGCACGTGCAGGTACAGGCGAGAGAACACAGCTCGTTCGACCGTTATTTCGGCACTCTCGAGGATGGTCGAAGTTGCTCCTAGAAGTACATACAATTTTATTATAATACATTAGTTTTTTTCCGAATGCCGTCATTTCAAGATTAATACTAGAAATATAAAATATTAATATTAAATAATTTGCACTTAGAGATGGGCGTAACGGCTACATTTTGATATTACGTTATAACGGTACGCTACTTTTAAATCGCCTATTATTTTTTACGTGATAATATTTTTTTTAACCAACTGCGAAACCCTTGTGAGATCAAAATGCATATTACATATAGGATATACAGCGCTTTTATGACTTTATCGATTATCATATTTTAGGCAATATAAATTATGGTTACTCTTAGAAAAAGTCAGGCGTACTTAGAAATTCATTGATTTTATTTACAAATACATAGTTATTTACAAAATAACTACAGACAATTATTTTGTTTACAGTTCAAAATCGAAAGCATATATATATATATATATATATATATATATATATATATATATATACACTTGTACACTACATTTACACACACTTGTTTTAGTTTTATTTTTTAAAAGTTTTTGTTGCCGTGTATGAACATTAGTTTTGCCACTTTACTCGATGTGAGCCTTCGGTTAATAAAATGTCCCGCCTTGGAAAAAACACGTTCAATGGCCACTGATGTCACTATTATATTAAAGTATTTCACGAACATTAAGAATAAGGATGGGTAACTACTTTTATGTTACTTAAGTTTAGCCTTGCGTTTATGAACTTAAAATGAAAGACTATCTGCATACAAAATTTCATCAAAACGGTTACAGCCGTTTCTGAGATATCCAAAGTATACAAAAATAAATACAAGAATTACTCGTTTACAGATATAAGATAAAATAAACTTACCGCTATTTTCATTCCTGTTATTTTCTCTACTTATTTCTTCATATATAATTAACTGCTTTTGTTTTATATATATATTTTTAATTCGTTAAAGTAGTTTTAAATGATAGTATCTTTTTACAATATTTACATTCCGCTTTTTTTTGCAATTTCATACACCACAGTAAAATAATTCCACATTTGTCCTTTTCGTGGCATTCTAATTAATTTTATACTAAAATACTATGACTAAACTTACTAAACAACTACATATACTTAATTATATAAACAACTTAATTATAATTATAATTACAGTTTCTCAAAACGCAACACCGCAATCGTAAATAATAAACTCACGAAAATGAGATATAATATACATATATCATACGAGAAACGCGTTGTCCATACTGACAATTTAACCGTTAAACAAAACGAAATAATTTGAAAAAAAAATAAGTCTAACGTGTGGTATAATAAAAATAATAATACGAACAAAAATATTTTTAAAATTAGTTTTCAAAAGACATTGAAAGGAAAATAGTTCTTATTCAGTTACAATAGAATACAATTTGACATGGGACTAAGCTAAGATATTATACGCAACGTGAATGCTGGACATTCAAAGGAAAATAGTTCTTAGTCCGTTACAATAGAATTCAATTTGACATGGGAGGAGACTAACATATCATACGATGTTCTGGACATTAAGAGGAATTTTGTGACCATAGAGTACAATTTGGCTCTGTGTACATTTGAGGTACAACTGGGCACATGGAACGTCCGAGGCATGATAACGAAGGGCAAAAAGGAGATAATAGACCAAGAACAACGGAACTATCAGATGGACATTTTGGCACTTACGGAAACACACATAAGGGGCTCCGGGTTTTACAAAACACCTTATGGCCATACAATATACTACTCGGGGCCTGAAAACGAAAGCCGCAACGGAGTTGCCCTATCTGTTTCCGATAGAGTGGAAAAGGCAGTCATAGGATACAACCCAGTGAGCGACAGGATAATGACATTGAAGCTTAACACCAAGCCATGCCGTATGCATCTAATTGTAGTATATGCACCAACATCATCTTCGTCGGAGGCGGATATAGAGGAGTTTTACGGACTGCTTGAGGACACGATAAAACTAGTACCCAACAGAGACATATTGCTACTCCTAGGGGACCTCAATGCTAAGGTAGGATCAACAGAAAATGACGACCATCTAAGAGAAACAGTTGGAAGGTATGGTCTGGGAGAGCGGAACGAGCGTGGTGAAATGTGGCTGCAATTTTGTGCTGAGAACTCCCTCACGATAACTAATACATGCTTCCAACAACATCCGAGAAGGCTCTATACATGGGTTATGCCAGGAGATCGGGCAAGAAACCAAATAGACTACATAGCTATCTCGAAAAGATGGAGATCCTCCATTAGAAGTGTGAAGACCTACCCTGGAGCAGATTGTGGAAGTGACCACAGACTACTTGTAGCCACAATGAGTATACAGCTGAAGAAGTGTCTGAGAGCGATATACAAACGGCAAAAACGACTTAGCCCTGATGAGCTGTCTGTTTTCAAAACATCTTTAAACGCCAAAATATCAGACTTTAATGTAGAAACTAGTGCAGATATTAACACCAACTGGACTAGTGTGAAGAACCTTCTTTTAACAACTAGAGATGAAATCCGTACAAGGGATAAAACAGACAACCCGAATAAGGAATGGATTACCGAGGAAACTTGGAAGGTGATAAAGCAGCGAAAAGACCTACTTAAAAGCAACACTGATAATGAACGTACGCAATACAGAAGACTATCGGCGAGAATCCAATATCTATGCCGCAGAGACTACAATGACTACCTTAACAACATATGTGAGGACATAGAGAGGCAATCAAAAACAATGCACACAAGCGATCTGTTCCTGAAAGTAAAGACTATTAGCCGGGAATTAAAGCCGAAAA
The DNA here is from genome assembly GCA_905220545.2 of Melitaea athalia. Lineage (NCBI taxonomy): Eukaryota > Metazoa > Arthropoda > Insecta > Lepidoptera > Nymphalidae > Melitaea > Melitaea athalia. The sequence goes on from HG992177.1 coordinate 2,544,410, forward strand.
CATGGGCTGTAGAGGATGGTGCGGGTAATCTTTTAACAGAGATTGACCAAGTGACCGAAAGGTGGCGATCGTATTGTGAGGGCCTTTACACCGATAGTCACAATCAACACACTGCAGATTGTCTGATCATAGACCCTAACAACCTTGAACCTGAGATACTGGAGTCCGAAATACGATGCGCTTTACGTAAACTAAAGAACAATAAATCCGCCGGTAGAGACAAAGTTTACGCTGAAGAACTAAAGCAAATTGGGGATAAAGGTATTAAGGTACTACTAGATTTATGTAACCAGGTATGGAGAACAGGTCAATGGCCAAATGAATGGAAGGAATCAATGCTTATCCCTATCCACAAAAAGGGATCTACTCGTTCGTGCAGCAACTACCGCACAGTGGCACTTACATCTCATGCCAGCAAGATAATGCTCTACGTCATTAACGAGCGACTAAAGACATTCCTACAATGGCATATACCTGAGGAACAAGCTGGTTTTGTTGGAGGTCGAGGTACCAGGGAGCAAATAGTCAATGTTAGGCAGCTAATAGAGAAAAGCCGAGAATTTTGCAAGCCAACACTGCTGTGCTTCATTGACTACTCCAAGGCTTTTGATTGCGTACGCTGGGATTGCCTCTGGAAAATTTTGCTAGAGATGGGAGTTCCTGAGCACCTGGCAGTATTAATAGCTAACTTGTACAAAGACAGTGAAACTGTTGTGAGAGTTAATGACGCGATATCGGGACCTTTCAGACCGGAGAAGGGGGTACGGCAAGGGTGCATCCTATCCCCCATCCTTTTCAATATATACGGGGAGTTCATCATGAGAAGGGCTCTAGATGATTGGCAGGGCGGCTTTTCGATAGGCGGGACGAAGATTAGCAATCTTCGATATGCAGATGATACCACTCTAATCGCGTCATCCGAAGAAGAACTTGGCGAACTCTTCAGAAGAGTCCAATACGAAAGCGAGCAGGTTGGTCTGACAGTCAATAGAGCAAAGACTAAAGTCTTAATAGTAGATAGGGCTGGTACACTAACTAGAACTGGAGAACTAAGTGACCTTGAATTTGTCTCTGAGTTTTTGTATCTCGGCTCACTACTGACCAACCAGGGAGGATGTGAAAAGGAGATCCGGCGACGATCCCAAATAGCCAAGTCTGCAATGAGCAAACTGACCCGAATATGGCAGAGCAGGAAAATATCGAAAAAAACGAAAAAACGGCTCGTTCAGACTCTGGTATTCTCCATTTTTCTTTATGGCTCGGAATCCTGGACAATTCGCTCACTGGAGAGGAAGAAGATCGACGCGTTTGAGATGTGGTGCTGGCGAAGAATGCTGCGCATACCGTGGACGGCCAGGAGAACCAATGTCTCGATCCTGCAACAACTGCACATAAAAACGAGACTGTCAAGTATTTGCTAGCAGCGTGTCCTCCGTTATTTTGGTCATATAGCGAGAAGGCAGCCTGACAGCCTAGACAAATTGATTTTGCTTGGCAAAGTAGAGGGGAAACGGCCAAGTGGCCGCTGCCCCACACGGTGGTTGGACCAAGTTACCAACCTCACTGGTCTCCAAGTGACCGCAGCCCTGAGGAAGGCGGAGGACAGGATGGACTGGAGAAAATTCACAAAGATCGTGACCCAGACCCTGGATCAGAGTGGACACGACCTTCAGCAATGAAGAAAGCGACTGAGATGATGACATTTGAGGTAAAGTAGTAAAAATAAAAATATTCTTTCAAAATAATATAACGCTTGCCAGGTAAAAAAAATAATAGGTGATAAAATGTTTTAAAAATAATAGGTGATTTTACCCGCTACCTAATATAACGAACACCTCTATTTTGCACATTAGAAAGTGTAGGTATACAAAACATTACGTGCATGGAATACAAAAAATTACGTTCTACGAAATGTATGTGCGTGGACTTTTGGTGAAACTGTGTTTCTGTTGTATTCAATGTAAAGTTTACCTTCCCAGGAAGGATCTGATTTAATTTCAGCGGTGATCGCTCTTATGCTGGCCATCAGTCTTGTTGCTCTTTCATCCATTAGCTCGCCACCTAGTTAGTTAAAAAAATAAATTAGAAAATAAATACTGGTATATAGTACACGGGTTAATAGGCGTGTGCGTGTACATAGTAGAGTGCACGTGTAAATAGGTGTGTGTATATGTGTGTACGCGTGTGTGTGTGTGTGCATGGTACCGTTGAGCAGCGCGTGCGCGTGCGCGTGGTGCGCGGCGAGGCGGCGCAGCGCGGGCCCGCGCTCCAGCTGCTCCAGCACGCGCGCCGCCGCCGCCGCGCGCGCCATGCTCGACCACTCCCAGCGCACCAGCTTGATCTGACTGCGACCACACATGGATACTTTATATATTTTCATCATTCCAAATGAAATTATAAGATTGAGATGAATAAATGAAAAGTAAAAAAAAATAAATAATTAAAATGAGCTTTTATTTAAATGCTCTAAAACTGTTACTATCAATTTATAACAATAATTATTAAACAATCTATAATTCTATATGATATAAAAGCTTGTCGTAAGATTTAAGTACTCGTATTTACTTAGTTTATAAATAAATAAAAAAATTAATCAAATTAAGTTATTTAATTTACTTGTTTATTTAAGAAGCTAAATTTTGCAACAAGCTTTTACATGACGTCGTATGTTGATATTAAAAGTCTATTGTTGGTTTGTTTTTTAGTTATTTTCTCATTTTTCGAATGGTACATATACACTTCTAACTTTGGAATAAACGAGACAGAAACTGAGGTAGGACACAGACGCAGGAGGAAACATCTTGCTAAAAATCTGAAGCAGCCCGACTGAGAAAGTATCTCGAATTTACAGAAGATCACAGCTAAATAATACTGCTTTCAAGCAGTGTTGTGTTCTTGTGGTGAGTAAGGTGACCAGAGCTGACCGGGGCGGATTCAATCCGAAATTCGGTCGGGGGTCGGCAATGCGCTTGCGATGCTTCTGGCGTTGCAGACGTCTATAGGCAACGATAGTCACCTAGCATCAAGTGGGCCGTATAGGGCAGGCCGGCCGGCCAGGTGGTACGCTTGTTTGCCGACTAAGTATATAAAAAAAATTGCGTGCGAAGCACACATGTCAGAAGTGAAACTTCTTTGACAAACTAATTCAAAAGAACGAATTTAAATTACCAAAAAAAAAACGAATTAAAAAAAACAAAAGCCAACGTCACGCTGTGTTACCAGGCGGTCACCCATCCAAGTACTAACCGCGCCCGACGTTACCATTTGACGCTCAAATTTTACCTCTCATGCGCCTAAAGAAGTTTCACTGCAAAAATAAGTATAAAGAAGAGGTCGTCGTGCGCGTGCTTGTGCGTACTTGTGCAGGTCGTGCAGCGCGTGCGCGAGCGCGGCGCGGCAGGAGGCGAGGTAGGCGGCGTAGGGGCGGCGCGCGGCGAGGTCGGCGCGCAGCGCGGCGGCCAGGCGCCCGGCGCGCGCTCCGGCCGCGGCCAGCGCGCGCGCCGCCGCCGCCGCCTCCGCGCCGCCGCCCGCGCGCACCCACTCCACCAGCGAGGAGCTCGTGCAGCGCTGCGAGCACGTATATATTATCTATGTAATAATATATATAAAATGAATGTTGCTAAACGCAGAACTCGAGAATGGCCCGACCGATTCGGCTAATTTTTTTTTATATGTTCCTTATATCCCACGGAAGGTTTTTATACTAAAAGAAACAGAAAGAAGTCTGTCCAGACAGCTAGTTGATAATAGTAATCACACATGTATGATTATATTAGAAGTTAAATAAATGTCTGGCTGCTAAGTCATTTTAATTTAAATCTTCCAAGTTCACGTTTGACAAACCATAATGAGAGATCAAATTAATATTAGTAATGATCATAATTATAGATATACCAGTATTAATGGTATCGATTAATATTTGTATTGGATATAATAATACTGTTTTTCTTAAAATGTAACTTACGTTTGGTACATATTCAACAGAATGAAAATCTGTATTGGAGAGCACGACGCGCAGGCGCCGCTTCATACTGTTGAACACCTCGGGGTCGTTGAGGTCCACCACACCTTCGCTCCTGCGACACGACAGGAAAACAAATAAGCACCTCACATTCAACGGTCCCAACTAAAAATCCTCGGATCTGTGGTTAACGGAATTCACACAACTATGGGCGTGCCCAAAATATTTTTAAAGGTGGGGCAAAAACAAATAAACGTAAAACAGTAGAGAAAATAAAAAATCTATTTTATTTAGTACAACTTTTCATTTACCTTTACTATTTACGATACTTCAATAATAGATTGAAAATGTTTTGGGTTATTTTTTTTTCGTTTTGGATCACTGCTTATGATCTACTATAATTATACTCTATACACCTAATATGTTTAAGATTTATATTTTCCTTTTTTGTTACTCACTGTAAATATAGTAGAAGTGCAACAAAATAAATTGCAAAAATAAGTGCAATAAAGTTTTCTATCTATCAGTCACCTCTCCAAGTCCTGCGCCTGCGCATCGTGCGCGTCTTGTCGCTCGGCGCGGTGCGGCGCGCAGTCCGCAGCGCGTCGGTACTTGGCGAGGATCTCCTCCGAGCTCTCCCCCTCCCGCGCCACCCGACCGCTCTCCCCCTCCCGCGCCACTTGACTGCCTTCCTCGCTCACCGCCTCCTCTTCTGATACCTTCATGTCTATAGCAAGATTGTATATATGTAATATACGAGTGTTATATGTATATTGTACCCGTTTAATTTATGTTTGTACACGCAAGTCACTGTTATCTATATTGAAACTCAATAATTATACGAGGGGATAAATATTGGCCCCGATGATACCTTTTATCCTTTTAAAGGTTCATATTATGGTATGTATAACATTGAAAAATTTTATTCCATATTTTAATCGTTTTAGGAGATAGATTGTAAACTTATTGTTTAAAATACGAACTGACATATGACAATTTAAGACGAGAAATTTTGTAAGCTATTGATAATTATTTATTTGTACTATATAGACAAAATAATTAAAAGCAAGTAACTGATGAAAATAAATATGTATTTGTATATTGTCAAATAATATCTTACCTTGGTGATGCGACCTGCCCTTATGCCGGAACATCTTGATTTTGTGCAAAAGATTGCCGCCGGAGCGTTTCACGTTATTCTTCAACTCGTCCAAGTTACCAACGAGACCGTCTTCACCCACTATCCGCCTCCTGAGGACCAAACATTTTTGAATAAATAAATAATTATTTACGACGGGATAGTGACTTGTCAAGCAACTAGTTGATGCGCCAGCAGTTGCATGTCAAATCGTTGCATATGATAATTGTTTTATAAACTATACTGATGTTTGTTGATGTCTGGATATTCACGTCTATGTTATGTGTTTTGGAGACAGGATTTCTCTACTACTGGGGACCGTTCAGTCAGACTAAGTCAGAAGCGTTTATCAAAGATAAATTGATTTTAGTTATAGTCATCGCAAAATAATAGGCCCGTTTGGACATATGTCATCGAGACGTAAATAGGGAAGTAACCATACGACTCGGTATTCGATACTCACGATAAATCGATTCAAGTTTGTATGACTATTTGATCGATTTAATTATCTAGTGTAAAGTATATTAAATTAAATTTCTGATTAGAAAATTTTAACTTAAACTTTAATATTGTAGGTAAATTGAAATAATACAATGGTACAAAAGATCAATTTGTCTTTAATCTATTTTTTTATTGTTTTCTAATGTTTACGCCAATTTCTCTCACTATAATGAAACAACTTTTTCAGGTTTTATCGCGTTTTATTAGGTTCTCTACACAAAATGAAATTGTTCTCCCGTGACCATGGTACCTCTGAAGACTTTAATCTTTGATAACGCGTATTTAGTTGATTATTTTTTCGTCTATCTACGTTGTGTTACTTGTCGATGTAATTGAAGTCGTTTTTTTTTCGTTTTCGAGCAAATACAATAAAATTATTTTCAGTAGAGATCACAACACAATATCGATTTACTATTGAAATCGAATGATGCTGGTGAAATTCAGTAATTAACTAGTTACAACACTAGTATTTAAAAACAAAAAGACTTAGAACGTATCTGTTTTTGAGACGTTTCGTAATAATTAGAAATTGCATGCTACTATAAAGTAAGCGCGAAAAGAATACTTCCAATATACTCTATCATATTATTTAACGCGCCAAAATTTTTTCGTATGTTTTAAAAACACTTTATGTTATTAATAATTCCTTTATTGTTTCTTACAGTTTCGTACCAAGTTACGTTCTAGGGTATTTGTTAAACGTCCAAACGGGCCTCTTATTTTGTGACAACTATAATATTTAAAACAAAACACAAGATTTAATTTAGACTGTTTTAACTTGCAGCTTAAAACATTATTCTTATGGTCAAATCTTAGATATAGCACACTGCACAACTGAGTTTTAAGGTATCAAACATACATGTCTGGAGAGAAATACTGAAACACGTATAAAACATTCCATTGTGACTTTGCTTAAAAAGTGGAACAATTATTCAACAGTAACAGTAACTTCTTAAGTAGAACAAAACTCACCGCTGCGATTTCTCCGCTGTGGCATCAAAACTAATACTCTTCGGTATGGCCCCCGTCGACGCGGTCTTGACCGGCGGCGGGCTGATCCTCCTCTCGGTCACGTTGTCCGAGTTCACGTCCTGACTCGAGCTCTTGTCCGACACGGACGTCTCCACACTATTCACTGACAACGTACTGAGAGATATGTTGCTCGCTTCACGCTTCTTCTCTATTCTAGACGAACTGATGTTGACTATACTAGTTCGGATCTCGGATTTGACGATTCTGGAGGTGAGGTTGTTGACGAGGTTCGAGGTTGATATTGTGGCGGAGCTCATCCGGGTCATGAGGTCGGACATGGCGGAGCGTTGTTCGTTCTCCGGCCGGTCGGTCTCGACGCCGCTGTCGAAGCGACGTTCATACTGAGACACGGACAGTGCGTTGAACGAGCTCTCGCTTGAGTTCAGTGACCTGGAAAATAAGGAATCTCTAAAGACCACATTATGAGATACTACCTACTCTAGGTTGAAATAAAAAAGCCGACCGATGGCGGGATAACCATCCAACTACTGGCTATGAAATACACAGGCCGCCGACGGGCAGCAGCGTCTTCGGTGCGACAAAGCCAGCCCCGCGGTCACCAACCCGCCTGCCCAGCGTGGTGACTATTGGCAAATCACATGAGTTTGTGCCATAATGTCTGATGCGAACTTAGGGAGGCCTATGTCCAACAGTGGACTGCGATAGGCAGAAGTGATGATGTGATAATGAAATAAATAATATTTGTACGAGTTATTTTTGGATCGGTTAGTGTTATTTTTATATAAATTAATTTCTCCCATACTTACAAAATTCTGTCCTATTTATCCTATAATTAACTTAGGAAATAAATACTTAGTTTATTTAATGATTTTAGCAAAACGCGTTTCTCACTGTCAAACATATCATGTTTTAATGCAAGTCGTAATTTCTTTTAGTTAAAAATGTCATTAGTGTGTACAGAAAAAAAAGCGTTTTTTTTTTAAATAACTATAAACGCACTCATTCACGCTACCTGTCCATATCGTTGTCATCGTAGGCTTTAGACGTGGATGGCATGTACTTGGGCAGGAAGCTGTCATCGACCCACTGGCTGGTCGCGTCGGAGCCCGCGCCGGATATACTGCTCGGGCCCTCGCCCCCCTCCTCAGCTCCCGCCGCCCCCTCCACCGTCGACTCGGACGGAGTGTTTGTACTGGAAACATTCAAACACTTGAAAAACGGCCTGTAGAATTTTACACATCAAATATAATAAGACTTAAGGAACTGATATGGTTACAACATAACAACGGCGAGTCGTAGATATGGAATGGTAACTTTTGTGTTCCAGATTTAGTGCAATACAAATAGATATGCCGTATAAAATGATAACTTATAAGAAATTGCTTAGGGGTTGATGACCGAACCACTTAAGACTATTATTTATATGTAAAATAGGATATTGATGATTTTTTTTTTTTGGTCACTAGACCCAATTGCAATAGTGTCGAAATATCGGGAAGTCGAAATGACCAACAACAAACATGATAAGTATTTATATTATATGTAAATTACAGTATAGTCAGTATTAAGTACACAAAGCTTAACCTTTAATTGAATATTTTGAATATTTATTATTAAAAACTAGCTGCCCGGACAGACTTCGTTCTGTCAATAGTTTAAATATTTTTTTTAGTATTAAAACCTTCCGTAGGCGTGTTTCCTAAGGAACATACAAAAAATAGATTAGCCGAATTTGTCGAGCCATTCTCGAGTTATGCGCTTAGCAACATTCAGTTTTATTTATACAGATTATAAGAAATTAATATGTAGAAATTATTAACAGTTTACCTGTTCTGTTGCACATAGTCAAATATGTCGTTGGACAGCGCGGCGGCCGCTGTGCTCGGACTATCTGGCGCTGACGCATAGCACGTCATCACCTGACACACGCAACCCACATTTACGAAAATTATATTAAGAGCTGAGACACTCGTTAAATAAGGTGTGTCAAAAATGAATGTTTAATACTGCAAGGGCCAAAATTTCTTTGTTTGGATATAAAATAGTTAAAATATATAAATTCCAATGTTAAATAAAAAATTAAAGCGAACGCGTGGGAATGTCCACGTACGCACGCATATGCGCACGTTATTACGTACACACGCACGCACGCACACACTCACACAAACAAGGTCACACACACACGCACCGGATAGCCGTTGACGAGGATGCTCTTCCGATTCTCGATGGGGAACTGCGCATGTTGTGCCAGCAAGTCCAGTTCGCCGCCACGGCAAAGAGCCGCCGTTGCGCTTTGGTACCCGCCGCTTCTGCGTACACAGGTACTTACGTACATTACATGTATATGTATGTATGCAGTATGTATAACTACATATGATTGGTTTATATCTATGTCGTGGACTTTTGTATGTTAGACAGTGAAGGAAACACTGTGAGATAAATATCACGCTTCATAAAATATTTCAAAAAATTAAAAAAGGTGTTTTATAAAATTAATGTTTTTTTTTTTGTGATATCCAACGTTGAATTGTAGTTGTAGTAACTACTGCTAGTTATACTGTTATTATTTTACCTGTTTGGTAAATTTGATCTTGATGTGTGTCGAGGGCTGCCCACTTCCGGCCGCTTAGCATTGCCATTCTAGAAATATTTTAAATATTTTTGCTCGGAAAAATTATATTTCTAAATACGACTAGTTAGATATTTTTACTATTTCTTTCTTGCACACAAAACTGCCGATTCCGGTATACATATCATATCATTATAGACAACCTAAAGCAATCTATCCGTGGTAGGGAAATTAGTCACTCACGATATTTATGAATGGTTTTATGGAAAGGCTCAATTAGTACATATATGTAATATACATTTATTTTTAATATATATCAAAACTGTATATCTTCCTAATACACATAAATAGACTTAACTAGTAGTGGACCGACGTGCTGAATTATACTTTGAGGCTTCCTACATGTCGTCGGTACGATTGATCAATATTTTCTAAATTTTACAGGGATTGGATAATGAAAAACGCGTGAGTTCCACTAGAAGCCAAGAAACGCTTAGAAACCGCATGCGCAAAATCGAAATTTAAGACCTTTGTACATACGCAGTATTAACGTTACTTGGCTTCACGTGCTCTCCGAGGCACGGTAAGTAGACCCATAACTACTAACAACCAGACCGGAAATAAATATTTGCATAAACGTTAATATCCACTCGGAGCGGGAATAGAACCCGCGACCGATTGTTTTAGGCGCCGCCGACACGGCACACGCACGATTACACCAAGCGGTCGATATACTGCCCTTAAAAGTCATTGGTCTAGCAGTGGACCGCTACAAGCTGAAGCGATCAGCCACCAGACGCGGTACGTACGGGGCGCGGCGGCGGCTCGTCGAGTTGCGAGGCGCGGCGCGGCCACGACGTGTCGGAGCGCGCCGCCACCGACACGCAGTCGTCCGTGTCCACCTGCGGGCGCGCACGCACTACATCAAACTATACACTACCATTATTACCTTAGTTAACTACTATTTTAAACCAAATTCTATTTTTTTAATGTCTTATTTAATACACACACACACACACACATCAGCCTGTCGCAGTCCACAGCTGGACATAGGCCTCCACAAGTTCGCACCAAAAATGGAGTGAACTCATTTGTTTTGCCCATAGTCACCACGCTGGGCTGGCGGGTTGGTGACCGCTGGGCTGGCTTTGTCGCACCGAAGACGCTGCTGCCCGTCTTCCGTTTGTGTATTTCAAAGCCAGCAGTTGGATGGTTATCCCGCCATCGGTCGACTTTTTAAGTTCCAAGACGGTAGTGGAACTGTGTTATCCCTTAGTCGCCTCTTACGACACCCACGGGAAGAGAGGGAGTGGCTATATCTTTTACGGCCGTAACGCCACAGCAACTTATTTAATAACAGTGTACCAATTTTAATTATTGTTTTTTCATTCGAAACCTATCGTGCTTATCATGTAGTCCTATTATATACATATCGATGTAAATTGAAGTCGTTTTTTTTGTTTGAGAACAAAAAGTAGAATTATTATTATAAAGTGGACAATTTTGTGTTTCGAGTGTTATATTCGACATCTATGCGTCGTAGGGTTAACCGTTAGTCTATAAATAGCCTTGTGATAAATTTGTTACACAATCAATCTTTTGAGTAATATTGTAGAATAAACAATGACACGAATATTGGAGTTGTTTACACTATTATTATTTTTCAACAAAAATTTTTTTCTAACATATCATTACTAAATCCAAGTAAACAAGCATATAAAACTACTGTCCCTATCATTAGATCATGCCTCAGTGAGACCGAGCCCCGCTCACCTCAGTGTTCCGGTCGCTATCAGAGGCAAGCACGTCCATGCTCCACGCCGACTCGCTGGCGGTTTCCGACACGTCCGGGGCGATTGTGTTGTTTGGGTTACCTCCTACAAATATTTTCATCTTCAGTTCCATAAAATGTGCCATTAAAACTAGACGACGCGTTAGCGCACCTTTCACGCATTTGATTACGGCTGTTGCGCTAGAGGTCGCGGGTTCGATCCTCACACACGACATACATTTATAAGTTATACATATTTTTGCCGTGGTCTGGGCGTATGTATTTGTGCATTATGTGTTTACGGACTGCCGACACATGAGTAATTTTTAGTGAGGCCATCGATTGTGAGGCGTTTATTTATTATTATTGTTAACATGTATGTGCTTTTATTTCCAGAGAAAAAGAAAAATATTATAAGACACGACGAATTCTGCGCTAGTAAAAAATAAAACGCTTCAAACTCAATAGAACCCAGTAAGATTTCATCCAGGTAATTGATCTTTTAATAAATTAATATTTTTGGACGAGAATAGCATGGGTCGATTTTAAAAAATTTATGTCAACAGTTAAAAATATAAACTCTCATAATTAAAGCTAATGATATATTCAATATAACACATCACTGAAGGCTATAGTAGTATGATACAGGAGTAGTGTCTCACCCTGTCCGGCCGCGACCTGCGTGTGGTCGCAGGAGTCGCCGATGGTCTCGGAGTCCGACGCGAGCACGTCCGTGCTCCACGTGTCCGACATTATGCTGATCGTCTCGTCGCCCTCCAGAAGTTTCTAGAACAAGTAAATACCACTTTGAGTTTAAAATCTGAAGTTATAAAAACAAAACATTGAGATGTATTGGAAAGTGGTGCACTTTAAAGTCTGAAACTAAATCCGGTCATATTGCAAGGAATATCTAGTCTGATTGAATGAAGAATGAATGAAGCAAACTCCATGCTGTCTACTATAAAAGTATAAATGGTTAAAGCTTAATGATATGATACAATATTTAGGCCATATATAAGCCAAAACATGCTGGATTCTTTAAAAGTATTCAATTTCAAGATGTCCCGCGCATTGCCTTCTACATCCATAGTTTCATATTACATTTGTACAGATTAAAATATAAACCAGTTAATTGAATATTAATAAAAATGTCGTGGTCACCTTAATTTCGAATTTACAGAATTTATCCTCGATATCGTTCCTCGTCTGCTTGAGCAGTTTCGCCTGCGCGGCGCTCGCGGCCTGGCTCGCCTGGGCGTTCGCCTGGACCCTGGGACCAATATATTGAACGTTCATTACCAATGTCTTAGAATGCCTTATGTTATCGCTTCTACATTATATACATCACTAGCTACTTGCCGCGACTTCGTCCGCGTGGAATAGTTACTTTGAGCTAACGCTAACTTTAATCATTTGCGCTACGTTTCGTTTTTCTCCCAAGACCAACCCTATCAGCAAATGTAAAGACCTTTCAAGGGAACATTTGTTATCTTGTGTTTATATGCACATCTGTGTGACGATTCTTTGTTAAAATTTTCTTTGTTTATGTTTATTTGGAGCATCTTTATCAATGTAAAGTATGCTTTGAATTCAAGGGACTTAGATCAGTTTTTGCAGCGCACGCCAGACTATTCTGATGATGAATATGACTCGCAAATGGCAGATTTTTTTCCGACTAACTTGACAATTATCGTTATATTTTAGACAATTCAAACACTATCTTTAAAAATTATAGCCTATGTGTTATTCTAATGTATAAGCTATATTATTGTAAACTTTCATTAAAATCCATTCGGTAGTTTTTGCGTGAAAGAGTAACAAAACATCCGTCCATCCATCCATTCAAACAAACTTTCGCGTTTATAATATTAGTAGGATTATACATCACATTTTCAAATCGTATACAAAAACGAAATCGACCAATGGGATTGTATACTTGTAACTTTGTAAAAATTTCAAAGTTGTTAAGTATAATGTGAGTTGTGTTTCGATGACACATGACAATACTCGTACTTTATATGTGATACAAGATTTAGAAAAAAAAAAATCATGTATATAATTTAATATCAACTACTTAGCATTCCTATGGAAAACATAAACCTCATAAAACATGGAAAAATGCAGACCAAATTCTTATAGCCATATGCTCAGTCTCTCATAGCTCGGTATAATAACAACACATCCCGTATGTATTTCCTAATGTTTTCGTTATTAAAGAACTATATTTATGAGCTATAATTAAAAAATCACAATTTTGCCAGTACTTTAACACAGATCTAATTATACACGCCCATTTCACTATTGTCACTTTATTTATAATAAAAAAAAAGTGTAACTACCGTCTCGGCGGGACATCCCCCGCGGTGTCTCCGTCGGTGACCTGCGACGAGGGGGTCTCCCTGCCCGATATGTTCGGGCTACCTCTACCACTCACGTTAGCTGATACCTGGGGAATATAGTTTTTATTAAAATTCTTTGTAACTTTTTCTTCCTTACATAGGTAGAAATATTAGCAGGTGAAGTCTAGAGCTTAAAGAATAATTGATGGCTTCTGTTTTTACGCGTTACCGCAAAAAAAAAATGAGACAGTCAAAGTCGTAGAAGGGATAAAAATGAGACGGCAGCGCTTCTTGTGTTAACATACTTCGAAAATAGCTTCTCAAGTCCGCTGTATTTTTTTCATGTGTTGTATGATTTTGATGATACTTTTTTAAATTGGAAGCTAATAAATGTCGTGTCGTTGAATGATATAATTATGACGATTAAAAAATAAAACTATTTCCGTCTCTTTGCCCTACCAAAAAGAAAGTAAGGAGAATTCGACAGTAATTTTTTCGACATAATAATATTCAAAAAGTTTAATTAGACATTAGACAATATTCAAAAAGAAAATTAGAGAATAGTGAAAATAGTCATTACCATGTCGGAGAGGTTGTCGTTCTGGTCCTCTGTCTCCAGCTCCAAGCTGGACGTGACGCTGTGGTTAGAGGCGGCCTCTGACACCGCCTCCAGGTTGTCTGATGTGTTTCCCAATGACACCTCGTCGTGCGACACCGAAAATCTGCCGATTGATCCTTAACTTCACTCCTGTACCTCTTTGTACACGTTATAAATAGTTATGCCCCCTTTCTAGACTTCCAGCATCATAATGTGATGATTAGCTAGTGTCATAAGTATTGGGCCAAAGTCCAAACGATTTGAAAATAGCAGACCGAAGTATAAACAGATATGTGTTGTGAAGGATGTACAGAATACAGATTAAGTGTTAACGAATTTTGCCTTAAGTTTATTTGTATATAAAATGTAAAAAATTAAAAACAAATGCTATTAATATCCATAACAAACTTATTTGGACACTTAACTCCCCTTTCTTCGCTAGGTGAAGGAGGACCTAAGTTACCCCCCTCCCCCTCCCCATCGACCAGGTGAGGCTCAAGCTAGATACCTGGTGCGCTTCTGCACGGGCGCGGTGGCTCCTTGTGGTACTAACGCGCCACCATCCTCCGTCTCGCCCTCGCCGCAGTAGTAGCACTCCAGCACCTTGGACTCCGGCTCCAGCCCTACACACGGTGATATTAAATACACTAGTTCAGTGTTTTTCAACCTTTTTCATGATGCGACCCCCCTGGTATGAAAAAATATTTCGCGCCCCCCGAGCCTTCGCTTTTTGAAGTGAAACTTCTTTAGACACAAGAGGGGTAAAATTTGAGCGACCGGTAACGCGGCAACGTCATGATGGTCAGTACTTGGATAGGTGACCACCTGGGAACACCGCGACGTTGGCTTTTTTGTTTTTTTTTTTTTCAACTACTTTTTCATATTTTCAATTCGTTTTTTTTATATTGGTTTGCCAAAGAAATTTCACTTCTGACATGTGTACTTTGTACGCACGCAATTTTTTTATCATGTATGTGTGTGTATAGGGCGAGATGAAATGTCATCAGTGCAAAAGACAAAATACATCGCTTTACAAAAAAAGTTGACTTGTGGTCGTCGTCTATAAATCAAAATAGCTTCGATTCATTTTCGTCGACACAATTTATATTTTACTGAAGAAGTTGGATGTGAGATAAACATCAAGGCATATATACCTGGTATGAAAATGGTCTTAGATAATTTAAAAGAAGAATTGTGTCATTACTTCTCAGTGCAAGAAACATCGGAGAACACTGGGCAGAGGTGTTTTTTTTATGTAACTAGGTAGGCAAACAAGCGTACTGCTCACCTGATGGTAAGCGATCACCGTAGCTCATATATGCTTGCAACACCAGAAGAAGCATCGCAAGCGCGAGGCCGACCCTACCCCAAATTCCCCCCAGAAGCTCTGGTCACCTTACTCACTAAAAGGTACACAACACTGCTTGGAAACGGTATTGTTTAGCCGCGATCTTCTGTAAGGTCGAGGTACTACCCCAGTCGGCTGCTCCATATTTTGAGCAGGAAATTTCCTGCTGTGCCCTACCTCAGTTTAAAAATCTTAAATTCGTTTTTAAATGCAGCTATAAATGAGGCCAATTTGGCAACTAATCTCAAAAATAATCTACTAGAATTATCTGCCGATGGAATTGGATTTCAAGTCTGCTAATTTGGATTCCTTTTGGTTAAGAAGAAAAACAGTATACCCGGAATTGACAATTGAGGCTTTGAAGTGTTTGATTCCATTTGCCACCTCGTACTTATGCGAGTTGACATTTTCACCAATGGCCAAAATAAAAAGTAAACAAAGAAACCGCTTAAATTTGGAAAACGATTTAATTCTCTGTGTAGCAAATACAGATCCACGATGGGAAAAATTGGTTAATCAATAATTGTGTTTGCTCGCAAACGAAAAAAAACCGACTTCAATCACATTTAACTGAGGTAGGGCACAGCAGGAAATTTCCTGCTCAAAATATGGAGCAGCCCGACTGGGGTAGTACCTCGACCTTACAGAAGACCACAGCTAAATAATACTGTTTTCAAGTAGTATTGTGTTCCTGTTGGTGAGTAAGGTGACCAGAGCTCCTGGGGGGATTGGGGATAGGGTCGGCAACGCGCTTGCGACGCTTCTGGTGTTGCAGGCGTCTATAGGCTACGGTAGTCACTTACCATCAGGTGAGCCGTACGCTTGTTTGCCGACTTACTAACATATGGACAAGTAATACAACGTAATAAGACCAAAAAACAGTCAATAAAAACGCGTTATCAAAGATTACTCAAAAAGTTGTAATCAGATCTCGATAAAATTTACAGAAAACTACATGACAAGTATTAGCTTTTGATTAAAGTAAGAATCATCAAAATCGATTAACCCAGTGAAAAGTTATGCGGTTTAATACAACGTAGGTCGACGAAAAAGTAGTCAAGTTTGGAGTAGGGCGAGAGGGACAGGGTGTTGAGTCCCTCATCCGCCATCCCAAAGGGAGGATCCTCCAGACGGGTGTAGTGTCTGGTAGGGCTACTGCCCCGACGGTTGCTGTCGGGTTCTTGTATATATAGTTCATTCGCTTTGGAAACTTCGATAGCGTGATCTAGAATCGTAAGTTCGTATGTAACTCGATAGATGTTGCCACATCACTCCCCTCCGAGACCGGAGGTCGATAGCGGTTTTTGAGTCGTCCATACACATCTTGTGATGCTTGCCGGGCCAGTGGAATGTTCCAGTGAGTCGGAACCAGATGCCGCATAGTTCACGGTGAGTCGGAACTGTTTGCGGTGATGCCCCAGTGAGTCGGGGTGATGCTGCATATGCTCCAGTGAGTCGGAGTGGTGCAGTGCTGCGTAGTGGCTGGCTGCTGCGTCGACCAGGAGAGAGGTGCGTCTCTGCTTGCTGACCGGCCGAAGTGCAGTGTGCTGTGCCAAAGTTGCTGAGAAGGCTGTGGGTGATGACCAGGTATGCGCGTCCGCTGCATGCTGGTGGTCAGGATACCCGTTGTAGCCGTGGATGCTGACTGGCTGTAGGACTCGCTGCTCGAAAGCTTGCGGAAGAGATGATGAAGTCACGATGATGTAGATTGACGAAGGCTGCGCTGATGTTCATGCTCGGGGTCACCAGTTTGGAGTAGGGCGAGAGGGACAGGGTGTTGAGTCCCTCATCCAGTTTGGAGTAGGGCGAGAGGGACAGGGTGTTGAGTCCCTCATCCGCCATCCCAAAGGGAGGATCCTCCAACCAGACGGGTGTAGTGTCTGGTAGGGCTACTGCCCCGACGGTTGTTGTCGGGTTCTTGTATATATAGTTCATTCGCTTTGGAAACTTCGATAGCGTGATCTAGAATCGTAAGTTCGTATGTAACTCGATAGATGTCGCGTCAAGTAAATACGCATTATTAGATACAACTGTAAAAGTACTTGTCAGATCTCAATTAAATTTAAATGGGACCACATGACAAGCAACACCTTTCAGTTAAAACAAAATTTATCGAAATCGGTCCACCCAGTAATAAGTTCTGAGCTAACATACATTTAAAAAAATAGAACCGAATTGAGAACCTCCTCCTTTTTTGGAATTCAGTTAAAAACAAGTGTGTACAACCTTCGCAATAACATGAGTAGGTATTAGGATCTTATTTCTTGTTAATTTGTTTGTACTAACATAAAAATGTTTGAGTATATCCTCTTGTTAAAATTCTCTTACTTAATAAATCATTATTTTTAATCTTTATTGTTTTTTTACTAAAGTTCTCTCGACGTCTGACGACCCCCCTACGGATGCTTCGCGACCCCCCAGGGGGTCGCGACCCACAGGTTGAAAAACACTGCACTAGTTGATTAAAGCTTGCCATAAAAATATAATCAAAATAAATTACACTCTTCTAATACTATTTTATAAGTATCAAATAAGTTTGCCTTTTTGCCGTTGGTGCGCCAATTTGTGACACCAATATCAAGATTTCTCTAGCTTTTTTAGGGATTCGGTTCTTGTGTGTTATGACAACTTGTATATAGTTGACTGTAATCGTCTTTGCAGACGCTGTAACCACCCAGAATAATTTTCTTGAGGAGACCGCAGAGGGTCATAGCGATGAGAGCCATACATGGGTACTGTACGGTGTCATGGACGGCGGTGATACTTCTAGAGAGCGATCCGCCCTGGGAACTCCAGACGCAGGTGCTTGCGGAAGTGTACTTGTACTGGTTTCAAATTCAAAATATTTTATTCAGCATAAAATTATTACAATTTCTTACTGAACGTCATGAGTCTACTACCAGTTCGGAAAGAAATAGCCTCTGACCTGAGAAGAACTGGCGAAAGAAACTCAGCGGGACTAATATCATTTTTTTTTAATCATGTGTTTTTTTTTCAAAGCAGATTGAAATTTACAATAATTTTATATGTTGAAATAGCCTGGAGGCGATCACATCATTCCCAAGGCGTACTGTCTTCTATAAAATCGTTAATCGAATAATATTCTTTAGTACACAAACGTTCTTTCAC
This sequence comes from Melitaea athalia, assembly GCA_905220545.2. NCBI lineage: Eukaryota > Metazoa > Arthropoda > Insecta > Lepidoptera > Nymphalidae > Melitaea > Melitaea athalia. Next base: position 2,562,757 of record HG992177.1, read on the forward strand.
AATTTTTTTAAATTTGGCAATAGAAGCTTTTTGAAAGTTTTCTGGGAGGCTGTTGTATAAGCGTATACATTGTCCATAGAAAGAATTACTGACTCGGCGTAAGAGAGTCGGGACTCGGGTTGAGGTCGGGTTATCAAACTTTGTCTGGCGAGTAGGGTTCGGCGGCTGGCTGCAGGTAGGACTCACCAACGTAGTCCTGGTCGTCAGTGCTGGCCAGCTTGATGACCAGCACCTCGGGCTCGTCCCGCTCCGGGCGCTCCAGGGACGCGGAGCGCGGCGCGCGCCCGCGGGACACCTTGCCGAGGATGCCGCGCTTGCCGTGACCGTTCTCCGACAGCGTGTCCTTTGCGTCTATTGGGGACGACCTGGGGGGAGGATATATTATGTTAAGTGGATACACTGCATGTGATATTTAAAAAAAAAGAAAGTGTTACAATGAACTACGACGTGTCACCTTTTACGCTCGGTCAAAAATCATTCTTCAGACACATTTAATTAGTTTATGGTAAGGTAAATTGTCTATAGTAATTTAAGAAAAAATAACTCTGTCTTCAATTAACAAAAGTGTGTCTCAGAATTCCACTTGTAACTCATAGATTATCTTTTACACCTAAGTTCAAGATAACGTTTCAATATGCACTTAATATTCAGCAATTTTGAATTATAAGCTGACGATTCTATCACCTTAACTTAAGGCGACTAGAGGAGCTAAAATGATGTTTTATAACGCCTAAAAGTATATGATCCACTGCAGTAAAAAATAACAGAAAAATATATGATATTCTGCAGGATATATGCTAGATAGATAGTGTGCTGAAAACATGATTCCTTAAATTTGATACGATAGAAAAAAATCACAAAGATACCTCTAAAAATATCTTTTAACGGGTAAAAACCATGTTAATATACAGGCTATAATTCTGATATTTTGTCAAATTATTCTTTAAGCAACATACTATCGTGATAGTGTTTTAATTATTTTGTTTGATCAATAGATTTTTATAAATACACGTTTCCTTATTTTTGAGCATAAATAATCTTAATACGTGCGCATGGGTGCGTAATACCCGTGTACAGACAGTCTCGGCCAAGGCCTGATGCTAAACGGACGTGTTGCTCGTTTTTTCCGCATTATTCGCATAAGATTATTTACTGTTTTTAATTATTTTTAATATGTGAAATAAAGCGAAACCCGTCACGAAAAGTAAAAAACGTTCATATAAAACAAATGCCCAAAATATGAACGATATTAAAAGTTTAGAATATTTTATTATTACTAAATATTGATTGTCATAACAATGATAACAATGAATTTTGGCGTTTTAGATGTTTGACAGACGGATGTCAGTTCAAATACGTTCAGTTTTTTTGATCGGAAAAAGTAATAGGTAGGGATCCCTAGTACATTTTTTTTACCTGATTAGTATCAAGCTTATTTTCCGGGAGTAGCTTCATTTTGATGAGACGAACAAAAAATCCTCTTCGAAAACTCTCAATTGTGGTAGCTAAGAGAGATAGCAGGAGATAGAGCAGCAGTGAGCCTATACTCACTGCTGCTATATCTCCGGGATAACGGGATAACGTACCACGCAATTTGTAGGACAATAGTACTATTAAATTATATAAATATTAACTAACTAAAAGAAATAAAAATCAGAAAAAAAATCAATTTTTGATGACCCGACGAGGTCATCAAATTGATGACCTGAGGGTTTGGGAAAAATTATGAAACAGAAATTTGAAGATAATGCTTTACAATAATTGTGTTTTGAAAAAATCGGCAATGTCATTGAATACCACAAGCTCATGCGCGCCATCAGCTGACCGGAGCGAGGTCAACGTACTCCCGCACGACTAGTCGCGCGTCTCGCGGTCAACGAGAGTTCGCAAAATACACAAGTCCTAAAATGTTCTTAAAAAACGTTTCTGAGATAAATGGTTATATGCATTATATAGTATATAAATAGTATATTATTAGGTTTAAATCTTTTCAAGCGTTCCAAATACACCAAGTATAATAAAAATGAATGTTGCTAAGCGCATAGCTGAAGAATGGCTCGACCAATTCGGCTAAAATTTTTTGTATGTTCCTTAAATCCCACGGAAGGTTTTTATACTAAAAAAAAACATAAAAGACAGTTAACGAAGTTTGTCCGGGCAGCTAGTAAGGAATAAAATTTTAGTATCGTGTTTGTAATATTAAAATAACCGATTTTTACTAAATGCATATGGATGTATACCCGGTACAAATACCAAAATATATTTTTTTATAATATTTGTCTGTCTGTATGTCTGTTTGGTCAGGCTAATCTTTGAAACGGCTGGACTGATTTTGTTGGGACTTTCACCGGCAGATAGCTGATATAATAAGGAGTAACTTAGGCTACTTTTATTTTAGAAATGTATTTATTTTTAACTGCGAACTGAACTAACTTTTTTGTTAAATTCCACGTGGACAAAGTCGCTGGTACAGCTATTACTCACTAAAAGATAACTAATTAATAATAGATAATTAATTTTATAACATTGTCAACATGATTGATTGTCAGTACATTTATTGTTTAATTTCAAATTTATTTTTGTCTAACGTTGAGCGAGTAGGAATTTTTCTGCTATCACCAGTATTCACTCATGGATATAGTTATACGTTGCCATTTCCAGAGTTCGAGATTCCAAAAATTTAACTATATCAATTACAAAAAGTGACAAACAGATTGTTACAGAATAGTTTATATAGGAAGAAGTTTTGCAATAAAGAATTTAAACAAAATTATATTAATTTGTAATTTAGTAAAGTGATAATTATTATACTTATTTAGTGGGTGCGAATTATTCGCACGGGTATAATTGCCAGAAAGAGTTTTAATTTGACTTTTTTTTTAATCTAACATAGCTTAAGAAAAAATTTATGTAACAAAAATATGGACTAACGTCTGCAATAAATGATAATATTATTATTGTTATTTTATATAAATATACCCCTAGTATTTTAAATAAAAAATCAAAAATGAAAAACATTCCCTTCCAAAATTCGAAACCGCAGACACTCTATTATAAAAACATACCTCTACTAAAAACGCTACTGTAACAATAATAGTCCGGGATCCCTAATAGTACATTTTTTTTATTTGATAACTATCGAGCTAATTTTCCGGGAGTAGCTTCATTTTGATGACCTCGTACGGACATCAAAAATTAATTACTAACCAGCTGTTTTTTTTTTCGTTTTTTTTTTTAATATTTATATACATAATTTGATTGTAATATTGTTCTACAAATTGCGTGGTACGTTATCCCGGTCCTACGCTCACTGCTGCTCTATCCCCTGCTAACTCTATTACCTACCACAATCAAGAGTTTTCGTAGAGGAAATTTTTGTTCGTCTCATCAAAAGTACCTGGGTGACCGAGCCTAGCTCGGTATTTTATTTTTATCTTATTTATTTTTTTATTTTGTTTTTTATCGGTATTTTTATATTTTATTTTTATTTAAATAAAAAATCACGAGTGAAATTAAAAAAAGAAGAAAAAAATAATTAATCTCAGACTGAGATTTGAACCATGGTCTTCTCGGTCAATCTCGACCGTCCGATTTCCCACCTGGGCTATTAGAATTTTTATGACATTTGTGAAATTAACCTTCCTATTCTAACGATATTTAGCAATTTTTTCATTGTCTAAAAACAGGGATAAAACGACATTTTTTTTAAATGAATCCTAGCTAGATCAATTTTTCGCCCCCGAAACCCCCTGCATACTAAATTTCACGAAAATCGTTGGAGCCGATTCCGAGATTCAGAAAATATATATATATACAAGAATTGCTCGTTTAATAGTATAAGATAAGATAAAGCTACTCCCGGAAAATTAGCTTGATAGTAATCAAGTGAAAAAAATGTACTAGGGATCCCGGGCTATAATAATTGCGATCGAAAAAACTGAATGTATGCGAACTGACAGCCGTCCGTCAAACTCCAAAATTCTTTCGCGCCATCTATTAGCATGGTCGGGCATAATCTCGCTAAACGGCTGTCGAGTTAATTTTTATAAGCGCCATAGTTAAATGGCGTTCACGTCGATATTGTAAATGTGTGCGTGCGTTCTTGAAGATCACTTAGCTCTTCTTAACGCCTTAACCGTAACTTCAATTTGGCTCTAATTTATACAACTGTCTTACAATGTATAAATATAAATACCTAGCTCTCATTAACCAATTAGTTAGGTTTAGGCAACCCTACCTGCAAATTCTGACCTGGACTCGGAACATTCTGACCATGTGCCAGCGTACCCTATCCTACCTACCCTAGAGCTGATGGATATGCGGTTACAAACTTTTGAACAGCATATTGTTCAGTCCGTTGGACATATTACATGTTATGTTTATCATTAAGCAAGTAACCTGAGTGCAGAGAAGTCGGGCATCTTCCTCAGCAGGTCGTGCAGCCTCGCGCGGTAATTGGGCTCGGTGGCCGCCAGCCGCGCCGCCAACCGAACACCTCCCGCCGCCGAACCAGACTCACTGGACATCATTTAATAAAATCAAAATCAAGGATTACTTTATTAAAGTTGACTTCAAAGGCACTTTTGAATAGTAATTTTACAAATTAAAAGCGTATGTAGATTCTGCAAAGAAGATTCGTCAAGAAACTCCGCAGTTACTTTTGAACTGCATTCGTCCATTTGACATTTTACTTGTGATAAGCGTAAAATATACCTCACCTGAACTCGGATTCGTCGTTGTTTTGTGAACTGCCAGCGATTTCATCATTACCATTCTGCGTGTTGTTGTTCAGTTTAGATGAGATTCTTTTTAGGAATGTTATCTGAAATAACATAATTAATGATGTACTAAAAATACAATAATTGAATACATTGACAGCGACAATGTTTGATCCTCATTGTTCATTGTTCATGTATGTGCGTACGGTGACCTACTCATGTTTGTAGTTATGTTGGAGGGCTATATACCATGTGCTTGTTCACTAAAACACTATCCACGTGTACTTACATATGTGAACACGCATGTGTGTTAACTCACACACGCTTTTTTACGCTTCAGCCTGTAATATCCCACAGCTGGGCCTTCCTTCCTTCCTTTTTTCCTCTGATCCTTCTCCTACATGGAGAAAGAGGATTCTATCTCCCACATGGAGAAAGAGGATTCTTTCTCCATGTAGGAGAAGGATCAGAGCTTAATCCACCACGCTGCTCTACTGCGGGTTGACGGATATATTCCTTACTATGAGTAACGATCCCTATCAGGCGTACATGATAACAACCGGGACAGACAGCTTAACGTGCTCTCCGAGACACGGTGGTGACACCCACAAGGACTAACAACCAGACCGGAAAGAAATATTTGTATAAACACAAATATCCACTTGGAATCGAACCCGCGACCGTCGATGTTTAGGCGTCGCCGATACGGCACACACACCTACATGTAAATAGCCGTTTGCACCGTGTGCGTCTGCATATGTGTGCGTGTGGTGCGTGTACGTGAACGTGTTTGCTGTGTAGTCACCGGCAGCTGCGCGTCGTGCGGCGCGGGCTCGGCGGCGGCCGGCGTCTGCATGTGTGTGCGTGTATGTGAACATGTGTGTAGTCACCAGCAGCTGCGCGTCGTGCGGCGTGTAGAGCGCGGCGGCGGCGCGCGGCGGCGCGGCGGTGCGCGGCGCGGCGGGCGGCGCGGGCTCGGCGGCGGCCGGCGTCTGCATGTGTGTGCGTGTATGTGAACATGTGTGTAGTCACCAGCAGCTGCGCGTCGTGCGGCGTGTAGAGCGCGGCGGCGGCGCGCGGCGGCGCGGCGGTGCGCGGCGCGGCGGGCGGCGCGGGCTCGGCGGCGGCCGGCGTCTGCATGTGTGTGCGTGTATGTGAACATGTGTGTAGTCACCAGCAGCTGCGCGTCGTGCGGCGTGTAGAGCGCGGCGGCGGCGCGCGGCGGCGCGGCGGTGCGCGGCGCGGCGGGCGGCGCGGGCTCGGCGGCGGCCGGCGTCTGCATGTGTGTGCGTGTATGTGAACATGTGTGTAGTCACCAGCAGCTGCGCGTCGTGCGGCGTGTAGAGCGCGGCGGCGGCGCGCGGCGGCGCGGCGGTGCGCGGCGCGGCGGGCGGCGCGGGCTCGGCGGCGGCCGGCGTCTGCATGTGTGTGCGTGTATGTGAACATGTGTGTAGTCACCAGCAGCTGCGCGTCGTGCGGCGTGTAGAGCGCGGCGGCGGCGCGCGGCGGCGCGGCGGTGCGCGGCGCGGCGGGCGGCGCGGGCTCGGCGGCGGCCGGCGTCTGCATGTGTGTGCGTGTATGTGAACATGTGTGTAGTCACCAGCAGCTGCGCGTCGTGCGGCGTGTAGAGCGCGGCGGCGGCGCGCGGCGGCGCGGCGGTGCGCGGCGCGGCGGGCGGCGCGGGCTCGGCGGCGGCCGGCGTCTGCATGTGTGTGCGTGTATGTGAACATGTGTGTAGTCACCAGCAGCTGCGCGTCGTGCGGCGTGTAGAGCGCGGCGGCGGCGCGCGGCGGCGCGGCGGTGCGCGGCGCGGCGGGCGGCGCGGGCTCGGCGGCGGCCGGCGTCTGCATGTGTGTGCGTGTATGTGAACATGTGTGTAGTCACCAGCAGCTGCGCGTCGTGCGGCGTGTAGAGCGCGGCGGCGGCGCGCGGCGGCGCGGCGGTGCGCGGCGCGGCGGGCGGCGCGGGCTCGGCGGCGGCCGGCGTCTGCATGTGTGTGCGTGTGTGCGTGTATGTGAACATGTGTGTAGTCACCAGCAGCTGCGCGTCGTGCGGCGTGTAGAGCGCGGCGGCGGCGCGCGGCGGCGCGGCGGTGCGCGGCGCGGCGGGCGGCGCGGGCTCGGCGGCGGCCGGCGCGCTCGCCTCGCCCGCCACGCCCTCCACCAGCGACCACACGCACGACCGCTCGAACTTCATGTACAGGTCGCGCACCTTCGGGTCCACCTGGCGAACAGTTATCGCACAACGTGACGCTATACTTTTTATTTATCATGTCTTTCTTTGTTTATAATAAAAAGCGGTAATGGAAATAATATTTGATAAATTAAATTGTACATATAAATTTTGTTCCAGGTATATCGACTTCCAGTAAATTTATATATACAATGCATGCTTAACGTTACTGTCAATAGAGAAATCTAAATATATAGCCCTAAATAGCGCTTATCTTTAGAGAAAACAGGTTAGTTTGTTGAACAACCAATCAATTGCAATATTACTACACAAACTTTTGGAATATAATAAAAAAGTAAGTTAATGAGCTGATCACAAAATACACGGGTAAAGCCATATTGGCTAGGTGCGTGACGGTAGCGCCACTCGAGGTATGAACTAAAAGGGGACAGTATTGGCAGATATAATCTGTGATTGGCAGTATATTAATGATATTTGACAATAACTATTTTTTTATTGTTAAAATAACTATCAATATGTGAAAAAAATGTAGTGACGAACTGACGAAATTACGTGCTTTTTTATATTGAATTAAATATCTTAAAAAAAACGTAAGTATCATTGATAAACAAATTATTTAATATTTACATGATTAGATTAAGTCAATTCTAGCTAGCTTTATAGTTTTATACTATATGTGTGTAATCTGTGGTCAAGTCTAATTTCTAAAGCATAGTTGAGTACATATGAGTTGTAAAATTAATTTTAACAAAACTAAAAGGAAACAAACTTTGGAAACAAAGAGTATAGGTAATTATAATTGTAAAGGTAAAAGTAAAGAATAAAAATAAAAAGATAATGTAATAGCTGAATCTTGAAGATAACGTAAAATATTATTTTTTTTAATTTAATATTTTTTTTATTTAAGTAGTTACGAAAACATGATGTCATCATCAAAACTGGGTTTCAAGCAGTAAATCATCGAATTGAGTTCCAAATTAGTACCTACCTAAATTTTTTAAATTTAATAAACACGTTGTTTAATCTAAAGAGTAGCAAAATATTTTTCATTATTTATATGAAATTCTTAATAAAATACATACAATAGTTTATTAAATTTTGATAAATTCCACAAGTAAAAACATTTATATTTCAAATTACTAATTTAGATAATATATTATTGTGTCAACAACATTTACCAGTTTCCAAATGCCTGTTATACTCTTTTATTATTAATACTGAAATTAAGGTTATGATACTACTTACTTTCGCCGTCTTACTGCTACTATCCACTTTTTACTTTGATTTATTTTCCATTTCGCAGTTGGAAATGTATAAAATTTACACTCACTCTATCTGCTAGTATTTCTACAATTAACGACACAGCAACTCCGGTTGCTCATTTTATTAAAATTTTATTATTGATAAAAAATTAAAATGTTTACGTGTATTTTATACGACAGAGTCATAAAACATCTCCGTTTAGTTCAAAAATTCACCACTGCGTACGCTTGTGTCGATTCGGCTTACCTCCACCATGACTTCGCACCTTGCCTATAGAGCCAATGATGTGTAATCAAAAGTAGCCCACCTCCTGGTAGCGCGCCAGACAGAGCATCTGCACGATCTGCGCCACCTGGATGAGGTTGAAGCGCGCGATGTAGGAGACGGGCACGTCGATGACGCCGTGCGCCTCGGGGCTCACGATCGCCGGGCAGATGAAGTTGCTCAGCACCAGCTCCGTGCAGATCGAGTGGATCTCGCGGTCTGTCGTCCTGGACACACCACACATATCAACATGATGGAGCCAGTTATTAATGCAGTCGAAAAACGAAGTTGTCGCGATAAACTGAGGTTGGCAGCATCGTCGGACAATTCGTTCAAGATGGCGGCGACGCGTCGCAAGATTGAAAATAAATATATGTAGTTTTATTTACTATCCTTCATAGTCCACAATATATTTATTTATTTATACTTTATTGTACATCACAACTACAAATATCATTTACAGACTGTGAAGTACAATGGGCGGACTTATGGCTATTTAGCCATTTCTTCCAGACAACCCAAATATATATTTCCTACTATGAGTAACGATCGCTATCAGGTGTACATGATAACAACCGGGACCGACGGCTTAACGTGCTCTCCGAGGCACGGTGGGGATACCCACAAGGACTGCACAAACACCCAGACCACGGCAAACATCTGTATGGCCAATACAAATGTTGTCGTGTGCGGGGATCGAACCCGCAACCGCTCGCGCAACAGCCAATCGCAATCCATTGCTGTGACCGCTGCGCCAACGCGGCGTCTATAATCTTATAAATATATGAAAATCTATAAATGTCTGCATTTTAGTAGGTCTTCAATAGAGCGGTATATTTTATGATGACAGGCATACATATAACTGTGGTGATTACAACAGTGCTGATTATTGGAAATCGGAAAATATCTCAAAATAATTAATTGTAACCTTTTTTCAATATTTAACAAATATTTAATTACACGGCCCAAATAACGATTTACAACTTTTAAGTGAGTTTAAAAGATATTCTAAAAACATACCTTGAATTCTGCTTCAGGAAGTGCACAATCTGCTGTACAATCCACGCAATAGTCGCCGGGAAGTTCGCCCAGTGCTCCTTGAGCGATGCGATAAACTTGCTGGTTAGGTTGTACAGGGACTGCACCGTCCATTTCCGGTAACGCGCTACTTTCGCGTTATATTCGTTGCTGTTCGATTGACCGAACTTTTTGAGACGGTCCGGAAGCGAAAATCTGAAAACAAAAACATAAATTCAATAAATAAATTTACTTCTGACACAACATTGTTGTCTGTCTGTCTTTCTGTTGATTCGGGCTAATTTTCGGAACGGCTGAAACGATTTTTACGGGACTTTCACTGGAACATAGAGGAGATTGTGGAGCAACATATGGGTTACTTTTTATCCCGGAATTACCGCGATTATAAATGTAACGAAGAGAATGTGAATTTTTTTCATAACTTGACAGTTCTTGCATTTTTTTCATAACCATAGAATGTTATCAGTTATCACATATTTACTTAGAAGCATATTTAGATACTGTTAAATACATATGTACTTATTTATTTATATAAATTTAAATCACCTGACGACCCGTAAAATATCTGCAGATTGGAATATCGTGACGGTATAATTGCAAAATTTTCCCTTGAAAAGAGAAAATCTTTGACCAGCACTTATCGGCACGCAATTTCAGTGCAGTTTCAATTCAACACTAAATGCTTACCTCTCCATAGCCTTATCGGGATCGATATCGAGGAAGAACTCGTCCTCGTGCAGGACCGCCATCACGGGCGCGTGCAGCGCCTGCACCAGGAACTGGCGAGCGGGGGAGTGACCGTCCCGGAACACCGCGTATAGAGATGAGAGCGCACACTTGCTTGTGCAAAATAATCTGCCGACAAGCACTTGTATTACATTTAATTGAAACAATTAAATTATTTACGTTTAATTGAAATAATTAAATTATTGGGTTGTCTGGAATAAATGGCTGAATAGCCATAAGTCCGCTCATTGTACTTCACAGTCTGTAAATGTCTTTAAATGTGTTTAATGTTTAAAATGTAGTTGTGGTGTACAATAAAGTGTAAATAAATAAATAATAAAATAAATATTTCGATTAAAAACAGAGACACTTGATATGAATAATATTATCTAGTAGGTATAATAATTATTATGATTAGTAAACATATTGAAATTGATCATGTGTCGCATACGTTTATAGCGAGGTGGTTAACCCATAATTTGTAATTTTTTTATATCAGATACTATATAGTTATTCTTTAGTTTAGTTTATCATAATTATTTTGTTTTACAATTATGTAAAGCCGAAGCGTTAAGTTTATTATTTTCTAAGCTTACTTACTCGTATCTTTATATCTATTTTAATATTCATTTTTTGTTAGTTTTTATTTAAAATGTGAATATTAATAAAAAAATATATAATAATAATAATATAATAAAGAAAAACACGAATCGAGTTTAATTCGGTCAATCATCATACACGTCATCATAACATTGAAGTAGGGCATTGCGATCCTTCGCGGGAGTAATGCGGGCCCTGTGTTGACGTACGAATCATATGGCGCATACAACACATGGGTACGCTTTAGCTGTTGTTAAATGATTATTATCTATACTTAAATTGATCGATTCCCTACATAGATCATAAATTTAATTACTTTTCTATGTGTTACAAAATAACTAATGAGAATTAGTTATCATTTTCATAAGTGAACCTACTCCTTCGTAGCTTCATTCAAAAGAAATATTTGTCAAAAAATAAAAACAATTTTGGGTCCTTAAGTCAGTAATAGATATTTTAAAGTAAAAATACTTTATATTATAAAACAAAGTCGCTTCCCGCTGTCTGTCCCTATATGTGCTTAGATCTTTAAAACTACGCAACGCATTTTTATGCGGTTTTTTTTAACAGATGGAGTGATTCAAAAGGAAGGTTTATATATAATACATGCATAACATAGTAGAGGAACACTGATAATTTTAGAGGTTTCTAATGTGATGTCGTAAATAAAAACATTTTTGCGCTTACATTATTAACGCCCAACGAAGTGGGCACGGGTCGGTTAGTTTAACATAATTTACTGCACACATTTTTGCAGTAAGTATCATACTTGTGAAAAGGTTTACATATCATGTAGTCCACGCATAAAGATCTGATCTTTAAGCGTCACATTAACTACAATTTAATTATAAAACAGAAAATAAATCTCAAAGTTATCTTAAAACAAAGTAAAGCTATTGAGAGTTAGGACACGTTTTATTAGTATGTGTATTGTGTATTGTATGCTCAAAGATAATTACATTATTATGTTTATGCGTGACGATAGAGCGCTGACAGCTGATGCACAGGTCTTTCTGGTTCACCTGAAGCTGCTTTTCCTTTTATTTTTCTATACTAATATTTCTATATATCTCTTCATAATATTAGTATTTATCTATACTAATATTATGAAGAGTATGAGTTTCTAACTTTTTTTGTTTGTAGGGGGTAATCTTCGCAAATACTGATCCGATCATGAAAATTCTTTCACTAACAGAAAGATACACTATTCAGGAGTGATGTAGGCTATATTTTATTGTTATTTAACAAAAAAATAGTGAAAAATAATAGTATATAGTGAATCAAGTCGGAGAAACGCGAGCGAGATGACAACTTTACTACATATTTGCATCACAGAAATAATTAACGCCCAACGAAGTGGGCACGGGTCGGCTAGTGTCTTAATAAACTCATTACTTCTAAGGATAATAATTGTACGCATTTCATTTGATGAAATAAAGCATTATGTGAGCGTGACAGAAGATGTAATTTCAAGAGCATTCAGTTGGAGCAGTCAGCTGATTCATCATCGTTAACATGAAGACATATATTAACAAACCCGCCAGCACTTTCATAAATTACTTCCCGAGAGAAAGTCACACTTTCGTTTTGATACATCAATTTTGTTTTATAAACGTTCGTCGAACTGTCGTGTGATATGTTTTTTATAAAGGATACACGATAATTCCCTTTTCCTGCAAATAATCATTACATACGGGCATCGCAGTCAATTTGTTCATAATGAGTTGGGATTATTTTATGTAGTAAGTTGGCAAGGTATAAAGGAAATTTACAGTATTGCTCAGAAGACAGCTTGAATAAATTTTAAAATAAATTCGTAAGCTTCATGAAGTTTTCAAACGATTTGTTTTTCTATTTGTATACATAAATTATATAGTATCTATCTATAATTTTTTTCTAATGTACAATGTACCTACTGAACAAGGAATACCTACCTACCTACCTATTGGTAGATGTGAAGCAAACGGCAAGATAAATCTTAATATTAGGTCGGGGGAAATGTTTCTTTGTATGTAGAAATTCAAGGATGGGAACCCGGTCCTGCTAGACACGGCGTCGTCGGGACTGTTCAGAGGTAAGACGGACAGTCCCCATTGAGGAGAAGTCTGGTCTTTTCGCCGAGGCCAGCCTGTCGCTGGAGGGATCCTGTTACCTGCAGATCCGGAACCATCCAATTAAAGCGGCTGAAGGCTCTCGCAGGGGTTTAGTACGGTAATAGCACCCCCAAGTGCTGAGTCCGAAGGTAAGATTGCCCAAAATGTATTTAGATTAGTTATAATATTTATGTACTATTTTGTTCCATAACTTGCTGCCTTCACGTAGGTAGTTTCAGGATTGCGTTGCTCTAGAAAATTTGGGACTTCTCATTAAAAAACCTCGACAAGTAATTTTGACAGTCCTCTTTTAACCGAAACAGATGGAAATCTGAGGATGCAAGATCGGGGCAATATGGTCGATGTATTAAGACTTCTCAGTCGAACTATCTCAATTACTTTTGAGTGGCTAAAGACGTATATGGCCGAGCATTGTCGTGATGAAGGACCACACCTTTTCTGCTAATCAATTCTGGCCGCTTATTCTTAATTTCTTGCTTAAGTTTTATCAGCTGTTGACAGTAAAAATCCGAATCGATGATTTTGTTCGGCGGTAAAAGCTCATAATGAATGATGCCCTTTCAATCCTAACTTAAGCTCAACATCACTTAATTGGATGTCAATCCGGGTTTCGCGATAGTCTGTGCAGCTTGACCGACTTTTGACTACGATTTCTTTCGTACATTCTTATCGTAGGATTCGTAGGTGATCCATTTTTAGTCATCAGTGATCAATATCTTCAAAATTGATTCGATATCATTAGTCCTAGGAGAGAATCGGAAATGAGCACACGTTCCATTAGGTTTCTTTCAGTGAGTTCGTGTGGACCCCATATATCGAGCTATTTTGTATCCACCACCATAGGCGGCGGAGGGCGTGGGCGGTGTGGGCGACCGCCCACGGCCTCGCGGTGCAAAGGGCCTCGCGCCTGACACCCGAAAATAAATTTTAAAAAGTAAGAAAATCCTAAAGTACACGCCACAATGTTTTTCTTCCATTAAATACACTCTTCAGTGCAATGTGCAATGAATGTGAATGAAATAATCGATATTTCTGATTTTCTTAAAAACTACTTCTAATATTAAATTGAACTATTTTACACGGACCTCATATTTTTTCATACCGGGGACCTTATATGAAAATCGATTCTTAAAGAGTAAACTTCAAAAATAAAGATCCTGAAATAGGACGAAATTTCCAATAAAAAAATCCAGACTCTCAGAACACTATCTCTATCATTTGTAAAAAAAAAAATTACGCTGAAAATAGTGCTCTGCGAGGTCGTTACGGCATAGGCGCGCCGTCTAAAAAGCCGGTTTATCACCTAAATAATTTTTTTATAAAATTAAAAAACAATTTAAAAATTTGAATAAATTATGGTGTCATTTAGACCAGTGTTCCGCAGACTATTTGTGTTCAAGGTACACCTAGGAATAGGAAAATATTTTGGAGGTACACCACAAATAAAAAATCATTTTTTAAGTAACATTAACCAACATTTATTTATTAATCATTGAAACAATATATATTATTAATCAATAAACGTAAACTTTATTTTTCCGAGGCACACCAATAAACGAACACGGCACACCAGTGTGCCGCGGTACACCCTTTGCGGAACACTGATTTAGACACTTGAACGAGAATACCTCGGTGAAAAAAAAATTATGTCGATTTTTCAAAAAGTTACACCATTGTTAATTAACTACTTATTCCCATCTCTGTTTTTATAAATTACGGCACAAAAGTTTAATTACCAGTGAAGTGATTGGTAGGATAAAAGAGGCAAAACATTATTCTTTTTTACTCGAGACTGTAGTAGGGTTGAACAAATGTCGATTATCTTATGATATTGTAATACATCAACTGGAACTATAGAAGAAAATTTTATCGGATTTCTTGTTGTCACTGAAACGACAGGAGAATATCAGTCTGACTAATTCAATACTAGGAGAGCTAGAAAAAAAATGGATTAGATATTCAGAATAATAATTGTCGTGGCCAAGAATTCGACAATGGTGCAAATATGGTAGTAATAAATAGTGGTGTTAAACTCGAATATTAAATATCAATTCAAGAGCACGAAGAGACGCAGCTAACTCTTTGGTGGCAGCAAAAACATTTTTTGGTTTTATTCAAAATATTTTTTGGCTATTTTCAAGTTCAAGTTTAGTAGAAAATAATCAAAGACAAATTAAAGCTCACAATGAAGCCTTTATCAGACACAAGGTGGGAAAGCAGAATCCAGGCGGTGAAGGCCATTTTATTGCAATTCGATGATGTTGTCGAATGCATAGAAAACTTAAAATGCCAAACTGAACAATCGGACACAAGTGATTGCGAATCCGTTTTAAACGAAATGTTCAGTTTGAAATTTATTATATCTTTACATATTATATGGTATGAGTTATTACTTATTAACGCGTGTCAATAACATAAGCAAATTATGGCAATCTGTACAGGTCCATTTAGACAACTGGATTAAAGAATATCGACATTCTGGATTCGAAAAATGCTTATCTGACGCTCTTAAGTTTATTAAGAAAAGCAGATATGATTTACCCGAAGAATTTAAAAATAAAAGTTTAGGTAAAAAGAAAAGGATGTCTGATTACGAAGGTGACGATCAGCCTATAAAGTCAGCTAAAACCCGTTATGAAACAGAATTTTTTAATGCGATGATTGATTCTGTTATAATTAACATGGAATCGAGATTCATGTCTTTATATCAACAATTTAAAAATTTCGGTTTGTTTTATGACTTAAACAAGTTAAAAAAAAATCCAAATGAGCAAATACTAAAAAACTGCCAGGATTTACACACAGTCCTGCAAGTAGATGAGAGCAGTGACCTTCAACCTTATGAATTGTATGAGGCATTACAAAATATGGTCCCAAATTTACCTAACCCATTAAAGACGTGAAAGATCTGCTCCAATATATCATACACTCACAGAAATAGTAATAATACCAATACTATTTCTGTGCATACACTAGCCGACCCGTGCCCACTTCGTTGGGCGTTAATTATCTTTGTGATGCAATTATGTTGTGTAGTTCTTAGTAAGTACTAAGTTTTATTAGATTCATTGTTTAGAATTTTATTTAGAGTTTTATTTCTTATTTTAAATTACAGAACCAAATAACATACTTTAAAGAACAAATTCTATAGCAGTTAAATAAATAATATGTTACTCCAACGCCATCTATCAACAAATTGAGAAAACGACGTCGATAGACTAATATCTAATAAATAGTCTTCTAATAGCGATAGACGGCGGCGAGAGATGGCGTTAGTATATTTACCATTTTGGAGTTATATTTTTATCTTGTTCTTATTTACTGAATTTTTTGTTCAATTATAATAAAATATAGCCTATATCACTCCTGAATAGTGTAGCTTTCTGTTAGTGAAAGAATTTTCATGATCGGATCAGTATTTGCGAAGATTACCCCTTACATACAAACAAAGTTATAAACTTTACCTCTTTATAATATTATTAGTACCTATACTTTATAGGTCCAGTCGTGATAATATTTGTAATATAATTTATTTACCTTTCTTTTCTTTTTCATTTATTTAATGTCCCAAAGAAGTTAAGTTAATATTTAGGTTTTTTTCTTTATTAATAAAAAAACTGTTTAACTTTAAGTGATTTTTTATTTAATATTCCCTTCTTTTTGCACCATCAGAGGGCCTCGCAAATGTACCTTGCCCACATTAAATTTAAGACTTGCGCCGCCACTGTCCACCACTTCAACCTATCGCAGTCCACTGCTGGATATAGGCCTCCACAAATTCGCGCCAAAAATGGCGCATACTCATGTGTTTTGCCTATAGTCACCACGCTGGGCAGGCGCAGACCGCAGGGCTGGCTTTGTCACACCGAAGACTCTGCTGCCCGTCTTCAGCCTGTGTATTTCAAAGCCAGCAGTTATCCCGCCATGGGACGGCTTTTTAAGTTCTAATGCGGTAGTGGAACTGTGTTATCCCTTAATCACCTCTTACGACAACCACGGGAATAGAGGGGTGGCTATATTCTTTACTGCCGTAGCCAAACATCGGCACTGACAACGCTTAAACTAATTTTGTACTACTCTTACTGACACTACATTAAGGTCCGTAAACGTCACATTTTCTTTTGCAGCTAGTCACATATCCAAATAAAATAAATTAATAAAAAACGTGACCAAAAATTATAGGGAATTTGTTTTTGTTTTATTTTTGAAGTTAATGTTTAAAAAATAAAGCTCGAAAAATTTTTAAAGATACATTCTACATCTTAATAGTATAGTATTGCAAGTCATATTGCAAGTAGACACTTATAAATATGTTAAAGACCTGTCACATAAAACTTGTCTCCGATCTTTATAATCGAGAAGATTTACGGCTGACGTCAGACTCTGTGATGAACAGGTGAAATCGTTTCACGGTGTGACGTCATAAAGTCACCTTGTCACTTGCACAATGCTGCTATTGAAAAATTTAATGTATTAGCAAGGTGTGTAGTCACTGATAAATGTACAATATAAACATACATACTACATTCATATTATGTATGTGATAAATAGTATGTTTTCAGTATTATAATGTTAAAAATTTTTTTTGAAGTGAGACTTCTTTAGGCGCATGTAGGGATTGCAATCCGGTGCCGTTTTCAATCCGGCCGGATCCGATCGAATTTTTATCAATCCGGCCGGATCCGGGCCGGATCCGAGTCGGATTTATCAAACCATAATAACCTAAGTTTTCTTTTTAATTCAAACGTATGTAGACCGTTAATGAAGTGAAAAAATTGTACATTTTAATTAAATTATTTTTTTAATTAAATCTCAGTTTCAAAACAAATTATATGTATAAAAGAGAAAAGCTAAAAATATTTAAATCAACTTATATTCGACCTATAACCCGTGGACCGTGGGAGTAATAGTAACTGCAATGTGAAGTTATTTAATCATCATCATCATCATCATTTCAGCCTATCGCAGTCCACTGCTGGACATAGACCTACACAAGTTCGCGCCAAAAATGACGTGAACTCATGTGTTTTGCCCATAGTCACCACGCTGGGCAGGCGGGTTGGTGACCGCAGGGCTGGCTTTGTCGCACCGAAGACGCTGCTGCCCGTCTTCGGCCTGTGTATTTCAAATCCAGCAGTTGGATGGGTATCCCGCCATCGGTCGGCTTTTTAAGTTCCAAGGTGGTAGTGAAACTGTGTTATCCCTTAGTCGCCTCTTACGACACCCACGGGAATAGAAGGGGAGGCTAAGTTCTTTGCCGTAGCTACACAGCAAGTTATTTAATACTCGCAAAATAAGTCAATCAAATTCAGTGTTTTTTCAGCTGTAAATAAAGTTCAATACCTTCACCATAACGCATCTATAACAAATTCAAATGGTAAAAATCTATCAATCAAGTCTTTAGTCTTAGCGTCAAAGGACTCGTATCTTTAAGAACCACGCTCTATCTTTTAAAAAGAGGTAATTTTCTTAAAAAACCGCCAACACCGGCATTTGTCACCGGATCCGGTAACTGTAAAATGATGCCGGATCCGCCGGATTACCGGATCCGGTTTTCCGGATTGCAATCCCTAGGCGCATGAGGGGTAAAATTTGACCGACCGGTAACGCGGGAGCGTTTTGACGGTCAGTACTTGGATGGGTGACCGACTGACCGCCTGGGAACACTGCGTGACGTTGACTTTTTGTTTTTAATTAGATTTTTGTGTATTTCAAATTCGTTTTTTTTTTTAATTAGTTTGCTAAAGAAGTTTCACTTCTGAAATGTTTACTTTGTACGCACGCATTTTTTTGTTTTTTTGTTTAAGAGAATAAGTTTAATTATAGGGCCACTTCCCTTACTATGTTGTCCATGCTTTTTTACCCTCGTTTATTGCCTATTTGCTAACCCGTTTCCACGACCTAATATATAGTTCTTTTTTTTTTAAATTCACTATCGAGAAAAAAATAGGAGGTTTTGTCACAATAACCACGTTGACTCTAGAGTTAAAACACAGGTTTAAAATGAACTAAAGACAATTAGTAGTAGAATGTTGATATTATTTGTTAAGGACTGCTATAGTGCTATTACTGCCAACTGTTCACTTTCGTTTGTATGTAATTGTAATTCATACGATTTAAAATATCTTTATTAGATCTAGATGATTGTCAAACCTCTTTCTTTTGCATTTTTATTGTTCATTGCTGGTGTAGGCTGGATGAGGATTGCGGAAAACCCGGATGTTTAGCGCGAACTTGGGGAGGCCTATGTCCAGCAGTGGACTGCAATAGGCTGAACTGACTGATTCAACTTTGTGATATATTATTGTTCTTCACCATTTAATTCTACTATGTTTATGGCATGTTTCTATTCGCAATTATTCTAGAAGTTGTCGTTTCATTGAGGCGAAACACGTCCTAATGGCATATTCTTCCTCCTGCTGTTAAAGTCTATTCGTAACTTCCGTTAATACACAGGCCGAAGACGGGCAGCAGCGTCTTCGGTGCGACAAAGCCAGCCCTGCGGTCACGAACGCGCCTGCCCAGTGTGGTGGATATGAGCAACACACATATTGAGTTCACGCCATTTTTGGCTCGAACTTGTGGAGTTTGGCCTATGTTCAGAAATGGACTGCGATAGGCTGAAGTGAAGTGAACTTCCCTTCAGGACAAACGTTGTCCACAACCAGTGAAATAGGTTTCACTGGTTGTGGACAACGTTTATCCCTTATACTTTACACTTCAATGTATTTAGATATAGCATTTACAGTTACTTCTCGATTCCTATTAGAGATGTACCGAGTCGAGATATTAGTCGCCAACTATACTATACGGGTCCCTATTTGTAGTCGTATGTCGGGGATTAAGTCGTTATTTTTTAACCGACTTCCAAAAAAGGAGGAGGTTCTCAATTCAACACGTATGTTTTTTTTTTTATGTATGTTAGCTCAGAACTTTTGACTGGGTGGACCGATTTCGATCAATTTTGTTTTAATTGAAAGGTGTTGCGTGTCATGTGGTCCCATTTTAATTTAATTGAGATCTGACAAGTACTTTTAGAGTTATATCTACTAATGCGTATTTACGTGACTACTTTTTCGTCGACCTACGTTATATTATACCGCATAACTTTTTACTCGGTGTACCGATTTCGATGATTCTTACTTTAATCGAAAGCTAATACTTGTCTTGTAGTCTTGTTTAAATAAGATCGAAAACTGATTACAACTTTTTGAGTAATCTTTAATAGCGCGTATTTTCTTGACTATTTTTTCGTCTTATTATGTTGTATTACTTGTCGATGTAATTGAAGTCGGTTTTTTTTTTTCGTTTGCGAGCAAACACAATTATAAGAATTAAAGATTATTAAAATTTATTTTTAAGATGTTCTAAACCGAATTTAAGTTAAATGTTTCAATTATAAACTGAAATATAACATAAAACAAGCAATTACTTTGTATTTAAATTGGTAGGTACTTAAAATATTACAATTTTTTTCATTATGTAATGGAACTGACTATTGCTACCTTTATTTTCACTGTTACTTTAGTTTCTATATGTCTACTAGCAACCCGCTCCGGCTTCGTACGGGTGCAATGCTGATACTAAATATAAAATATAAAATAAATATTTGCAATCTAAGCGCAAAAAATGTGTTTATTTACGACATCACATTATAAAACTTTAAAACTATCAGTGTTCCTCTACTATATTATGCATGTATTATACATATAAACCTTCCTCTGGAATCACTCTATTTACTAAAGAAAACCGCATCAAAATCCGTTGCGTAGTTTTAAAGATCTAAGCATATGTATATACAGACAGACAGGCAGCGGGAAGAGACTTTGTATGTAGTGATAGTGATGAAGTGATACGTCATGTAGATGCATTATTCTGGAGGTAAATTTTCGAAAGAAGTCATCCCCAATTCAATTTTATTTCAGATCCTTCTTCAATAAATGGCTGAGACATTAAACCAATTTCAAAATTTTAAAGAATAATATTAATTTTCTCTTGTTAAAAAAATAATACAAATGATATCAAAATTACGTCCTATCATATTTAAAATTAAAAATTAAAGGACAAAGTTTATGACTATGAAATATAATAAAATAACCATATGAGTAGTAGATACTTATGTAATAGATATTTTCTATTTCCTCTGGAAGACATATCTGATAACTGCTTAAATAGAGGAAAGTTGTTATCTCATCCTGTAGTTACATAACATGTCAAACGAACAAGTTAAAGAATTTCACTGTTGTATAAAATATGATATCTATACATATAATAAATAGGTAGGGATCCCTAGTACATTTTTTTGACCTGATCAGTATCAAGCTAATTTTTTGGGAGTGGCTACATTTTGATGAGGCGAACAAAAAATTCCTCTTCGAAAACTCTCGATTGTGGTAGCTAACAGAGATAGCAGGAGGTAGAGCAGCAGTGAGCGTAGGACCGGGATAACGTACCACGCAATTTGGAGGACAATGTTACCATCAAATTATATAGATACTAGCCGACCCGTGCCCACTTCGTTGGGCGTTATAATCCATTTCACATAAGAAGGGTACGGTGAAATTTGATATGTTCCAATACACTCTCACTATTTTCAGCAAATCAGATAAATATAAATGTTTTAAAATCACCAATTAATTTCTAAGGCAAATAATAATGCTTGATTAGATTGAATTGTTGACACGGCACGTCAGAGGGCGCAGGTTCAAATCCTGCTGATTTAAAATCTTTATATATTTTTATCTTTTTCCTTTTATCTTGTCACTCCTGAATAGTGTAGCTTTCTGTTAGCGAAAGAATTTTCATGATCGGATCAGTATTTGCGAAGATTACCCCGTATATACAAACAAAGTTATAAACTTTACCTCTTTATAATATTAGTATAGATTAACTAACTAAAAGCAAAAAAAAATCAGAAAAAAAAATTAATTTTTGGTGACCTTACGAGGTCATCAACTTGATGACCTCGTAAGGTCATCAAAAATTATTACTAACCGCTGATTTTTTTTTCTTTTAGTTAGTGATTATCTTATATAATTTAAAAGTAATAATGTCCTCCAAATTGCGTTGTATGTTATCCCGGTCCTACGCTCACTGCTGCTCTACCTCCTGCTATCTCTGTTAGCTACCACAATCGAGAGTTTTCGAAGAGGAATTTTTTGTTCGCCTCATCAAAATGTAGCCACTCCCAAAAAATTAGCTTGATACTGATCAGGTCAAAAAAATGTACTAGGGATCCCTACCTAAAAATGGTAGAAAAGTCAAAACTGTACATTGAATATTTTTTTAAAAGAATTCTTGGGGTGTGATCTACAATCGATACCGAAGCCAAAAATATAGTTTTTACAATTTGTCTGTTTGTCTGTTTGTCTGTATGTATGTCCGGGATAAACTCAAAAAGTACTGCATGGATTTACTTCAAATTTGGCACGAATATTGTTAAGAAGTCGGGTCAGAACATAGGCTATATATTATCACACTATCACCTACGGGGAAAGAGCAGTGAAACTTTATTTCTTCAAATGTATGTCCGGGATAAACTCAAAAAGTACTGCATGGATTTACTTCAAATTTGGCACGAATTTTATTGAGAAGTCGGGTCAGAACATAGGCTACATATTATCACGCTATCACCTACGGGGAACGAGCAGTGAACGCACGCAGACGACGTCGCGGGCAGCAGCTAGTATGTAATAAAAGTGTATATGTACTTATGCACGTACGTAAGAAGTTATACTTCATTGGCTAGCTAACTTCACGTTGCTAACTTCTTCTTCATTAACTAGTTAACTTCAGGGTGTCGTTTTTTTTGTGACAGTGTCCGCGAGCATCATCGAAATTTACACTCATGATTTTTCCCAAAGACCAAAACCGCACCGAAAGAAGTATACTTAACTTCAAAAATTGACGACACGTTGGCGCAGCGGTCACAGCACTGGCTGTTGCACTTGCCGTCGCGGGGTCGATAATCGCACATAACAAACAGTTTTATTGGCCATATAAGTGTCTGTCGTTGTCTAGGCGTTTGAGCGATGTGTGTGTTTCCAGACACTTGATATAGGAAAAGTTCCTACTGGAGGCCTTTGAGTGTGAAGCGTTTATTTATTAATTTTTATTTACATGAAATGTAAACTTTCTTTGTTTTTTAATACTATAGTCTGCACTAATCACTATCACTACATAGTATAAAACAAAGTCGCTTCCCGTCTGTCTGTCCCTATGTATGCTTAGATCTTTAAAACTACGCAATGGATTTTGATGCGGTTTTTTTTAAATAGATAGAGTGATTCAAGAGGAAGGTTTGTATGTATAATACATGCATAGTATGGTAGAGAAACACCGATAATTTTAGAGGTTTCTAACGCATCTTTTATTGTTGACAGTATCAGCATTGCACCCGTGCGAAGCCAGGGCGGGTCGCTAGTACCTTATAATCATTACATAGTATAAAACAAACTAGGCAACGGATTTTGAATATTTTGATGCGCTATTCTTTAGTAAATAGAGTGATTCCAGAGGAAGATTTATATATGTAATACATGCATAATATAGTACTGATAGTTTTTGCAACCGTGCGAAGCCGGGGCGGGTCGCTAGTAAATATTATAATAAGGTCAAGTTTGTGACTTTGTATGTAGGATCAGCTATCCTAGCTACTAATCTATGAAACCATTAAGTTAATTTTTCTAAATTCTTTCACTGATAGATGTAAATTACTGTTCCATAAGCACATATTTCGTTTCCGTAAAATATAAGTTTTCAGTCGAAAAATATAATGACTCAAACCATTACTTTGACTGTAATGGTAAGCATAAATATGTTACTTTTTTATTTAGAAAAGTCTAAGACAACAACTCTGGATTTAATTTATATTATTAAATTTTGAAAACTGTTCCATAAAAAAAAATTATTTGCTTTCAAAAGTTCATTAACCTGTTTTACAGAATATTACATAATTATGATGCATGTATACACAGGTGCAACTGCAAGAGATTAATGTTAATCTAACATGCAAACTTACTTCCTTGGATCACTCGAAGTTGCCATTTGATGTTTGATCAGGGATCGTAACACTGCCAGGAATCTAGTTCTGTCTGCTGGGGAACGGCAGCTCCCGTACAGTCCAGCTACCAGTGACGAAGGTAGACTTTGTGGCATGTGGTCTTCTCCAAGCAGGAGGCATAATGCCATCAGATTCGGAGTATCTCTGAGCCATCCTAGCAGTTCACCTAATGCCTGTGCCTCCTGTTTCATAAACAAATATTTCTTCAATTAACAGTTTAATAATTAAAAGTTAATATTACTTTGAAATAAATACAATATTAAGCTGATTACCATTAAATGAAAAAACTATGCTAATAAATTTTATAAATTTTCATTTATTTAAAAAAATATATGAAAAACTCCATACAAGTACTAAAATAGACTCCAAAAGTATAATCTAATAGTTACTAGTTCATTGTTATTAAATAATGTGTTTAGTTTGTTTAATACATTTTCAGTTTTTTACAATATTTTTTGCATTAATTATAAAGCTTCAGCCTGTAATATCCCACTGCTGGGTATGGGCCTCTTTCCCCATGTAGGAGACGGATCGGAGCTTATTCCACCACGCTGCTCCACTGAGGGTTGGCGCATACATTCCTTACAATGAGTAACAATCGTAATAATGACATGTGTAAATATAGTTAATGCAGTCTGAAGACAAGTCTACTCAATGTTACAGTATTTGAATTTTAAATTAAAACATTAATTATACATGAAAGAGAAACAAGTAAACAAGGCCATCTAATGAAATTTTATATCTCAAAAGTGGGTGGATACATGACGTATTTGTGTAGTATTGAAAATGTAAATATTTAAGGGTAAATTATTCATTAATAATTGGGTTCTTTCCTATATGATATGATATTAAAGTTTATTGTGTATTCTTTTTTGCTAAAATAAAGTTATTACCTATTATTTATTGTTTACATTGTCAGTGTTTTGTTTATAGTAGTAGTGTTTTAGTAGAACTAATTATTACCAAATAGACATACCTTGTATTTTAAGACTTTGTGGGCATCTATGAAAGTAGTGCCTTCAAGAAGGCTTGCCCGCTGGCAGGCTGCAACAGATTCAGCCTCAGATCTCGATGTTACCAAGTTGGTAAGATTTTGCCGTTGTTGTGAACATATCCATGCAGCTTGGAGCAACTCCAAAACTGTTTTTTCCATTTCCTCATTAAGATTTTGGAGCAGCTGCCTCTCTGAGTTTATAAAGATCTTCTCTCGACGGAGCTGGTTTGCCAGCTCCGCGATATCCATACAGCCCTCGGACGACGACTGCATCATCATGCTTTTGATTAGACACTTATCACCAGAACATTTTTTTTATAAACAATATATTTTCATTTCATCGCAGCACAACAAAATATTGTTATTTAATTGTTAACAACTTTTGTTTTGTGATTATAATTTGAACTTTACATCACAATCAAAATTTCCAAACGACGATTTTATTTATAGATTTTAGTGCTTCGTTCGTTGCCCTTTAGCGTAAAAGAATTTACACAATAACGTAGGTATTGAATACTTAGCAAAAGGTAAAAGTAAAACGAGAGACGAGAGACGAGAAATGAATTAAAAATCAAGTTGAATGAAAACACAGAGTACAATAACTATACGAATGAAAAGTAATTTCGTTCATGAACAATACTACCACAGACCACAGATTAGTATTATGTACTATGTAGAATACTGTGCGTTTTCCAATTACAGAGCATAATGCGACTCAGTGGCGCACAATACTAAACCACTGAGCCACCACTGAGTTGGTATCCATTGCAAACACGCACACGGAAGCCCTACTTTTGAGAGTGCTCGTTGTGTGAAGCGTTGCTGTAGCTTTGGAACTTTCAACGTTGAGCATTGAGCATTATACCGCATATTGCACTTTAGTGCTGATATTGGAAAACGTACACTATACGTTCACAGTTAAATAAAAATGCAATTTATTATAAACAGTAATAAATTATTTGCTCAAGAGTTATTTTACACTTTACCAAAGAAAGAACATTACAAAAATATATAAATAAACTATTTGATTTTTTCAAAGATTCCCCGTATTTTATTATTTTCTTCTCTGTATCAGCGAGTGAAGTTTCAAATGAATGAATGGTTTTGTTGTTATTTGAAGATAATAAAAGACTGAATGCAAGATAGACTGAAAGACTGATAGAGTAAAGAGTTTGATGGAAAAAAGAAATCTTTGGACTGCAGCTTTTTGACTTTAATTTTTGTGTAAATAATTGTAATAGATGTTTAGAAATAAGTGTTTAGATGCGACTAATGTGTAATTTTAGTTATAATAATGTCAAATATTGAAGGTAGATTAAAAGGTTTGCAAGAACGCTTCGAAAATGAATTGCGTAGTCGAAGAGAGGGTCTCCACAATCAAGGAGGACTTGGGGCTTCCAAGTCTGGAAGCACAAGAAGACCAAGACCTCGTAAGTGTTATGATAAACAAAAATATATTATAAATACATTCCTCAAAGTATTTTCTTAAACAGTACTGTCATTTGTCTAGTATCAAAACAAAATGTTTTTCTCAGTTTTCCCAAGAAATCTCAAGTGAAAAGGTTATACATAATTCTGTTACATTTTTCATCCCAAAACTGTTCTAATTATGCTATTATGTACCACATTGATCATACGTATACACAGAACAAAATTAATGCTTACATTACCAAAATCTTTATCTATTAATGATGTACAAATTGAACTGATGAATTAAAGATTATAAAAATTGCAATTAAAAACTGAAATAGTTAAATTATTCAACGTTGTTATCCCTAATATCAGTGTCATTTATCTTTCACACAACAAATTAACTCATTCGTAAACAAAACTCTATCTTAACATAAATTCAATATCTTGTATAGGTATACCTTTATATTAGATGTGAAAGCAATAGTTTACGTAATACATTATTTTTTAATTAGCCTGATTGTCTAAGATACCACAGATTTTTTATATAAACAAGCGTACACCTCATCTGATGGTAAGCGATTAGCACAGCCTATAGACACCTACAACAACAGAAGCATCGTAAGCACATTGCTGACTCTACCGCTGATCCCCTCAGGAGCTCTGGTCACCTTACTCACCACAACACTGCTTCAAAGCAGTGTTATTCAGCTGTGATCTTCTGTAAGGTCAAGGTACTTCCCCAGTCGAGTTGCTCCAGACTATGAGCAGGATATTTCCTTGTGTGAAATAGTAATATCTTATTACACTATTTATCATTTAAAAAATTTAACAAATTCTGGTACAAATTATTTAAATAAAAAATTGCTTGGTCTAATGACCCGATACTTCTTATATCAGTAAAACATTTGTTTTTTATAAATCGAATCTAATAATGACTTCGTTTTTTAAGAACAATGTTGTGAATATACAAAATTGTGACGTTTTGTAGAAAAACTAAATTATTTAATAAAACCTGCTTAGTATTTATTATATTATTTGACTTATTAATTACATTATAATTGATTTAAAAAAATATATAGATTGCATCAATACCAGTGAACACAATTTTTAGCAGTATAAAGAAAGAAAGAAAGAAGAAAGAAAATCTCAATCAATCAATTTTTAGCAGTATAATTTATGTATACATTTTTTTTTATGTTATGTTCATTATTTATGCTATGTAAAGAAAATATATTTTTCTATGCAACAGCAATGTTCTCCGCAAGAGAAATACCACCATTCCCACCGAAATCTCCACAAGCTACGGACACTGAATATAGGATGCGGGAAGTTTACAAGGTAATTCTAAACTACTGTAAAATTGTGCTTGTCTAATCATTTCTTTGTAACAACCATTCTGGTGTAATGGTGTGAGTAGTCGCATAAAACACCAATGTTTGTGGTTCGATTCCCGCTTGGCATGGATATGTGTATTTGTACAAATATTTTTTTTCCTGATTGGATGCCTGGCCTTATGGGTCTCCTCATTGTGCCTCGTAGAGCATGTTAAACCATCGGTCCTGGTTGTTATCATAATTATTTGATATCAACATATCTGTCAACCTGCAGTATAGCAACATGGTGGATTAAGCTCCAATTCTTCTCCTTCATGGAGAAAGATGCCTGTGCCCAGCAGTGAGATGTTACAGGCTGAATGCAAATCATTTCTTTTACATCAAAATTATTGATAGTACTGTGCTTACAATCATTAGGAACTCATTCAATAATCATTATGATATGAATGTAGCAATCATTTAATTTCTTCATTACGAACTTAGCTGAGTATTTATAATAAAAACAACAAAATTTAAAGCATCTGCTGAAAGTTGTGGTTAGATGATAGGACAGATATTGTAACGTGGGTTTGTATTATTGATAGACATAGATGTAAATCAGATGTTAGTCATACGGCGAATATAGTGTTGGCTTTCAAAGTTAGTGATATTGTTTCACAATCAAATGAAATATTTTAATACTTTATATTTTTGGTAAGTGAGTTAGACCTTGTGGGAAACCCCACAGACTTTACCAAAGAATATTAAGTGGCTCATTCTGATTGTTGTTGTTGATAATTAAAATTAAAAATTAATTCTAACAGGAAAATAATTATATTTAAAGATATCCACTGTGTTCTGTCTTATAAATGTAGCACTTAGCAGTAATTTTGTTATTATTTACAAACATAATGCATATTATATATGTACTAGTATATTAGTGATTGCTTATAATATTTGTGAGACAACATTGTAAGAGAATAAATTACACTTGTACTATAACAATAATCTACCCATTTTCATAATGTTTACCTGATAGGTGAGTGGGAAACTGAATGTGGATGGTGTTGAGTACAGATCTCACATAGATGATCTCCAGCAACTCGGCGAACTGGGCAGTGGAACCTGCGGCCATGTCGTGAAGATGTTGCACAAGTCTTCGGGAGCCGTAATTGCAGTGAAGGTATTGCTATATAAAAAAGTTTAAAAAAAATCTAAATGATTGAATTTTTAAATTTTTTGACGTGACAATGTTTAATAAATCGATGAACGCTGGCGGCATGCACGAAAAAGGATGACTCATTGTAGCGTTACGCTCATTGTACGCTTGCGCCACATCTATCTCTCTTCTACTCGATTGGCCGGATGCGTCCAAGGAGATGTTATGACATTGTCATGTTAAACTATCGTCCGTAAACCAACTTTACAGACAACCAATTTTTTATATCATATACTTATCCAAGAAATTGCAGTAGAAAAGCATTGTGGTGGCTATTTCCAGTAGATACATTATTAAAATTACTGTCTTTTAAATAAAAGTTTTCTGAAATGTATTTTTTTTCTGTGGTAAAACATTTTTCATCACTTCACAAAAAAGGAGGAGGTTCTATGTTTCAATGTATATTTTCTACACATTGTATTGATTTTTTATAACAGAAGTAATTTTGTGTTTTAGCAAATGCGTCGCTCGGGTAATTCAGAAGAAACAAAACGTATTTTAATGGATTTGGACGTGGTAGTGAGATCACATGATTGCCCCTACATTGTCCGGTGTCTCGGGTGCTTTGTAACTGATGCGGATGTGTGGATTTGTATGGAGCTGATGGCATCATGCTTTGACAAGCTACTGAAGAGGCTAGGGGCACCTATACCTGAAGCAATACTTGGGAAAGTCACTGTGGCGGTATGTTCAGTTACAAAATTTTTGTAATCGTTTATTGAGAAGTTTATTCTTTATATTATCCAGTGTAAGACAATAATTCCTATATTATTTGTCTGTATGGCTCTCCCTTTAGGCTTGTAATTGTTCACCTCATTATCTTCTCATCTTCAGAAGCACAAATGATTTTGAATTGCTAAGGTATTCCTGCACACATTACTAGTGTAATTATATAACAAGTTAAAATTGACCAGTTTTTCACGGTATTTTGTTTTACTGCTAAACATCGTATAATGCAAACAGTACTAAGACAGGTCAGCGCTACCACCATTAAATTGGTAATGTTCCAGACGGTGAACGCGTTATCGTACCTGAAGGACACGCACGGCGTGATCCACCGCGACGTGAAACCGAGCAACATCCTGCTGGACGAGCGCGGGAACGTCAAGCTGTGCGACTTTGGTATTAGCGGTCGCCTCGTCGACTCCAAGGCCAAGACGCGCAGCGCCGGCTGTGCGGCCTACATGGCGGTGAGTATCGTTTAGTTAGACCACTGTTCACATTCACATTCGCAAATCTTGGTGTGGCCTGTCAGATTAATTGGTTGTCTCTTTGACGAAAATTATAACAAAGTATTTTTTGTCTTTTAGCATCTACACATTGTACAATCTTTCTATTGGCGACATTGTATATTTATATAAACACTACAAAATGGCTGTAAATTAGAGATAAAAATATTTTGATTTTATTATGTAAAAAGTACACCACCTCCTGGTGGTGTACTTTTGTACTACATGATCCTTCATGTCCATGTTCAGCAGGACAAGTAACTTTTTGACAGATATTTATGACCCAATCAAATTTCGTCATCAACGTAACTACTGCCAAAATAGGGTAGAGTGAAAAAAATAACAATTTTTTTTTTCTTATCCTGGGGTCGAATTTGTAGCTTAAAAAATTAAAAAAATAAAAAAATTCTCAACATCTTGAGGCGGCGGCTCACTCATTTGGACTTGATTGATTCATAACTAATTTTAAAAATAGATTTAAAGATTTTTTTTATAAGCTACAATTTCGACCGCCAGGCTAAGAAAAAAACTTTTCTTTTTTCACCACCTTTCTGTCCAAATCTGTAATATTATACTTATATATGTATGTAAATATGTTTTTAATTAAAAGTTTTTAATAAATTCCCTCCCAGCCCGAGCGGATAGACCCGCCGGACCCGACCCGGCCGGACTACGACATCCGCGCCGACGTCTGGTCGCTCGGCATCTCTCTGGTGGAGCTCGCCACCGGCGTCTTCCCCTACCGCGACTGCCAGAACGACTTCGAGGTGCTCACCAGGGTACGTGAGCTCTCTACAACCTCTACTACTATCTTTACTATCTCTACTGGCTTTACTTCAGGGGTGGCACATACTTACTAATGATAATAAATATTGTTAGACTTCTGTCACAAAGGATTTTTTGTATTACACAAACTTTAAATAATACAAGGTGACAGTCATTAATACTAATTTTATTCTCTTTTAATTAATTCACATAATCTAAATGACTTTAAAGTACATGTTATCCACAATTTTTTTATTGTAAACTGTTACCATTCCTGAGATAAGTAACATTTTTTAAAATAAAAGTAAACTACCTACTAGGTACTTGATTATAGAATTTATTAATAATTACTATAATTTACTGTGTCAATAATGATCATAATTATGTTATTCTAATAATTATAATATTTATTATTTACTACTCAGGTAATAGCAGATGACCCACCACAGTTACCTGAGGGCAGTGATTTTACTCCCGAGTTCAAATCTTTTGTTTCACAATGGTAAGTTGTTTATCATTTTTTTCACATACCATAGTGATAGTTTGACATTTTTACCATAATTTTTTTATTGTCTATCTTAACTGGAAAGATAGTTTGATTTTAGAAAGTCATTGTCAAGCCATTTATGATAGAAATTTCTTTTTGTTGAAACTCTTTTTTAATGTACATTTCAGTCTGACCAAGAACTACCGGCAGCGGCCAAAGTACGTGAAGCTGCTGGAGCACCCGTTCGTGGTGAAGTCAGCGCGCAGCTCGGTGTCGGTGGGCGCGTGGTACGCGTCGCTGTCCGTGGCGCCGCCCGGCACGCCGCAGCCCGCGCGCCACCCCGCCGCGCACTGGACGCCCGACCAGGCCACGCCCACGCCCGCCAGGTGAACCGCCGCCCACTGCTCTATATATCTGTTGTGAAGTGGTCAAGTGGCCGTGGTGCGCGTCGCTGTCCGTGGCGCCGCCCGGCACGCCGCAGCCCGCGCGCCACCCCGCCGCGCACTGGACGCCCGACCAGGCCACGCCCACGCCCGCCAGGTGAACCGCCGCCCACTGCTCTATATATCTGTTGTGAAGTGGTCAAGTGGCCGTGGTGCGCGTCGCTGTCCGTGGCGCCGCCCGGCACGCCGCAGCCCGCGCGCCACCCCGCCGCGCACTGGACGCCCGACCAGGCCACGCCCACGCCCGCCAGGTGAACCGCCGCCCACTGCTCTATATATCTGTTGTGAAGTGGTCAAGTGGCCGTGGTGCGCGTCGCTGTCCGTGGCGCCGCTCGGCACGCCGCAGCCCGCGCGCCACCCCGCCGCGCACTGGACGCCCGACCAGGCCACGCCCACGCCCGCCAGGTGAACCGCCGCCCACTGCTCTATATATCTGTTGTGAAGTGGTCAAGTGGCCGTGGTGCGCGTCGCTGTCCGTGGCGCCGCCCGGCACGCCGCAGCCCGCGCGCCACCCCGCCGCGCACTGGACGCCCGACCAGGCCACGCCCACGCCCGCCAGGTGAACCGCCGCCCACTGCTCTATATATCTGTTGTGAAGTGGTCAAGTGGCCGTGGTGCGCGTCGCTGTCCGTGGCGCCGCTCGGCACGCCGCAGCCCGCGCGCCACCCCGCCGCGCACTGGACGCCCGACCAGGCCACGCCCACGCCCGCCAGGTGAACCGCCGCCCACTGCTCTATATATCTGTTGTGAAGTGGTCAAGTGGCCGTGGTGCGCGTCGCTGTCCGTGGCGCCGCTCGGCACGCCGCAGCCCGCGCGCCACCCCGCCGCGCACTGGACGCCCGACCAGGCCACGCCCACGCCCGCCAGGTGAACCGCCGCCCACTGCTCTATATATCTGTTGTGAAGTGGTCAAGTGGCCGTGGTGCGCGTCGCTGTCCGTGGCGCCGCCCGGCACGCCGCAGCCCGCGCGCCACCCCGCCGCGCACTGGACGCCCGACCAGGCCACGCCCACGCCCGCCAGGTGAACCGCCGCCCACTGCTCTATATATCTGTTGTGAAGTGGTCAAGTGGCCGTGGTGCGCGTCGCTGTCCGTGGCGCCGCTCGGCACGCCGCAGCCCGCGCGCCACCCCGCCGCGCACTGGACGCCCGACCAGGCCACGCCCACGCCCGCCAGGTGAACCGCCGCCCACTGCTCTATATATCTGTTGTGAAGTGGTCAAGTGGCCGTGGTGCGCGTCGCTGTCCGTGGCGCCGCCCGGCACGCCGCAGCCCGCGCGCCACCCCGCCGCGCACTGGACGCCCGACCAGGCCACGCCCACGCCCGCCAGGTGAACCGCCGCCCACTGCTCTATATATCTGTTGTGAAGTGGTCAAGTGGCCGTGGTGCGCGTCGCTGTCCGTGGCGCCGCTCGGCACGCCGCAGCCCGCGCGCCACCCCGCCGCGCACTGGACGCCCGACCAGGCCACGCCCACGCCCGCCAGGTGAACCGCCGCCCACTGCTCTATATATCTGTTGTGAAGTGGTCAAGTGGCCGTGGTGCGCGTCGCTGTCCGTGGCGCCGCTCGGCACGCCGCAGCCCGCGCGCCACCCCGCCGCGCACTGGACGCCCGACCAGGCCACGCCCACGCCCGCCAGGTGAACCGCCGCCCACTGCTCTATATATCTGTTGTGAAGTGGTCAAGTGGCCGTGGTGCGCGTCGCTGTCCGTGGCGCCGCCCGGCACGCCGCAGCCCGCGCGCCACCCCGCCGCGCACTGGACGCCCGACCAGGCCACGCCCACGCCCGCCAGGTGAACCGCCGCCCACTGCTCTATATATCTGTTGTGAAGTGGTCAAGTGGTCGTGGTACGCGTCGGTGGCACGTGGCATATGTTTGGAATATAAATTTTGATCATTTAATTTTTTTGTGGTAATTACTTACTTTTTTTTAATTGTCAGAGCTTGGTGGGCGACGCCACCCAACTCGGGAGGAAGTAGTTCGCAGCCTACGAGCCTCGAAGCGGACTTGTCGAACTACTCTCCCTATCCGAGACGCAGGTATGATATATTTATTGAGTGCTTATAAAGTTATGCTTTTCGTTTCTTAAAATAAATTTGATTTGTAGGCTACAGCCTAAAAAATCTATATTTTATTAAATTTTTATAGATTTTTCGTGTTTTTGGATGATTGTAATTGTGTTCTAGGACGCTCGACGCGTGCGCGTCACCTCCGCCAGCGCCCGCGCGCCGCGTTTCGCAGGACTCGCGCTGGCGAGCCTCGCCCGCGGTACGAACTGGCAACATTTAGATATACTATATGTATCTTTAGGGAGGGCTTTTTTTAAATTTTATGTGACTCAACTTGAATTGATTGGAAAAAAATTCGTTTTATTATATTTTTATAAAAAATTAATATAAAAAAGATGATACAGTCAAACCTGGATAAGCGAGAGTTCAAGGGAGCACAATCTTATTCTCGCTTATAGAGGCTTCTCACTAACCCGAGTTTCTCGCTAATGCAGGTACATGGGTAGCGTTTCTCTCTTATAGGGGTACGCAGCAATAACAAGTCACACACTTTATAGTCTTTTGATTTTATAATTTTATAATAGGTGGATTCTGGTAAATTTAACCCCCTCCGAATTTCATTTCACGATTTTTCGGATTCAAACGCATTCACTATTTTAAGTTTATCACTTAATGACAGTACTTTAATTTTCCGTTTTGACATGATGCAGAACAGAACTTTCCTTCGCAATTGATTAACTATAAACTGAGTAAGTCTGACAAACAGGACAGTACACAGGCACACGTGTCCATTCGAAAAAAATGGAAAGAAAGGAAGAGAATGCGATAAAATAACGACGTTATTTAGTTCCACGAAATAGAATAGGTACAATATTGACGAGAAAACAATACAAAAACAATGGTAGGAAGCTTCACGAAAATTAAGAATGAGTCATAAAATAGCAGATGTTAAATTTGTAATTTGTTTTGTCATTTGTTACTGTATTTTTATTGTAACTATAGTTCCTTCTAAATCTATACTTCTATACTTAATATTATAAAGAGGTAAAGTTTATAACTTTGTTTGTATATACGGGGTAATCTTCGCAAATACTGATCCGATCATGAAAATTCTTTCGCTAACAGAAAGCTACACTATTCAGGAGTGACAAGATAAAAGGAAAAAGATAAAAATATATAAAGATTTTAAATCAGCAGGATTTGAACCTGCGCCCTCTGACGTGCCGTGTCAACAATTCAATCTAATCAAGCATTATTATTTGCCTTAGAAATTAATTGGTGATTTTAAAACATTTATATTTATCTGATTTGCTGAAAATAGTGAGAGTGTATTGGAACATATCAAATTTCACCGTACCCTTCTTATGTGAAATGGATTATAACGCCCAACGAAGTGGGCACGGGTCGGCTAATAATATAAATAAAGATCGACTGTCGCTTATAGAGGTATAGATAAGTAGCAGTCTCACTTACGGAGGTCCATGAGGGAAAAACGACTCTCTCTTACAGAGGTTTCTGTTTCTCGCTAATAGAGGTTTTGGGAGCTTAAAATGACGGGTCCTGGCTATTACTCTCACTTATAGAGTTTTCTCACTTATCCAGTTCTCACTTATCCATGTTTGACTGTATTGTATTTTTTGTACTAAAGTATTCTATGAAATCGAATAATTTTTTAGTTACTTTTAATTTTTGTTTAGAAAAAATTATATTAACTAAATATGACATTGTTACTTGACATCAAAAAAAACAGAGGAGGTTCTCAATTCGATTTTATTTTTTTAGAGTTCAGGAAACACCAGCCCCATTGTATTACAAAGATTCTATCACCAAAGTCAACAAAGGAAGTCCAGAGTGGACTTGCACTCAACACCGAGGCATAGAAGGTGAGTTATAATTTAAATCTGACAACTTTTTTTGCTTGTCATATAAGTTTAAATTTTATATACGTGTATAAAAATACCGATAATTTTTATTTAACAGCGTTGAAAAAGGAAATTAAAGCTACAAATCAGTTAATTACTAATTTTAAAATGATTCAATATTAATTACTGTAAAATCTAACAAGTATTTTATAGCGTTTTTCAGAAAAAATGTCGAACATACTAAAAATATAAAGCTATGTCCGCAGCCTCAGCCGCGAGCACAGCACGGGCCGCTCGCCCGAGCCGCCGCCGCGCACGAGGCATCTCCTCACACACGAAGGTACTATCTATCAATAATTATCACTACTCTGGTCACCACTGCTTCCACTATGAACAGTCGGCCTATTTTTTTTCACTTAATTCTATTTGCTAAACTGTGGTCTCAGCAGCTGCTAATTTTCATATAATTATGTAGTAGTTCGTAATGGTTATATGACGTTTCTACACCGCTGACTAATGTTTTTTTTTTTAATTATTATATTAATTTATATTTAATACGATAAAAAACGTGCACTTGAATACATTGAATTTTCAATTTATATTCTAAAACTAGCTGCTATGCCCACGGCTTCGTCCGCGTGGAATTTAACAAATATGTTATTGTTCAGTTCGCAGATATTAAAAAAAATCTAAGATAAAAGTAGCCTAAGTTACACCTTATTACATCAGCTATCTGCCAGTGAAAGTCCCGTCAAAATCGGGCTAGCCGTTTCAGAGATTCACGCCGTCTCTTGCAGTAAAGTAAAACACGCGTCAACTCGTAAATTAAATTAGGAAACTTTCTGTAATTCTCCAATACTTTTCTTGTAGTTAAGCTTAAATAATAACGTTCAGCTATCACTCAAGCGTTTCAAGTAGCTGTGAGTTTTATTATAATGTCAGCAACAATGTTCCAGCCAACGGCACCGCGGAGCTGGAGCCGCCGCCGCTGCACGACCGACTGCACCCGCCCTCGCCGCTGCTGCTCACTAACGACAGGTGACACACCTACTACACGTTACTATTAAAGGTCATAGCTCACTGCACCCTCACCGGAACGCCTCGTCGCGTCGTCCGTCCGCGCGTGGACAGCTTGCGTGCGAGGCGATTCGATGACGATACGGAGTTGATGTAGTGAGCGCATATCCATACAAGTCCATAGAAAGAATACTAACCGCTCGAGGCGAGGCGGTGCTGGTCGGGTGCCGGGTGGCTCTAATGAGCTATGACCTTTATTGGTCCACTCCACGCAGAAAGTGCTAACTGAGTTCGCGTAAACATTAGAAAACAATAATGTAAAACTGTACACCTAGACCATCTATAATCCATTTCACATAAGATGGGTACGGTGACACATGTCAAATTAACTCTATAGTGAGGTGACCATGCATAATTAATTTATGTGATTCGATTATCGAGTACAATTGCGGTTAACCTTTAATCGATTATAAAAAAATATATTTTTAACTGCTTCTTAAAAATTAATTTTCATACATACATACATACATATAATCACGCCTCTTTCCCGTAGGGGTAGGCAGAGACCACTTCTTTCCACTTGCTACGATCCTTACATACTTGTTTCGCTTCATCCACTTTCATTATTCCTTTCATACATGCTCTTCGGTTCAGGGTACTCTTGACCTGGCCTTTTTTCAAGACGTCTCTGATCTGGTCTTGAAAAGTCCGCCTAGGTCTACCCCTTCCAACACTTCCATTCACACTCGCCTTATACACTTTTTTCGTCAATCGTTCTTCATTCATTCTCTCGACATGGCCAAACCATCTCAGCATACCTTTCTCAATTTTTGTCACTACATCTTCTTTCAGACCACAACGTTTCCTTATCTCACTATTTCTTATCCTGTCACTCAGTTTATCTCCTATCATACTTCTTAATGCTCTCATCTCAACTGCATTTATTCTGCTTTCATGTTTCTTCTGCCATACCCAACTTTCACTTCAATTTTTCAATTAATTTTCGTATTCCCGAAAGCGGACAACCAACTCCCGGGCTTGACTGTTTAAAACGGTCTTCTCTGTTCTTTTCGGCATTTTACAGAACAGAACACACACACAAAATGGAACCATTTCCTTTGCATTTTCATTTCCTTTACCATTTCCTCTACCCAAAAGTTGCCTGGAAGAGATTTTTGTACTTATCTCCTGTTTCTATTTTTGTAATGTTGCTCATTCTTGGTGTACAATAAAGAGTTTTTATTATTATTGCTAGCTGACCAGGCGAATTTCGTACCGCGTAATAGTCGATTATTTAATTATTTTTTTTAATACTTATCCTTCCCGGAACCCCTCCCTATCACTTAAACTTTATGGTATGGTGTTAAAGTTCAAATTGACTTTGAAGTATTATTACGAATCTTTTGTATAGGAATATAGAAAAGTGATGTTTTTAGACTTTTTCAGGCAATTTTTTAAATTATTCTCTCTGTAAGAACCACCCTCGTATTTCAAGGAATATTATAAAACAAGAATTAGTGAAATCGGTTAAGCTGCTCTCGAGATTTGTGCTTAGCAACACATTCAGCGATTCATTTTGATATATATAGAGATCTTGTAATATATAATGATAAAGCTGTATGTGTGTTTGTGGGCAGGTTGTCGGAGGGCCGCAGCCAGAGCCTGACGCGCGCGGAGCTGCGGAACGGGTTCCGCGCCGACGCGCCGCAGCCCTCCAAGCTGCTGCACGACGACCAGGGTGAGTGCCGCACACTGTAGCCCTGCGTGGGCGCTGGGACACTACAACTACACCACACTACACCGTGCCACGTCCGGTGTACTACACGACATACACTACTAATATACAGGGTGTCCCGCGATAAAGTGCAACCCCGAAAGAGGGTGAAACTAGACCATAAATTATCGACAAAAAACAGAAAAAAATTAAAAAATTTTAAAAAATTTTTTTTATTTTTTTTATTGACGAATTAAGATTTTTGTATAGCTTACGTAGACTCTTTGTACAAAAAATGATCATTTTTGTACGTGTTTTTTGGGATACAGGCGTAAATTTTTTTTTATTTGAATGGCAATATGGTAAGAAATAATAATAAATCATAAAATTTCTTGGTATTGGGGGCATAATTCTGAGAAAATTAGAGATCATTGAAAAAAACAGTCATAAAAAATGGATTTTTTTTTCACAAGAAGCATAATTAAAGACATAATGCCACTTTTTTGCGAGCTAATTTTTATTTTATCCTTACCGCCAAGTACGTGGCGTAATATTTTATTTTATTTTAAAGTAATCGACCCACTACTTTGGAAGAAATCATCATTTTTTGTACATAGAGTCTACGTAAGATATAAAAATCTTAATTCGTCAATAAGAAATAAAATATTTTTTTTAAAAAGTTTTTTCTATGTTTTTTGTCGATAATTTATGGTCTAGTTTCACCCCCTTTCGGGGTTGCACATTATCGCGGGACATCCTGTATAAAAGGCCCTGTAAATGATCAATTCATTTGTCAAATTTGAAAGATAACTTGAAAGATAACTTGAGAAGATAACTCTAAAAGATACTCGATCAGCAATTTCGTTATTCTATAGTGTACTTATAAAATTAACATGTACTTTAAAGTAATTTAGATTATGTGAAATGATCAATTCATTTGTTAAATTTGTTTGTCAAAGTTCATGTTTTCATATAACAAACGCATCAAACAAGCTCGCACATGTTAAAAAAAATTGACAAACACGTTTGTCAAACAAAAATTTGACAAATTGTTTGATCGTTTACGGGAGCCTTTATATCTATATACTATTCAAAATATCTGTTGGAAATAAATCAACTGGAATGTAAAAGCAAATACTTTTATGTGTACATTTTATCTAAAAGATACTCGATCAGCAATTTCGTTATTCTATCGTGTACTTATAAAATTAACATTCACTCTGTATAATTTTATTCTGTAAACAGTCGGGTAAAAAGGAAATGCAGTTTATACAATAACTTTCTTGATAAATCAACAAATCTAAGTATAACTATATTAGAACACTTAACAAATACTTTGCAATAATGTTAATCAGTTTGTATTTACAATATAAATACATATATAAATAATCTTTATATACCAATTAAATATTATATACAAGTCTTCTACCGTCTATAAATATATATTTAATATTATTAAGTATTTTATGTATATATACAATTAAAAAACCTTTATTCCTTTGTTCACACATACAGGTGCAGTGAAGACTAGTGAGTTAACACATACACACATTTCTAACATACATTTCAGTTATCAAAAATTCATTCATTCTGTCATATAAGGTATTAAATTAGTGATTTAGTATATAAAATAACATTCCTAAATATTTTTTAAATACTTATCGAAATCATAATTAATACATACTAATAATATTTCATTTCATATATAGATGCTCAATTGCTCATAAACATAATTTATTGAACGTAGTAATCTGGAGCCCACTTAGAATATCATGATATATGATGATAGCAAAAGGAATGCATAGGACTTTGTTAAAAATTAATTATCACCCTATGTATGTATCCATATAAATACATAGGGTGATAATTAATTTTTAACAAAGTATTGGTACTTATATTTAGATTTTTACTTCATTGAATTCCAAAGTCGAATACGTTTTACAGATACTAGTCATCCTTAATTTTATTAATAATAAAAGAGATAAGTATTTTTCTGTTATAAGTTTAAAGACATTTCACTATCAAGTAGCTCATTAGAGCAAACATTTATAACGTGATCATTTTTCATAGCATCCGAATATCATTTTATTTTAATTTTATCATAATTTTTTTTTTTTAAACAAATAACAATATAACTCAGAACACTTACAGAATCTTAATAGTCAGTAAGACAAATCAGTTCTATTGACCATTCTGAAAGTATGGTAATTTAAATTTCTATATGGGCTAGTCCCGAAATAAAATATATTATTATTATTATTAAATATCAACACGCTTACTACGTACGTACGTACGGTACACGTTATCAAGTACTATCAATGAAAACTATAATACAATTCAATATTTTATCTAGATCTTAGTAGGCTTAAGCTATGTTTCAACTACTGACCAGGGTCTTATAGGTCTGGTAGGGATCTTAGACTACAAGACTGAAACATTTTGCGACTAATAAACAAGCATGTATGGAGATATCAAAGTAATATTCTTCCTTACTTAATGCTTGTCAAACAAATTTGTCAACAACTAACTCTGAGAGTCCTAGTATATCGTTGCTTAATATCTTACTCAGACAAATTATATCAGACCATTATTTAGTTCATTTTTAATCTCCGATAATAATAGATCAGAGACACCAAGAAAACATTTATAAAAATACATTATTAATAATACAATTATAGGAGGCCAAAGTTCGCAATTCTTGCACTATACATTATGTTCCTTAATAAATCTAAATATTTTAATATACCTATGCTATTTTGTGAAAATAATGCAGATATTGGGTAAAAAATAATGCCACGAAAGAGACAAATGCACCGTTACATTTTCTTGGGTATTTTTACCGATTTTAAATTACACACACAGTCGCACAGTGAAACAAATTATATATTTTTAATTTGTTTATATGTTCTTTTCATGTTTTGTGTATATGTTTTGGAGGGCAGCCAGCCTATAAGAGTCGTGTCTAATTGGTATTATGATATGCTGCGCTTGCCACTCTACGCCGTTTTGTTTATGGGAAATGATTGTATGTACCAATGGTATATGTACACACTTGAAAATATTATCTAAAATTTTGTAGATATCCTCTAGGTATAGTTTGTAAATTGTTCTAAACAAATGTTGATTGCTTCAAATGTGTTAAAATTTAATTTAAATCGGTTTGAACTGGCTATAACCGGAAAAGTGTGTAAAAGTATTGCAAGCAGTATTTTTAAAAAAATTTAGTTTTTTTTTTTAGTGATACCATGTTATAGTTTATTTATATACCACATTCATACAGCTACTCATATCGTTAGTTATTTTATTTAATACATATCATAATTTAAGTGTACATAGAAACTAGTCTCCCATACAATCAGTTCGCCATATCACTCATTACCATTCTGTTTCACGGTATCCTACCATTGTGTTTATGTTAATAGGACGTCTAGGATACAGATGAAATGCTTAGTGCTTCGCGGTTACGCTTACGCCATATTACACTGAGAATATGGTTTGATATTAACTCTTATCGACCGATGGTTGGCGGACTGCTGAGATTTTTACATGAGACGCTATATGTCGATATATACGGTTTAACTCGTGAAGCTAGTAATGTAAGCTAACTAACACTGCTTAAGATAA
Organism: Melitaea athalia; assembly: GCA_905220545.2. NCBI lineage: Eukaryota > Metazoa > Arthropoda > Insecta > Lepidoptera > Nymphalidae > Melitaea > Melitaea athalia. Next base: position 2,604,823 of record HG992177.1, read on the forward strand.
ATTAATGCTAAGTGTATCGTTCTTATCCATGATTTCCCCGATCGTCGTAGTCGACTGGCAACACTGGCTTGTGAAATAAACAGTGTTGCCAGTCCGTTACGACGATGAAACCGTTTCTGCTATCTGATGACTATGTACTGTAAATTTATCTGTGTAAATTGTTGTATTCTTGCGGTGCATGAGTATTTGAATTTAGAATTATAGTTTAAAGAATTCATTTTTAATATTGTACTTCATTTTTTTTTCTGTTTAGTGTCGTACTGCCTCCATTAATTCTAATTTTGAAATGACAGCTAAAGTTAGAAGGTTAAATAAATTGAGTAGAGTTTCTTATATGTGTAGAGTCAAAGCCGCGTACGGATTGTTCTTGCGGACGCATAGTCTATAAATGTGTACGCACCTTTACTACTTATTAATATAAAATACTCGCACTCAGTCCGTGCACGGTGTTAGATTCAAATACTCGTGCCCCCATCTCCTGTGCTTTGCCGCTGTCACGCCCCACATCGCCTGCCATCCGCTCTATCACATGCCTCGCCACACTAAACACGACCTTAACACAAGCTAATAACGGCCGCTATTGTACAGTAAGGGACGCTCGGGTTGCGCTTACTACGTCTCGCAGGTACTATGACGTCACTCGACCCATTTGTTTACGTTTGATAATCATTCATTCATTCACTTACTAAATTAAATGTCGCAGTTCTATAGTAAATTAGAATTTTTACTTGTGTACCCACTTGTTGTTTTAGCAAACACAAGTCTCAGTCGTTGAAGTATATGTTAAAATACTTTTTTATCTGTGACGTTGTTTCAATTATTTTTTATTAACAGTAGCTCTGTCAAATTTTGTTGACGTTGACGTGAAGTAATTTTGCCAGAGTAGTTTGTGGAATTAAACAAATGGGTCGAAGTAGTCAGTCCGAGGAGATAGTGTAATAGCGCGGTGTGGGTATCTGTTGCCATCATTGTCACCTGGATCATGGCTTCGCTCATCGCTCAGTAACTGTAGCCAGGCATTTGGTACGGCGCGGGAGCTCTTTGGTTCTAAAGTTTTTCCTTAAATATTGTTTATGCAAAAAAAAACTTCTATAAACTTATTGCAATTTTGTCTCAAAAATATATTATACAAAATATGAGTAAAATTTTGTAATACAAGGATACGACACCTTTTGCGTCGGTTTTTATTGTTAAAGTTATAACTGATATTAACAAAATTGAAGTCTGTAATGTCGTACTTAAAATTAAGTATAATTGGAACTTTATCGTTTACAAATCGAAGCGTATTAAAGTCGGAAGCCTAATGTGTAAAATAAGATAAATGAAAGAAACAAATTACGGAACCAAAGAGGCCCCGAGCGGAGAGTGGGCAGCGTGCGTGTGGGGGGAGGTAGTGGGAGGTAGCGGGAGGTAGCGGGAGGTAGCGGGAGGTACAGCGTCGCGTGACGTAGGCTGGCTGCACTCGCTCGCGGGGCTGGTGAAGCGCCGGCTCAGCGGGTACGTCAAGTGGCATCACGTTGCAGCGCGCCGCGAGCCGCTGCACGCCGCCGTCGCGCACCACAAGTTAGTACCTCGCATTACCACTCATTTAACCGAGGTAGGGCACAGCTGGAAATTTCCTGCTCAAGATATGGAGCGACCCGACTGGGGTAGTACCTCGACCTTACAGAAGACCACAGCTAAATAATACTGTTTTCAAGCAGTATCGTGTTCCTGTTGGTGAGTAAGGTGACCAGAGCTCCTGGGGGGGATAGGGTCGGCAACGCGCTTGCGACGCTTCTGGCGTTGCAGGCGTCTATAGGCTACGGTAGTCACTTACCATCAGGTGAGCCGTACGCTTGTTTGTCGACATACTAACATAAAAAAAATTACATAATATATACTTTATATTCATGACAATTTGATATAATTTATCCACTAAATTTTTACTTTTCATCCATTAAAAAATCGAATTTTAATTTAAACTACAAAAAACTTCTTTAATCAAGGATTTAAAAGCAGATTTAAATCGTCATTTTACAAATTAAATGTGTCAAACTACCATCAGTTTGAATTGTAGATTCTGTAGAGAAAAATCCGTATGAAAAATCTTTATTTACTAAATTTGAAAGGTAGTTGAAAGTACTAAATTTGTATTCTTCAATGATTAAAAAATCAAGTTTAAATTTGATCATATTAAATTTTCAAGTACTGACTTATGTAAGAAAATACTTAAACTACTGTACCGGTTTTACCGCATTTAAATGTGTATCTCTTCGCCGGAAATAAATCTTCGCTGACTAATCATAACAGTGTGACAAATGACAGATTATTAATCTTACTAAAATGTTTTGAATAAATTCTGTTTTTCTCCTGTTGCACTTATTACTAAATTTTTATATTATATTAATTAAAAATGTAGTGTCATAATATTTGACAATCACAATTATTATATTATAAATCATTATTGTCACAATGAATTCTCAGGTGGGGCAACAGCGAGAGTTGGAGCGTGCCGGCGTCTCCGCTGCCACCGCGCGCCCCTCCCCCGCGACCCGCCGACTAGCGGCCACCCCCCGCACCACCCGCACCACCCACACCACCCGCAGTACCACCGCTGCCACTACCACGAGTACCACCAAAGTTGTCAACACCGCCGCGCCGCGACTGCACACCGAGACTATTCTTAAAGTGTTATTAAAGTGTAAGTCTTGCCATTAAAGAGTAGATTTAGAAATTACGAGCGAGTTCTAAACATTATTAAGTATAAACAAAAAAAAATGAAAAATAATACACGGAATTAATACATCATACATCAGTACATTGTATTCGATATTGTAGTATGGCTTTTACTTGCCTAGTTTTTTTTTTTTGTAATTAAATTATCATATTATTAAAAATACAATGCGAGTGAGTGTCTTCTAAATTTACTCTTTAATGACACTGCTTACACGTGAGAAAGTCTAGGCAAAATATCTTAGCGATTGTCGATAAAAAATTGAATTACATAAATATTCTATAAGTCATGTGATAAATTTCTAACAATCATTGTAATATTAAAATGAATATTATTTAAAAGGGCTTCAAAATTTAATGTATTTAAGGTTCTCGACCACGCCGAACAATATTCTGATTTTTCTCCTTTACACAAAATAATTGGTGTTAAATTGTAAATAATAATTAAAACGCATAATAAGAAGAAATTGATCTCATATATACATTGATCTGTTGATAAATAAAGTCGACAATCGCTGAATCATTATGTCTTGTAAAGTTGTAATGTATATTTATCATTAAGTGCTGGGTAACTCATTTATTTTTTTTATTTTTTTTCGTTAACAAGTTGTAGCTGTCGGCGAGTGTTATAGGAGCGATGATACTGTACAAACTTGTATACTTTAAATTTACGTTTTGAGTAGAAAAATATATTAAAAACAATTTAACCAGAGTGGAATATTAACATTTACATGAATCAATTATATGTTTTTAAAATTGTTGTAGTTTTAACATTTTAAAGTTATTTGTTAATCTCGAATGCAGCGATCAATTCTTCTTCGAATCTTTTCTATTCTACGTGACTTTGACGAAATCATCCAAATTAATAAAATGTATTAATTTTCTCTTGGTATTATTAATCAAGACGTTATATTTTGCTTAATAATTGAATGAATTCATAAAATATCCAAACTTTCTAAAATGTGGGTAGTCTTAGATTATTTTCATTCATTTCAATCCATGCAATCATCAAATAAATCTATTAATATTTAGCGCTTTTTATATAATTATGTAAATGTTGATGTTTTATTCCGGCTTATGAAAGAATAATTACCTAGATTTACTGTTAGTCTGAAACGATTTTAGTGTTTTAGATGTAAAAAATAGAAATGAGTAAATTGACACGGACAATACACTATAGCTATACTTTTAAGTTCTTTTGATATGTTTTTCTATTCAAGTACAAACAAACGCTAAGCTTGAGGATATTGTGTTAATTATGCAGAGTGGATCCAAGCGAGAGGCGTTAAAACAAAACACATATGCGTAATATATACAATTTACTAGCGGACCTGCCAGAAGTTGTCCTGCCCGGAATACAGCTACCAAACTTGATTGCTTACATAGCGATAGCAGCGCCATCTATCGGGTCCAATTGAGATGAAAACCTCCCAAGTCCGACAAAATTACAGATGCTTACAAAATTTGATAAAAATTGGTTCAGTAGTTCGGAGTTTATCGCGAACATACATCGTGTAAATTAGGTTATGTTACATGATATTAATAAAAATTAATTAAGTTCTTACTTAGGTCAATTTATCCCTGTTCTGTATTTGAAATTGAGTGAACAAATAAAAATTATTTTATCAACAATGATTGAAAATTTGATCAACATATATAAATATAGACACCGCTTTGGTGTAGTGGTCCGTGTGCCTTGTACGCTCCAAAACACCGGCGGTTGCAGATGCCCGGTGCCAGGTTTCTCACTCAGGGTGGTTATCGGTACTTGTGCAAAGCTTAATCTACCACGCTGGTCCACTGCGGGTTGGCGGATAATGATGCTGAATCAATAAAAAATATAAATATGTATAGGGAAAGTGTGAACTAATAGGATATGATTGTAGGAATTGAGAAATCAGCCAAATAGAAGTAGTAGTTCAGACACAAGGTAGGTTTACATTATACTTATAGTAGCGGACCCCGCAAACGTTGTTTTGCCATATATTATATTAACCCCCGCAACCTCCTCTTGTGGGTGGAATTTCGTAAAATCCGTTCTTCGCTGACCTCTACTCGGCGAAAGGAATATTCCTACCAAATTTCAAGTCTCTACGTGTTATGGTTTCAGAGATATCGTGTTGAGTCGATGGGTGGAAATCTCTTTTATATATATAGTGTTACGTGTTAGGGTTCGAACGATTTGGAGAGAAAGACCTTCTGACTCTTTTAGAGACTTTATTCACTAGCACTAGGTCCGACACAAGCACTAGGTACAACACTACGCACTAAGTACAAACACTAATCACTAGGTACACACAGTAAGCACTAACAATGTCCGAGGTCGTAGCCAATGTCGTAGGTTTCCGCTGGTATCACTTCTTGATCACTAGTATTCACTTCGAAGTCGCTTCGTCGTTAGCTCAAACTGAACTGACTCCGCTCGGCCTCCCCGGCCTTTTTATACTGGGCCGAGCCTACTCCCAGACAGTTCTAGAACGTTCGTGCGTGTACTCGATCCTGAGTTCATTCACCTATATGTCCTCTAGCGCCATCTAGTAATGAGTGGATGTTTTCACGTTGTCTTTGTAACATAGTGGTTTGTACAACACACAACGTGGTTCCTCCGCTCCCCGCTAGATGGCGCAAGCTTCTTTTTGGTGTACTCGTAACACTAGATTATGCTATATGTGGTTTTATTTAATGCCTCTCTACATTTAAACTCGAAATAGAACTAGCGCAGTAGAGCACCAAATACGTTGAAAGTCATATGAAATGTGTAAATATTATATTTAAGGTTTGCGATTATGTAATATAATCGATGCGAGATTTTTTAGGTACAATTGTTGTGTATTTACCAAAATATGGTACTTTGAGCTTTATGCGTGATAACGATTGTACAACTTTCGGTAGATAACCTTGCTTGTTTTAACGGCCACGGTCGGTTGTACATATTTTTCTTTTTGAAATATGGATTCAGTAAATATTGTTTAACGTTATTTCTATGATTTTTTTAAATTCGTGTAGTTTGTTATTTTGAAACGATTCAAGTAATGTATTAAAGTTTAAATTAAATAAAAAATTACATTAAAATTTATAGCAGGCAACATATTTACATTGTATAAAACTTATTTAAGATATTACGTTGGTTCCAATCCTAACTAGAGTAACCGAAAATAAATGTTTTTAAAATAATTTCATTTTGATGATGACTGAATATTATCCTGATTTGAGTTTTATATCATCATAATCAATATAAACTGAATTTAAAAACATCTTAATTGTTTTATGGCAATAAATATAGTCACCGACTGTGTGAAAGCGTTCCCCGGCCCTGGTAAAAATAAATTATACGAATGTTAGAGACACAAGTTGTACTAGTTATTTATCAACAAAATCTTCACAGTTTTAATGATTGTTGTATTTCATCATTGCCCTCGTCCCGACCGTGGCGAATAATTCCTATTATAGACAAAAACATGATTAAAATATATTTTCAATGTAAATATCGTGTATTATATTGATAAGTTATGAAATATTTAAGCGCAGTTTTATTTAATAGACGTTTCATAAAATTTTATATTATTTCACTCCCTAACGGAGGCACAATATGTATTGACCGCTTGTTCTGACGTTAGTTCGTACACGATTACCAAATGTGTATTTGTAATCTGTCCGTGATAAGAAAATAGTGACTCATCAATGTCACTTAGCTTAGCCACGCCCCTTGACTTATTATCTCGTAGTAAATTGGAACGCTTGTCCTAATGTCTTACTTCCAAAGTTCCAACTACTCAATTTAAACACGCCGTTCTAATTTATTACAATTTAATTTCGCAAGGAGGATGGCTAAACTAAAAATTTAAACCAGCTGAAATGAAATATGCTCTAAGTTTTCTGAAATTTTCCGGCTTTTCGCGTAATTTTCTTAATTTTTAATTCCATTAGAACCTTTTCTACAAATTGATTAGAAAAGTAAAAAATAATGCCGGATAATATAATATTTATTTAGTTTTAGTAATCTTTATTAATAAAAAGATTTAAAAAATACCAGAGTATTTCATTCGGATTTGACAGTACTAGCTCTCGTCAGAACGGTTTTGAAGTTTAAATAAATATTAATTGTTGAAATCAAATAATTTTTATGTTCATTTTTGCGATATAATTCATTAATAAAAATTTGAAAGTTCTCTGTAGTAAGATGTGAACAAAGAGAGAAAATTATCTATATATTATGTTTCTTTTGTGATTATTATGAATTAAATATTTAATTAATTACAATCTTACGAAAAAATTTGTAACAGAGACTAAAAAATTATTGAAAATTTGCTGAATTTTATTTGTTTTAGAAATAACATCTACTGGCTGACGATTCTCAATCTTTAATTCTTTACCAATTTTCAATTAATTTACTTTATTTTTTACCATTTAAGTTATTAATATTAAGTTATTAAATAATAACTTAAATGGTAAAAAATAAAATAAATAAACATATTTCAAAGTTTTTAAATGTGTTTTGTGACACAAATTTCAATTAATTTTTATTCGAAAAATGTCTTACATAATCCTCGCAAGGAACCTTGTAAAGAAAGGCGTAGCCAGTAGATAGCACTATATTTTTTATTCTGTATATATTTTATAGTGATTTTATAAAACTTAGAGCCGTCAGACAACGACTAACACTGACAATGAGACTAACATTAGCCATCTACTTAGTGTTCATATTCAACGCAAGCTTGTTTAAACGATAATAATATCTAATCCTTTTTATGATATATGATGTCCAAACTGCCATGAAATGTTCTGAGAAGATTACTATTTTTCAAAAATTTCGAGTTGTCCCAGTGTTAGTCGTGTCTCGCGGTTCAAAGTACTCCCTAGTCCGCACGCGCGCGTGCTATCGCAATGTAACTTGAGATGAAAAATGTATTTAATGAAACGATTTATTTTCATTTTGTAATTATTGCGATTATTATCATTACATGTACTGTAATAAATGCGGATCAAGTTGTATTGTTTTTTTTTTTCGCAACACTAATCCTTTCCTAGATCTATGCTTATATTAATTAGTAAGGGTTTAGAACTCCTTTTCGATTATATTTTGTAATATAGGAGTTGACGATGACGAAAATGAAAAAGATTTCGTATCTACTGAATTTAGTTTGTTCAGTATTTTCTACAATGATTTGGTTGAGCAAGTGCAAGGCTATGGCTAGCTTCACACAGATAATGAAACAAAGTGGTGCGAGTGTTCACCTAAAACACCGACCGGTTTGCGGGTTCGATTCTCGCTTGGAATAGATATTTGTATTTCTACAAATATTTCTTTCCGGTTTGGATGTCTGTCATTCCGTCCCCACCGTGCCCAGTAGAGCACGTTAAGCCGTCGGTCCCTGTTGTTACCATAAATACCTGATAGTGATCGTTACTATAGTATATAGATTATAGTAGGGAAAATATCCACCAACCCGTAGTGAGCAGCGTGGTGGATTAAACTCCAATCCTTCTCCAACATGGATAAAGAGGCCTATGCCTAACAGTGGGATGTTATAGGAAGAATCTCTGTAAAAGTTCGTTTTCTGTACTTCCAACCGTACTCTGCTCGGAGAAGAACTCTAGAACCGTTCTATATAATTGTACTATAGTAAACAAATCGATGAAAGATGATTTTCGAAGGTATCTAGATCTGTCGATAGTTGCCGATGTTGCTCAAACTTGTACTTAATAGGATAAAAGGCTCGTAACCAGCGGTGATTGATAAGTTTACTAGCCGTTATAGCGGTTCTTTATACAAATTAAAATAAACGTATTTCATGTCAAAACTGCTAGGATAATTTTGTTAAGTATAAAATTATTTTTAAATTTCGAAGAGGGACAATATAGGCTAAGTGTTTTGCATTGTAAAAGTGGAAGATGTAAAATGTTTGTTTGCATTATAAGTCAAGAATGTAAGATTTTTGAAGTTGTCTTGGTATTAAAATATTCTAATAAAATATCAGTCCTCCTAAAACTATGGTTGCTGTAAAGTATCCGAAACGTCTCGGGCGTCTAAAAAACTTAATAAACCGCGATAAAATAAAAAAGCTTTTTTTATATAATACCTAAGTGGACTGTGGAATTCGCGTAAAAATTAGAAAACAATATTATAAGTAATAAAATATTTTACGCAGTCGTATAGTTTTAAGACTTTTAAGTATCAGTCAAAGATAGTCGTCTAATTACAGCGACTTCATCATCATCACGTCAGCCTATCGCTGTCCACTGCTGGACATAGCCAAAAATGGCAAATTCATGTGTGTTGCCCATAGTCACCACGCTGGGCAGGCGGGTTGGTGACCGCAGGGCATTTCAAAGCCAGCAGTTGGATGGTTATCCCGCCATCGGTTGGCTTATAAGTTCCAATAAGGTGTTAGTGGAACTGTGTTCTCTTAAGTCGCCTCTAACGAAACCCATGGGAAGAGGGTGTGGCTATATTTTTACTGCCGTACCTACACAGCAGTGCGCGACACATTACATTTGCAGCGATTTATTTTCAATAATAGTTTTATTCATTAATAACCAACTTCAAAAAAAGGAGGAGGTTCTCAATTTGATTGTATTTTTTTATGTACGTTAGATCAGAACTTTTGACAGAGTATAGACCGATTTCGATGAATTTTGTTTTAATTGAAAGGTGTTGCGTATCATGTGGTCTTACTTTAGAGTTATATCTAATACGCGTATTTACTTGACTATTTTTTTCGTCTACCTATGTTGTGTTACTTGTCGATGTAATTGATGTCGGTTTTTTTCGTTTGCGAGCAAACACAATTATTACAAATTATAGTAACTTTTCAGACAACACATTTATTACTTCAAACAGTAAGTAGAAGAGGGTTAAAAAAAAGAATAAAAATAAAATACATTTAATGGTAATCTTTAAACAATATTTTGTGTTTACTAATTATCAAGCTATTACTAGGTACGGAAAGGATGTGGCGTTTTAAATATAGCGTATAACAAACAAAAACAATTATATTGTGTTCATAACATTATTGATTAAATAAATATATACAATTTTAAATAATTACGTAGACGGCATCTTAGCTGCATATCCTACACTTATATAGTTAGATAAAACTTTCTGAAATATACCTAATATTTTTTCAAATAAACTACATCAAGTGAGATTTATAACAATCTAACTTTTAAGTACATTTTAGACATAATCAAAAGATGCAAAGCCCTATTTTATTGCAGTTCAGCCATATTGGATTTTGAACGACATTTAATCAAGTTCAAAATGAAATTCCTAAAGGCGCGTTTGAAGAGCCATGAAAAAATATATTTTATATATTTTTTTTAAATTTTAAATGTAGCGTATAAAAATTAACGTAGGTATCTTTTTAAAAATAAATCTTTGGCATAAGAATTAGGCGTCATGAGCTGCGTTAGCGATTGAATGATATTAGAAATAATTATAAATTAAATTTTACCTATTTAATAGATATTTTTAAGAGTAACTATACAGAGATTTTTATAACTTATGAAATTTTTACCAAGTATTATTTTGTACGAAAATAATAATTGACTTTATTTTATTTAGCCCCGTTCCTATATGCAAGAAAATTTTCGTTTTGGTTACGGACTGTTCAATTTCGAACTTTGTAACACACGTTTGACAATTGTGTTCGATGTTTTTTTGAAAATAGGAACTGGGCTTAATTAATTAATCTCGTTATCAGTAATTGATGATTGATCTTATAAATTAAAGATTCTTTCTTTGATGTACTGCTTAGTTAACATTAAAAATAATAGTACCTAGCTCTTCAAACTGCTTGAGATTAAAATTAAAATTGACAGTTTATCTTTTTTTTTGTATATCAATAACAAACAAAAAAAAAACACTTTTAAAATGAATATTAAAAAAAAATCTAAATCGAAAGAATATGTAATCATTTTTTTAATTATTATTATTCAAATATTTTAAGCAATCGCAAACAAATCAAGTAGTCCACAAATTTACTATTTTATATTATAATAAATTACATAAATATAACACAAAACTATTAATCGGTATCTTCAGTTACGTCACTTAATTAAAATAACAACCAAATTTAACAGCCTCCAATTGCTTTGCTCCAATACTTTCATATTTTTGGTCAGCGTTTCCAATAAGTATGATTTAAATACAAATCAATCATCTGACTAGTCATTATCAGTCACGGTTAATTTGTATGACATTTTAAAATTGTTTTAATGTAGTATATTATAATTAGAAACAATGAATACCTACCCTTGTGGAAAATTTTCGAACTTTTTTCATAAAAAGACTTCTAAAGACTTTCTCAGAGTTCTCAAGGTTTTTTTAGAGAAAAGTCCGAAAATTTTTCACAAAGGTAGTTCTACAATAGATCTTCTTAATTAAGATTATCGTGCACTCTATTGAGAGTTGATTTCCTATACAAGAAACATAAAAATATCTTATCATAATAATTAAAAAATTATTTTAACTTATACAAACGATATAACATTACAGAATAGAAGATGTTTTCGTCGAGCTTCCTTTAAATAAGTTTCATAAGCTCAGAGTATTAAACACTTACAACATGCTGCTAGGTACTTCCTAGTTAAATGTTTTATGCTACTAATTTTGCAGATTCAAAAGATGCTCCAAAACAGCATCTTCGTTGCTTTTCTTCAAAAGCCGATACGAACTAAAGAAGAAATAAAAAATTGTCTAATGTAGCCTCGAATGATTTTAGAATTGCCAACCAACCGTATTATAATAAGTAGCAGTATTGTATTGCTCTTGTTTATGTATATTTGAAATTATATAATAAAATAAACAAAACCAAAAAATTACTAATTTACATAAATTAATCAATCTTTTCCTATAATTTCACACATAATCACTTTATTTTTCAAGAGACGAGTGTAAAAGAAATTTAATCTATATAAAAATAAATTTTAAATATATTTAATCGTTGTGGGCAAACACATTTCTTGCAACAATAATTTTTTTTAAACCAACTAAACTTTTCATATTTTGTTGTGAAAAATACAGTGTTTTGTATTTGTACATGATATGTGACATATCAATTTTGTTGTTTGCAATCCTATACTTTACAATTCACTAATTTTTTCGCAGTGTAAATAATAACAAAAGCTCTCGCAAATTAACAATTCTTAAACATATACGAATACACTGTCTATGATTATAAGTGTTTCTTAATGTAATCTACATACAAGAGTTCTTAAACATCAATAAAAGATAAAAAAATATAATTCACTCTGTAGTAATAATATTAGTATATTATGTGATTATTGATATAAATGATTCAAATTATTCTTGTGCAACCTACTAGTGACATTCTATTCAAAGATATAATCTGTATGTAAAATAACATATATTGTATTAGTAGATTATCAGAATTTAAATCTGCTATAATTATGTACAGTAATATCTTGACTTACGCGAATTCGGGATTGTGCGGTATTTGGTTGAGTTTTCGTTGTTAGGGTGCATCCATTAATTATGTGAGCTATTTTTCGATTAGCTTAGACTCCTTAGGTGAGATTTTGTGAGATTTGCCCGGACCCCCCCTCCCCTTAAGTGAGATTGGCGCTAAAAATATTTTAAACTAAATTTATTTTTATTGTTCGGGAAAATAATAAACTGTTCAGGTATACTATAGTTAATTTATTAAAAAAATAAAATTCAAAGCAAAAACTGAATGATTTTAAAAGCCATGAGATTTATTTTAGAACACTCAAAAAGTTTTTTTTTTTTAATATTTGTATCTAATATTTTATATTTTTTCAAGTTGATGTGAGATTTTCGATTATACCCCTCGGTTTAAATGAGCTTTGATGAGATTTCATTGGACCCCTCCCCCCCATTCTGAGCTCGCGTAATCAATGGATGTCCCCTTATGTGTCGAATCTGTCTGAATTGGACTAACGAGATTAACGGTCCCACATATCGCTATGTTAATTCTGAGTACTACTGTATAAGTAAAAACGAGGGAAATTTGTAATAACTTAGATACTATTTCAAAATTACATATCTATCAAACTGAACTCGAATATCATTAATTGTAACTTGTAATTGCTACACTCATATGAAAATAATGAATAAAAAAATAAATGTCTGTGTAATAACAATCTAGTTCTTCTTAGCTAATAAATTAGCCTACAAAAAGCAAGCATAAAGACACATAAGTGTAATAGTTCATTGTAACGGTTGCCTAATTATTTTATCTCTTACTGAAAGTCATAATATTATATAGGCATAATATTAACATAAGATAATATTATATAGGCTGGTGAATAACATCTTTATATTTTAGAAATCGACTTAAGTTCGGTTCTTATATTTAAAAAAAACAATTCGTTTTGCTAACGAACTGTTCAATTTCGAACATGACATGTTGTAATAATCTGACATGACATGACATGAAATCACAACAACATCTCATCGAAATTGGTAGATTACTGAAACTAATCATTTTGTCGCACATTACTTTAAAAAAAATTTTCTGCTTAATTGAAAAGGTAAAAAAATAATTTTACTAACTTTTTGTAGGCGGATTTTACAATAAAATATATGAATATAATTAATTTTTAAACATTCAAATGTCAGTAGACAATACTATAGGTACATGACATGTGTTTAGGTATCTATGATTTATAATAAATAAGTGGTAAAATCACATTTCAAATTTAAACTGACTAGTTACTAGACGTAATTGGTTTCATAATTATAATTTACTTTAGAAAATCTCTACTAAGCATTTTAAATAAAAATTCTTTTTTATCTCATTAAGTATATTATAATGTAATTTAAAATAACAATATGAATAAATTATAATAAAGATTATATTTTAAATTCTTTAAATTTTCGTAACGAAAATTGCGGAGAAATGGATAACCATCTTTCACAAATATTACTATCGATATTTATTTAAAAATATAATAATTAGGTACTGTTAATTTGTGGCGCTTGATGACATGACTGCTACATTCTAAGCAAATTTAATTTAACAGACAAGCCAACTGTTCTAGTGTTGTAGTATCGTATAGCAATATCTAGTAGGAATTATAGAATAGGTAAAAATTTTGCTAATAAATCCTGCCTTAATATTAAACGCATTTTATATTATTACATATAAAGCAAGATTCGGGCCCGAGGGCCGAAATAAAATATTGTCAAAAGCCTATTAGTGTTTCGAGTGTGCTGAGTATTGTGAAACTAGACAACCACTCATTTAAGAACGATTTATAAATGTGCAGCTATATTGATAACTACGATTTATTATCTTTAGGCACAGACGTTCCAAATTTTGCAAACCTTCAACAAATTATAAAAATAAATATTCTAGACTTATTTTTTTATACATCAAAAATTTTCTCGTCGAATCATTTCAATAAACATACAGTTGTTCTATCACTAATTGACCAATCAAAAATAAATAAATTACCGATTATTAAAACACAATACGATTTTTAGTTAACGTCGAAAACAATCTTACAAACTATACAAACCAGTCTCTTCACTCACTTTGCCTTCAATGATTTCACTCTAACGAAGAATAACTTAGTGAGGGCGTCCGGCTTTACCGGTCCTTTGAGGGCTGCTTGGCAGTGACGTAGTCGGCAACTGTAGCGGCGCCTTCTCTGTAGGACTCTTCTTCAGATACTCCGATATATGCTGGACGATTAAATCGATGGCAACTGGAAAATAGAAAGAAAGTTCTATTGAAACAAGCCAATGCACTTTTCGAAGGATATAGAGAAAACTGAGTTGGCGCAACTATGAGAAAACTGGTTCATAGCACGAAAGTGACAGGTTCAAATCCTGATACAATGAGAATGTACGTAAAAGGAAAAATAACAATTATTATTATAAAGCAACTCAGATTTTTGTTTTTGTAGTACAGGAGGTAAGTTCACAAAATGCGTGACCATTAAAACATTACAAATTTTTTTTTGTACAAAGTTGCTTACCAAATGCTTTTACGGAGAATTAGAACAAGTTTATAATAAAAACCTAATCTAAATTTCTCAAAAATAATTTTAAGTTTTCACTATTTGAAAATATCGAATTAGCTTTGAAACTTGTTTTACTAGTTTTTAAAAATTACCTCCTGTATTATGTTATTTCGTTATTTTGTAACAACTATATTACTTTTTATAACACGAAGTTCGTGTTTTAGTATAGGGTAAAGAAATAATGAAATAATCATCGTTTGCAAAACACTTTATTATTATATATCGTTAGCTTAAATTGGCTTATTATAGTTGCATCTTAGTCTAAAATATTACAACATGCAAATTAGTTTGAAGACACAATCGTGCAGATTTGTGCAAGATATTACACTCGACTTTATTTGAATGACCAGCGTCATGTACTTTTAGTATTACAGAATGTTTGAACATGTGTTTTTTGCAAGAAAGATTTCATTATAACAATGTGTCATTACTTGTATTTAGTTAATGAAATGAATTACATTCATCTATTTTAAAAAGTTTGAAACAATTTATTCGAGTGCATTGAAAATACATTTTAATGAAAACAAACGAAATAATTAAATTTATACATCAATAATAAACAATGATATTAATCAATTTAATGATTAATGATTCTGGCTAGCAGTGTCACTAAATTTATTATGTCAAAAAATGTCACATTAGTCTTAAGTTACGCATGACTGAAAATAATTTTGTGTTTAGTACATTATAAGTCTTAAAATTAGTAATTTAAGTAGAAAAAAAAGGATTAACATTTAACATACTTTTTGTCCTTAATTTTTTTTATTACATTACAGTTTATTTTGAGTAGGTACATTTAGGACATTATGTATTTGCAAAATGTTGTAAAAATATTTATATGTATAATATGTAATTTGTTTTTATTCGTAAAGCTAAATTAATAATATAGTCAATAGTATTCTAAATTACACTTTAGCGTAGAACTATACATTTATTTAGTTAAACATTTTTTTTTTTTTTTTTTTTTTCACTAAATTTTATCACATATATTTATCGGAATTCGGATGGAGATCTCATTGATTTGGCTAATAGTTTTTTTTTATCGGCAATACTATGGGTTATTATATTTATATAAATAAATAATTATACCATAAAAATGGAAAACAGTACACATATCATTAGATAATTTAGAATTAATATTATGTTTTAAGAGGATGTAAATTATACACTGTAAACAGTCTTGTAGTTGTAGTTAACTGCCTTAATAAAAAATGCAAAATATAAATAACATAAAACAATAAAAAGTACAGAGCAGTTATTTTAAAAATATTTAATGGAAAATCAAGTTAGTCAAATCTTCTTGGAGTGTCGTCAAAAATAAGACAGATTAAAAATTAATGCATTTAAAACTTATAAGACAGTTTAATAATACCTATTTTGAGTATGATCATAATTTAAAGTAACTTTTTCAAACATTAGACCAACACTCACAGACTTTGTGCTATCCTTTGTGAGATATATAAATGCATTTAAACAATTCAAGCGAATCTTTAGTTAATTTTTTTTTAATATTTTAAGATTTATAAATTCACATATTATTTATAAGGGGATCGTCAATAAAATACGTTAGCGACAAGGTGTTTAGCGTGATGAGATATAACAATGCATAAGGGGGGGGGGGGGTTTAAAATATTTTTTCTAGCAAGAAATAATATTAATAAGGACAACTTTTACCATTGAAATACGAACTAGTCCATTATCAATTACTGAACACCTTTCTCTTATTCTAAGCATTGTATCAGCCTTATAATTACAATTATGTCATCCTAACGACTATAAATAATACATTGGGAAATAAACTCCGAACATTGAGGGTACATAAAGTAATAAATAATTCTATTGTGATATACAAAAATTGCATATGATATTTAGTGTTTTTAGTACATTTTGACATAAGTATTTGTGTGTGTGAAGTTTTGATAATTAATTTTCTTCGTTGTAATAGCGTTTAGCAGGGGCGGCTCTAGCCCATGTAGCCAATTTATTCCGTGGCACACCGTCAAAAAAAAAGGTCAGCCGAAAACGTGTTTAAATTTGTGTATCAAATAATGTTATAATTCTTTAAACAAAAATCTATCGACTGTTTTTTTTTAAATATATTTATATATTGATACTTTGCGCCCTTGACAACCCCCCCCCCCCCCCCACACCCGGTAAAGCCACCCCTGGCGTTCAAAGTAACTTTGTGTTGAAACGTTTGTGCAAAATCATACCTTCGATTATAACAATTCATAGATATGTAAGTATCAAATATTTACATAAAAAGCTTAAATTTTTATAACTGGACTTCAAGACTCTTTACAACATATTAGACATATATACTCGTAAATAAAAATCACAACGAATAAATTAAATGCGTCCTTATCAATAGGAATATTGAATGTTAATTTGTGTAATGCTAAAGTATATACCAATATTTTTTATGATAACAGCACTTAATCACAAAACTTAACAGATTATACAGAATGGGGCAATCTGCAATGGTGTTCAAATATTACGAAAAGACAAAATAATACAGTTACCTATTAATTACAAGAAAAACAAAGTTCACTATTAAAATCAATTTAAATATGTATGTTTTAACATATTTAGTAATATTTATAATACCTATGCTAACAACAACAAAGTTAAGTAAACATAATTATATCAGTAAATTATCCTTCTATTGCGTAATTCGTAACACTTGAACACCGCCTTACATTTTTGTCACAGCTTGAGACAGACCATTCAGGTACGTTAAGTCAAATAATATGTACAGCCAATTTTTTTTTAATTTTTATACTTTAAGTCATATTACACTTTTATGTGCACCAAGAATCATATACTGTAGCTTTGTTATTGTGTGCGTGTCAAGTAATACAACTGATTGGGATTTCATCTAAAAAATTACGTTTTTTATAAATAAATAATTAATATGAATTTCCTGTTTTTAAAAATTCAAAATAACGAAATCTGCATACAAATGGCAAATATTATTTTTTATCGACACAAACAAAGCGTATTTCTATCGATACTTATATTAGGCGTATTCTTTTGGGATAAGAACACGTGCTTCTCGCTCGACGACTATCGTGTCAATGTACACATTCAAATTAAAGTTTCATTATTACAATGACACACACACGTAACCTATACACACGCACACAGATAACAATCTTTACTAGTATTGTATAGTACACGGCCGTAAATAATGCACATCGACTTTTAGAAAGAGACAATCAGCTAATTTGAACTTTGTAGAGCGTTATCTCTGACGCACATTACCTATGAGACGTATCGGACTGTCAGTATTTCATATGACAGATCTAATAGTGTAAGAACCCAGTTCCCAGATCACCTGTCATATTTTTTTGAAGGACAAAATATATTAAATTCAAATTCAAAATATTTTATTTAGCATAAAATTATTACAATTTCTTACTGAACGTCATGAGTCTACTACCAGTTCGGAAAGAAAAAGCCTCTGACCTGAGAAGAACTGACGAAAGAAACTCAGCGGGACTAATATCATTTTTTAATCATGTTTTTTTTCCAAAGCAGATTGAAATTTACAATAATTTTATAGGTTGAAATAGCCTGGCGGCGATCACATCATTCCCAAGGCGTACTGTCTTCTATAAAATCGTTAATCGAATAATATCCTTTAGGACACAAACGTTCTTTCACAATTTTTTTAAATTTGGCTGCTTTATATACGTAAAAATGTTATTAACCAGCTATTTTAGTATTTATCGCCAGACACTAATTATATCACTATATTTTAAAACATGTAGAAAATATTTTAGCAACTCTTTATACTACGATGTGTACTGTAATGTTTTGTCAATCAGAAACAAGGAAGTCTGGGGTCTGGGATCTTGGACTATAACGCTCTACGAAGTCGAAATTAGCCGATTGTCTCTTTCCAAAGGTCGATGTGCAATATTTATGGCCGGGTACTATAAAACACTTGTATTCCATTTTCAAACAATTTAATCCTTAACGTTTATCAGTCCGATTATAATAACTCATTTATTTTATTTTTTTTAATCTGGTTAGATTATAAACTCACTGCGACTTGTAAAAGTGAAGAAAAAACGAAAAAAATCATGACTCTAAAAAGTATTTACAGTAATACCCCGCTTTACGAGAGGGATATGTTCCGCAACTAATTGCGTTACGTGAAATGTGAAATTCGCGTTTAATCAGGGCTCAAAACCTAATACAAAATAATACGAATCATTTTAATCAATGACGTTAATTCTAAGAACACTTTCACCTTCTCAGTGAACTTCCTTCACCTTCTTATGTCTATCATATCATCTCATACAAAGGTTTTGCTTTTGTGCATATAAGACCTTGAGTTATCTTGGTGTGTTATTCTTATTTAAATCTTCGATCCAGAGTGACAGTAACTACTCCATTCTGTCTAGGATAGAGGATTTCGAACCAGAAAGTTTTGTTGCACTTATAGGTATCGTTTTCACAGTCGACTTTAGAGTCCAAAATCTATGCAAACAATTGTTGCTATGCCTCCATTTTCCATTCTTCTTAATAACTTCATCTTTAATTCCAAAGTTACGCTTTACGCTTATTTTTTATAGGGTAAAACACAACTGCCAAACGAAACAAACGAATCTTCATAGAACATAGTCGTAGGACTGGGAATAGCCAATTCTTCAATTAGAATGTCCAGAGAAAGCGGGGATTCTCGCAACCAAAAGGAAGTCTCCAGATTAAATTTGAAAGTCGCGTTATAATGAAACCGCGCATAACGAAGTCGCGTAAAGCTAGGTATTACTGTAAATGTATAGTATTATAATACCTTATTATATTACATAACTAGGATATAGTAAGGCAACGGTATTAGTATACATTCAATATTAATTTTTTACAGGTTTTACAAGGAGTCAAATGAAACAATCATTTCATACAAAAAAAAAATGACAATATTACATTAATACACATTACATTATAACATATTTCCATTAAGTATTAAAACTTCAATTTTTTTCAAAATATTAGTAATATAAAATGATAGTCACTGGTCAATGGTCGTAAAAGAATTATATTCGTTCTATTCTTTTTTTTTAATAATTAAGATAAGGAAGTATCAAATTTGGCAGCTTATAAAAAACTGGGTTGCCATGTATAAAGTATTTAAATTGCATTATAATATGATATAAAATTCCAATTATACAGTTAAAGATATTGCAGTTTTTTTGAAGATGTTATTATGCCTTTGTTTTCCTTAAAATATATTTCTAAAACAAACTAAATTAGTACTAGGTATATTTGGGGTAATATTTAAATATTTCTTATATTGTACAAATACACCTGAATGATCACTCAAGCGACGATCAAAGCAAAGACTTAGCTTAAAACCTTAACAATGTATATAACTTATATACATATATATAATAGTTTTAAAGAAATCGAAACAATTCACAAAATACCTTCATACTCCAAGTAATGGTATCGACGGCTAAGATGGCAAACCTGTAATATGCTTATTTTTTTTAACAGGATACATAACTACAGCATATCTAACTACAGTTGTTTTGCGCTTTTTTTTTAATTTTTCAATAAATATAAAATTTATTTCCGAACATAAATACTGGTTTTTGCTGATTAAAATTTTCTGTCTAACACTAAAAAAAATAAGAAAAATTTAAGATTGGTTTGCGTCTTCTACCGCTGATATATGAAACGTTATCAAAGCTATCGACTCAATGTGTCCTCCGAACTGCCGGACATCCTCCTCCCGCTACCTTCGTCCACCTCCAAGTGACCGTTACACCCGTTTACTTCCAGACGCTTCTTATACATTATATCCCATATATGATGCACGATAAGGTCTATAGCCACTGCAACAACGGAAAATCGACTTTAATTTGATGTACATAAAGTCGAAATTATATTAGCAGCTACATAAGAGCATAGCCGCTGCAAGAAGGGGTTTGGTTTTAGAACGACGACGCGCTTATTGCAGTGGCTATGACCTTAAATTAAACTTACCTTATTTATTTATCTGTACACGTTTTATGTAATACCACTTCTCATAGGCGTAATGTCAATGACAGATACAAAAAAAATAAATAAATAGTCATAGGCGATATGGCAATAAAATATAAAAAAAAAACAATGACTAGACGTTTTTTACAGATTCGAAGTTCTTAACTTGCTTCAATTTTACATGAAATAAATTAACTGAATGTATAGCATGTTTATTTTAAGAAGTGTTGGGAAAATATTAGGAACCAAAAACATACTTAGAATGCAAAGGAAAGTTTTTTTATTATTTTATTTTTGTAATATGAACCAATTTATTGATTTACGGCAAAAATATTTATGGGGAGAAATCTTGAGAACTTACCAAGATTGTCTGCACCGCGAGGAATGATGACATCAGCGAATTTTTTCGTCTGCGGAAACGAGAAAATAATATGAAAAAATAAATTGATAAAGATCATCAACCAATATAATTAAATTATTAACAACACAACTGAAGTTAATTAAGTTATTAGAATATCCAATGCCATCCTGATTCTGTAACTAGATCTTGACTGTCTCTCATATTACAAGTGCTGTTTCAATTCACCCCTTAATGACTTGTACAATGCGTAAAATTTTTGAGATAATACCAATATATATACTAGTGTAAGGGTATTATTCAATCTAAGAAACAAAGTATTAATAACATGTATGTACAAGGAAAAAAGCCTTTTTAAAAACGTTCTTTCTTAAAAACTATAAAACATATTATCTCCTTAAATATTAAGTGGTCTGAATCGTGCTTGAACTTTTATAAAAGGTACTCACCGGCAGACAAAACTCTTCGAACGCAGGTTTGACGAAATTCATGTATTGGTTGAGCACTTGTTCCAGGTCGCGACCGCGCTCCATGATGTCACGGGGAACTGGAATACACAATGTTAAATTTTATCACAAAGTTAAATGTTCTATTTATAAATTTGGACGATGGCGCAGTAATACAGAACTGTCCGTTGCGCTGTCGAACGTAGGTTGGATCTACCCTTATGGTAAAAATATTTAATCGACATACATATGTTGCAATGATCTGGACGTACCATACACACACTACACTACTCATAAAATTGTATTGATTATTCGGGCACAATCATAATAACACACAAGTAAAATTTTAAAATTAGATTCCATCTCATCACTTACCTCGTCTAGCCAGCCTGGTATCGGAATCTGTGTCAACAAACAGTTTCATGTGGAACAGGTCCCTCACTTCCGGGAAATAGAACACCAGGATGCCTTCTATGAGAACAACATCAGCCGGGTAAATGGTGTGTGAGCGATGACTGTTGAAAAAAGAGGCTTGCGTGAATGTATTGCCCTATGGAAAAAATCTCTTAAAACACATATGCAAACCAAATTCTCATAGATCTCAATTCTCTCATAACACAAGAGTTTTTAGTCTGCATATTTTGTCCATAGTTTTTATGAGGTTTAGATATTTTTTTCCATAGGGTGCTTCCATCAACAAATTAATTTTGGTAATGAAAGAAGCTAGAAAAGGCAGCCTTTAATACTGGTGCATATTGCTTTTCTTTAAGAGAAAAACTAAGATTTCTGCTCAGATACGATTGGCACATACTTTAGAAAAAATTGTTAGGTCTGAATTTTCCTTCGTGGCAAGGCGAATTTAAGTTCAAACTACAAAACTTAATAATTTTAGAGCATTAATAGACAATAGTGGGTTAGTTAGTTGTGTGGGCTCGATTTTTCGCATTCAGACGCAATATCGGTCCATTATGCGTCACAATAGTGGGTTGAAATTAATTGAGACTTGGTCTGTTTTAATTTCTTAATCTAAGCTTCAATCTATACTATAATATAATAAAGCTGAAGAGTTTGTTTGTTTGATTGTTTGTTTGTTTGTTTGAACGCGCTAATCTCAGTATCTACTGGTCCGATTTGAAAAATTCTTTCAGTTTTAGATAGCCCATTTATCGAGGAAGGCTATAGGCTATATATCATGACGCTAAGACCAATAGGAGCGGAGTCCACGCCGACGAAGTCGCGCGCAGAAGCTAGTATTTAATAAAGATCAAAGAATAGACAAATCGATAGAATGGACAAAATTATTAATATACTAGATGGCCCAGTGAACTTCGTATCACCATGTGAAAAATATACACAAAACACTTTCTGAACGCACCTATAAATATTTGACGACCAATTGACAACGTTTTTGACAAAAGACATTAAATTTCCCCGCTAGGAACATTTTGTATTGGAAAATTAAATCGTCGTTTTTAGTATTTTCCGTTACATATTATTTATGTTTCTCGCCGTTTAAGCCTTCCCTGAACTTCTACAAACATTTCAAGATCAAAATTAGCTAAATCGGTCAAGCCATTCTCGAGTTTTAGCGAGACTAACGAACAGCAATTGATTTATATATATATATATATATATATATATATAGATAAAAGTGAATAATATCTACCTAATAGAGTTTGTAATGTAGTCATATTCAGGTACTTCGACTTTCTTTCCAGCTAGGATGTCTTTAAGCGTTGACAGGAGCTTTTTATCATCAAATGCATCTGGATGATCGAAGTTAAATTGTCCGCGTTCGGCCCTCAGCCTCTCTGAGGGCTTCAGAGTGCGATAGAAGGAGTCTTGGCTGATGCAGACCACTCGTCTCTCTGTCTGTTCTTTGTGCTGCTGTCCCAGTTTCTCCATTATTCTTTGGCATACTGTCGACTAGATATAAAAAATAGTTTCTCTTTAACTGTTTAAAATATATACAGGACTACTATCGAATTAATAGATGAATACACCAATACACCAATGGCGTACTAAATAAAATGTCAAGATCTAAATGAGTAAATTTTGTAGTTATATTTTCTTTTTAGCCCCTAACGCAAATGATGGGCGTTATAAAGTTTGATGCCAATATCTGCCTAGGAGTCTGTCATCATAGGTTTTTAAAGGATGGAAGGATTTTGATGCGGTTTTTTTTTTCGTGAAAGCAAGTTTCCTAGAGATTTGGTGCGTAACTACGTATAAAGATAATGTAAGCATTACATGTACGAATTAAATTCCGTATGCTATACAGCATGAGGAAAAAGTATGGAAACCCCGGAAAATTAGAAAAAACCGCTCGGGTTAGTCATAAAACAAAGGTCAAACCCTAAGTAACTTTTAACGAGAAATTCAATGGTGACCTCTCATTTGTCCTTGAACTTCATTTTCAGGGTTATTTTAAGGTCAACAATTTTTTTTTTAATTGTAACTTCTATTTTTTATACCAGAATCAAAAAGAATAAAAAATTTTACGTCCGACTACGTCTTTAAATATGAGGTTAACGTAACCTCTGAAGGTCAAATAGACGTCAAAGTATGAACTTAAAAATCTCGCTAGTTTAGTGGTAAAACAAAAACAAAGGTCATAATACCCTAGGTTAATTTCAACGAGAAATCCAATGGTGACCTTTGATTTGACCTTGAACTTCATTTTCAAGGTCATTTCAAGGCCAACCTCATTTTTTTTTATGGAAACCCATATTTTTATACCGGAATCGAAAAGAACAAAAGATTTTAAAGTTCATACTTTGACCACTATTTGACCTTCAGAGGTTACGTTAACCTCATATTTAAACACGTATTTGGACGTAAAATTTTTCGTTTTTTTTATTCCGATATAAAAAATAGAGGTACAATTAAAAAAAATAAGGTTGACCTTAAAATAACCCTAAAAATGAAGTTTAAGGTCAAATCAGAGGTCACTATTTAATTTTTCGTTAAAAGTTACCTAGGTTATGACCTTTGTTTTACAACTAACCCGTGCGATTTTCCGAATTTTCCGGGGTTTCCATACTTTTTCCTCACCCTATATAATGACCAATTATGTATATCAGGTAGAATCTCAGCTCTCTAAGCTAGAATCTTGTGGCTCTTGCCTGCCAAAAGGTTGCTGACCGCTGATTTAGAGTAAGAAAAATAATAATTGTTGTCATTCTGTTTGGATTATCAGTGTATATGAGTACTTCTTCTTTATTGAATTAGTTTATGAAGTGAAACTTCTTTAGGCGTATGAGGGTAAAATTTTAGAGAACGTGTGACGTGGCAACGTCGGGCGCGGTCACTACTTGGATGGGTTACCACCTGGGAACACCGCGTGACGTTGGCTTTTTGTTTTTTTTTATTAGGTAGTTTTTTTTCAATTAGTTTTCCAAAGAAGTTTCATTTCTTTATTTAATTTTATATATATTTAAATTTATATAATTATTGAATTTTTTTTACACTACCAAAGTTCTATAGAATTACAAAAATGAAATATTATTCTATATTTAAATTGAAATGCAACTTAAAATTATAAAACCGTTACAACAAAGAAAAACAAACATGTGAATTAAAATTTAGGAGTTTTATTTTTCCCGTTTACTTGGAATTAGCAATTTATTATTGATAACAAATTGAAATAAACAAGTTGTAAGACTCATAAGTAGTTCCAAGTAAATAACCATGCTACTTAAGTACTTCCACATATTTTGAACCACTCCATGTAGCTTGAATTATGAGTTAACTTAAGTTATGCTATAAAATATCCGCCAACCCGCATTGGAGCAGCGTGGTGGATTAAGCTCCGATCCTTCCCCTACATGGGGAAGAGGCCTATGCCCAACAGTGGGATATCACAGGCTGGACCGTGATAGTGATCGCGTGATGCTATAATGATTTGAAATCTAAGATTGATGTTTTGACTAGCCCGTTGGTGCAGTTTGTAGTGACCCTGCTTTCTGCTCCAGGGGTTGTGGGTTCGATTCCCACCCCGAGTCTGGGTGTAATCTATATTTATTTATATATGTAGTATTTATATGTATGTTTATTGAAAAAAAAAATGTAGCTATACCATTCGGCTGTTACCTATAACACAAGCATTAAGTTGCTTACTTTAGGAACAGACGAGCGTGTGTGTATTGTGTAGATATTATTTATTATGTATATTTTAGAAGAAAAATTCCTAAGAACTTGTAAAATAATAACAATAATTATAACGACAACAGTCTAAGGAATGTAAACTTTGATCTTTCCAGTCATCTTTGAGAAAGAATGATATTTTGACACTAATGAAAACGTTTTCTGAGAACATAATATCATTCACAATAAACAAGAACGGAAGTTGATGTTGCTCACAATGTATATTGTATACATTGATAGGTTATCCACATTCCTCGTAACATAACTCCTTAATCAGAATAATAGACGTGGAATTAATCGTTGAGCAATTTCATAAAATAAACCTATTCTATTTTGCAGTGTTAAGTTGCGTAATAGCGAAGTTGAGGAGCATTCGACGTAAAAATCAATAAAATTGCGTATGATCACTAACCTTGCCACTGGCCGTACCGCCCGCGACTCCGATCAGAAAAGGAGTTTTACTCTCAAACCCATTGGTATTAGCATGCTCTGCTGGTTTCTCACTCATTTTATGTGTGTGAATGTTATTTCTAGATATTCTTACACTTAAATTACCACAACTCACTACAGCACGACCCTTTTGAAGTATTTGTGACAGTGACATTTTTTTAGTGTTGCTGCCTGCTGACTTCAATGTCAAATAATAAAAATCAAATGTAAGAACAGACTTCACTAAACTTATAAATCAAAGGACCGACTTCAATGTTTTTATTTTGAAATGTGTCATAATCACATAAGTACCCAGTATTTTTATTTGTTATTATTTAGCGTAAATGCATGAGTCCTTAACCGACTTCATTTATATGAACTTTTTTTCAAAAAATAAAAAACTTTGTATAAAGGTGGTTGGTAGCCACTGACTACGATATTTAAGACAGGATCCATGTAACTGTATTATAACTTATAGAACAAATGTATCTTATCTCGTTTATCTCTTTTAGATCCTTTAGTTGCGATTGTATCAAGTGAAATATTAATGCAGCTGTTTATCTAACTGAGATCTCAAATCTCGAATGACCTCTTTCATCATAATTAGTCTAATTAAGAAATTCAGATGGTCTAAGATCCCAGGTCTCCCAGATCTTATTTTCTGAAAGAAAGAAAGAAATAACTTCTTTCTTTCTTATTTTCTGATGGACAAATATATACAATATTGGTATTATTAGAATGTCCAGTGAAAGTGTATATACTTGCTAGCTTAGGCTGACGGCCAGTTTTCATATATGAGCTGCTAAATGTGCTTAAAAATGGTGCTAACTGGTTATTTTTAGATAAATTAGATTAGATTTAGATGGTTGATGTTACGTATATTGCAGGGAATGTTGTAAGCAATATGAAATTCAAACTGCCAGATACCTTGTATTTCGTCAGTATTTATTGTCAAACACTGATTTTGTTTTAAAATCATTACAAAATATTCAAATTCATACTTTCATAGCAATCCTCTACAAGTCTATACGAGTAATAGTAAAGTTTTACTGTATTTTAACAGGCGTTAAAATTTTAGTTATCGTTTGAAACATTAAAGCGATATCTCTATTTCTTTTATTTAATTATCTTTATTACGAGTTTGGACGTACGTAAAAATTAATATTAAAATGAAAAGGAGTTTCATCGCATGTAATGACTTGTTCCAAGCACTCATCATTTCAATTTCATCATTCAAGCTTTCATTAGTAAATATACTGTAACGACTGACTCGTCAAAAGATATCGAAATAATGAGCAGCAACTCATTGTATGTAATAATATAGAAGTAAAAATCTAGTTTTAATTAATAAACTAGGAAACTAATACATATGTCAATTTTACTGTCGTGGTGGGGCAGAACTTGAGCATGGTCATGGCATGAGCATGGTGAGCATGGCGTATATAGGCTGCGGTCTTGCCATCGGGTGAGCCGTACGCTTGTTTGCCGACCTAGTTACATAAAAAAAAAGGTCTTTTTATGGAATAAAATTTAGAATATAAGAATACAAAAGCATTTTATTCAAAATATTCGATGAAATTCTCTCTGTAACACTGAGTTTTGTAAAATGTAACAATTCAGAGATTAAAAAGTTAACATGCCTCTGTCTCGTCATAAAAATACTGGAGTTTCGAGACAAATACCAGTGCGATGGCACTGGAACAATCTTAAACGCTAAGGTTTCGTAATTTCTTATCAGCTGCTCTAAGGGCGGTGGCCATATCTAGTTGTTTGACTCTAAGGCGGGCCCACACGAGGTAGTCTTGTAGTCCAATAATCTGGGCGGCCATTAGTGCTGCGCTGTCGGGGTAGATCACTGTTGCACAACCCAAACCAGACGGCACAGAGAGGGACGACCAGATATCCTGAAATAACACATTTATAAAAAAAAAATATATGATTGTAACATCCTCTGTATCGTTCCACCTAAGGCCCGTGGTCGTCGCTCGATGACAATAGACGACGTCACTGTTCGCGACTACATCGCGCCCAATTCGCCCACAAAATATTGATGGGTCAGAGTGGCTCACTGAAGTTGGTCCCCCAAAAATATTTTTTTTCTTCTAATTTCGTCTTTTATTCTATTAATTCGTTTGTCCATCATTGTTCTTAATTGTTCGCTGTTAATAATTGTTTATTCTTCAATTATTTATTTAAAAAATAATAATAAATAAAAATCTACCTTAAGTATAGCAATTTTTAACATTTTTCCGTCTATAATAGTCATAAATATTTATTTGCTATTGTTCATGCATAAAATACATTTGGTCTCTTTCGAAACTACTTATTTTTGAGTTTAATTAACTATTTTAATTATACCCCATCCGGCCACTTATTATCTTTTTGACAGCTCACGCCTATAAATTACAGTTATTTTTTTTTCGGAAAACGTTCTAAAAATTCTACTGTAATGTCATACTTTATTGACGATTTGATTGATTGAGTGAAGTACCCTGTGCATAACAAACAACCACAGACTATGAAACAGTTCTTGAAATAATAAATAGATAATAAATCGATCATATGATAAAAATAATTTTACGTCATGTGGTTATTGTTTCTATAAATTTAATACAAAAAAGGAAATAAAAATAGTATCTATGACCCCAAGATTGATTACTTGCAAGGAATTAAGTCGAAATCTTGAAATTTAATTGCAAACCAAGAATTAAGAGCAATAACTCTGTTAATTCATTTAATTTATTATTTATATATTTCATTTATACATAATTAAAAAAAACTAATAAGCGCATGAATAAATAATATTTTTAAACTAAATGTATTTAATTAAATCGATTGAAAGTTCTTCTTAAATAAAATCGATTATTATTTCAAATCGAATAAATAACTTGTGAGGCAATCACTAATGTCAAAATTTCTTGAAGTGTCAAAAAGATAATTAGTGGCCGGACGGGGTATGTATAGTTGAATGTATATGTATATGCAAAATATGTGTACTGCGCATGCGTCAACTGTACGCTTAAAGACTTCCAACGCGGTTTTAATCGTGAAAAAATACAAGTACCTACAAATCTTAAAGGAGCAATTGATTAGTATAGTTTAATTAAAATAAATAAATAAAATAATGTGACAACACATTTTTTTCCTATACCCTTGTATAATAGTCCAGACACAAAACACTAATAACATAGTATTAAAACATATTTTTTCTAACCTGAACAAGTTTGTCCGAAGGTGGTGGGCAGTTGATGACCGGGTATGAAGTGTTACCCGACAGTACTGGTCCTAAACCATTCGACCTTCCAGCTACCGCAATAAAGACCAGAGCACCGTGCGTGTCTTCATACTGCTGCATAATGTGAAGAGTTTCTTCAGTTGCCTTGTGGGCGGAAGTAATACGGAGATCGACGTCCAAGCCAAGTTCTCGACCAGCTGTTTAAATAATTGTATATTTTTAAATTATTTTCTTATTTTTAAATATAATAATTTATTTCAGTTAACTGAGGTAGGGCACAGCAGGTAATTTCCTGCTCCAAAAATGGAGCAGCCCGACTGGGGTAGTACCTCGACCTTACAGAAGACCACAGCCAAATAATACTGCTTTCAAGCAGTGTTATGTTCCTGTTGGTGAGTAAGGTGACCAGAGCTCCTGGGGGGAATTGGGGATAGGGTCAGCAACGCACTTGCGATGCTTTTGGTATTGCAGACGTTTATAGGCTACTTGCTTTAAAACTAAATAATTGTTTAAATATTTGAAAGTTTCTTTTTTGAACATAAAATTGAGGCAGACTTACCTTTGGCGATCTTCTGGCAATGTTCCTGATCAGCAGGAGATCCCATGAATATGACAACTTTGTGGTGAATATTTGGTTTCAAATGGTCAAGCTGGTCCTTCACCCAGGCGAAGTTACGTTTTACCGTGTCGAGGTCAGCTGCTGTGACGTTAGCCAAGTTTCTGTACACCTATAAGTAAATAAAATATATTTTGTAATAAAATTACAACATTTGATCGTTACTTATCAGATAAAAATTAATTCTAATGAAACAACTTTTTTGAACCGCGAATAAATCCGAAAATTAAAGCCGAACTTCTCGGTTTTCCGTAGTCCTCATCCAGCCCACACCGGCGATTTTACGTAGATCATCAGTTCAGCTGGCCGGAGGGCGTCCAACACTGTGTTTTGCCAACAAGCGGTCTCCATTCCAGGACACGTCTGCTCCAACGGCCATCGGTCCTACGACAGAGGTGACCAGCCCACTGCCACTACAACTTGCTTATTCTACAAGCTATGTCGGTTACTTTTTTTCGCTCTAATCGATAGGATTAGAAATGAGACTATCCAGTCTCATTTCTGATCGTATCCAGTCTCATTTCTGATCCTATCGATTAGAGCATATCCCGTTCCTATGCACGTTGAGTGACTTTTAACTTGTGGACTAGGCCCTTTCGTCAGTGTCCACATCTCGGCACCGTATGTCAAAACAGGCAGGACGCATTGCTCGAAGACTTTTGTCTTCAAGCATTGCGAAGCCTCCCATAACCCGATCATTCTTAGTACCCTCCGTCCCACCGTTACCGCGTCCACTGCCGTAGCCGGGAATAGTGGGACTGGACTGTCGGGAACTGAGGGCGGAAGTGCATGCGTTTTATCATGGCGGATAATGCCCATAGTCACCACGCTAGGCAAGCCGGTTGGTGACCGCAAGGCTGGTTTTGTCGCTGCTGTCCGTCTCCTGTTTGTGTATTAATTAAGCCAGCCATTGAACAGTTATTCCACCATCCGTCGACTTCAACAGTTTCAAGTTGGTATTGGAACTTAGTAATCCCTTAGTCGCTTCTTACGACACCCATGGGAAGAGAGGTGGTGACTATATTATATTCTGACGTTGCCACACATACAAAAACAAGACTGACTAAAAATTTACTTCACCAACGAAAATTATATTTTTTGTTGTCAAGGCGGGGATCTTGTATATTAATAGATAACAAACCCATGACCTTGCAAATATATATTTTATGTATTATTTTTAAATTCCAATGTAAATAAATAAAATTATTTGAATTTAATACAAATTATTCATAAGATGCGACATTCTGAACTTTGATCGTTATCATGGACTGATGGAGGTCAGACAAAAACAAAGATGATTAGTTATTACTTTCAATTTGCGCAAACTGTTCGTAAATGTATCTGAGTAACATTGCGATTAATTTGCGTATACATTATGATAAAACTAGATAATGTTATAATAACATACCTGTTTGTCAACCATCAGCCTCTTATCGCCAGACGGCCATAACCTCCAAGAGTCGGAGTCAATGACGTCAGCCAGAAGAATATTACCTTTAAAAAACAGTTAGTTTCAGTACCTACTTTAGGAAAAAAATTGTAAGCAATTAGTGGATAAGGCACCATACCGTCTGAGTCCACTCCGAATTCGATCTTCATATCAATAAGAGCACAATCCCTTAATGCCCACGCCTTCTCTAAAATCTCGAAGACCAAAATTGTGACTTTGCGCATGTAGTCGACTTCGTCTTGTTCTGTAAAATCAGAGATTAACTAATTATTCATAGCTAATTAATCCTTCCAAAGCAAATGCAGTTTTATATTTTGAAAGATTGACTTATATTGATGAAAAAATGTTTAGTTTCTATCTATAAAAACGTTATTTCTAGAAGAATCTCTTCTAGGAATAATCACACCTTTATATACCAGTATTTTAATGACATATTGTATCTTTCTCTACTTTTTTACGAGTAATAAAGTGTTAAGTGAAAAATAAGTCACTGTAGTAAAAGTAATTTTTAATAGGACCACTAATCTGCCACTTTTCTCAGCATGTACAAAAGACCTATACTTGAAAAGATGTCTGCTTAAAACTCACCAATAAGAAGTCCGTTAATTTTGAACTTTGCTGCGAGGATCTGTTCCTCGGACCACTGAGGGTCGTGGTTAGCATCATCTTTGAAGAATGTCTCCTGTTTCGGTGGAGTGAACCGGTATCCCTCAGGTACGCCGGTGTTCCGTTTTAAGAAGGAACCAGTCGCCAAACGCCGGGTGACCCATTCGATGGGCACCATTTCGCATTTCTTGGAGATGAAAGCCGTAGGTGATGCGATTTTCACGAATGCAGTTTTAATGCCTAAAAATAAGATAAAATCTTAACACGCCTTTTCGTTGGTAAGACACATATATGTACCCTATTCCATTGGGTTTATAAAAATAATTAATATTATGAAACATAAAACACCTATTGTAGGTATCGATTCAGCCTGTAATATCCCACTGTTGGGCATAGGTCTCTTCCCCATGTAGGAGAAGGATCGGAGCTTAACCCACCACGCTGCTCCAATGCGAGTTGGCGGACCTATCCCCTATTATTAGTAACGATCGCTATCAGGTGTACATGATAACCGGGACCGACGGCTTAACGTGGTCTTCGAGGCACGATGGGGAGACCCACAAGGACTGCACAGACACCCAGACGGCAGACCACGGCAAACATTTGAATGGCCAATACAAATGTTGCCGTGTGCGGGGATCGAACCCGCAACAGCCAGCGCAACAGCCACAAACCAGTGATGTGACTGCTGCGCCAACACGGCGTCATATACTTTTATTATAATTAAATAATCATCTAAACCTGCACAATATTAATTAGGAGAGGTTGCTATGAAAAATAAGATAGGTAATTAACAATTTAATTATTAAATTTCATTATCATTTTCGTTTTGTGACCACGAATATTATAGATTGTTTATCTGTATTTTTAAATGAAGTAAGACCACTCGAACATTTCATAATAACTGTAAATATCATGACGTTTTATTTTCATCTCGCAGGTCATGGAAGTCACATAAATAATCAAACTGTAGCGAAATAAGTGATGAGGTAATAATAAATCGGATTTAATGTTGCCAGATATTATTATGTGTGTATAGTATACTAGCCCACTCGGCAAACTTTGTATCTACCTCCATATTTTTTTGTGACTATGATTTAAAAAAAGAGTATTTTTTACGTACGCTGAACTGGGGGGGGGGGTAAGCTGGTGAATGCGTGACGAGAGCGTTACGAAAAGTGTGATCGGCCGAGGCGTACGGAAGTTGAGAGGGAGATAGATATAAGTTAGTGAAGATAGAAAGAGAGACAGCTACGTTTCATATATTACTGTAGGAGCTAAAGAAGTTTTACTTCAGTAGTGTGGTCTAAGGCACGTTCATTTTTATTTTATACATGTAAACCTTATCTTGAAAATAACGAACACAAAATAAAGCATATTCCATTTTGTTTCAGTCATTTGGAACTAACATGTACCTACGATTTGTCGATACAATTTGTCGATTCATTTTTGTTAATATAGATGCCTGCGGGATTCGAACCCACAAATTGTCGGTGTTTTAGGCGACTAGTCGCACTACAACACCAGAGCGGTTGGGTCGCAGGTTTACAATCGAACAACTCTGAAACTGTTTACGTATCCGTATATTACGAATAGAAAATGTTTATTATAGGTACTGAATTAACATACGCTATAAAACATGACCCTACGACTCATAATAGCCGAATAGATGTACGGTACCTATGTATTATCGTGTGTAAAACCGCGGGGAACCTCTAGTATATAATCTAGAACAAATAAGTAAGCAATAAGTTGATCATATTTAATAATGTGGTTTTTATTTATTTGAATCGCATTTTGTGCTCGACTTATCGACTAGGTAGGTTACACATTGTTATGGTACTCGTACCATATGCTACATTTAATAACTTACCAGTATGTATGTAACTTACCAGCAGCTTTAAGTATTTCGAACACTTTAGCGTTAGTTTGGTTCGATATGGCGGCTTTGCCTTCCATATCGTGAGCCTTGACGCCATCGCCAGCTGTGATCCTGTCCTTGTTGAGCAGCAAGCAGTGACCGGGAACCTCGGGGAGGTCATAGACTTTTTTTGTCTTACCCTCAATTATAACGTTACCGAGCTTGTAGCCACCAACTGTAGAAGGCAAAAACTTTATTGTATTTAACTGAACACGATACAAATATGTATAATATTTGGGTTGTCTGGAAGAAATGGCTAAATAGCCATAAGTCCGCCCATTGTACTTCACAGTCTGTAAATGATATGTGTAGTTGTGATGTACAATAAAGTATAAATAAATAAATAAATATGACTTGGCCAATAGTTTTCCTAACAAAAGTGTACCTATAACGACCTTAATGAAAGGTATAAAGTACCTACGGAAGACCCACAAGGACAGACAGACACGTAACAAATATTTGCACAAATACAAATATTCGTTACGAGACGAAATCGAACCCGTGGTCGCAAACGTTAATATAATTTCTCACCACTATACCAAAAGGATTGTCAAAGTCGTTTTTGTACCAAATGTGTTATTAGAACAGATGCGGAAAAATTAATTTCATTTCCATTGAATTATGAGCTAACTTATTTCTAAAACTCTAACGTTTAGCTGTTCATCAGCTACAGGGTGATACATATCTCGTAACCATAATAATATGAAGAATAATTAAACTTTTACAACTAAACATATTTTCAAAAAATATATTTTCATATTTTCAAATATATATCATATTTGCTTAAAACCGAATAAAATCATATCAAGAATTTCGATTCCACGGGGTATTGATCCATAGCTTAACGGCTCGAGCACCGGACACGGATTGTCGGGAGGTGCGGGTTCGAATCCCGCTGGATCGAAAATTTTGATATGATAATAAAAAACATTTTCGATATTTTCAAAAATTCAATAAAAGCTAACAATAGAACCATTACAAAATTTTATCGGCGTTTTAAATTTTAAATGGTGTTTAGATATATACCGAACCCTTCGGAAATTAGTAGTTGTTAAACTATGTATGTTAGTTAGTATAGTAGTTTTCACGTTGTTTGAATACATTCACGTATTTAAATTATTGATATGCTCTTTTTTTTCATTTAATAAAATGTAGTAGGTACCTATATTTTTACTTGTTCCATATTATAATTGATACATTTTTTTTAATAAATATCTACTACCTACTTTAACAAATGTGCTAAGTAGATAATGTTGATTTATTACAAGGCCATAAACAAATCTTGCTCGAAAAAAAAAAAAAAAAAGAACTAAACAAACTAAGTATAACCCGATATTTGCAGGTAGTCTAAAGATATTTGTCCCCACAATTTAGTCGGATTATAATTAGAGTATTTCAATGTCACAAAAACTTACCTTCTTTTGGTGTAGACATTTTTTTCTCAAATTAACTTGCGGGGGTCGGTATAATAGGTACGGGTTGCCGGTTGAAGACAGAATGCACGTCAGGTCTGTTGTACAATCGGTGCCTTTTATAAAGTTTTGTCCAGCATCAGAAAGAACACCACGTGCTTGTCTACGCGCTAGTTTGACGGCTGAGGTCTGACCACTTTTGATAACAAGTTACTGTAGTAAGTACTAAGTACGCGTGGTCTTGATCCTTGATGATATTAAAATTAATTTGAATTGTGTACAATTACAATGATTTAGTTTTTTGTTTTGAGTGTAAAGAAATTATAAATTTATTTATTTACTAGCTGCCCGGACAGACTTCGTTATGTCTGTTATGCTTTTTTTTTGCTTTTTTTTAAAGTATAAAAACCTTCCGTGGGATTTAAGGACCATACCAAAAAAAATTAGCCGAACTGGTATAGCCATTCTCCAGTTATGTACTTAGCAACATTATTACTATGTTCATTATATGGATTTATACTCTTTATTGTACACTACTACTACTACTACACCAAAAACAATTTACATATCAAGAGAAAAAAAGATGTACAAGTGTACATCAGTTGACGTAGTGGCCTTATAACTAAACTAATGAGCTTAATGAATATATTACATATTTTCGTTTTAAATATATGATGAATTAAAAAAAAAAACAGGACAGATTTAATGAAATAAATGAAATACAAAACGTAAGCTAAGTAAGATAAGGTATTCTTAAGTCCAATAAATGGATATGACATCGTATAAACTATAAAGCTATGTGGGATATGACAAGGGACAACAATGAGTTATACTAATACATCTAATATAAGCGATACAAAAACATATCATCATCATTTCAGCCTGTCGCAGTCCACTGCTGGACATAGGCCTCCACAAGTTCGCACCAAAAACGGCGTGAACTCATGTGTTTTGCCCATAGTCACCACGCTGGGCAGGCGGGTTGGTGACCGCAGGGCTGGCTTTGTCGCACCGAAGACGCTGCTGCCCGTCTTTGGTCTGTGTAGTTCAAAGCCAGCAGTTGGATGGTTATCCCGCCATCGGTCGGCTTTTTAAGTTCCATGGTGTAGTGAAACTTTGTTATCCCTTAGTCGCCTCTTACGACACCCACGGGATGAGAGGAGGTGGCTAAATTCTAGAGTGCCGTAGCCACACAGCACACATAGATAGACAGCAGATACAAAAACATATAATTACGACAAATTAGATAATTATAATGAATAACGATAAATGTAAGAAGCAAAATAAATTTTATACAACTCTCAAAGTATTCCGATTGCACTATGTATGTGTCTGTTTCAGTCGCTCAACTCGCTTGCTCAGTCGCACGCAGTTTACTTTTAATTCAAATTCAAATAATGTATAGACATTCAATTATTTCTTGATACTTGTCGCTCCAATACGCTCCGTCAAGATCGGTGTTGTTTTTTTTTTAAATAATAACTCAGTTTGCTTTAATTGTGCATAGTTTTATCACTAAGGTAAGTTGAATCTCAATGTCACTAAATTTATACCTTTTCACAAAGTCAGCTGTTACATACAGGTTAGATTAATAAAAGGTAAATAATTAAGTTCCGAAATAAGATATCTTGGTTATATGATGAACTCTCGTAATATTGGCGTGGTATTTTATTGTTACGGTTTGCTATCGTTGATTGACTACAAAATCCACATGGTCGGTTTTCTGCGCGGACTCGCCAATTAATTTATGACTGATCTTTTGAGGTGTTGCTCAAGAAATCTTACAATTTGTTTATTTATTAATATAATAACACAATTTAGCGCTCTTAGCTCTCTCA